>CM061131.1:46166217-46766217 GCA_030789695.1 Scilla litardierei
ACTTATCGATTTATTGTTTAATACTTTATTCTCAATAGTAACATTATTATCTGAACTACTCAAAAGATTGTGAAATTCATGTTTATTTTTAAATGAAAAATTAATGCTTCAAACCAAGAAAATGTGAACCCCAATCACAAATGACTTATATTGGACGTGATTTAATTTTTCTAAACTTTTTACATACAAAATATCAAATGAATTGGATTTGTTTTACAACTACATCAAGTGAAACCAAATTGGACATTTCAAAATTTTAGCAAAATGACTTAGTCTCCTCTTCTTGATAATGGGCAAAATGTATCGAAAACATTTGAAATTTTGTTACTTTTGTTCAGAGATAATTTAGATTGGTTACATCATAATCAATGAAACAAATTTGTAATTCAATCTCATAAATTTTTTTGCATGTTAAACGTTAAGTTTTAGTGTTTAAAAACTACACCGAAATTTTGCGATCCAACTAAAAAAAATTTTTATAAGATGGAAGGATTATACAAATAAGGGATGGCGGATGGGACATTTGTCCTCTGTGGCATCCAAAGTGGGGTACCCCATCATCCCCAAAAAAACCTCCTAAATCATAAAAACGAAAAACCCACCACAACCCCCCCAAACTACAAACAAACCCAAAACAACCAAAAACACACTCCCAATCAAAAAAAACCCAAAAACCCCACGACAATACCCACACTCACTCACTCTCTCATTTCACCCAGTTTTGCACCCATCGAAATAACAATATGTGTCTCGCATCCTAAATGTGTGTGTTGGTTTTTTTTATCCATCGGAATTCACGACTAGGAGCGCATGTAGAAACTAAAGATCAAGATGTGCGTAAAAACCAAATAACACAGATCTAGATAAAACACATGCTGAATCTTAAAACGTTACCTACTCTGATTAGCGGAAGCGTACCTGAATCCATCGCTAATATTCTGAAAGAGATCCTGACGATAACATGGCGGATGATCTTCCAGAACAGCACGAATCAACCGTTGGAGAAATCCTTTGGCTTTCTCTCGGTTTCTCTCCTAGCGCCGGGGTGTAGAAAAGACGGCTAACTTGTTCGTGTGCTCTGGGGATCATGACCGCATATATATACGGGCTAGCCTCCTTAGCCCTAGGGTTTCCAATTCGGCCCATCAACGAATTGAAGCCCAATAGTCACCACACATAAAGGCCCACAACCTACCTGACTCATTTAAGCCCACTTAATTTAATAAAATCAGATCACTAATATGTTGGGCTTAATATGACAGCGTAGCACTTATATAATTACTAGTCATAACCCGTGCCCACGGGCACGGTTCATTTAAGATTTTTCTCCGCGAAATATTTGTTCCCCAGAAAAATTATTTATACAACCAAAATTTAAAAGAAAAATAAATTAGCGTAAAAATATTTAGCCACGGGCGCCTTCGATGCGGAACAACAAATTCGGCGTAGAAAAACAAATTTGGCACTGACGCCTTTGACGCGAAACAACAAATTAGCGTTAAAAAATGTAGGCTCCTTCGGCGAGGACGCATAATTTAAATTACTCTAGTATGAAGGTGAGGTCATAATTTGAATTTCTAAGCTTAATTTAAAAGCATCCTTTTGCAATTTCGGGATACCTATAACATAGAGTTTTAGGCTCTACATCATCAACATTTTGACATTTTGTTGAAATCTGTAACTTTGCTAGAAAGAATCATCAACATTTTGTTGAAATATGTAACTTTGCTAAAAAGAACATGTATTGTCAGATATATATGCTAATGTAATGCAAGAAATCTGTAAGCTGTTTTCGGAACAAAAAAAGAGAGAGTAGCACCCAAAAAGACTCGGCAATGAGTGTGGACTTTTTTGGGACAGAGAGAGAAGCACACATTTCTATTGGTTCTCATTTTTTGGCCAGCTGCTCTTTCCCCTCGTCTTCCTCCAAATCAACCCTAGCGATTGGAAATTAGAGATTCAGTTTCATTAAATATGTGGTTTTGGATGATACATCTGCCAGAGTTCTGGATTTGGGGAAAAAGTTTCGCTGTTATGGGAACTTGATTGAGACTGCGAGCATTTATGACTGCAGGTGACTCTTGCTACAGCTATATGACCAATTAAAAGTGTTTTTTAACATTACAGCAGGACTTTGGTTTTCCCCCAAAGCTTTTCCCCAAAATACAAATTCTTTCCTTCAAAATTTTCAACAAAACTCATCCTAGCCATTAAATTCTTAATAGTTCCAACTACCAGTTTGGAGACGGGGAGTCCAATTGAATCCGTTGAACTCGTACATCTCTCAATCTTTGAACACCCCGTAGGCGTTGTAGCAAACGGGGTGGCCGTCGTGGTCCCAGCTGTGCATGTAGGCGATGACCCCTTCGAGCTCTTTGAACCCAAGCTCCTCGTCAACGATGAGCTCCAGATGAGCTCTCCGATTTCGAACCTGCATCATTCATCGTTCATAGATTTGTCTACATGCTTAGCCTTTTTATCATGAATTTAGTGATCTCTTTGTAATAATAAAATAATAGCAATGTCTTTCTTATGAGATGAAACATCGAGACTTAATGTCAAATTGATACATCTCTAAAATATCAGAGACTTTTAGGAAAGGGGGAAAACAAAGAAAAGAAAATTTTGGTTTTTTTGCATCTTTTTCTTGGGTCTCTGTTCCATTAGAAGCCAACTTAATAAATTTTTTTTAAAAAAAGATTGTAAAAAAGGGCAAAAGTAAATACCCAATTCTCTTTCCTCAAAATTCTGCAAGTTCTTGGATCAGATATCAACAATTTTCAAGTAGAAAATCAACTACTTAATTGGACATTTTGATAAATAAAGTAATTACCTCATCAAGTATGTTAATAAGCTTCTCCTGACTCTCTGCCGTCGAAAGACCGGTAGCTGTTATCCCTCCTCTCCCTCCTCTGATGTCGTCTGATCTCCGATCTCCTTCCAAATCTTTACCTCCTCCGTCCACTCGTTCCCTTTCACCGTCGTCGATGTGCCCCCCCCCCCCCCCCCCCTTTCCAACACTAACCCCTCATCCAACAGCTGCTGGCCGCCTTCAAGAAAGCCCCCCAACTTCTCCAACGATATCCCCAGCGGCATTCCTTTTAAGCTAAAAACAACTTTACAAAATGGTTGTGTATGGAGATAAACGATGATTAAACCCAAATTTTCAATTAGCGAACTCCAAAGAAAAGGAAACATCAAACGACCAGAAACCCAAAACCCCCTTTCGCTATCTTCAATCGCAAAGATCCCCCCTAGACCCAAAAAAACGAAATCGAAAAAATTACAAAACAAATAGAAAGATACCAATCACATAAAAAATTCAATTTTGGTAAGAAACCACTATAAAAAAATCAAAGAATCTGCAATTGGAGATCGGAAAGGGGAAATGCTCGGACCTGAGGAGTAAATGGCACGAATTCTAGCGCAAAGGGGGAGGAGAGAGTGAGGACGGTGAGATTAAGTCGTCGTTGTGCCGCCCCTCCCCTTTCCAACACTCACCCCTTCATCCAACAGCTGCTGGTCCGTCTTCAAATATTTAGATCCCATCAGCATGCTCTGCAGGCCAGCGACCCCGTTCGCTTTCACCTGCTCGCCGCTGCTCGTTGCAGCTACGGCCATTGAATCATGCTGTCGCTGCTCGACCCTATGCTGCCCGAACTGTGGGGCTTGTTGTTGCTGATACAAAGATAAGCTCAGCGAAAGCCCGTGCTCTAACCGCTTCAATGTCCTCGCTGCTCTAATCGCTTCGAGCTCAGCGAAAGCCTCCTCTGGGGAGAAGATGGTGGGACCGCCACCGATGGTGGTGGTGATGAATTGGCGTTGCTGATGTTGGTGGGGATTTATCGGAGAGAAGAAAAAAATGAAAAAAAAAACAGAGAGAAAAAAAATTAAAAAAGAAATGAAGAGAGAAGGTTTTATCGGAGAGGATTTGATAGTATCAACATTGAGGTGGATCCCACCACATGTGCTAGATTGACATTTCAGAAGAGCTTGGATAGTTGTCTTTTGTGCTTCCTTGTTAAATGGACGGGGGATTAAATGCCACCTCAGCAATCCTGGAGACTTTACTCCTACACGTCATCAATCCTGGTGACACAACAAACTTTGGACGGTGGATTAAATGGTTGCGTTTTCCCATTGTTTCGGTTGGAAAACATGGGGTTTCGTGTACGACGTGAGACGCTTCGGAATTTACGGTTTGAGAAAGGTTGGATAAAGCTAGGGTTGAAACTTTCCCTCCAAAATTTTTATAAAATCGCATCTCAACCGTTGATTCATCAAGATTAAATCTTAGCCGTCTTTCTATCAACCCTTTTGTCCTAGTCAGCTTGTCCTAGTCAGCCCTAGAATTCAAAAATCGTTGTCAAATGTATAATAGATTTATCACATATTAGCCCAACGTTGGACTAAGATCCAACTTAGTTGGATAAGTTCCAACAATCTCCCACTTGAGCTATATGCTAAACTTTATAATTATATTTCGTTTGCATTCAACCGAATAAGTTCTTAACTTACTGTCATTTCTTTAATGAGTCAAAAACAATCCGGTCCATCAATTATATTAGCAAGGGATCAAAGAGATCTTTGCCACAGCAATTGCAGCTCGATCCATCAGTGGTCACCGTGCTAATACAAAAGAATGACATGTATTATGAAGTGGATGTGTAGCATGGAAATTACATGTAATGTGATCTAACATGTCTATTTTCAACTGATCCTCCTTAACCTTAGTGAGATCATAAACAAACCAAAATCGGAGTGAAGCCGAACTGAACCAAAACTTTATTTCTGATCAGAAAATAGCCTCAAGCTTAAGCTGGAGACTTAATTTTTGTCTATCATATGAGCACCCAAAAGAACAAACTCCCACAAAACTGAATGTTCTTAATGAAATGACATCCATATGAGTAGCTAGCTCATAAAACCTTTTGGATGACATTTCCTTACTATAACGGATCCGTAATTTCATGGTTTGTTTCGATGTGCTCATTAGACAATTATACACTCCTATTATTAATTAACAATCTAGGAACTTGATCTCTGAATATCTAAACTTTTTCGAGTTCCTGTTGCTGCTGGAATATAAAACTGCAGACTTCATTGTCACTAAATAAACTGTGTGGTGTTCCAACACCATCCCTAATCTACAGCATAATGACAAAATATGCATATATTTTTTATGATTTGGACGTCACATAATATGATATGAAATCTAAAGCCATGTCAGAAGAGACTATATAAAGGGGACCATTTAAATCTCTTCTAGTAGATGGCGCCTAACATAGATTTTCATACATTCTTTGCCTCCAATAAATGATCAGAGTCAGTATACCAAAATGATCTCAGACCTTTTTGACTACTGATCCTTGAACATGTAACTCTTTTGTTCTCCATAAAACCCGTAAGACACATTTGGCTGCTGTCAAATGGTCAACTCCTGAACTTAACAATCTGCCAAACACACCTGTAATATATGCAATAACCAAACGCATATAAAACTGAGCATACTTTAGACTCCCTATTGGTGAGATATAGGGAATCTTCTGAAGTAGATTCTCGGGGCAATCAATGAGACAAAACTTGTCTCCCACAAAACTTAACATTCATTACCACATAGATTTTATAGAAATTACATGCACCCACAGAACTTAAGATATATATATATAACATCATTAAACATCATCTCAAAACCGAACGAGGTGATCACTTAATAAAATTTAATATATCATTAACGATATTGAAATGATCTACTAATGCCATTATAAACCTTACAGAGTCTTTCATGAAAACGGAATAGAAAGTCTCTTTACAATTAATGCATTCTTTTCCGTATAAATTCTTTGAGTGATACGCTTTAAATATTTTCTTAATACCCTTTTGAATTCGTTTTGGTTATAAAAAACTATTTACGATCAATAGGTTTCAAACCTTATGGCAATGAGAAAATATTTTAAGTATCATTTCAAAGACTTTCTAAATTAATGCATTAATCCATTTCAGAGATGTAGAATTTTTATGACTTGATGTAAGTCGAACTTCCATCATCCTAATGTCAACAGTGAGCTTGTCATCTCTTTAAATGGATTTCCTGAATGTCAATTAGTGCTTTGATGTGCTGGAGTTTGTCCTTATGAACAATTTCCCGAATAGGAGGAATTGCAACATTATCTTGAATTTATTGTGTCTTGAACAATATCAGGAATACCATCCTGAACAATGCCAACAACACTTGTGGGAATATAATCCCTTCAAGAGTAATGTCACTAACTAAATTTCCCCCCTTAAACTCAGCATCCTCAAATAGGTGTGCATTTCCTAATTCGTAAACCAACTTAATAGTGGGATTATGTAAAATCATATAAAATAATATCAACTTTTAAACTATTCAACGAAACTAGAAAATTATTAGCATTATGTCACATTTCTTTATTAGGCTTATAAAGCCTTACCTTAGTTGGACATTTCCAAACATGCAAGTGATTCATTTGTTGAAACATTATTAAGGATATATGCTGCAGTCAAAAAACAACTGAAATTCTAAATTGTTAATTTTTTCATTACAACACATGTACATTAATGCAGGAATTCTATAAATGAAGCAACATTTCCAAATATATGAAGATTATAATGATCTTTTAAAGAACTAGAATAAACTAATTTTGAATCATGCGACAACCAAATTTTTCATTCATAATTGAACAATGATAACCGAATTTGTTCAAAATAGAAATAGAAATCCAAATTCCGTTAAAAACGGTACATAATAGTCTCATAAAATTCAAATACAATCTAGCCTTTAAAAAACAATCTAAATTTAATTTGCTTCTACTTGAACCATCTTGCCATTGCCCATATCGATGTATCTTTCAACATCATTTGGCTCTTGGCATCTTAGGCAATCCTGCACCGACACAATGATGTGAATGGTTAAACCAGGATCTTTCCATCACATGTCCATAAGTAGCAAATTTTGCAGGAAAACATATTAACTTAGAATTAAACCAAATTTCGCAGCATACCTTTCTTATCTTTTAGTGGTAGAGATCATATGAGCACTTTCTGTCTTCCTTGCTCAAGCCTATTCTCTTCCTGGACACAGTGCGAGATGAGCTCATCCAGAGACCAAATATCATCCTTCAGATTGTAGCTCATCTTAAACTGGTTGAACTGTGATAGAAGAGATATCAAAACAAAATGCACTAGCAGAGCCTAAGAGAGGTCTAGCTCAAGTGCTTTCAACCTTGAAGCAATATCAGATATCTTCAATGTGTGATCCCTAATGTTTCCCCTACCCTTATACCTCATTGAATTTAGAATTGTCAAGAGTGTACCAATTTCACCCCTTTCATTCTTGACAAATCTATTTTCAATATCAGAAACGAATACTTTAGCTGTAGTAATTTTATCTGATATAGTGCCCCTTAGATTTTCTGGAATGGCATTCTTCATAAGCATTAGGCACATGCAATTTGATCTCTTCCACTCTTCCATCTCCCTCTGTGAAACAGAAGTACTCTCTTTAGTGAGTGGTGTAGGACTTTGAGTCCTTAATGCCAGATCAAGATCCATGACTCCGAGGATTATCAAAAGATTTTCCTTCCATGCCTTGAAGTTAGTGCCATTAAGCATTCTTACGAAAATCATTGGCACATTAAATTCTTTTTATATTTATGAAATGAAATAATGCAAAACAACAGAGCCCACTTTGGAGAGATGATGATTGCACGAATTCATTTCAAAAAATATATACCTTTGCAAAATTTAAATCTAAGTCGTAATTTAATACATGAATTTATACTTTAAGTGGAGATATTCAAGTCCACTTTTATTCAAAATCAAATTTAAGGCAATCAAAATTTTCATACAAATGTATGTATTGAACTTGTTATATTTCGAAATTAAAACTAATCTTCACAAGAAAACCCACTTTGGTGAGTTGATGATCCAATCAATTTATATTCAAAATATATAATTAATTGTGTCAAAAATCGAATTTGAAACTAAACTGAATTTAACACAAAATGATTACACTAAGTGGAAATATATATAAGAACCTTTTATTCCACCTTTCAAATCATTTATATTGAGTTAAATAAAATCTATAACTTCAACACAGATTTCCTTTTTCAAAATGGGGCATGTAGGTATACTAATATGTATATGAACATACATATAAAGTTATATATATATAAATATACACCTTATCCCATTTTATATGTAACTTTAAAATGTATCAAAACTCCTTAAGGCCATTTCGTTGATGGTTAGTGCACAAAAAATTCCCTAAGGCCTTTTCAACTTATCCTTGAGGAGAAATATTTGTTAAAGCCTTCTATTTGCTTTTTGCTTCCGAAGAAAACACTTGAATTTTGTGTTTTAATTTAAATCTAAATTTAGGCAAACTGAATTTTCATACCAATGTATGAAGTCAACTTGTTTTATATATATATATATATATATATATATATATATATATATATATATATATATATATATATATATATATATATGAGAATAATGGCTATCATACACCATATGAGAGCTTCTCTCATACGCCCTCTCACATAAAGCACCCAAGTACAACCAAGTACAAGCCCATGTGGGCTTGTACTTGGATGCTTTATGTGAGAGGGCGTATGCGAGAAGCTCTCATATGGCGTATGATACCCATTAATCCCTATATATATATATACTAGTCATTACCAGTGCCCATAGGGCACGGTTTATTTAATGGCTGAGTTTTTCTCCCCCACAAATTTCAAGTTCCCCCAAATTTCAAGTTTTCCCACAAAATTTCAAGTTTCCCCCCAAATTTAAGTTTTCCCCCAAAATTTAAGTCCCCCAAAATTGTCATTACCACCTAGGACAAACTTGCCACGTAGGACAAAGCTTTGTCCTAGTATGATAAGATTCAAAATCTTCATAGAACTGGAAAAAAAATGTCCGGAAGGGGTGAGAATAAAAAGTGTGGGTGTGTGTGTGGGGAGGGTCCATAGGCAAAAATACAAAAACCGGGGTTGTATGTGCAAAATTCCCCACCTCCTCTTTTATCCCTCAAAATCTCATCTCTTATATTTTCTCTTATTCAATTTCCATGTTTTATATAATAGATATCCAAATTCTCTTATCCAATTTCCCATGTCCAAATTCTCTTATCAATTTCTCTTGATAACATCCGTCTTTTATATAATAGATATCTCTTATCCAATTTCTCTTGTCCAATATCTCTTATCCAATTTCTCTTGATAACATCTCTCGTTTGTAATATAGATATCTCTTATCCAATTTCTCTTGATAACATCACTCTTATCCAATTTCTATTGTCCAATATCTCTTATTCAATTTCTCTTGATAACATCCCTCTTTTATAATATAGATATCTATTATCCAATTTATCTTGTCCAATATCTCTAATCCAATTTCTCTTGATAACATACATCTTTTATAATATAGATATCTCTTATCCAATTTCTCATGTCCAATATCTCTTATCCAATTTCTCTTGATAACATCCCTCTTTTATAATATAGATATCTCTTATCCAATTTCTCTTTTCCAATATCTCTTATCCAATTTCTCTTGATAACATCCCTCTATTATAATATAGATATCTCTTATCCAATTTCTCTTGATAACATCCCTCTCTTATAATATAGATATCTCTTATCCAATTTCTCTTGTCCAATATCTCTTATCCAATTTCTCTTGATAACATCCCTCTTTTATAATATAGATATCTCTTATCCAATTTCTCTTTTCCAATATCTCTTATCCAATTTCTCTTTTCCAATATCTCTTATCCAATTTCTCTTGATAACATCCCTCTTTTATAATATAGATATCTCTTATCCAATTTCTCTTTTCCAATATCTCTTATCCAATTTCTCTTGATAACATCCCTCTTTTATAATATAGATATCTCTTATCCAATTTCTCTTGTCCAATATCTTTTATCCAATTTCTCTTGATAACATCCCTCTCTTATAATATAAATATCTCTTATCCAATTTCTCTTGTCCAATATCTCTTATCCAATTTCTCTTGATAACATCCCTCTTTTATAATATAGATATCTCGTATCCAATTTATCTTGTCCAATATCTCTAATCCAATTTCTCTTGATAACATCCCTCTTTTATAATATAGATATCTCTTATCCAATTTCTCATGTCCAATATCTCTTATCCAATTTCTCTTGATAACATCCCTTTTTTATAATATAGATATCTCTTATCCAATTTCTCTTGTCCAATATCTCTTATCCAATTTATCTTGTCATTACCCATGCCCATAGGGCACTGTTTATTTAATGGCTGAGTTTTTCTCCCCACAAATTTCAAGTTCCCCCAAATTTCAAGTTTTCCCACAAAATTTCAAGTTTCCCCCCAAATTTAAGTTTTCCCCCAAAATTTAAGTCCCCCCAAAATTGTCATTACCACCTAGGACAAACTTGCCACGTAGGACATACCTTTGTCCTAGTATGATAAGATTCAAAATCTTCATAGAACTGAAAAAAAAATGGCCGGAAGGGGTGAGAATAAAAAGTGTGGGTGTGTGTGTGGGGAGGGTCCATAGGCAAAAATACAAAAACCGGGGTTGTATGTGCAAAATTCCCCACATCCTCTTTTATCCCTCAAAATCTCATCTCTTATATTTTCTCTTATTCAATTTCCCTATTTTATATAATAGATATCCAAATTCTCTTATCCAATTTCTCATGTCCAAATTCTCTTATCAATTTCCCTTGATAACATCCGTCTTTTATATAATAGGTATCTCTTATCCAATTTCTCTTGTCCAATATCTCTTATCCAATTTCTCTTGATAACATCTCTCGTTTGTAATATAGATATCTCTTATCCAATTTCTCTTGATAACATCTCTCGTTTGTAATATAGATATCTCTTATCCAATTTCTCTTGATAACATCACTCTTATCCAATTTCTATTGTCCAATATCTCTTATTCAATTTCTCTTGATAACATCCCTCTTTTATAATATAGATATCTCTTATCCAATTTATCTTGTCCAATATCTCTAATCCAATTTCTCTTGATAACATCCCTCTTTTATAATATAGATATCTCTTATCCAATTTCTCATGTCCAATATCTCTTATCCAATTTCTCTTGATAACATCCCTCTTTTATAATATAGATATCTCTTATCCAATTTCTCTTTTCCAATATCTCTTATCCAATTTCTCTTGATAACATCCCTCTCTTATAATATAGATATCTCTTATCCAATTTCTCTTGATAACATCCCTCTCTTATAATATAGATATCTCTTATCCAATTTCTCTTGTCCAATATCTCTTATCCAATTTCTCTTGATAACATCCCTCTTTTATAATATAGATATCTCTTATCCAATTTCTCTTTTCCAATATCTCTTATCCAATTTCTCTTTTCCAATATCTCTTATCCAATTTCTCTTGATAACATCCCTCTTTTATAATATAGATATCTCTTATCCAATTTCTCTTTTCCAATATCTCTTATCCAATTTCTCTTGATAACATCCCTCTTTTATAATATAGATATATATATATATATATATATATATATATATATATATATATATATATATATATATATATATATATATATATATATATATATGGTTTTAAGCCTTAAACTTAGAATTTAAATTTATTTTGCACAATCAACACAAATTTATCTTTGAGGAGAAATATACACTAAAGCTTCTTATTTCACCCTTCAATCCAAATTAAATTCAATATTGGACAACCGATCATACAAAAGTATGTATCCAACCATTTATATTCCGGAATAATAATAATTTAACAGCAGAGCCCACTTTGGTGGGGTCTCGTAATAATTAAAATTATTTTGAAACATATAATCTAATGTGCCCAAAAATTGAATTTAAATGAAATTGAACTTAAATGTAAATATATATGAAAGCCTTTTATTTACCTCTTTGATCCATTTAGAATTCATCCAGGCAACAGATCATACAACGTATGTATTTAACTGTTTACATTCTGAAATAATAATAATTTAACTTTAGAGCCCACTTTTGGTGGGGTCTCGTAATAATTAAAAATTATTTCGAAACGTATAAATAATAAGAAATGCCTAAAAGAATTAAAATAGAACGAATATAATTTAAAACACAAAATTGGGCCTAAAGGAAATATATATACACAACCATTTATTTCCTCCTTTAACGAATTTAAATTTAGAATTTTAGGCACTGATTTTACATACAAAGTACGTCCGTAACTTGTTATATATCGAAATAAAAGTAATTGCCACGGTAAAGCCCACTTTGGTGGGGTTTTGATTTGATTACAATCATTTCGAAATATATATAATGTAGCATGCCTAAAAGTAAATTTAAAATTAAAACTGAATTTTAACAAAAATTCATAACTTAGGGAAATATATAAACATGTCCATTTATTTCCCATTCCCTTAGTGTTAAAATAAATCCAAAACAGGTCCAAATTTGTGCCCAAATGAATTTATTAGCCCAAAATTAAAAGCCAAAAAATTATCCAAACAGGCCTAAAACAGGTTAAATGCCCAGCAAATTTTTTTTAAGTTTTGGGCCCATCCTGGGCCTGGCCTGCTAGGGAATCCCTAGTAGGTTTCAGCCTGGGGGGGCCGCCGCCCCCCTTATCTTTCGCAGCCGGCGCCGGCCAAGTGGCCGGCGCCCCTTGATGCTGTACGGGGGCGGCCATCGTCGCCCCCTTTGTCTCGACGGGGGCGGCGGGGGCCGTCCCTGGTTGTTGGATATGGAAGACGTTTGTACACCCTTGTGGGGGATGTACGAGGGATTACGGACCTCGAACGTCGCGTACACGAAGTCGTGTGCAAAGGGAATCTGTTCCCTTGCGGAGAGGATCTCTGGATGAGCGGGAAAGTCGCATTATATATGCATAAGTGCATGCGACATATGGCTAATAAAGGGGGAATATCTTAAGCTTATGTTGTACCATGCATATGGTACAACTTAAGCTTATAATGTGCCATGTATCATGGTACACCTTAATTAAGTTGTTCCAAAGGAACAACTTACCCTAAAATAACTACCTTGGGGGCTATAAATAAGACCCAAGGGTAGCCATTTTCCTTACACATTTTTGCATGAAATTCATGCATGCATCTTCTTCATAGCGAAGCTCTGCAGAAATATTTCCTCTCCCTCCATCCAAGTTCTTAATCTAAAATAGAGATTTAGATTGTGGATTAGTAGCCTTACTCCGTTCGTGAGTAGACTCGATCCGTCGTGGCGAATCCGAAGGCAAAGTTCGTAGACTACCGTGCCGCGTACGCAAGCGTAAGTCTAAACTTCATATTATCGATCCTAACTCTGTTTTGGACAGGATCCTTCATTGGTATCGGAGCCATATGGGTTCGCCCCGGTCAATCCACCGCCCCGTCGAAACTACGAACGAGTCGTTGTCTTTTTCACGAATGGGTCTCCTACTATTACAGATATAGTAGGAACGCTTCGTGACGGAGAGAACGCAGCGGTTGTTCTTTTCACGTTAGGGTCTCCTATCATTACGGATATGGTAGGAACTCTCCGTGACGGGAAGAACCGACCGTTCACGTAGTACGTTATTCATTTTTGGCACACGGCCATTAGGAAATAACTAATTTCTCGACGAACGGGTGCTTCATCGACGAACGGGTGCTTCATCGAGGAAGATGATGGAAGTTATTTCCATCGGGTAAGAGGAAAATTTGGTGCATGTGCACCATGGCCAAATGGGCTATGAAGGCCATGCACCCCCTCTCCCCATGCGGAGGGGGTTGCTACGGCCAATAACCACCGGCGACCACCCCATCAAGGGGGAGGAATGAGTACGACAACCCCATTTAAAGGGGGTGGCCGGCCATGGCCAAAGGGGCCATGGCCGGCCAACGCCGAATGGCCTTGGCCATGACCGGCCATGGCCAAGCCATGGCCGGCCATGGCCAGGCCGGCAGTGGCCGGCCAAGGCCAGGCCGGCAGTGGCCGGCCTTGGCCAAGCACTGCCGGCCAGGCCGGCCCTGGCAGTGGCCAGGGCCGGCGCCCTGGCCTCAGGCCAGGGCCTGGCCGAGGCCAGGGCAGGAGCCCTGGCCCCGGCCAGCGGCCTGCCGGCCCTGGCAGAGGCCAGGGCCGGCGCCCTGGCCTCAGGCCAGGGCCTGGCAGAGGCCAGGGCAGGAGCCCTGGCCCTGGCCAGAGGCCAGGGCAGCGCCCTGGCCTCAGGCCAGGGCCTGGCCGAGGCCAGGGCTGGAGCCCTGGCCTCGGCCAGTGGCCTGGCCGGCCGGCCCTGGCAAAGGCCAGGGCCTGGCCGGCCCTGGCCGAGGGGGCCAGGGCCCCTGGCCGGCCAGGGCAGATGCCCTGGCCGGCCCTTGGCCAAGCCCCGGCCAGGGCAGAGGCCCTGGCCGGGAGAAGTTGCAGTTCGAATATTGGTCGACCAATTTTGTGTTTTTGGTCGACCAATCTGGCAGAAGGTCCGGGTCGACTGCAAATTTGTCAACTGACCCATACGGGGTGACAAAGGGCATTGGTCAAACTCGAATGTGTCGATTAGCCCATACGGGGCTAACCACAGTGCCGACTAGTTCATACGGGACTAACGTTTTAATGAAGTTTTAACTTGGGCTCTACTCCTTGAAGACTAGCCATAGTGCTCTACTTCATGCGAGATTAGCTAAGTCATTGTGCTCTACTCTACGGAGATTAGCCAATGTACTTATGTAAATGTGCTCTACTCCTTGAAGATTAGCCGTAATGCTCTACTTCATGCGAGATTAGCCATGTCATTGTGCTCTACTCCACGGAGATTAGCCAATGAACTTATGACGTTGTGCTCTACTCTACGGAGATTAGCCAATGTATTTTAAATTCGTTTTGAAAAATACGTTTTCAAAAACGCTTTTCCGCTGCAAAGTACTATAAGAGTACTAACATTTGATAAAGTGAGGGAGAAATATTGAAAGTTACTCTAGATGGTGATTGGAAACATAGTGACCTTTCCGATTCTAGAGTAACATCTTCAATATTTTTCGAAAGTAACTTATCAAATACTCGTTTTCCGCTGCTAGTACTATAAGAGTACTATTGTTTGATAAGTGATGGGGGAATATTGAAGGTTGTTCTAGATGGTGATTGGAATCATAGAGACCTTTTCGATTCTAGAATAACATCTTCAATATTTTTCGAAAGTAACTTATCAAATATAATATAATTCCAAGTGGGATTTGAATTTTTAGAACTATCCAAATGGGATACTCTATTATCATTTCAAGTGGGAGTTATATTTTAAGAATTTTTATGCAATGTTTTTG
Organism: Scilla litardierei; assembly: GCA_030789695.1. Taxonomy (NCBI): domain Eukaryota; kingdom Viridiplantae; phylum Streptophyta; class Magnoliopsida; order Asparagales; family Asparagaceae; genus Scilla; species Scilla litardierei. The sequence goes on from CM061131.1 coordinate 46,181,536, forward strand.
ATCGAACCTTCGGTTTTGTGTTTTTTGCAGCATTTTAAAAGTAAAATGTCTTCCGCTTCAAAGAATATCGTCGCTGAGTTAAACAAAGGTGAAAAACTCAACGGCGATAATTACAAACTTTGGTCCATAAAGATACAATACGTTCTAGAGGAGCAAGAAGTGCTCGAAACTCTAAAGAACGTTATGATTGAACCCGAGTTGGGCACTACGGTCCAACACAGACGAGACAAGGAAGCTTTTGATGCTTGGTCTCGGAAGAATAAGATAGCGCGCATTACGTTATTAAGCAGTATGGCTGATGACGTAATGCGCATCTTCCGAGAATATGACCTAGCCATGGACATATGGTCCAAGCTAGAGGAGAAGTTCGGTGGCACATCGGTGTCCAAACTTCGCGCCTTAACTATAAAGTTCGATACATATAAGAAACGTCCAGATCATTCCATGGGGAAACATCTGCGACATATGGCGAACTTTATCTCAGAGTTAAAGGACGCAGGTCATGTGCTCACGGATGAGCAACAAATCCAAGCAGTCATACGTTCCCTACCAAATGGGTGGGATCAGATGAAGATGCATCTCACTCATAATGAGAGCATCAAGACCTTCAACGATGTTTCCAAGCACCTCGAATTAGAGGAAGAGCGGCTTGCGGCTGCCAAGCCAAGTGCAGAAGTGCACATGGTTGCTAGTTCCTCACACGGGGGAAAGAAACGTAAAGATCGTTCGAAGTCTTCTAATGAACGTAATAAGCAACCTGAGTCTACCAAGGAACCCAAACATAAGGGTGGGCACAAGAAATGGCACAAGAAGAAAGACTTGAAAAGGATCAAGTGCTTCAAGTGTAACAAGCTCAGTCACTATGCTCGTTCGTGTACGAGTGGAAGTGACGAGGTAACTTGTAATACTAGTTACATATGTGTTTCTAGTTCACTATTTCTTGTGGAATCTAATCCATTTTGGGATAATTGATTCAGGTGCCACCGACCACATAGCAAAGGACAGACGGTCCTTCGTGGAGTATCACCGGATACTCAAGGAATGAAGTGGATCAATGTAGGAAACAACACACGTGTTGAAGTGAAAGGCGTTGGGACTCGCAAGCTTGTCTTGGACAACGGCCGCACTATCCTACTTCATGATGTTCTCTTCATTCCATATATTCAAAGGAATATTAAAACTGTGGTCAATTTATTGGGTCTTGGTTAATAGTTGGTTCCTTCATGTTTGTAATATGGACCTATTTTTGTAATAATTCCTTTATTGGTACTGGGTTTGTATTTCAAAGGATTTATTGTAATAAGTACAATGTATTTCCTCATGTAATGAAAATTTCCTTGTGACAAATTTTTTGACTAATAAGTCTAATATAATTTGTTGGCACACAAGGCTTGGTCATATTGGACCAATGCGTATAGATAGACTTGCCAAACGCGGCCTTCTATCCAATGTTTCAAAGGTTGAAATGTCGACCTGCGAACATTGCCTTGTGAGGAAATCTTGTCGCAAGCCGTTTGGAACCGGCACAAGGGCCGAGGTTCCAATACAGCTTATCCATTCGGACATATGTGGTCCGATGAATGTCAAGACAAGACGCGGGAAGTCCTATTTCATCACTTTTATTGATGATTTCACCCGATTCGGTCATATCTATTTGATATCCCACAAAATTGAAAGCACTAAACCTGCTTTAAAAACTATATGAGTTTAGTGGAGAATCAATTAGATCGCAAGATTAAGGTCGTGCGAACCGATAGGGGCGGTGAATATCAATCAACAAGTTTAAAGGAACTTTGTGATGAAAAAGGCATAGTACATCAGGTAACTATGCCTTATACTCCTCAACAAATTGGTGTTGCAGGTATAGGACTTTAATGAAAAATGGTCCGTTCAATGATGGCGCAAGCTAACTTGCCAATCACTTTTTGGGGTGATGCATTATTGACAACCATTTTCATTTTAAACCGCGTACCCTCGAAATCAGTTAGCCCCACTCCTTATGAGTTGTGGAACCAAAGGTCTCCTGACTTAAACATTTTTACCTTGAGTTTGTGCATTCAACGCACATATTTCCTCCCATAAGTATGGCAAACTTGGGCCAAGGAGAAGGAAATGTATCTTTAAACGATACGCATAAAACTCCAAAGGTTATGTTTTTGTTAGTCAGGAAAACAATGGTGTGCTAATTGAGTTTGAGTCGAGGGATGTCACTTTCTTGGAAAACGAGTTTCCAAGACAGGGCGAGATAAGTCAGGACTTATCTCTATTTTGAGATTTATGATCAAAAAGGATTACCTCATTCGAGTGGGAGAAATTCTTGGTGAAAACGAAAATTCTTTTTAACCTTCACCAATGGATTATACGAATGACGATTATCCTATTCCATACGGGAATAATGATCGTCATTCGTATAATCCATTGGTGAAGGTTAAAAAGAATTTTCGTTTTCACCAAGAATTTCGAGTCAACATTTCAAGTGGGAGCAATTCTAACAACATTTCAAGTGGGAGTGATATTAGAATTGATCTAAATTCGAGTCAACAAGGACTTGAAGAATCTCAAATATGACCGAATCATGCCCTGCAAAAGACAAATGGATGGAAGCGATGAAGGAGGAATTGAAATCCATGAAAGATTAACCAAGTCTGGGACTTAGTTAACTCACCCAGAGGACATAGAGCAATTGGGAACAAATGGGTTCTCGAGATCAAGCATAAGGCTGATGGCTCTATAGATAGATATAAAGCTCGCATTGTCGCGAAAGGTTTTACGCAACAGGAAGGGATAGACTACGAAGAAAACTTCTCACCTGTTGTGCGTTTTACCTTGATTCGCATGGGCAATGGTAGCTTGCTTATACCTCAAATTACATCAGATGGATGTAAAGACTGCCTTTCTCAATGGAGAATTGGACGAGGAGATCTATATGGAACAACCAACAGGGTTTGTAAAAGAAGGAAACGAACATAAGGTTTGTAAACTTCGTAAATCCATATATGGTCTTAAACAATCCTCGAGGCAATGGTATATACGATTTCAAAAGGTTGTCTTATCAAATGGATTTTCCATACTTGATAAAGATAACTACGTATATATCAAGAGGATTAAAAGCAAGCATGTTATTATGTCTCTATATGTAGATGACATTTTAATAGCCGGAAATGACAAGGGCTTTGTGATGAGTATCAAGGCTTGGCTTTCATCAGTATTTTAGATGAAAGGCATAGGAAAAGCCGCATATATCCTTGGAGTTAAGATTTCAAGGAGTCGTTCGAAGAAACTTCTTTCTCTTTCACAGGAGACTTATATAAAGAAGGTTCTAGAACGATTTAATATGCAGGACTGCAAGTCCATTAATATTCATATAAGCATATGCGATAATTTATATCTGGAATCATGTCCAAAGAACCAAAAGGAAAAGGAAATTATGGAAAAAGTTCCATATTCCAGTGCAGTTGATAGTCTTATGTACACTATGGTGTGTACGAGACTGGACATCTGTTTTGCCGTTGGAAATGGTAAACTGTTACCAATCCAACCCAGGGCAAGAACACTGGAAAGCGGTTAAGAGGATAATGCAGTATCTTAAAGGAACTGCAGATTTGCAAAAGACTATGATAAAACCAAGAAGGTAGACATAAGGTACATATCTACGCATGAGATGATAGAGGATCAGCTTACGAAAGCGATCCCAGAAATGTGTTTTATAAACACTTATCATCTCAAGGATTGCGTATGGGCTGAGTTGTACCAAATATATATTCCCATGTCTAAGAAATGATCAAAATTAATAAAAGAATAAGTTCTTTTTCCAACATTGCATATGAATTTCTTAAGAAATGTTTGTGTACATTTTTGAAATCTCAGCTGAATTGTGTGTATGTCGGACAGATTAAGGTTGGCTCTCTCACATGAGCAACCGCCTTATCTTATCAGATGGATAAGATAGAGATGAGACTAGTTTAAAGTCAAAATCATTAGACGAATGATTTAGAGTCATGACTTTAACAAGATAGTCGAATGAAAGATCTGCATCATATGGATGCTTACAAAAGATCTGAGATCTGTATCACAAGGATATAAAGATCTCATTGGATTTTTTAATCCTATCTGTCTTATGCAGGATGAGAGTCCGGGAATATTTCCTGAGTAGTAAGGGGACTCAAAAGATAGGCACTGTGGTGTCTGATCTTTCATCCGTACAACATCATTAAGACATACTCTCCCTGGGAAAGGAGTGATGTTGTAATACGTGTTCATACCACGTATGCATTTCGACCACTGAGTTAGTAGCAATAGTGTTTGCTATTAAGTGAGACTCAAAGGCCATACGGGTCTTAACTCTTACCCTCAAGGACTCCAATTGGTTCCTTTAGATTTGACGAGATGATCGCTATCTTAGCGTGTTACTAATGGGCTATGGTAATTCGGCTCGGCGGGGCACGTTAGAAAAGCGAATCAAGTCAAGATCATAAGGTTCGCAAGAAGAGGAAGATTGATTTCATATTCGCATTTGGACTTTAATGATTCAAAGCTGGCCAGCCAATTGTAATCCAGATGGGATTCAATTGTTGAATATAAAGTACAAGAAATGTGAAGAAATAATCTAGGGTAAAGCATGCGTTGAACTACTCAACTTTGCACCTTCGAGGTCGTTGTGTATCTCTAACAAGTGCACAACAACAGACTCTACGCGCATGACGGTCGCACGGTCTATTTCTCGGTATGATAGATGAAAGAACTAAGGGAAAGACGTTCTCTTACAATCCCCTCAAGTGTGAGTGGGAGATGTTGGATATGGAAGACGTTTGTACACCCTTGTGGGGGATGTACGAGGGATTACGGACCTCGAACGTCGCGTACACGAAGTCGTGTGCAAAGGGAATCTGTTCCCTTGCGGAGAGGATCTCTGGATGAGCGGGAAAGTCGCATTATATATGCATAAGTGCATGCGACATATGGCTAATAAAGGGGGAATATCTTAAGCTTATGTTGTACCATGCATATGGTACAACTTAAGCTTATAATGTGCCATGTATCATGGTACACCTTAATTAAGTTGTTCCAAAGGAACAACTTACCCTAAAATAACTACCTTGGGGGCTATAAATAAGACCCAAGGGTAGCCATTTTCCTTACACATTTTTGCATGAAATTCATGCATGCATCTTCTTCATAGCGAAGCTCTGCAGAAATATTTCCTCTCCCTCCATCCAAGTTCTTAATCTAAAATAGAGATTTAGATTGTGGATTAGTAGCCTTACTCCGTTCGTGAGTAGACTCGATCCGTCGTGGCGAATCCGAAGGCAAAGTTCGTAGACTACCGTGCCGCGTACGCAAGCGTAAGTCTAAACTTCATATTATCGATCCTAACTCTGTTTTGGACAGGATCCTTCACTGGTTCTGTACGGGGGCGGCGGGGGCCGCCCCCTTTGTCCCGACGGAGGCGGCCGGCGCCGCCCCCTGTTTCTGAACGGCGCCGCCCCCCTTTATTCCGCCGGGGGGCGGCACGCGCCGCCCCCTGCTTCTGAACGAGGGCGGCACAGGCCGTCCCCCTTTATTCCTCCAGGGGGCGACAGGCGCCGCCCCCCTGTTTCTGAACGGGGGCGGTGCCGGCCGCCCCCTTTGTCTGTGCCGGGTGGCGACCGGCGGACCCTCCCCTGTCAATTTTTTTTAATTCAGGAAAAAACAAATAAAAAACCCTTCCTTTTTACAGATCTGAAAACTAAAATTGATAAAAATCGAATTTTTATCAGATCCGAATCCAGAAACAGATTAAAAATCTGATTTTTATCAGATCTGAATTTACGAGCAAGCAAAATCTCAAGATCCAAGCATGGTGGCTCTGATACCAATTGTAGAAACTAAAGATCTAGATGTGCGTAAAAACCAAATAACACATATTTAGATAAAACGCATGCTGAATCTTAAAACGTTACCTACTTTAATTATCAGAAGCGTACCTGAATCCATCGCTAATATTCTGAAAGAGATCCTGACGATAACGTGGCGGACGATCTTCCAGAACAGACGAATCAACCGTTGGAGAAATCCTTTGGCTTTCTCCCGGCTTCTCTCCTAGCGACAGGGCGTAGCAAAGACGGCTAACTTGTTCATGTGCTCCGGGGATCATGACCGCATATATATATGGGCTAGCCTCCTTAGCCCTAGGGTTTCCAATTCGTCACATCAACGAATTGAAGCCCAATAGTCACCACACATAAAGGCTCACAACCTACCTGACTCATTTAAGCCTACTTAACTTAATAAAATCAGGTCACTAATATGTTGGGCTTAATATGACAGCGTAGCACTTATATAATTATTTATCGCATATTAGCCCAACGTTGGATTAAGATCCAACTTAGTTGGATAAGTTCCAACAGCGCGCACACGAGGCCCGCATCTATCATGGTTCGAACCATGGTAGCCCCCTGCGGAAAAGCTGAGAGATGCCAACTAAGTTAGTACTCATCTGGGTTGGTTTTTTGGACAGTGCACTTTGTGCATGTGTTATTTCTAGTCCTTTATATAATTGGTGAACTTGTCCTATGTGGTAACTTTGTTCCAGTCATATTTTGTATGAGGGCCACATGTGACTCCACCTCACCGCAATGATCCAACGTCCACCAAAAAACCCTCAAGTACACTCTTCCACTTAAAAACAAGAACCCAACTTCACACCAACCACTGAAAAAATCACAAAAACCACCAGAACTATACCCACACTCACACCCATTATTTCCATTTGATCCGGTTTGGATGCACCTTTTACACTCACATCTACACTTCTCATTCCTATTCTATTGCGTGCGTTCACTGCATCCTGTTTGTGTGGATTTTCTTTTTTGCGACGTGCACTATGTGTACAGGTTATTTCTAGTATCTATACAATATATTCCGCTCCTTTTATCTCCAGCGGGCCATGTCCTTCAAGGCTCCAACCGTCAACGTCACCGGCTACATCAGGTTTTCGGTGGTCCCTTTTTATATCATTTAAACAATCACGCAAATACACCAATCAACTAGGGACAATTAAAAGCCACAAATCCAGTTTACACGACGTGTCAGTTTATATTTTTTTGATACATCGGAAAGCAGGAAATATGAGTCGTGGAACACGGATACACCCGTCCTGATCGCAGGAAATATGAGTCGTGGAACACGGATACACCCGTCCTGATCGCTTAACCCCAAATACACCAATCAACTAGGGACAATTAAAAGCCACAAATCCAGTTTACACGACGTGTCAGTTTATATTTTTTTGATACATCGGAAAGCAGGAAATATGAGTCGTGGAACACGGATACACCCGTCCTGATCGCAGGAAATATGAGTCGTGGAACACGGATACACCCGTCCTGATCGCTTAACCCCAAACACGGAGAAGCCAGTTATCCATCGGAGCCCTAAAAGATGGAAAATAAAGAAAATAAAAGGGGAATAGGGGGTATTGGGATTCGAACCCGAGTCTCTACCGAGACAGCCGAGTGATTCAACCACTAGGATGAACACCGGAGCTATATTAGTTTATTTACTTCTCAATATTCTCGAGAATAATCACGGACCAGTGACCGCTGTGCTAGACTCAACACTAATAATAAATCTAAATATGATTATATATCGCACGTGTACCGTAGCAATTCCACGTGCAACTTAAAAATTGTTGGGATTCCTTTTGAAAGAGAAAAAAAGATAGTTGGGGTAGAAATTTAGCACATATTTGACATATATGAGACCAATTATAATCATGCTTTGGGATAGCGACACTAGAATTTGATTGGTGGGGAGACCATTACTAAAATCAACCCTTAACTGCCCACTATTTTCCCATTGGCTCACATCTTATCACGTCATCAGACCCCAATAGGCATGTTATAATAGTATGAAAATCTTTTCAATTGAAATTTTATTTTTGAGGGCGTTTAATGAACAAGCATATAGAAATCTGCCAGTCTAATTACGGCCTAATTAAGATCATATAATAAAATTAAAAATACATTAAACGTTTCCATTTACTTTTTCGTTTTCATTACAGGGCAGTTCTTATCGAACCGGCCCTTCTCAGTTTACTAGAGAGAAGTTGGAAATTTTCTTGCCTCAAATTGTGAGGGAATGCTTGCCTTTTGCTTGAAACTGTGATGCGAAAAAGAAAGATTCTTATTCTAAGAAGGCTGTAAAGCTTTTCTCAATACCTCATTACCAAACAAGATGGCTATACGAATAGATTAATTTTTGAACGATCAGACCCATTCATCATCGTCTTATTCCTTTAAAACGCAAGGTTTTTTTTTTTTTTTTGAAAACTTTCTTAAACAATCTATAGTTTTCCAACTCATCCAACGGTTCAATGTGTTTTAGAAAACCATTCATTTTATGACCGCATGCAATCACTTAACGAATGGATTAGATAATTTTACATTTGATGCTTATCTGAACCTGAAATTGCCCGGTTATCGTTTCATCAGATACCAATAGCTAACTGAAGCTTCACCACAAATTCAGCAAAAACTTATCATTGCCCAAAAATTGGAATCCTTTTATGTCGCCAATCTAACCCTTGTCCAGCATCAACATCTCTTCATATTAGATCGCTGCTATATACCTAAATCTAATCTACATCCATCTCTTCATATTAGATCATGTAAAGGGTGTGAAGACTAAATGTGATGTTGCAGGCATCAGAGTATTTTTCTAGCATTACATAGCGGTGTCGCCCTACACAAATGCACCTGCACATAATGTTTGCATGTCAGAGTAGTTGCACAAATTTTCTAGCATGCAAATGTAAGACGGCTGATATTCTGAGAAGAGAAAGAAAACTTACCTGTATATATACATTACTTACAAGCTATCTGTCGAATCCCTCGATGTTGTTGCCAGACATGAGAGTTTCAGCATTATGTCGATCTGTCGTTAACTTGCAAAGCGCTGGCCCGTTTAAGACGTTTCTGCCTATAACGCCATGCCACTTGGATTCGTGTTGCAGCCATATATCTCCAGTAGGGCGATTCGAACCTGTTATTCATTAAGAAAGAACATTAGATGGAACTTCTACAACATCAAAACACAAGAATTTCTTCAGGAATTTGAGGTAAAATTTTCCCTATGTGACACCAATACAGACTATGGGGGATAAACTATTTCTGAATTACCAATGTTACACGAATTTTGATACATACCCCACCAGCGGGGGGGGGGGGGGGGGGGGGGGGGGGGGGGGGGGGGGGGGGGGGGGGGGGGGGGGGGGGGGGGGGGGGACCATCATGTTTGCGATTCAATTAGTAAAAATCATAATCAGTTATGAATTATTTTGAGAGAGCAAGATAGAGACCATCTTCTCTGCAATTCTATTAGCAAAAATCAAAATCAATTATAACCTTTATCTTGAGATTAAAAATTGTGATCCATGCACATAATTACCTTTGTTTGTAATCTAAATAGTTTTCTGAGTAGACTAGAATTTAGTGTTCATCTTATCTTTTTGTATTACAATTTTAAACTACTTTATAAGTTATAGTTCTTTACCTAACTATATTACCAAAAGAAAAGGAGATAGAAAATATACATTAAAAAATATACATTAAAAAGTCTAGGTAAATGAGATGTGGCCTTTCCTGATTCTGAGGATTTTCTTAATTTTCTTATTTGCGAATTAGGTATCCATATGTATTGTAATAAAAATGTTTTTCGATTAAATCTACGAAGATTTCTCTCATCGTAAACATGCATACGTATTTAAAGGAAATTTTATATAAAAATTTAGAATATCAATACAACTTTGATTTGCAATGGAGCATGTATAAAAAAAATGCAAATATTTATTGTTGATTGTTATTTCAATAAGTGTAATAACTTTTTTTTCATTCCCAGGTTCTTTACGATATCTTCATTGCAATTTCACTAGTTTGCTGACGTGTCATGCACGTCAAGAGGAAAAAAAATAATATTCTAACATCAATAATAATTTGATAGCTTATCGGTTGTTTATTAAAGATAAAAGTATTCATGACAAAAAAGGAAATTTTATTTGATTTCCTATTCAAATTTTTAAGATTTAATGTTTAGAATTTGTTGTTAGATAATAATTATATATATGCATTGCTTATGTCTAGACCAAAAATTTCACTAAAAATCAAATATGAATGAAGTTAAGGTCAACCATATTTTTTCTAAACAAAGAAAGTAATTTTATTTAAACCACACTTACAATTTGTTTTTGATTGCAAAAATAAAAGTAACCAAGATACAAAAAAAGGTTTCTCTAGATTTTTACAAACTGAAAAACTAAATTAGATATTAGAAATGGTTCCTTGTGATTTAAAAACATTTATTTATATGGTTCTAACATGTGAAAGTTAGCTCGATTGAGGGGCTGAAGAAGTATTGATTCGGCAGCCAAACTATCTTATGCAGAACTACCTTGAATGTGCTCGTATCCGACCTATCCGACTCTACACAAGTTAGATACGAGGATGACGATCAATTGGACTTCGACAGGACATTGGATCATCGGTACGGAGGATCGGCGGCTCATGAATCGGCAGCTCTACAGTCCGAGTTTCGGATATCTCGGATAGCTTGGCTCGGCACTTCATTTGCTCAGTCTTGATAGGGAAGCTCGGCATCACAGAGAGGGCCCACCATAGGACGCACAATCCTATTCATAGTGGAGTTAAGATAGGCTTGGAATTCTGTTAAAGTCGGGATTCTTATCTCTTGGAAATCCATCTTCAATGATGACACCTATTGTATCCTAGGGCTATATATAGCGTGTTTTAGACGATGGTTTCGGGATAGGAACACACAAAGAGAACTGTGAGCCACCAATTTGTGAGAACCAACTTTGATAGATTTGTAAAGAGCTTTTGGACAAAAATTTTGTGCTTCTTCGTTGTAAAGAGAGAAGATTTGTATTCATTCTTCCTTTTGTAATAAAGCTCAGTGGTGTTCCATTGGCCGGCCGACGGCCAAAAGTTGTTATCTTTCATAGTGCTCTTATCTAATTGTTTATTGCTCGTCGCCGTCTCGATCATCCGACAGTCCTATTCTTTTGCGCTCGCACACAACAAACTGGTATCAGAGCTCATCAGTTTTGGATATCAATGTAGGAAGCGAAGATGAGCAACTGTGGCTATGACAGTTTCCCAAAGGCGTCGACTTTCGGAGGACATGCTCTAGCGGCTCGGACTATCGTGCCCAACAAGATGTTCGAAGTTGAGAAGTTTGATGAGAAGATCAACTTCGGTATGTGGAGATGCAAAGTCTTGAATGTCTTAAACCAACTTGGTCAAGATATTGCATTAGACGAGAAGCCGACGAGCATGTCTGATTTGTAGTGGAAAACTCTAAATCGAATGCACGTGGAACAATCCGACTGTCTGACGAATGAGAAGAAATGCCCAATCATGGAGGAGACGAATGCAAGTAAGTTCCGGAAGGAGCTCGGCAACAAGTATATGAAGAAGAACATGCAGAATTGCCTGCATTTGAAGAAGAAGCTTTTCGGTCTAAACTTGAAGAGAGTTTCTATTGAGAAACATCTCGAATACTACAACAAACTTCTGACTGATCTGAATAACGTCAACGTAAAGGTCGACGATGAAGATAAAGCTATGATTCTCATCAACTCTCTGCCCATTGAGTATGAGTACTTGGTGTCAGTTCTTACTTATGGTAAGGACTCGATCACATTTGCAGAAGTGTCTAATGCTCTGACGAGCAATAAGTTCAGGAAGAACGATGAGGACACAGGAGGCCAAGCTAACGATGCTCTTGCTGTGGTAAGAGCTTGGGGTAGCAAGAAGGGTGGAGCTCGGAAGGTCCGATCCAAGTCCAGAGACAATAGTAGAGGCCCTCTTCGCAATGACTTAGCAAAGGACAAATGTGCTTTCAGTAAAGAAAGAAGACATTGGGTCAGAGATTGTCCGAGGCAAAGAAGCACGATGCAACAGCCAACGTCGCGAAGGACGTTGAGGTCAAGTAATGGGTTTTGGTCGGTGCTTCGAAGGGCGTGACGATAGATGGATCTGTGCTCGACTCAGGATGCTCATTCCATATGACATCGTACAAAGAGTACGTTACTACTTTCTGTGAATGGGGTAAGAGTACGGTCCAATTGGACGACCACCGCGCTTATAACACTACATGCATCGGGACAGTTCGGATGAAGATGGACGGTGTTACACGAGACATCGATGAGGTACGCTATGTTCCCGACCTCAAGTGTTACCTCATATCGCTCTGCTCACTCGAAGCAAAGGGCTGCCGAGTGACGATGGAGAATGGTACTCTAAGGATGACATGAGGAGCTATGACCGTGATGAAGGGAAAACGGAAAGGCAACCTTTACTATTTGGACATTTTGGCCGTGACTGGCACAACAGCTATGACCCGTAAGGCCGATCGAGACGTGCGTCGAGGTCATGTTGGTGAAAAAGCTTTACAAAAGCTAATCGAAGGAGATCGTCTAAAGGGAACCAAGACCGAGAAGGTCGAATTTTGTGAGCATTATGTCTTCGGCAAACAGACACGCGCTTCATTTGGGACAACCATCCATTTTACGAAGGAAGCGCTTGACTATATTCATACCGACGTATGAGGGCCGAGTAGGCCAGTCTCATTGGGAGGTAAACACTACTTTATATCATTTATTGATGATTTCTCACGCATGTCATGTGTTTCCACTGGAGTCAAAAGACCAAGTTCTAAACACTTTCCTAAAGTGGAAGACGCTGGTTGAGACTCAAACAGATTGAAATGTCAGGCGGCTCCGAAGTGACAATGGTGGAGAGTATAGGTCGGATCTCTTCCACAAGTTCTGCAGATCGGAGGAGATTCAGATGCACTTCACCGTGAGTAGTACGTCGCAACAGAATGAAGTAGCTGAAAGGATGAATCGGACTTTGCTGGAGAAAGTCTGATGCATGTTGTCTACTGCCGACCTACCGAAGGAGTTTTGGACGAAAGCCCTGGTGTATAACCTACTTGGTCAATCGGCTACCATCTGATCATTGGGAGGAAGATCACCCTTGGAGGTCTGGTCGGGAAAGCCAATTCCCAACTATGAGTTTGCATATATGGGGCTGTCTGAGCTATTATGTCGTGAAGGAGGACAAGCTCGAGCTAGAGCCAAGAAAGCCATCTTCTTAGTCTTTAGTAATGGTGTCAAGGGATACAAGCTGTGGTGTCCGACACATAAAGGTGATTGTGAGCAGAGACGTAAGTTCGATGAGTCAGCGTTACTAAAGGAGCATGAACCGGTGGTGGAGACCGAACAGACACAGATGAAGCATGTTTACTTGGAAGTGTTTACGGTTCCAGATAGCTCGGTTACTGACTCAGGCCGACCTACACCAGAGGCTGCAGACGACGTACTCCAGACAGATGCCGGTGATGTTGGTAGTTCAAACTCGGATGGTGGAGATAGCTCGGCTCCATAAACTGCACAACTGAAGAATTCCATTGCAGTGTCGGGACCGAGGGGTGAGATACGAAGACCTGCACGATACACTTAGATGGTCTCGTTCGCTTTTGCTGCTGTAAGTATAGACATACACACTTCTTTCGGAGAGGTGGAGCACTCTGAAGACCCAGAGAAGTGGAGAAAAGCGATGGACAAGGAGATGGAATCACTGAGAAAGAACTAGACATGTGATCTGGTGGAGCTTCTTGGGTGCAAGAAGGCGATAAGGTGTAAATGGGTCTACACCAAATAGGACGGAACCGAAGCTGGAGAAGTTCGCTACAAAGCTTGCCTTATAGTGAATGGCTATGCACAGAAGGATGACATTGACTACAATGAGGTTTTCTCTCTGGTTGTAAAGCATTATTCTATTCGGATCATGTTGGCATTAGTGGCTCAGCTCGACCTTGAGCTGGTGCAACTAGATGTCAAGAAGGCATTATTGCATGGAGAGCTCGAAGAGGACATCTATATGGCTCAGCCCGATGGCTAAGAGAAAGACGATGGGCTTGCATGTAGGCTGAATAAATCGCTTTATGGACTGAAGCAATCACCTAGACAATGGTACATGCGTTTCGAACGCTTTATGACAAATGATCAATGGTATGTTCGGAACCTGTATGATCATTGCGTGTTCTTTCGAAAATTAGATGATGGGTCCTTCATCAATCTCTTACGTTATTATGATGATATGTTCATTACTTCATCAAATAAAGAGGGGATTCGGAGATTGAAGTCTACGCTTTGTTTTCATTTGAGATGAATGATCTAGGCAAAGCACGGAGGATGCTTGGGATGGAGATCACTAGAGATCGAAGTGGAGGTAAAGTACATCTTTCACAAAGTCGCTATTTGAAGTCTGTGATACACAGATTTGGCTGTGAAAGTATGAAGCCTGTAATTATTCCACTCGGACCTCACTTCAAGCTCTGTCCCGAGCATTGCCCGAAGAACAAAGATGAGAAGAAGCTCATGGAGAGCATGCCGTATGTCAATGCGATAGGGGCCTTGATGTATACTATGATATGTACCTAACAAATTCTATCACATGCAGTCAGCATGGTGAGTAGATATGCACAATCCAGGTAGAGTACACTGGTAAGCTATTCAATGGATGCTTAGATACATCAATGGCACATATGACGTCGGATTGACATATATCCGAGGAGATGAAAATCCGCAAGCTGTTGGCTATGTTGATTCTGACTTTGCAGGCAACTTGAATGGGAGGAGATCCATGATAGGCTACGTCTTCACCATGTCAGGAGATCCGATATATTGGCAGAGTATACTTCAGTCTATCTACGGTGGCCCTGTCTATTACAGAGGCAGAATACATGGCATTGACTAAAGCTGTGAAAGACGATATGGCCGATGGCTTGATGGATGATCTAGGAGTATACCAGAAGTACGACCTCCATTGTGATAGCCAGAGTGTTGTACACTTGGTTAAAAATCAGGTCTTCCATGCTCGCACTAAACATATCGATGTGAGCTTCCACTTTGTCCAAGACTGTGTGGGAGAAGAAGACGATGACATCAATTTGTTGAAAATCGAAATAGATGACAATCCCGCGGACATGTTGACTAAGGCTCTATTGAAGCTAAGTTGAAGCACTGTTTGGACTTACTCAATGTTGTTCCGAGATGATGTTAAGGCAACCCCAGTTAGGCAGCCCCAGTTGGGGGCAGTTGAGGCTCGACAGAGCCAGTTAAGCCCTGGCGGGGCATTGGGCTCTTCAGAGCAAAAGTGGGGGAACGCCAGGTGTGACTTTACCGAGGTGGTGCATTAACGATCGACTGTGTGACGGATGCTTAAATCTCTCCAACGTGCACATTTGTGAAATTTGGCTCGATTGAGGCACTAAAGAATATTGGTTCGGCAGCCGAGCTATCTTATGCAGAACTAGCTCCGCTATGCTCGGATCCGACCGATCTAACTCTGTACAAGTCAGATACGAGGATGCCGAGCAATTGGACTTCGACAGTACAATGGATTCTCAGTTCAGAGGATCGGTGGCTCCTGGATCAGCAGCTTTACAGTCCGAGCTTAGGGTAGCTCGGATAGCTCAGCTCGACACTTTGTTTGTTCGGTCTACATATGGAAGCTCGGCAGCAAGGAGGAGGCCCATCATAGGACACATCGTCCTATTCGTAGTAGAGTTGCCATAGGCTTGGAATTCTGTTAAAGTCGGGATTCGTATCTCTTGGGAATCCCACTTCATTGATAACACCTATTGTATCCTACGGCTATATATATGGTCTTTTAGGCGAGGTTTCAGGAGAGGAACACACAGAGAGAACTTTGAGCCGCCAATTTGTGAGAGCTAACTTTGAGAGATAAGTGAGAGCTTTTGGAGAGAATTTGTGTGCTTCAATTTGCTATGAACAGAGAAGATTTGTATTCATTCTTTCCTTTCGTAATAAAGCTCATTGGTGTTCCCTTGGCTGGCCTACGGCCTAAGGTTGTTATCTTTCATAGTGCACTTATCTGATTGTTGCCCATCCTCGTCTCGATCGTCCGACGATCCTAGTCTTCTGCACTCGCGCACAACATAACCTACATAGATATCTACAATTGGCTGAATCTCGCAAAACCATTTCATAGAAGTTCATAGATATCTTCTTTGCTTTGTAATCATCTGAGTAAGGAAAACAGAATTGCCTTTTCATTTGGTCTTCACGAAAGGACATTTGTTTGAACTCATTTTTAAAGAACTTGAAAAATGAGAAAAAAGAAACAGTAGTTACTCGAAAAGTGAGGCTGGATCACTTTCGTTTCAGGGAAAGTTACTGCTTATGTTTGTTGGGTATTTTGGTTTGACGCTGCTTCACACCCAAACAGAAGCGAGCCACATCTAAGCTAGGCTTGGACACTCAATCTCTCCAAATAGTATGAACTCCCTCTCTTTAAATTATAATGGTTTAGGTACAATATTATTCTATATTTATTCAATATGATATTTATAAGAATTATACATTGATGATTCATAAAAGTGAAAAGAACTGTAGGTGTGTATATGTAATTGTTTCAGCTTAAACAAAGTTGGATTGTAGTAATTTAATTAGGGGAGAGAAAGATTGTAGGTAGATTTTTGAACATAAAACCCGATTTATTTAGGATAAAGAGAGATGGAAATTTAATTAGGAGAGAAGACAATATGATTTTAATTAGATGGGAGAAAAAGAATGCATACGTTTTTATATTAAAATGATTTAATTAGAGGAGAAACAAGAGGGAACTTAATTAAGAGAGCAACAATAAAAATTTATCTAGGTGGGAAAAAACAGATCATCTTAGCCTTCATCCCAAGAATATAGCCAGCTTCATAGACTCAATAGAAAGAATGTTGGATCACGATCATGTTGGATCAAAATGTCGGATAGTTGTTTTTCACACTTTACAATCTGAAGTTTTCTATTTATCAAATCAAAATCTTTCATATCCATTCTTAGAGCTTCCATCCATATCTTCTTTGGTCTACGTATCTTTCTCTTAACCTCAACAGTCATATATTCCGTTCTTCTAACATGCGTATTAATACGCCTTTAGCATATATGACCAAACCAACACAAACGCTATTTTCTTATCTTATCGTCTTATAGATCATGTCTATATTCGCTTGGATATCATCGTTTCTTAGTTTATCTTTTTCTAATATGTTTTGCATATCCACTATAACATTCACATCTCTGCCACATTCAAATCTTGTGCATGCTTCTTCGTGATAGATCAACACTATATACTATAAAATTTACCATTTATTTGTAACAATACATTTCGATCACACATGTCTGTAGCAACTCTCCGCTTCAATCATCATGCATTAAATTTATGATTAAAATTTTCCTTAATCTCTACATCCACTTGGATAACCAATCAGAAATACTTAAAATACTTACTAACCGATATATGTTTTTCATCCAGATTCACCATGCTATGATCTTCATATCTTACTCTACTAAACTTACATTTCATATACTCGTTCTTATTTCTGTTAAGTCTAAAATCTTGAGTTGCCAATGTCTGACTTCACAGTTCTAACTAAGCTTTGAGATTTTGCCTGATACACTTCGGTATCGGCAGTTTTGTCTCAGTTTCGAAGCAAACCGAGAAGAAACTAATGTTGGTTCTAGTTTCGACCAAAACTATGCCTCGATCAAAATTGGCCAGAAAAGCACAGTTTCAGGCAAGCAAAACGGATAGAAAACGAAGAAAAACGAAAAAAAATAAAATCAAAATACGACGAAAACAAAAATCATGTTAATTTTATCAGAAAATAGTAATTGAGAATGAATTTTTTTGATTTTTCATACCTTTTCAATTGCAACCGACGAATCAACGCGGATTTTGAAAAGGATCTCGTGCATTCCTACAGAGAAGCGTCGATCTATAGCATTTCCCGACGGAGTTCTAGCGTTTCTCTGCGTCGTTAAAGATTCTTCAGTAAGCTCCTGTCACCTCCAAAAATTCGCAAAAGATCGAGCACTAAAGGGAGCCCCATCTCGCCTCGAAAAAGCTTTTAACCCATGCGACACGTGAGCAAGCTGGAAGAGACGTGCAACTAGTCAAATTACACATTAGAATAATCATATTAAATGTCATTCTCTTTTAAACCGTTTAAGAGAATGGAATGGTAAACTTGTAAATAAATGTAATATTTTATCAAAACATGTAATTTGACTAGGGCACTTTGGCTGATTCTGTTGCTATACAGATGTATTTGTAATGTTTAGAATATCAATGTATAATACGGACGAAACTGTACTGTTTGATACGTATTCTTTTTAATACTATTAAACGAATACTTAAGTATTTGATGGTTTTAATACAGATCAAAGTCACCAAACCAATTTCTTTTAATAGTATTTAAGTATTTGATATGTATAAACGAATACTTAAGTTCTTCATAGTTTTAATACTAAAAATTGCATTAGTATTTGATAGTATTTGTTTAATATGTAATTGTAGTGTTTAAAAAACTACCGAAACTGCCTATACAGACGAAATAAAACGAAACTTTGAAACCACCGAAACGAGTGAAACTTGACCAAAACCCTAAAATTACCGAAAGACCGAAACCAAAAATGAGACCTCTAACCTTGGTTCTAACTTTACATTTACTCTACTTTTGATCTTATATTGCTAAACAATATAATCTACAAATAATGTACATCAAATCATCTCATATTAAATATGCAAAATAGTCTCATCGTAAATATGCATAATAAGCCGATCCATCATAATAGCAAAAATAAGTTTAACACAAAACCAAGCCTTGATGTAACCAAATGGTGATCAAGAAATTATCTCGTATTTCTCTTCAAGTCTTCACATTAGTAACTACTATTTGATACATGTCTTGAATTAGATTAACATATCTTAGAATAACTCATTTCTTCAATAAGGCTTATTACAAAAAATCTCTAAAGACTTTATCGTATGGTTTTATCAAGTCGATAAAACTCATGCATATCTTTCTCTTACGCTATATTACTTCATAATCTGCCTAATGAGATAGATTGCCTCTATTGTCGAACGTTCCGGTATGAAACCAAATTGATTTTGTGATATGGTGACATTTTTTCTCAATCTAAATTTGATCACCCTCTTACATAGTTTGATGGTATGACACATTACCTTAATTCTATGACAATACAACTTTTTATATTACTTTTTTATATGAAGATACCAAAATGCTACTTCTCCAATCCTTTGATATTCTATTTGATTTCTAAATTTTACTTAATAGGAATCTCCAATCTAGATGCTTTAGTTTGTTTCATTCTCTTCAAAGGTTCTTTCACCTCACATATTCTGATTCTTCAATAAACTATGATTCAACTCTTTCGAGTGAATTACATTATCTCCTACGTTATATGTATTTGTTCATTAAAGAGGTTATTAAAGTACTCTCTTCACCTAACTTTGATGTCATCTTTGACTAAAAGTTTTTGAGTTTCATCTTTACTACACTTACAGGCGGACAAGCCTATTTGATTTTTCTCTATCATTCCTGCTAGTCGATATGTCACGCCCCGCAACCGGGGGTCGCAACATGTTTCACAAAGAATGGCGGATCATGCAGTCAACCAGTGAAAACAATCTAGACAAGCAGAGATGCATCAAAAAGGCTTAAGAAAACTTTTATTTAAATATATTTGAGAGTCTACAAAATCGTATACATCATACTACCCACATACAAACGAAATACATCTAAAAGATATGACAGATACATTTGATATCTCAAGGTTCGACATCAGCGGTCTCTACCGCAAAATCTGTATCCTCGAACACATGGATCTCCTCTACATCTGTCTAAGGACCAACGGTCAACAAAAAAGAAGAACCATAAGGTAAATCATAGTAATTCTAAAAATTTGGAATTAATACATGTGAGCATGAGTAAAACTAACTAGTAATCTGAAACTGGGAACATGTAACAGATTAATTAATATTATCTAACAGGCAGTCACTGGAAATTAAGCCAGAAATGTAACGCAGTTAATGATTTAAGGTTGTACTATCAAAGTTCTAACAATTATACCAATCTTAGGCTGTGAATTATATTAGAAAGTACAGTAAGCAACCAGGAGTCCACCGCGTACCAGGGGACGCTCATCCAGACCAGGCCCAAAGTAGCCATGAGTCCAAAAGAGTAACAAGGTGTGACTTCACAATTAAGTCCGACAATGTCAATTGGGGTCCTCCATCGGATTCATGATGTGACCCGGTCAGAACACCTGATGTGGTCATATCAATATAAGCATGGCTCTAGTCATTCCTACACTCTCACTAATATGATTTATCCCAAATCCAAGTGAGTCTGAAGTGCCAAGTGTACATCTCTCAGTATCTCAGTAATATAGTCCATGTGTAGTTCTAAGTTGGTAATGTGTACTTGTTTTAAACATGATTTAGGAAGTAAAAATTTTTATCAGGTTTAAAGTCATCTTAAAACTATTTTATATGTTGATATGCTATGTCAATTTAGACAAGTCACGTTTTCAGGATTCTATTCCATCAAGCTATTTTTAACAATGTGTTTCAACAAGACAATAATAGTATATTCCAATGATATTCCAATTCCATTTGGTTTTCATAGCACACTAAACATATCAATATTTTCAATGACATGGGAAACCTGTGCTAGATGTGCTATAATCATTTAAAATCAAGTAACATGCGACAAGTAGCAATGGAAACAATGAAACATTTAGCATGCAATAGGTTGTTACACTAGTTTAAAACATATAGCATGAAGCACTTGGCATGCAATATGTGTTAAAACATATAACATAAAGCACATATGTGTTATACTAATTTAAACATGTATTATGAAGCACGTGTGTGGCCGATAACAAGTAAAATATTTTAAACATGCTAGGAAGTTTAAATCTGAAACACAAACAGTAAATTCAGGCTAACCTGGATATCAAGTAGCGAACGATGCATCAATTTCAAAATATGGGGGGAATGGATAATGGAGGAGCGACAACTCTGGTGATCTCAGATAATTCTCATCATTGATCATTTTACGGGGCTTAACCATGTGTTCATGATTTTTAGATGATCTTTCAAGCAGTAATCTATGATCCCATAGGTGGTAAATCATATGGTTCCAATGGCCTTAAGTGGCCTAATCCTCAATTACAATCATAGGATCAGTTCTGACACCATGTGCAATCCCCAAGTTCCAACTTTGATTTGGACATCCCACGCTAACTTATGGCCACCACCAAGTCATCAAAACAACAAACCAACGACAAACACCACCTTAAAGAACACCCACCAACACCAATCACCCAAAACAGTCACTGTAAGGGGCAAACCCCAAAGCAGGTTGTGGCCAGGGACCTACGCCAAAGGCAATCATGGCAGGCACAAGGGAAGGCCATTGCAATGGTTTCTAGAGTTAAAAAAACCTTACGTTAGGTCACGACATAGGGCAAAGTAGCACAAGTCAGGTCATTGCTTAGGAGAAAAAATCTCAATCAGTCACGTCCAAAGCAGGACAGTCACAGCAAAGGTGAGGACGGCAGCAATGGTCATCGCTAAGCCCCGACGACACCCGAGTCTCGCTCAAAATAATCATGGCAAGCAAATTAAAAATATTAAAAACCACAACTCAAGAATTAAAATGATTTACAAAAAATTGAAGACTGCCGGTGAACCCGAGCCTCGTCATGGGGTGGCTCCAGCTGCTAGTGCATTCCAACACCAAATCCAAGCTCGAGCAAAAGAGAACTAGAATTTTCTTTTGAAAAATGATTTTTCGCACAAAAACCAAAACCCTAAACTTATCTGTAGTTTTATAGAGTGTACTGGCCCGTATTTTTAGGAGGATTTTCGGGATTTTACCCTATAATTTTTTACTATTAATTATTTACCTTTTCTTCCTAGTTTCTATTTGTATTTCCTTCTTTCTCTTTTCTTTTCTCTCTTTCTCTTCCCCCAACTGCAAAAGCCCAAGCTCTCGTTTTCTTTTCTTTCTTTTCTTTCTTCTTTCTTTTGTTTCTTTCTTTTATTTCTTCTTTCTTTTTCTCTCGTTCTTTCTTCTTTCTTTGAGCCCAGCCCACTAACCAGCCCACCATATATTTAACAAACCCTTCACTCA
This sequence comes from Scilla litardierei, assembly GCA_030789695.1. Classification (NCBI taxonomy): domain Eukaryota; kingdom Viridiplantae; phylum Streptophyta; class Magnoliopsida; order Asparagales; family Asparagaceae; genus Scilla; species Scilla litardierei. The sequence goes on from CM061131.1 coordinate 46,203,622, forward strand.
ACCTCACCCTCTCACTTCATACTCGACCTGATCTCTCCTCTGCGAGCGAACACAGCAACCAAAAGAAAATAAAATAAAATCGTAACCCTAATTCCATCCGCCGACACCTCTCCTCCGCGATTTCCAATTGAACATCTCATCTGAAACAATTTCATCTCCCACCCTCTCACATGCCTTCTCTCCGTTTATGTATGTGATTAATTCTAGGGTTTGTATGAAAAAAATCTTCTCTTTTCTCTTCAAATCTCCACGGCTTGGAATTGATTTTAGGCTTGTTGGATTTCTGATTTCTTACGCGACTTCGATGAACAGTAGATTTGATCTATCTAAACTCTAAATTAATTATATCTGTTGGATTGGTTGCTTTTTCCGGCGATCCTCACCATTATTACAGTTCATTTCTTTTTGGTTTGTTTTTTGTTTGGGATAAGATGTAGAGTTAGATTAGAGGAATTTTCTCCGGTGATCACAAACTCCAGCAACCCAAGTTACAGCTTTTTCCTTTCTTTCTTGCATAAGTTGGCAAGTGAGATCGTGCTGAAAGTTTTTCATTGATGGATTGATATTGTTCTCACTCCCCCCACCTCATGTTCATATTTCTCGTCACCTCACATTCTGTGGACTCTTCATATGAAATGCTAACTCTTTTTGCACATCTTCTTGTATTGCCTTCCTCTGCATTTTTTGCTTGCACCCTTATTTTTGTCTTTGCCACTTACCCGTCCTCTCTACTCTACCGCCTCTTCGCGTGTAGCTCTCTCACTTCCATACAGCAATGTCGCATCTCAATCTCCCTCTTTCGTCCATCCCATGCCATGTCTAGCTATCTCTTTCACCCTTCCATTTTGTGTCGCCTCTCCCCCTCCCCGTTTCACCCCAGTCACATCTCACTCACTCTCTATGTTTTAACGGGTATCATCCACCAAGACTCTAATTGTCTCTTGAATGCAAGCACCCATTATATATAACCACTTTCTTTCCGTAAACATTTTGTAACCATCATTAATAAAGTAGATTGAATCTAAATACTAAACAGTTAATTAATTTATCTTGCAGGAATTAATAGGCATGCAATACAACTGTAAAAGAAGGTACTTATCTGGCACATTTTATTAGCAGTAAGGGTCTTAGCAACTAACCAAACGACAAGTAATGTGACTTATAAGAGGAGAACACGATGCGCAACGTGAAGTCCACATTGGACTGCATGTCGCTACCTCGGGCCGAGTATAAAGGTCAACTGTTGCAAGAACTCAGGATCCATAGAAAGACATCCTCCCAGATAGGGGTCATAAGTATGGCTTCAATCACTTTCGCACTCTCTTAATTATAAGTTTTCCAAACCCGTGATATCAAGTGTAGTTGTTCTAATTCTAAGGTATCAGGTATCATGTTCATGTCTACATCACTTAAATTACATAATTAGATAGTTATGCATAAACCATGTTCAGGATGTCATGTCGTGTGCAAGTAACAAATGTACCAATATCATTGTATAATCACATTGTATAACCTCTAATCATGTAATTTAGTATATGCAACAACTCAAGCTTCCAATCATCCACACATCTAGTCTCATATGCAGAAACATAATCTTTTAGCAATTAAATTTAACAATTTCATAAACACATTTAAAGCACATGATTTATAAGTAATAAAGGAAACGACTAGAGTAATTGAAAAGTTATGAAAAATACTCAAATGGATTAGGTTCATATGTGGCACAGTATGAGTTGTAGTCTACTTGCCTAGAGGGGTTGCTCGGACCAAAGATCGCATAAAAGTGAAATACTAATTTAGACCGGAACATTGTAATAAAGGGCATGCAAATTCCCAACTATAGAACTGAACATGCATGTCAATGAAACAACAAATAGAGACCGAAACAGTCAAGCAAACGGAACACATATCAGCCAGCTTATTGGACCCTAAACTGCAAGCAAACAGGACCCGAACGACAGGTGAAACTGAACCCAAACCCCCATTCAAAACAGCACACAATCAAAACTGCCTATCAGCATGAAACATGACCCAAAACTGCAGCAAAACAGACCCAGAAATCAGATGCAAACAGACCTCAGAATCAACATGCGATCAGTCTCCAAAATCAGCAGACATTCAGAACATGTTGACGGACTAAAGGGGCAAGCAACAGGTAAACTGAAACACCAACACTCAGAACATGTTAATGGAATAAAGGGCAAGTAAACAACAGATCTGGATCATCATCCAGAATAGGCCCAAGAGTGCACGCAAACGGAGCACTAACAAGCAAGGAATCTAAGCTATTCATGTAAACATGATAACATCATTGCAGTCGAACAGAGAATAACTAAGCGAACCCCAGCCGTGCCTTCCCCTCAACGGCCAACCACATAAGAACATACCAAAATCTTAAAAATGAATGACAGCTAACATCGGCAGAACACCACGAATCTAAACTAGGTGCCAAATCATTTTCATTGAAGGGAAGATACTCTCTAAAAACTACATGAATCATCACATCCATTGCCCACAAAAACAAAAAAATTAAATTTTAGTAAGATCGGATCAACCTTTGCTGAAGTTTGCGAGAGAAAAATAAAAAATCCGAAGCCGCAGAGTAAGACAAAAACCTCAGGAGCAAATCCGAAAACCCAGAGCAAAACAAAAACCTCAGGAGCAAGATCCGAAAACCCCAGAGCAAAATCCGAAAGATTTTGGAATGAAGAGAAATTTCGCATAAAGAAACCCCTAGAAATCATCTTGTATAAATAAAATCGAAGAGGGGTAGAGGATGGAAAACTTGTAGATCGGAGTCCAAAATCGTCAGGATTTTGTTAGACCCGCGGGTCAAGAGGCCCAGGCCGCCGGCCCATCAAGCCCACGCGCGCGCACCCACTTGCCTAGCAACCCTAGTTTCTATTATATATATGGGGGCTAGCGCTTGTATTTTTATGCTTAGTGATTGAGATTTCTCTTGAGCGTCCTTAGGTAGATTTAGATTAAACGAGTGCGGACGTCCTCTTCGGCGTCTTGGGAGGAGAATACCCCCTTTGGTATTCAATTATCTAGTTCTTGCTACTAAATTCTCTATAAAAATCGTGCCTTTTGTTAGTTCCTAACAGTTTGGTATCAGAGCGGGACGATCCATGGCGGCCGCGACGAGATCGAAGGATAAATTCAAGGCATTGGAGGAATAGTTCATGAGAGAAATTGAAGGGGTAAAGAAATCGGTGAAAGCGGTGGTGGAATCCGTCGAGCAATTGAAGGCAAGTCAAGCGAAGAACGACGAGCAATTTGTAAAGATCCTCTTCCTCTTGACGGCGAAATCCCAAGGAGAAGGAAACCCAAATCCGACACCAAAGGCGGCAACTTTGAAGAAGGAGAAGGAAAAAGAGGAGATTTTGACCCAAGATCAACCCTATTACGTGGAGGAATTGGACGAGGAAGACGACGAAGAGCCATGGAAGGTCGACTACCGCGATGAGGTGCGGCGAAAGGCGGTGGAGAGCCAAAGGGAAGGCGGCGGCCCTAGCCGCCCGTTTTGGAAGCTGCGTACCAACAAGGAGGGGCGGCCGGCCCCCCAAGACACTTGGGGGCGACTGTCGCGGGAGAGAGGCGGGGGAGGCCCCCCCGCCTGCCGCGAGCCCCGGCAGGGGTGGCAGGGCCCTGCCGGGGCCCGCACAGGTCCGCAGGCCCCTGCCGGGGGGCGCAAGGGCTGGGAACCCCCGGTAGCCGCCAGGGGGGCTGACCCGTGCGGACAGGCCTGGGGCGGGGGTTTCGAGCCCCCCGGCAGCGGACAGAGGATAGGAGGGCGAATTTCAGAGTAGAGGAACCCCGCAGACAGCTTTGGGAGGGGTTTTTGACCCTTAGGGACGGTGGCCAGCAGCGGATGACCCATTTTACGGAGACGGACACGGGAGAGACCATTATTATGGCGAAGAGGGTGGCTGCGAGGCGGAGTTCGACGATGATGCAGGTTGGGACGACTTCGAAGGCCAGCGGGGAGATTACCGAGGAGACTATGGGGCCGTGGAGGAGGGCCACCTAGGCACTACGAGACCCATGATGAGAGGAGACAGCACTACCGTCCGCATCACCGAGTGGAGGGGATGCCCGAGCAGGGGCACTTTGGAGGAGATTGCAGAGTGCGGAAGCTGGATATGCCGCTATTTTCTGGGGAGGATCCACACGCCTGGTTGTTCACAGCAGATAGATATTTCGCGACGCACCACATGACCGAGGCACAGAAGCTTGAGGCAGCAGCCATTTGCATGGAGGGGAGAGCCTTGGGGTTGTTTCAATGGAAGGAGAGGAGACATCAGATCCGGAGCTGGGAGGAGCTGAAGGACCTCGTACTGGAGAAGTTTAGAGATCCCTGTCTTGGGAACCTGCACGAGCAGCTTTACGCCCTTAGGCAGGAGGGGCCGGTGTGGGAATACATCGAGAAATTTGAGACACTGGCCGGGTGAGTAAGTCAGACGAGTCACTGGAGGGCACTTTTCTGAAGGGGCTGCGACCCAGCCTTCGAGCCGCAATGAGGCCCTACAAGCCCAGGGGGCTTTCGGAGGTCATAGAGATGTCGCAGATGGAAGAGAACTTCCGGACTGAGGATAGGAGAGGCGAGAGCAGCGACATTGGGCAGATACAGCAGGGCACCTCGACTGGAGCCGGCGGAGCGGGGGTCACTACTGAGGAAGATCAGATGGGGCTTGACAAGACGGGAAAACAGAACAACCCACCACCGGCTGGGGGCCAATTTCGAAGGATGAGCGATGCGGAGATGAGAGAGAAGAGGCAAAAAGGGCTCTGTTTCGGATGCTACGAGCGCTTCACTCCAGGACACCGCTGTGCGAGTCGTAAGCTGCAGGTGTTGATAGCGGAGGTCGACAAGGATGATGACGTGGATGACGAAGGGATCGGAGGGGAAGACGACTCTCACTAGGAGTAGCACCGCCGGTACTTTCATGCACCACCTTGAGGACAAGGTGGATTTTCAGGGTGGAGTAATGTTAGGCCCGCGGGTTAAGAGGCCCAGGCCGCCGGCCCATTAAGCCCACGTGCGCGCACCCACTTGCCTAGCAACCATAGTTTCTATTATATATATGGGGGCTAGCCGTCGCTTGTATTTTTATGCTTAATTATTGAGATTTCTCTTAAGCGTCCTTAGGTAGATTTAGATTAAACGAGTGCGGACGTCCTCTTCGGCGCCTTGGGAGGAGAATACCCCTCTTTGGTATTCAATTATCTAGTTCTTGCTACTAAATTCTCTATAAAAATCGTGCCTTTTGTTAGTTCCTAACAGATTTCCTCGTGAGAGGAATCACGCGTTTGAGGATAAGCTTAGGATTTCAAAACCCATTTCGTTTCGCCGTTGGGTCGCCGCCGCTCGCGAGAAGAACGAACAAATGAAATCGGGTCACTGGGCTCGTGGGAGAAAAGAGAAGGGGGGGGGGGTGACTTGGGGTTGGGTTTTTTTTTGCATTAAGAAGGAAAAGGCTGGTGGGCTTTTGGGCTTCAAAAACAAACGGAAAAAAAGAATGAGAAGTTGGGCTTATTTTATTTAAAGGGGTGGATGGGCCATTACACATTCTCTTCATTCACCTGGTTTACAGTTATACATGTTTCAATTCGCTCGTCCAGGTTCCTATTTGCTCGTTTACTCCCTCGGTGTCAACATTATGGACAGTCTCTTTCATGATAGAAGTTTCTGTTTCTTTTCTCTAAATGTTTCTTTGGGTTTACATATTAGAACTATAACTGTTGTTTTTTCCAGGTATAATTTAGTTGGTTCTACATTGTCATTGGTGATAGCCTTATAATATGATATTTAGCCTTCTTGTTTAAATGAAAAAAAATAAGTGTAACAAAATTCTATTTGATATAGTCAAAAAATCGCTTTGACCAGAGGACAAAGCTTCATGGTTGTTAGGTAACAATTGTCAAAAATAGAAAGAGGGATAATTTAGTAAAAAGGCCACATCTCAAACTGAAGTGTCGGTTTTGTTTATATGAGAAATTACAAGATTAATACTTACCAGTTACTTGGATTACAATTCATATCTAACTAATATTTGGCTCCTTATTGGCTTAAATTTTAAAACTAAAAACTACAATTCATATTTCTAAAGTAATTCAAAACTAAAAACTTTTTATTTCTTCACACTCTTTCTCAAGCTGGAGCATGCATGCTTCAGGTCCCGTGCCCATAATCATGTGTGTCCAATTATCATGGAAATGTTGAAACTCCACCTGCACATGCTAACCCAACAATCTAAAATTGCTAAACCAGCCATCTGAATCGGCCAAATTGTCTGTCTGAGTTCGCATGAACATCTAACCCCTTACAAAACCCGATATACCCCCAGAATTACGGTACCTCGATATTCACATCAGCCATCTTCATGCCCAAAGTCTCTCCCTCGACCACCATCTCGACTATGAGCACTAAGATCCCCCTTGTCTTCTAACCAAATCTCAAAACCAGACCAAACTCTTAAAAACCAAAGTAAATGACGTTCTCTAAAACTGAATACCAAACCAAGCCATATTCTAAAATCCAAACCAAACGGAACCTCCGACTTTCTGAAAAGAAAACTCATGAAAACCAATTTCTTTTCAAATATCAAAAATTAAAATCTTGCAATCCAAACACCTGAAACCAGCATTGTAAAAACTAAACCGGGCAGAACAGTTAGACCCAGTTCAACCAGAATCAGATGGTACAACAGTCTGGTTCTTTGTTGAATTGAAAAGTATCAACAACAAAAAAAAACCATGCGAACTAGCCGGTTCAATTCTGAACCGGCCAATTGACCCAAACCGGGTGGGGTTTTTGTGAACCCAGCGGTTCACTAATTAACAAATAATTAAGTAGGTAGTATATTTAAGGACTGTTAAAACTTACACACACACATACATATATCCTTGCGCATATCTGTGATAAACAAGCAATTATTGTTATTAAAAAGATATTTAGGTTGTGAAAAAGTGAGAAGGTGAAGGGACAAAGAAAAGTGACTAACATGAGTAACATAGCCTCTTTTAAATTGTGTTATTTACTTATTTTTTTTCTTTTTGCAGTTCTCTTCCTTTCCTCTAAATTTGGTTCAGCTACAAGCCTACAAAGCATGTGTATAACTTAAAGGTCCATGGTACTAACATACCCACAAAGAACTAAATCAAAAAAAGGTAATAGTGACATAATTTTAAGAAAATCTTCCATTTTAATTTTGACAAGTTGCAACTCTAAACGTAGTTGAAAACATAAGGAACAAACACATTGATCAATCAGAATGTAGAAGAGAAAAAAGTGTAATAATACGATGTGTATCTGTTTAACATGTTATCAAGTTTATATTCCTTGCCATACCTTCTTTTCCTATACCAGTATAGATCTCTTAAGTAGTATGAAAATAATTAGCATTATGAGACAAGAAGTTGAAACTTTGATAAAATTGCACTTCTTTGATAAAGTTGAAATAATGGAAGAAGAAAACATATAAAGAATCTTTTTATATAGGTCAAGAATAGATTTTTTGTCAATTTTATATAATTCTAATTGTATGACTCATGTATTTTATGTGTGAGTGTGAGAGAGTGTGTGTGCGCGCGCGTGCGTGCGTGCGTGTGTATCATGATAGCTAATATGTGGTCTGCTTGGGAAACTTTCTCGCGCTGACGAATATATTCTATTTATTTCTACTCTATAAAAAATTCCGGATGTGTGTTCACATCATGAGTTATCAACATACCAAAAATTAAGCGAATCCGGTATTACTTAAAACTCGACATAATTATTACAAAATCAACGGTTTTCAAAATGATATAACTTTTTGTAACAAGTGGATCAACGATCAAATCCCTTAGAGTTTACCCACGTTTATGATTTTAAGGTTTTTAGAAATTTTCTATGTTAATAGCACATAACAAGTATCACACACGCGCACGCACATATCCCGGTTCGAACCCAATAAACCATGGTTGAACCCCGAAAAAAGAGACATCCCATTTTACCGGTTCGCTGACCGGTTTGGTTTTTTACATCGAATGAAACCAAAGTTGCTACCCAAGCTACAGACTTTGAAGATCAAACCATGTCATAAAGATAGAATTCCAAGAAAATCAAACTCCAAATTACCAAAAACAAGTTGAACCAAACCAAACCAAATTCCAAGAAAATCGAACTAAACCCATTGATAACTTCTAACCAAAATTTCAACCAACCAATAACTAACCAACAATACAACTTCCCAGCAATGGAAACTTTCAACCAACCAAAACCACTTAGTGACAACGATAATGATAACGTTCAACCAACTAACAACAACCAATAACAACGTTCAAGTAACTATAACTTTCAACTAATTAACGACACCCACTCAATAACAACGATAACGATAATTTTCAACCAACATCTCAATGTCGACAATCAACGATTACTTTCCAAAGCTAATTAAAGTCAACTTTCACCCACCAATGATTATCAACAAACTGCTAGTCAACCAACAACAACTAATCACCAACGATAACCGCAAACAACAATCAATGGTGGATCTTAACCAGCTATCAATCAAATAAAAATCAACACCACTTTCACTTTTAGGTAGCCATAATCCACAATATCATGTAACTCTCTTGTTTTTCACTTTTCCCATTTTTATCCAGTATTGGATACTGTAGACAGTATTGTAGCACAACGCTAAAATAACTTCTTTTTAAAAGAAATGCAGAATACAAATTAGAGTTAAGAAGATTTTTTCCTGAATATTAAAAAGGACAATTTTTGCAAATAGGCCAAATTATTAAAATAATTAGGAAAATCGACCTAATTTTTTTTTAATTAGCAAAACCGACCTCTTTTGGTTTTGGGAGCCAAAAGAGGTCGGGCTGGGGCCGGGGCACGTGTGTGGCCTCGGCCGCACCTTCAGAGTGCGGCCGAGAGCCGCACCTTCATAGTGCGGCCATGGGCCGCATCTTCAAAGTGCGGCCCTTGGCCGCACCTGACAGCTGCGGCCAAGGCCACACAATTACAGAGCCGAATTTCAGCTGCTGCTGCTGCTTGCTCCTCTATGTTTGCAAATACAAATAGCTGCTGCTGCTCTTCTCCATTTCATACTCTTCCGATAATTCAACCCTAATTCACTCCAGCATATGCATATAAAAATCAAAACGTGTCCCAAATTATTCTCACACAAATACTTCTCACAGCCATAGCGTATCACAAATAGTATATCACAACACATCACTTGGATATCCAAACGGTCATATAAATCAAAACACACATCACATAGATTTAAGCTCAAGTAACACATAAATCAAACAACAATGAATTCATCAGCCATAGTAGTTTAAATTTCAAAATACATATCATTTCGAATTCAATAAACTTACAAAAAAACATGGCCCTAACACATCAATCATGGCCCTAACACAACAGTATCAGTAGAGTAACATCCATCATTACATCATGTGCGGGATCTGCCACGGCCTTGAGATGAAGACGCGCCGCGGCCTTGAGATGAAGACGCGCCGCGGCCTTGTGATGAAGACGCGCCGAGGCCTTGTGATGAAGACGGGCCACGGCCTTGTGATGAAGACGCGCCGCGGCCTTGTGATGAAGACGCGCCGCGGCCTTGTGATGAAGACCCGCCCCGAACTTGAGATGAATACCTACAAGATAAGCATAAATTAGAACAACATATGTATATACACAAGAAATATATGAATTGAAGAATCAACATACGCGTGTGTTGGAGGATTTCGGCAGCGTGATTTGTAGTGCCCGAGTTGATGGCAATTGCCACATCTATTCTGTCGGCTTCCTTCGCGCGGAATATCCATTGCCCCCCCGAATACGTGTAGATGTAGGCCGACCTGGAGGTCTTCTTTTATCGGGTGGAAGTAATTTGGGACCATCCCAAGCCTTCCAATACTGTGCATCGGGTATGGGGTGAAATAAAGGTTCATATGCAAGGCGATATCTGCTAACCTTATACCATGGCGAACAGAAGGGCATATATGCTATATTGGCACCATATTCTTGTCTGGAAGTTGCGGCGATAACATGGGCACATGGGATGTGTTGAAGCGAAGGAATATTGCAACTACATCTGCATTTCTCGTCATGCAACTTAACAGTATAACAGAGACCATCATTGTCAGTCACCTGCCACTCACAATCACTAAACCTTGTGAGCATAAACGTTCGGGCTGCTTCCCTCCGTGCCGCAATAATGTCCATTGTTGTGGACACAAAATCTGTCGTCCACCCTTGCCCACTTAGTCTTCGACTGAAGAAATATCTATTTAACCTGTAAAATGTTCTTGCAATCAACGCTTGTATCGGTAGAGCCCTAGCACCTTTGAGCACCCCATTAAAGCTCTCAGAACAATTTGTTGTCATGATGCAATAACGTTTTCCACGATCGGCATGCATCGCCCACATGCTTTCTTCTCCATGTAAATCTGCAGATATCCACGCATCTGCTTCAATGGACTCGTCTTTAATTTTGGCACGATAGGCATTGTATGTCAGCAAGTCTGATGCAATGCCAGCCATCCAGAAGTTTCCCTCCAAGGAACGTGTTCGGAATCCTTTCGCCTTGTAATTTGCAATAATATGCCGCAGACAATACCTATGGTGATAATGTGCTGGCCATCCATCTTCTAATGCTCGAGGAATTCCTTTCATTCTATCTGAAATGAAGGTTATCGTTCGTCCATGCGCACTTGGTATGTATTCATATATACATGCGAAAAACCACTTCCAGTTTTCTTGGTTCTCCGCTGACACAACCGCAAATGCCAAGGGAAACAGCCCACCATTACCATCCACACCGGTGGCCACAAGTAAACACCCACCATATTTCCCATACAAATGGGTACCATCAATACTTAGAATCGGCCGACAATGTTTGAAACCCTTGATTGAAGGGCCAAATGCCCAGAAGACCCCCGAAAATTGTGCTACTCCTTCACTTATAGTGTCATAAGTGATCTTGTATACGGTGCCTGGATTAGTCTCTGAAATGGCCTCTAAATACCGAGGTAGCCGATTATATGACTCCTCCCAATCTCCAAAAATCCTTTCTAATGCCTTCGATCTTGCCATCCATGCTTTGTAATATGAAATTCGGATCCGTAACAGGGCGGTTATGGCCTCTTGGATTTCTGCCGGTGTCAAATCTAACTTTGTCTTCACCATTGGCATAATCATATTACAAATGAAAGATGCTGTGGCTTTTTGATGATCTGTATTAAGGGTTGGATTATTGCAAGTATGTTCCTCCACAACCCTTGAGAGCTTGAACTTTCCAATGCTACTCTTCCGCACTGCTGCATGGATACGCCACGGACAATTCCTACTAGCCTCATCTTGCGTTGCCGGATTGACCGCAGCATTTAGGGCGCATATCACGTTATAACTTGTCTTGTTTGTCTTGATTGGCCTAAATGAAACATTATGCTTAATGCTCCACTCCGTTATTGCTTTAATCAAGGCGGCCTTTGTATCATAAATATCGCCGACATTGAACACCCCCCTATCGTTTTGAGGTCTAGGCGCTTCCACTCTCCTTTCAAGTGTATTACTCATAACTGTTGCATTTAGCCATTCCTCCTCTTCAACTTCATCTGGCAAAGCCTCCTCATCTTCCACAATTGTGTTAACGGCGACCGATTGTTGTATCCATGCTATATCATCTTCGTTTGGATCATCCGCATAAAGCATGCTATCCTCTCCGGCCCCGACATGCTCCTCGTCATCGCTCTCTTCTATTTCTTCATCAACAGGTATGTATGGATCTTCAGGCATCGACTCCGGTACAAAAGGGCCTTCCATGTAAGTTGAGTGTTGAAGTTCAATTCCCACTGCTTCCTCATTCAACCTGTTACTGACATATGAACGGTTTAAAATTTTAGTTGCTACGACGAATACAAAAAAATTTAGTTACAATTCGCAAAACTTGATTGAAATATAGACTTACGTGTTCATGTTAGCTTCATCTTGCGGATATTGCGAACACCTTACTCGTGTCGTATTTTCTTGGGCGGTGTTTATTGCATCAAGACCCACATATATTTCAACTCCACGATTATCTTGCGATAAATCAAACAGATTCTCCATATCATCGTCGTCTGATATTTTAACTGCGGTAGTCTTTCCTCCCATTACTGGCCAGTTGCACACCAGATTCAACATATATTCTTCCCGACAGATCTTCGTAATATTGTATATCCGATCTACTAGGTCGTTATAGGTCGACCCACTTATAAGCTTTATCGATTTAGCTTTCCCTCCGACATACCGTGGTTCGTGATTTTCATTAATATATAATTCACCAGCAAAATAGCATATGACAAAAATTGAATCACTTGCCATTTTCAACAACCTGCACACACACCATTATAAATCCATAACTCCCTAAAGTATAACATAAAGATGAACAAAAGACGCTTAATACCTATTAGGCGAGTTGAATCGTCACGGATAAGTTCTCGTATGGCAAAGAGTTTCGGAGGGCAGTTGAGTTGGATCGGACCAAATCCCGCCGTCGCAAAAAACACAGTCGCACAAAAACAAACACAGCAAACAGAAGCCGCGGCCGAGGCAGGGTGTCGACTACTGGACCAGTAGTCAGGTGCGGCCCAAGGCCGCACTTTGAAGATGCGGCCCAAGGCCGCACTTTGAAGATGCGGCCAAGGCCGCATCTTCAAAGTGCGGCCTTGGGCCGCACCTGACAACTGCGGCTCTGGCTGCTATATATTTCCAGCAGCCAGAATGTGATCTTCAGGCATGGAGTGTGATACGTATCACACTCCCGCCAACTTCAAAACGTGGCTGCCCTGATATTGTGATACGTATCACACTCCCACCAACTGAGAAGTGTTGGCGCTTGCTTGACGTGGATAATGTGGTCACGCTAAATGGAGAAAGATTGTTGACGGAATGATGAAGGTATTATGTCACTGGGTTGGGCTCCGCTCCAGTGGAGAATTTTCTCTTCATGATCTCATCTACGGGTCTTTTCGCCGCTTCGTTGGCCGCTTGAGCCGCTGTCTTCCTCCTGTAATCTGTGGAGAAATCCCGCCGCTCAAACTGCCACCGAAGCAGCAAAAGGGTGCGTAGATGAGTTCGGGAGGAGAAAATTCTCCTCTGGAGCGCAGCCCAACTCAGTGACATAATACCTCCATCAAGCCCGAAAACAACCTTCCTCGTATGTATCTGTGATGTATAAATATTGGGTGTATGAATAAATTCGTTGAATAAATAAGGGTGTTTGGAAACACTACATATCAAATTCATACATAACAAATGTCTGAAACACTACATATCAAATTCATTTGAGAAACACTACATATCAAATGTCTGAAATCCAGCAAATATACATAACACATTTTAAAGATACATATCATCGACGACTCCCTTTGCGCCGACTAAATACATGAGAATACCAGGGCCTATCCGAATACGTTCCCTTTTTGCCTACTGGGATATCCCGCCAACGTTCCACACGCTGAGACCCCTCGCCAGACTGTGACACCTCACCAGCCTGTGCCACCTCACCAGCCTGTGACACCTCACCAGCCTGTGCCACCTCGCCAACCTGTGACACGCCGTAAACATCACCTTGTGTCTGAGGTGGCTGAGACGGGCCAACATCCTCTTCCACTTGCTGCTGTGAAATGCATGTGTCAACCCATTCTGTCTGCTGCGGCTGTGACGTGCCACCCTGGGTAGGCTGCCAATCTGCCTGTGTCAAATGCTGTGGCCAAGTGCTGCCGTCATACCATGTACCCTGGGTAGGCTGCTGCTGCCAATCGGATGGAACATCCCATATGCTCGGGTGCCAAGATCCGGCGTCAAATGATATGGGAGGGGGCTGCTGCCAAGTGCCGGGGTCATACCCTCCATGAGGGTGCTGCGTCCAAGTGTCGGTGTCATAACCTCCGTGAGGGGGCGGCTGACACGTGCTGTCATAAGCTATGGGCTGGTCCAGCTGCCAAGTGCAGGACTCATGTACGCCTGTATGCTCCTGCTGAGAGGTGCCAGCGTCATCTGCTCTGGTATGCTCCTGCTGAGAAGTGCCGGCGTCATCATCTCCGGTATGCTCCTGCTGAGAAGTGCCGGCCTCACCCATCCTATATAAACGACGCAGCTCGCTCGTATCTACACCTTCTGGAAGATGGCGTGTACGATGTAGCACATCATCGATATGAGTCCTCATCGTATGCAGCAACCCCTGATCCTGTGTTTGCAATACTTGCCCTGCCATATCGTACAATGAAACATATCCGGCAACCTGTAAAACAAATTAAGTACTAAGCATATTGGTTATAAAAAATACTATAAAAAATTAAACTTGAACATCTTACATGTTGGCGCTCGATGGGTCCTCGGGGCATTTGTGTGAACGGGGGTTGCTGCCTCAGAAAAATCCACCTCCTGGTAATCCCCCAATACCACTCCATATAGGCAGCAACCGATACCACATCCCCCTCATTCACAATGTGATCTACTCTACCCATCCAATGTGCAAGAGGATCCCTGATTACAGTCACCTCTGCTGGCTGCGCTGGTCTTGGCTTCCCCGCCAAGACTGGGAGGGCAGATGGGATGTGTTGACGTAAACCAAATTGCCGCATGACACGGTCGGGTGCATGCATAACCCGTGCTTCCCAACAGAATATGGGTACCCTCGCTCGCCATAACTCGGGATGTTCACGACATAACGCCGGCAGCTGCTCGAATCGCTCTACATAAGGCTCCCAGGTAACCTATGAGACATGAAGTACACAAATATATCAGTGTACTATATTATATATCAATTGATCACCTACGTTATAAAATTTACATATACACACCTGCGTACTCTCTAATGTGTCAAATTGGTCTCTGTATGTATCAAGGTTTCCATGAGCAGTTTCCATGAATGATTTTCCTGTATTCCACCTGAACCCATAGGGAACGGTGTCAGCAAATACATCCTGCAGGAGCCTTGGTCTTCCTACATACATTCTCTCCCAGCTCCATACCTGTAATATGAATTTTTCCTCAGAATGTGAAATATATAGATATATATATAGATATATCACTATTATAGCTAACAAAAAAAATTATACCTGTAATAATAATCCGCATGCATATAAAGCCTTTGTCTGCTTTAATGCCACCTTGCTGAGCTCAGCATACAAGTGCGCAAGCACCGCACTTCCCCATGAATATCCACCGGACTCCTCAAAATCATCTAACTTTGTCAACCAGCGGAGATTTATAGATCCTTTGCTTGGATCCGGAACCAGTAAGGTTCCAATCATATGAAGCAGATATGCCCGTGCATACCGCTGAATGTCCTCATCATCTACATCCTCAGGCAAATCAGAAAATGTATCACGCAACCAACTAAGTTTTACCTTGGCTGCTTTTCTTTGCGGGGTATCCTGTCCAAGTAGTCTCTCCATCAATGCACCCCAGCTGCCATCTCGCATTTCACATTGATATATTGGTTCTCCATCAATCGGTAGGCCTGTGATGACTGCCACGTCCTGTAACGTGATTGTCATCTCTCTCAGACGCATGTGAAATGTATTTGTCTCTGGCCTCCATCTTTCAACCAAAGCAGTCAGCAATGCGTGGTCTAACCGTACCCAACGCAAGCGCGCACATAGGTGTAATCTGGACGCTTCAATATATGGTCGCGCACGCTGATCTAATCTCCACTTTGTATGTTTCTGTCCATGATCGACAATTGCTATCGATGCCTGCAAACATATAATTCACACCTTAATTTTTTCCTTTCAATAATAATTACGTACTTTGCATATTAATTCTTTCTATTTACCTGCCCTTGCACTACATCAGCAGAACGATGACGTGCTTGATCATACAAGACCGCATTAGTAATAGGTCCTGCCTCCTCCATTTTATAAAAAACCTATAAAATTTCCCCAAATATAGATTTATCTCAAAAACCCTAAAATTCAATCTATATTGAACAAAAATCACAAAAAACATTCAATAACATAACATAGAGAGTAGAATTAACCTGAAACAAATTAGAATAACCACCCAAAAAAAAAATCAATCGCCGTACTTTGAAGGAGCGGCCGCGAGTTGAAGGAGTCGACTTCTGCTGCAGCCCGCAAGGTCGCGGGCTGCTGTGAGGTCTTGTGGCCATGGGCCGCAGCTGTCAGGTGCGGCCAAGAGCCGCACTCTGAAGATGCGGCCCATGGCCGCACTCTGAAGGTGCGGCTCTCGGCCGCACTCTGAAGGTGCGGCCGAGGCCACACACGTGCCCCAGCCCCAGCCCGACCTCTTTTGGCTCCCAAAACCAAAAGAGGTCGGTTTTGCTAATTTAAAAAAAATTAGGTCGATTTTCCTAATTAATTTATTAATTTGGCCTATTTGCAAAAATTGTCCTATTAAAAAATAAATGTAATTAATAAGTAGAAAAAAGAAAAGGAAAGAAAATTAAGTTATGGTTCTGACTCCATGTTGAAATATAAAAAAATTATTCAGAATGAAGGTCATACCCCCAAACTAAGGTCATGGCATTGTTTATATAAGAAAATACAAAACAAATACTACTAAGATTACAATTCATATTTGACTAATATTTGAATCCATATTTGACCCTCATTTCAAAATTAGAAACTACAATTCCAACTCAAATTTTACCCTAATTCTAAAACTGGAAGCAACAATTCAGATCTCTAATCTAATTTCAAACTGGAAACTTCCTATTTCTTAACAAAAATATCAACAGAGATCAGAAAAAAAGGCTTAATTGCGTAAAAAAATATCATTATATGCTTTAAATAAATAATTTAAAAGACGTTAAAGAAATTATTCTAACCATCCCACATGCTAGACTCGAGATATTATCTGCATTATCATTGTTTCTTAACAAAGATTAAAGGAAGATTAACTAACCTGATTTCTGCTTGAACACGTGGATGTCTCAAGAATTGACAAAATATCGAAGTGAGTTCTTCAACATCACAAAACCGCAGTGCAAAGGCTTCAACATTGGTCAAGCACTTAACGGTTCTGTTAGAGAACGGACGTTGCCCCGCTAATCGGACTTTCCTACTCTCTACAAGAAATGACATAAATAATAAGTTTGCATGGGTTAGTTATTTGTGTTTATCAAAGAAAAATTAAATGAAAATTATATGCTACTATCAGAACTAACTAACAAAAACAACACTTTTTGGTGAAGAAAGTGCTACAGAATATGTTATCCAGGACCGTTATCATTCCCCTCCAGGAAGTATAAAAACAAAAATTCATGAAGAAAGAGTCCACTCTCACACACTCCACACACACACACAACACCCCCCCCCCCCCCCCCCCCCAAAACAAAAAAAACAAAACAAAACAAAAAACAAAAAACAAAAAACAAAAACAAAACAAAACAAAAAAAACAAAAAACAAAAAACAAAAGCATACACACACGTCTACTTGCCACATGCTCGCTCTGTGTGCGCATGTGAATGTGTCTCCATGTATGTGATGTGCATGCGCACATGTATGTTTGTGTGCATGTCTACGTCTTACTGCTTTTTTTTACTACTGCTGCTACTACTTGCTACTGCTGCTGATGTTGTTGTTATAATAATAATAATAAATTGACACTCAGTCGGAGAAATAGTTGGGCAATACTTACAAGAATGAACTGTAGAATTATAGAAGAGCAAATGCAAAAATAAGCTATAAAACACACTGGTACAATTTAATTCAACATTCTGGTCATTCAAGTTTGATTGTGCAATAGGCCCATAACTTGAATTAGGTACAATGGGCACAAGCACACACTTTCTAAGTTAAATATACATTCCTCAATTGCATCAGCAAACACTTGGAGAGACAATTTTTGGCTTGCATCTGCCATAGTTGCTCTATGGTTACTTTAAATGGTAGCATGAACATATCTACTGTTTAGAATATACACTTAACTTGATAAACTGTCTTGTTATTGAGCTTTAGCTTCATCATTTTCATTTTCCTCCCTAAATATTTCATTCATGCTCTGTCCAGAGCTCATTTCCTCTTCCTCAATGTTGCCGTGGTTTTCTCAGTTTCATCTACATTGGTTACAGATGTTTTTGCTTGTGTGCGGCATGTGGATGGTGTGTGTGCGTGCGCGTGCGCATGCACGTGTGTGTGGAGGGGGGGTCTCCTAAACTCACACTAACCTATTTTATTAATAGATACTTTGTTTACAGCTTGAGCAGCTAAGTGCAGTATTCTATTGATGACGTAAACTTTGCTAATGTATATGCTCCTATCATGACCAAAAAAAATACATTCCATGTACCCGCACATTTGGAGATTAGAGAGGAAAGATTAACAAGAGGAAGACGCGAAGAAGACAAAGTAAGAGTTAATATGATTAGGAATAAGAAGGTCATTTAATAGGGATTTCTTTTGTGTTTCAGAATTTGGCATCTACTAGAATTTCATGACCGAAAGAGGGACTACTATTCCAATGAAAATCTAGTTCACATGAAAGAAGCATATGTATTACTAGATGGTAGTTTTCAGTTAGAGACTGAAAGTTACTGCAGTAGTACAGTCAAAAAGTAACTAGATTAATAAACAAATTTTACTTTTCAGCTTCCCATAAATTAAACGCTAACAAATTAGTAGAAAAAGATACAGTCAACTACAAAGATAGAATCTTATTTATTGCAAGCATAAAAATAGATGCATGGTTATAATCTTTATATGACATGCAGAAGGTAAATTCGTAACAACAAATAACAGAAAGAGAGGACATACATCCAACTCTTTGAGGTAGTAGATTCTAGTTACTATGCAGAAACTGCTAACAGAGGAATGAACTAGGCTCTCACCTTTATTTAACGAGGAGTGTTCAAGACACCTGGTAAGGAGCTCCTCACCACAAACATCCCCTTCTGTCAAAGGAGCTACATTTCCATCTGATCTAATGCTTTCCATCCTACCCCGCACTATAAAGATCATGTTTTCAATAGGACTGCCTTCGTAGAGAATATTACTTCCTTGGATGTACAATGTTTGCCTCAATTTTTCATAGATAGTATCTAACATGGGTTCATCCATTAAGGAGAAAATCTGTATCTGTAAATCAATAACAATGATACATTACAAAACTAAACATCATAATAAAAAGAAGACATGAATACTATTGTTGCTGCTTGTTGGATATTGGAATCTCCCAATATATATTATGAAGATAATCAACCATAATGCTTGGACTAATGTGTTTATGCAGTTGTTAGGATATTATTAGGAAAGGACAAAGGACCAAAGACCACATGTGGATGACAAGTATTTGGATGCTAACGTCATCAATGCAACAACAAGATTAAAGAAGATATCTATGACAAGAAGATGGACTAACGACAACATCAATCAAGATTTCAAATGTTGATCATGTATTCGATGTAATCTATATTTTTTGTCTTAAATCGTTTATTAAAGTCTTGAAGATGTCACACACATGCACAAGAAATCTTAGAAAAGACAAGGATTTATCATGGTTTTAATCCATATCAAAACCTTAGGTTTCTAGTCTAAACCGTGTATTTGTACCAGAATTAATCGACCAATGTAGAAGTTCTAGTCAACTAATACAAGACTAAGACATTGACATGTCAAGTTAGTCGACTAATGCATTTCCATTAATCACCTAATGGTAAAGCATTACTCGACTAATGGATGAATACTAGTCGACTAATGAACAAGCAGTTGGATGATTGGCCGTTTTAAGCCGTTATAGAGAGTTTCAAAGAATTTTCTCTCTGTAAATAGGGATTTATTCTTAATTATTCATACATGAAATAGGTGAAGAAAAAGAATAGAAAATCACATATTTCCTTTGTGCTCGTGCTTTCACTTCTCATCTATTGAACCTTAAATTTTTATTCTCCATTGCTCAAATCCTTAAAATAAAAATCTCATCACATAGCCACAATCAATTACAAGTGCTATCTTCAAGTTGCCATCTTTCTTCTACAAAGTTTCACGAGTATTGAGGTGGTGTTGCTTTTGGTTCGAGAGGTTCTAAATCTCAATGTTGATACTGGCTTTTGCAATCGACAAAGGTATATACCAAGTTGCGAGATTGTAATTCTTGCAATGTGTAAGTTGTTAGAGGAACTCTTGAGCAGGTTTTCCTTAAAAACCTTAAGGACTGGACATAGGTTAGGAGACCGAATCGGTATAACTTCTTGGTGTTTGCGATTGGTTTGCTTACCTTGTTTACTTTATCTTTAATATTGTTATAATTCTCTGTGTTTAATCGCTGCATTATATATATTGAGGATTATTTGTTGAAAGCTTATCTAACAATAACAGCTTAGTGTTTAAGTATCTTATCCACCAGGCAGGAATCCTGCCATTATTTTGCCTCGTATGCTTCTCAATAAATTGTAAAACACTATGCAAAATACTTTAATGTATTACTTGATATGGGCACACTACTATTGTTAAGACGAAAACAAAAATTTGATGAAAAGTTTTTATTGTTTTTATGTCGCCTCACTACAAACCAAATTTACATAAAAAATACCTCAAGAAAAAAACTCGCATAAACCTTATAATAGATTCTCACAAATCTTAAAAACTCATTGCTACAATTGGATCTAAGAGCCTTTATTTATACTAATCCATAAAATCCTAAATTAAATTAAACTATTATCCATAATTGTAGTCCAAAATACAATCCTAAATAATATAAGACTCACATAAAAACAAAAAAAATAAAAAGGAAACCAAACAACTCCAATTAGATTTGAGTCAAATCGTAACAATCGTCACCTTGACTCAAAATTGATCAACTCTCAGAACAATCAATGTCTTCAATCAACTATATTCAAGCTTTCAACAAACCATTAGCAACTCCACCTTGAGTGGAAAGTCCTTCAATTCTTAATACTAACGAAATCTCTAAATTCAATGTATATATTGATACAGTTTAAAACTGATTGACTTGATATCATCATCCCTCCTTGAAGCACTTACAAGTTCCTTCACATTCATTTGCCTTTGATAAATGTGCCCTTTCGAACATTGATAACCTATCTTCAGCTAAATACTTACAGAGACATTAGACTTCAAAGCACCTAGAGATATGAGATTACTTCTTAAACTAGGTACATAGCATATACATGATAACGTTCTTAATATTCCATTGAATATTTTGATTTTTAATTGTCTCAATACCAACAACCTTATAAGGTTAATCTTTCGCAGTAAGCACGAAATCCTGATGAATCAATTCATAAGTCACAAATAACCTTCGATCAGGACATATGATACGAAGCACCTAAATCTAAAATTCAACTATATAAGTGACCATTAATAATCGATGACAAGATTTTATCTATAACTTCAACTACTATCTCTACTTCATAAACGGGATTTTCTTTTAGCATCACTAATTATTATAGCTTCTCTATTAACTGTCGTAAAACCTCATTGTATGTCCTTCCTCTTTACAAAAATGACATTCAATATGTGAAAAATCACTTCTCATATATTCTTCCTTTCCCCTTGCTAAGAAAGCTTGGTCAGGTAACTGATGTATTAATTCTTCAATAATTTTGTTTGTCATTTTTCTTGAAAGAAGTATAGAAGTAATATCAACTAATTTTGTAGAATTTTTTTCCATAAAGTAAGGTTGTGACAAGTTGTTTAAAAGAAGATGGTAAAATATCAGCTTAGAGCTTTATTTTCTTCTTCAATTTTAACACCAACACTAAACAGTTAATGAATTAATCAATTAAACGAGTTGAGATGATGATGAATTAACTTACTGATGTGATTCTGAATCTCTGAAATTATAAAATGGCTACTACAAATAGTCTACTCGCTAAATAACGACTAGGAATAAAAGAAACAATTAATCTAAGGAAATGGGAAATCCTAATACATTTAATCTAGGGAATAATAACTTAAGAAATAAACTTTCTTTCACAATTTTCGCATGCCCCATAGGCTAGGGCCGGCTGGCCTCATATAACCCCGACTGTAGTATGCAAAGCATTTCTCTCCCAGCTTGTTGTGTGCATAAAAATTTCTCTCCAAATATCAGCCGCATCACTTACATTCCTTCATCAATAACTTATATAATTATTGTTTCAAGAACAATCTATTTGTTAGAGATTTATGTAAATGGTTTCAAGTTTCTTCCATAATTTAGTTGTTGAACCACACTCCAAAATGTTATCCAAAACTTCATCAACCATGCATAATTGAATTGTACTTCTAGTGGTCTTGAAATCAAACTCTATCCAATCATCTTTGGTCAATAATGCAGCTTTTACCAATTCTCCATTCAATGCTTTGTGCAAACCTTGTTGGATAAGAAGATAGTAAACTTTTAATTAGCATAAACCAAAAGTATTTCTGTAATGACCCGTATTTTTCCTAGAATTATTTCTGAGGTTGCCACAAATTTTTCCCAATTTCATCTCTTTTTTCTTTCAAATTTCTCTTGATTTCATGTACAGATCTCTTCTAGATCTATATAAGATCTAGATCTATATGATTTCTAGACTTCTTGGTCTCTTCAATGAAGGTAGATTATTTCTATATCTAAGCTCTCGATTTTTGAGTTATTTTCTTTTGGTAAAATATTTTAATATTAATTTTAAATCAATTTTCAGATATTGAGTGTTATGCAACATAGTATCCTTATGTCATACTATAACTATGATAACTATACTGGAACACTGAATATGAAATTATTACATATATGTTGCCTGTCAACAAGAATAGAATATTACACACTGAGATACATGCTATTAATGTTACACATACCATCGATATTGTTCATTGAATATTGTACAACTCTGGATAATATGGCTGATCATTGAACACTAAACATTCATTGCAAGCTCTTGATAATATGCACGACCATGTTGGGAAATAAGTGATACATAAGACAAAGTGTTACTGTACACCGGGGTCACATCTTGAACCCATGCGAGCCACCTCTAGAATCCCCCTCCTCATGACAATACCTGAAACAATGTCAAATACAATATTAGTCATAATACAAATAAACACCTGATATAAAAATAGTACAACAGTCACAGTACCATTACACTACACTTAATTCACAGGTTTTGGGGTAACTCATATTATAGAGAGTACGGAAAAGATTGAAGCCAAGCTAATGGCCCGTATCTAGGATGATTTCCTTTCCATGTTCTAGCATTCAATGGATCATGAGTCCCTTTCATACTTCCTTCTTTTGGACTTGGCCCAGGGTCGTACCCTGCAGTCTAAGATGGAATTCATGTTGCATATCGTGCTCTCCAAATATGAGTCACATCACTATTATAGGAAATCACAGTTTAGTGTACAGTAGTGCTTACATGAAAGGTTATCTCATGCTAGGTTTATTACTATAGTTCTTTGTTGTCTTGCTGGTTTAAACCTAATAATGACTGATGTTATGGATGCGTGCTAATGAGATGTTTATTTACCTTTTGTTTATCAATATATCATTGTTCTCTCATTGTCTAATATCAGCATTCATATCTTTTAAAATGTTTACGTTGTTCCCGATTTGACACTTCCATACACTTGTTACACTTTTTCCTATAGATCACTTTTGTATGCATGTGCGTTTCCTTAATTTTTTACATAAACTGAAAGCTTGTATATAAATATAATCTATTGTTTAACCCAATCCTATATCTCTCAGGTGTTCCACATGTCTTATATTGAGTTTCAAAGTTCTTCCCTTCCTTTGAGCTATTCTGGGTCCTTTCATTAAGGTATGTTTTCGGTTTATTTCTATTAAACATATATTGCCTCACTGGTAACCAGCAGGACCTGCAAATTCTTGAAAAGGTAATGACCCAGAAACCGGGGCGTTACAAGTGGTGGCACATGCAGATCCGCACTGACCATCTCGTGAATAGTATAGGTCTAGTAGATATATACCGTGAAACATACTTGATGAATTTTCTTTATCTTCCTCTTCTTTGGACTCTTAAACTTTTCTGTCGATTGCTTCTATCTTACACTCAATCCTGTTGGTAGCAACTATCTATGAACTTCGTGTTTGATGATAACAAACGTGTGTGAACATTTTTAATGTGTGCGTTAAGTGTTTCAGGAACGGCGAACGTATGACCAACTCACGGAAAGACTTGGTCAATGTGCAAAGAAGAGAGGGGAGCCGCAATGTTTTTGTTAAGAGCCAATAAAAAAAATCACATCCGCACTCTTCATACAGCGGCTCTTTAATTTTTTTTGGGCAATCAAAAGGGTCACAGCCGCAAGTCAAGAAAAAGCCCCACTAATTTTTCTTTCATCCAAGAGCCTGAGCCTGCCGAATTACAAAAGCCCAAGGATCATCTCTATATATTTAATATATATATATAAACCCCATCACAAATACCCAGGCGCAACAACCCTAAGAATACTAGGAGCCGAAATTTGACAAGTGCAGCCGCCCACATTCATTTTTAAATGCCCATTAAAATTTCAAAGAGGTTACCCTATTGCTGCATATTGCCGAAACCCTACAAAAAATACCCACAGCCGACTTTTTGAAACAAGGGAGAGCTGCGCACAAAAAAAGAAGGAGAAGGAGCCGAATAAAATTCTAAGAGCATCCCCTTGTTTTATTTTAATCTCCATCAAAAATTTCTCATGGCAATTTCCCTATAGCCTGAAAAAAAGAGAGAAGCCGCCCTTATTAAAAAACGCCAAGCACCAAAAAAGGAAGAAGCCGAATTTTTTCAAGTGCTCCTCTTCATCCATTTTTTAAGGAGCAGCCTTTATCAAGGCATCCAAGTTTGCAGGGGAGAATAATCAAAAGCAAAGAGGCACTCACGTACAAGATGAATTAATTGGAAGTGAAAGCACTTGGTGGGAGACAAAGCATGATAATTGGCTGAGAACTTTTGTGTGCAAGCTATTCGTGTGCCGTCATCAAAGGAGATCAAGGAGAAGGGCGCAAGATTATAAACGGGCACCAAAGGCCGCAAGTTGTAAGGAGAGCCGCAACTTGAGTTGCACGACTTACGGAGACGGCTACATCACGTCAGATACAGATCTGACCTGCGCCTATTGACAGAGACGACTACGATACACAAACTGAGCATTTCTGAACTCTAGTATTATTTATTTTGTGTAGTAGTAGCGATCTTTGTAGGGGAAACGTTTTTACCTTTTGTGTTACTTTTGGGGACCTGACGACTTTGGGAGTCGTCATGGAGGGAGAGCATCTGACTAGATTGATAGTGTAGAGCACGTGGTGTGCGTACGAGCTAGGTGAGAGTAGATTTGGGATCTTGACTCATTGTAGCTGTACATGTTTTCATATCTATCTAGTATTTGCTTTCGGGGGCTGAAGTAGGTCGTGGGGACGACCGAACCAAGTTATATCTGTGCGTACTCTGTGATTGCTATTTTATTACCTTGTCTGTGCTTATAACTGCGTGGGATTTCTCGTGGGTTGCACGAGAATTTTTATTAGCCTATTCACCCCCCTCTCTAGGCTACGATTCAGATCCAACAAGTGGTATCAGAGCCAGTTTAGAGGATCTAGTCTAGATTTTTAGATGATCATGCATATATCTGATTGTGCTTTTGCTGAAGGTCAGTCTATAGCCCGTCCCCCTAAGTTTAACGGTGTAGACTTTGCATATTGGAAGGCTAGGATGAAAATCTATCTAGTGTCTGTAGATTATGATATGTGGGATATTGTTGAAAATGGTTATAGTCTGCCCACTATTAAAATTGAAGACACTGTTATGATTAAGCCTAAAGACAAGTGGGATTTAGCTGATAAGAAACTTTATACTCTTAATGGTAAAGCTATGAATGCGCTTATATGCTCTCTTGATAAATCTGAGTTTAATCGTATCTCACATTGTCTAACTGCGCAGGAAATTTGGTATACTCTGGAGGTGACACACAAGGGAACATCGCAAGTAAAGGAATCCAGACTTGCGTTGCTGAGCACTGAATATGAGAGCTTCCGCATGCAAACGACAGAATCTGTGAAAGAGATGTTTGCGAGGTTCACTGATATCGTCTACAAATCGAGTTCCCTCGGTAAGCCATACTCTAGCCATGAACAGGTACGAAAGATCTTAAGGACGCTACCAAGCTCGTTCAGGCCTAAATTCACCGCTATTCAAGAAGCTAAGGACTTGTCAACAATGAAAGTGGAGGACTTGATAGGCAACCTAATGTCACACGAGCTTGAGTTGCAGATTATAGAAGCCAGAGAGAAACCTGAAGAGAAGACCAAAGCTTCCACACCATTAGCTCTTCAAGCTAACGATGACGATCTTGATGAAGAGCAAGCCCTAATGGTCAGAAACTTCAGGAGATACATTCAGACTGATCAAGAAAGAGCTGAGATGGGAAAAAGGTTCATTCGTTCTAATAATTCTAATTTTGGTAGAAATTCCTATGATCAGAAAGCTATTAATAGAAGTGAATGTTTTAAATGCAGGAAGAAAGGGCACCACATAAAAGATTGCCCACAACAACACACAGCTCAAGTTGCAAAAAGAAAAACGAAAGTGCTGACATGGGACATGGATAGCGAAGCTGAGGAGGAGGATGAGGAACATGAAGCCCACTCCTGCATGGCATTGATGGCCAAACACAATGAGGTAGAATCTCCCACTAAAGCTGAATTCTTAGAAATCTGTAAAGGAATGCAACATAAAATTGATGAGCTAGAAGCTGATGTGGAATGTTATAGGAATGATAATTTTGATATGCAACAAACTGAGTATGACATGTCTATAGAAATGAAAAATATTAAACAAGAGCTTGTTGCATGCAAATCTACCATTACTATGTTAGAAAAAGAGAAAGCTAGCTTGTCTGAAAAAACTGACTGTCTTTCATGTCCCTCTTTATTAAAGGATATTAGCATGTATAAGCTAGATAAGACAAAGCTTGAAGTTGAAAATGAATTGCTTTCTAAAAAGATTAACATGCTAAATCTTGAACTTAAAGGAAAAATGAGGGATTTTGAAAAGAAAGAAGAGGAAAACAAGCAAGCTTTCATTAGTAAATGCACTTTGCTTGTGAACGAAAATGATCATTTGAAATCCAAAGTTGCTAGTTTAGAATTGTCATTAAAGAGATTTTCCATTGAAAAACAAAATTTGGACATTATACTTGGAAATCAAATATATGACAATAATAGGCGAGGACTAGGATATGGTCTTAAAAATGTTGAAAAATGAAAATATAGAAAAGTTCACATTGAATCAACAAAGGTTGGAAATTTTCATGCTAAGTGCTTTACATGTGGATGCGTTGGTCATACTTCGTATCATTGCAAATATAGGAACAAAAACATTAAGTTCAAACAAATATGGGTTCCTAAATCTTTGATGACTAACGTGAGTGGACCTTGTTGGATTCCAAGGTCACACACAACACCTCTTTTGTAGGTGGATGGAAATTTGACGAGGAGCGATAAATTGAATGTCTCATTATTTTTTAGCTCCTTAGTCAAACGGCGATGCGAAGGTATATTTCATTCTTTGAACTTAATGAATATCTTCATAGTTCTTTTTGTGTGCGTGACTTTTCTTTGTTTGTCTGCTAGTAGTTGCATTGCTATGTGTGCAAGATTTTTTTTTTGTGTGATTGCATCTCATATTTGCTTTAGTACTTCATGCATTTAAAAAAACTAAAAACTGAAGAAAAAAAATTTGGTGCTTAAATGTGTATCTTT
Source organism: Scilla litardierei (assembly GCA_030789695.1). NCBI lineage: Eukaryota > Viridiplantae > Streptophyta > Magnoliopsida > Asparagales > Asparagaceae > Scilla > Scilla litardierei. The sequence goes on from CM061131.1 coordinate 46,231,323, forward strand.
TCTCTTTGATTCATTATTGAAGTATGCACGAATGATTTTCATATCCATGTAGAAATTAGTGTATTATTACTTTTGCTACATGCGCATGTTCATCTTTCTGAATATTCATGGCATGTTCAATGACTGAAAATAACCTGATTTTTACACCACCTACTTCACTTCCACATGTATTATTATTGTTGCACATTTGGAGATATCGTTTATAAAGTATGGAAAGTAAATATAGGAGGAAAACTTAACTGAATATCTAAGGGATATGATATACATTGCCATGGATAAAAATTGAGCAAAAGAAAGTATTGTTATAAGTATTTTGAAAAAAAAAGTGAAAACAAAAGATAATTGCTCCGTATGAAAAATGGATACAATCCTTGGCAACGGTATTACCCACGAGTATCCAACATAAGCTTTATGGGTAAACTTTAGCGTTGGTGTATTTACTCGTCAAGCAACGCCACCTCCACATCTAAGAGTCCTTATAGGCTATGTTTTGGGGTGTGGTAACTTGAACTCATTTTTAATGAGGTGGAAAAAATCAATCCTAGGTGATAGAATGTTATGTGGAAAATGTGGATTGGTTTTGGATGACTTTCTTAAATGATTCTCCCTATGTGCTTCAATTTTAATCGTCACACTTTACACGTTGGTGTTGAAGTCTTAGTTGTTTCATTTCATTGGATTTTGACTTGATTATTCTATGATTATATGCATGCAACTGTTGGTAATGGTTAATAATACTCTCTTTTTGCATGGTATATGATTTTGACTTCGTGTTATAACTTTTGATGATAACAAAGGGGGAGAAAAATTGGGAAGATTTGGTACTTTGAATTGGTATTGTGTGCTTTAACTTGATATTTGGTATTTAAGGTATTTGGTATTAATGTTTATGATCATATAAGTGTTTGATTAAGGGGGAGCATTAATGAATATTGGGGGAGCACTAAAATAGAGGGAGCATGCTTATTGTTAAACTTTGCACATTGGTGTTTGCACATCATTGTATCATATTGCATGCCACCCACTATCGTCATACTTCCACACACACTATTTGGAAACTTAATGCTCAAATCTTTTACTTGGTTTGTCATCATCAAAAGGGGAAGATTGTTGGTAGCAACTATCTATGAACTTCGTGTTTGATGATACCAAACGGGTGTGAACATTTTTAACGTGTGTGTTAAAGTGTTTCAGGAACGGCGAACGTGTGACCAACTCACGGAAAGACTTGGTCAATGTGCAAAGAAGAGAGGGGAGCCGCAATGTTTTTGTTAAGAGCCAATAAAAAAATCACAGCAGCACTCTTCATACAGAGGCTCTTTAATTTTTTTTTGGGCAATCAAAAGGGGCACAGCCGCAAGTCAAGAAAAAGCCCCACTAATTTTTCTTTCATCCAAGAGCCTGAGCCTGCCGAATTACAAAAGCCCAAGGATCATGTCTATATATTTCATATATATAAAAACCGCATCACAAATACCCAGGCGCAACAACCCTAAGAATACTGTGAGCCGAAATTTGACAAGTGCAGCCGCCCACATTCTTTTTTAATTACCATATTGCTGCATATTGCCGAAACCCTACAAAAAATACCCACAGCCGACTTTTTGAAACAAGGGAGAGCTGCGCACAAAAAAAGGAGAAGGAGCCGAATAAAATTCTGAGAGCATCCCCTTGTTTTATTTTAATCTCCATCAAAAATTTCTCATGGCAATTTCCCTATAGCCTGAAAAAAAGAGAGAAGCCGCCCTTATTAAAAAACGCCAAGCACCAAAAAAAGGAAGAAGACGAATTTTTTCAAGTGCTCCTCTTCATCCATTTTTTAAGGAGCAGCCTTTATCAAGGCATCCAAGTTTGCAGGGGAGAATAATCAAAAGCAAAGAGGCACTCACGTACAGGATGAATTAATTGGAAGTGAAAGCACTTGGTGGGAGACAAAGCATGATAATTGGCTGAGAACTTTTGTGTGCAAGCTATTCGTGTGCCGTCATCAAAGGAGATCAAGGAGAAGGGCGCAAGATTATAAACGAGTACCAAAGGCCGCAAGTTGTAAGGAGAGCCGCAACTTGAGTTGCACGACTTACGGAGACGACTACATCACGTCAGATACAGATTTGACCCGCGCCTATTGACAGAGACGACTACGATACACAAACTGAGCATTTCTGAACTCTAGTATTATTTATTTTGTGTAGTAGTAGCGATCTTTGTAGGGGAAACGTTTTTACCTTTTGTGTTACTTTTGGGGACTTGACGACTTTGGGAGTCGTCATGGAGGGAGAGCATCTGACTAGATTGATAGTGTAGAGCACGTGGTGTGCGTACGAGCTAGGTGAGAGTAGATTTGGGATCTTGACTCATTGTAGCTGTACAGGTTTACATATCTATCTAGTATTTTCTTTCGGGGCCTGTAGTAGGTCGTGGGGGGCCTGGAGTAGGTCGTGGGGACGACCGAACCAGGGTATATCTGTGCGTACTCTATGATTGCTATTTTATTATCATGTCTGTGCTTATAACTGCGTGGGATTTCTCGTGGGTTGCACGAGAATTTATCTTGCTTATCGATCCAGATCCAGATCCAAAAAATTCCACCTAAATTGAATCATTTATCTTGCTTATCGATAATGGCATCCCCTTCAGCTTGTAACGACTTACTCATCCATCACATCTTTTGAGCGTTTTCCATTACTTTTTCTTACCTTTTAGAAATTCCGAGGACGGAATTTTTAAAAGGTAGATAGAATGTAATGACCCGTATTTTTAATAAAATTACTTCTGAGGTTGCCACAAATTTTTCCCAATTTAATCTCTTTTTTCTTCCAAATTTCTCTTGATTTCTTGTGTTCAAATATCTTCTAGATTTATATGATTTCTGGATTTATTGGTCTCTTCGATGAAGGTAGATTATTTCAATACCTAAGCTCCCGATTTATGATTTATTTTCTTTTGGTAAAATATTTTAGTATTAGTTTTAAATCAATTTTCTGATATTAAGTGTTATGCAACAAAGTATCCTTATGTCATGTTATAATTGTGATAATACTGGAACACTGAATATAAAATTATTACATAGATGTTGCATGTCAACAACAATAGAATATTATACACTGGGATACATGCTATTAATGTTACGCATACCATCGATATTGTTCATTGAATATTGTACAAGTATGGATATTGTGTCTGATTATTGAACGCTAAACATTCATTGCAAACTCTTGATAATGTGCACAACCATGTTGGGGACTAAGTCCTATATGAGACAAAATACCACGATACACGGGGGGTCATATCTTGAACCCATGTGAGCAATCTCTAGAATCCCCTCCTCATGACAATACCTAAAACAATGTCAGACACAATATTAGTCATAATACAAATAAACACATGGTATGAAAACAGTACAATTGTCACACTACCATGACACTACACTTGATTCATGGGTTTTGGGGTAACTCATATTAGAGAGTGCGCGAGTGATTGAAGCCATGCTTATGGCCCATATCTGGGTGGATTTCCATTCCATGTTCTATCATTTAATGGATCCTGAGTCCCTCTCATACTTCCTTCTTTTGGACTCGGCCCGGAGTCGCAACATGCAGTCCAAGGTGGACTTCACGTTGCACATCGTGCTCAGCAAATATGAGCCACATCACTAGTATATGACATCTTAGTTTAATGTATAGTAGTACTTGTAGGAAAAACTGTCTAATGCTAGGTTTATTACTACAGTTCATTATTGTCTTGCTGATTTAAACCTATTAATGATTGATGTTATGGATGTGTGCTAGTGAGATGTTTATTTATCTTTTGTTTATCAATATGTTATTGTTCTCTCATTATCTAATATTAACATTCATATCTTATAAAATGTTTATGTTTCCCGATTTAACACTTTCATACTCTTGTTACACTTTGTCCTATAGAGTACTTTTGCATGCATGTGCTTTTCCTTGATTTTTACATAAACTGAAAGCTTGGATATAGATATAATCTACTGTCTAACCCAATTCTATATCTCTCATGTGTTTGACATATCTTATATTAAGTTTCAAAGTTCTTCCCTTCGCTTGAGCTATTTTGGGTCCTTTCATTGAGGTATGTTTTCGGTATATTTCTATTTAGCACATATTGACTTCACTAATTTCCCTAGAAATCAGCAGGACCTGCAAATTCTTGAAAAAGTAATGACCCCCAAAAACCGGGGCGTTACGGTTTCTTCCTTCGAATTTCTTCGCTTTAAATTTCATCATTATAGCTATTTTCTCTATTATCATAATAATCCAATTCATCCATCCTTATTTCTGATACCAATTTGTTACGACAAAAACGAAAAATTAAAGGAAAAATTTTATTGTTTTTATTTTACCCCTATACAAATCAGAAATACACAAAAATTTCTTTAAAATCTCTCAAGAAAAAACTCTAATAAAGCCCAAAATGGATTCTCATAAATCCTAAAAACGTATTGATACAATGGATCCAAGACTCATTGTTTACACTAATCCATAAATTCTTAAACTAAATTAAACTACTATCCATAACTGTGATACAAAATAGAATTCTAAATAATATAGGACTCACATAATAAGAAAACCATAAAAAGGAACCATAACTCTATTAGGACTCAAAATAAATTTTAAGTCAAATCCTAACAACTATGTTCCAGCAGCACTATAAATTTCCAACAGTACTATGAACATGTGTGGTTGCTTTCACTTCCAGGTAAGTCTTTTCAGGAAGCAGGTTATCCATAGAATTTTTCTAACTGAAGTTGTTTAAAATTTTTGACCATGCTCATCAACATAATTTGAATTAGATTTAGGCTTCTGAAAAGCTGCAGATTAGAGTTCTGAGAGGAGACTTGTATTAAAAGAGGTTTTGTGTCTTCAAAGTCAAAATGTCCTTTAGTGAAGCAACACCAAACATCAGTACATACCAAATATGCAAGTAACAACAACATTCAAGAAAGATGAAGTAATGTGTATAGTCTAGGAAACTGAACAAAAAAAGAAGAAAGAAAGAAAAAGAAGTTACATCTACATTCATCAATTCAATTGAAAATCACCTGTGTAAGTGTCTTGGCAACATATTCAATGAACAGTTGAATTGGTTCTATCTTATGTAAAAATACATAAGGAGAGATTTACATTCAGCAATTCAATTGAAAATCCCATGTGTAAGTGTCTTGGCAACATAATCAATGAGCAGTCGATTTGGTTTTATCTTATGTAAAAATCTATAAGGAGCCTACAGTGATGTTAGGGTATGAGGTTAGGCCTGCTTCTTATAACGGTTTAAGAACAATGCAGCTATATGTATTGACACGGTTGTTTCACCTGGGTAGAGCTTTCACTTGTATAATGAACCTTTTTATTTGTATCATCCACCAGTAAATGATAACCATTTTCTAACATGATGTTTATGTGTTCGGATCTAACAAAGACAAAAGAGGTGTGCTCTCCTCCCAAGACGCCGAAGAGGATGTCCGCACTCGTTTAATCTAAGAACTACTCCTAGGACGCTCAATAGAGAATATCTCAAATATCAAGCATGCCTACAAATGACGGCTAGCCCTAGTTTAAATAGGAAAACCCTCCTTATTGTGCGCAAAGTAATTTCTCCATGACTTGTTGTGCGCAAAGTAATTTCTCCATGACTTGCTATGCGCAAAGTAATTTCCTCCTCTCTTTAGCCGCGCACGGATCTACCATTACTCCGCCCCTGAAAATCCACCTTGTCCTCAAGGTGGTGCATGGAGTGTGCGTGACATCCATTCCACGTATTGCATATCTCCTCCCGGATCAAAAGGATGAAAATGATCTCCACCGCTTTCACTGCCGTTCTGAAGAAATCCAAATCTGAAAGGTTCAGATCTGAAAACTTGAAGATCTAGATCCATACCTACAAATGACGGCTAGCCCTAGTTTAAATAGGAAAACCCTCCTTATTGTGCGCAAAGTAATTTCTCCATGACTTGTTGTGCGCAAAGTAATTTCTCCATGACTTGCTATGCGCAAAGTAATTTCCTCCTCTCTTTAGCCGCGCACGGATCTACCATTATGTCAACAACAATCTTCAAAGAAAAGAAAAGACCAATGTTCAATAAGATAATTATGCTACATTTAGTAATGCCATCCAATTATATTTTAAAAGCATGTCCCCTTCATCAATGTGTTCGATCATTCTGATTGGAACATCTGACACTACGATGATTAAGTCTATTTTCTTTTTTCTGACAATAAATTTGAAATATCCCTTCTGCTAGTATGTCCCAAAGTTGAGAAGACTACAGAAGGAATAATTTTAAATATAAAGGAGTAGAAGCTTTAGTGTCTGAAAACTTTGGAACACTATGATGCTGCTAAACCATTACGATATTTTTTGGTAAAATTTATGTACTTTTTGTCCATACTATTTTAAATAAGAGATTAGATATTTTTTCTTTGGAATTGATTTAAACTTATTTAGTTAAAATCCGTTAACACGTTAATTATAACCCACTAACCAAAATTGGAATTTTCCTTCAAAAAAATTAATTTCAAAATTCAAATCTAGACGGCAGAATACATAATTATTTAAATTAGATTATAAAAAATTCATTTTCAAATCAAATTAGAAATCCTAACTAAATACAAAATCTACTGTTTTTAAAACTAATAACAAACCTAACCCGCTTATACCTACTTAGTACTAACCCACATATTTAATCCTAATATAATCCCAAATTAAATTTCAAATTTAAACATTCAAATCTAAAGTTCAAATTAAAAAAATTATTTAAAATTAGATTTAAAACAAAATCTATTTTCAAAATCAAATCAAATACTAATTAACCTTAATTTCAATTTCAAAATTGAACATTTTATATCCAAACTAAAAATATAAATCATATAAATTAAATTTTTAACATCAATCTATCTTCTAAATCTAAACCAACAATCATAAACAAAAATAAACCCGAATACAATTAAAGTTTAAATCCAAATTTCAAATATGAGATTAATTAAATTTTCCTTCAAAAAATTATCTTCTAACCTGAATCAAATCCTACCAAAAATGACTTCTAATTCAAATCCAATTTTAAATCTAAAAACTATAACGACCCGGCTTCTACGGGTCGGCTTAAAGAGGGATGAAAGAAAAAGGAAGTAAAGAAAAGGAAGAGGAATTTGATAAAAATAAATTCATAAAATTATGGAGAAAATGTCAGAAAATTTCCGAAGAAATATGGGTCATTACATCATACTCCCTTACAATAAATTCTGTTCTCTAAAATGTAAAATACTAAAAATAAACGCAATAGGAAAAGCATTTCCTAAGATAGCTGATAACGCCTTCTAATAGGAAGGCGCATTCGTCTCTGCCGCTGTCAAGATGTAAGTATGTCGCCTCCGAGGCTACGGTGATGGGTGCTGATCTTGTTGATTAGCATTGGCCATTACGTTCTCAACCTTCATAGGAGAATCCGCAATGGAGTGCTCAGATGTGTCGCAAATTAAACACAGCTTGTTGAAGTGTCCACAGTCCTTAACATGCCCAGATCGTTGACAATAATGGCACACTACGAGTCATTGAGTGTGGGTTAGAGTATGGTCTTCTTGAATTGCATGGTTTGCAACATCAGTAGAGTAGGCTTCTTTTGTTCACTAGGGCGATCATTTGCTGGAGGGTGTCGGCTCTGCTCTACTGCAGCTGCTGGTGGTGGTTACTGTGTCAGAGTGGCAATCATCTATCCTTCTTGATCTCCCTTTCGCTACACATATTCATAGTCTCGAGTTTGCGGAGAGTACTTCTGTATGGGTCTTTATCTTTAATTCAACCAACTACTCCTGAATTTTGATGTTTAAGCCTTCCTAAAAACGCTGAGCTTTGTCCAATAGATTGGACACCATATTCTTCGCAAATGAGTCTAGACAAATCGACGTTGTACTATTCCACTGTCATGGAGCCCTGCCTCAAAGTCATAAATTGGTCATGCAGTTCCCTCTTTGCCCCCGACAAGAAGTACCGAGCATTGAAACTCTACTTGAAACTGGAAAGTGCTCCACGTGATCGGTTGTACAAGTCGATCTTCTTCTGAATCCAACCAAGCACTAGCGTCTTGAGTCAATTGTAGATTAGCCATATCTACCCAAAAATCCGACGTGATCCGTGCCGCTTTCAACATGTCAGCGGTACAACGCAGCCATTTTTCTGTCGCAAGTGTGTCCTCTGTTCCTTTAAAGATTGGCAGGCGCAATGATCGAAATTCTCATACTCCTTCACACCCAGGATCCTTTTGTAATGTCTGGATCATCTCTTGTAGGGTCTGGTCTAAAATTTGGATCGTCGTTGCAGACTGTTCAATGTTGTTGTCGTTGTTTCTAACATTCCCGTTGTCGACGTTGTCCTTGGGTTGATGGTTGACGTCGTGTTTACTATCGTTGCCGTTATCGATGTTTTCATAGAGAATGTGATCGACGTTGTTATCGACATTGTCGATGACGATGTTGCCGGTATTGTTGTTGACGGTGCCAAATCCACTTCTGTCGCCAAAATACCTCGTCATGTCGCGATAGGACGTGCGCGACGATTGAATGCCTTCGTCATTCTGTTTACCAGAATACCATAAATAAGTACGGGTATGATTTACGGTATATTATACTTGGCATATATGGGTCACGCGATGGTCAGCACGGACCTGCATGAGCCACCATTTGTAACGACCCGGTTTCTAACAGCAAGCTTAAAGAGTGATGAAAGAAAAAGTATAGAAAATGAAGAAAATGAATTTGATAAAAATAAACTCGTAAAATTATGGAGAAAATGTCGGAAAATTCCGGAAGAAATATGGGTCATTACAAAAACCCTACTCATTAACCCCTAACCGACCCATTTATAATCCAAACAATATACATATCCACATAATCTAAATTTCCCAAAAACATGAAACCACCACTCTCTCTCTCTCTCTCGCTCTTCATGTTCTGTTTCTTAAAAAAGAAAGGAAAATGAAAAACAGAAAGAAAGACGAAGAAACTAAAGACCAGCAAAGAGAAAAATAAATACCATACCTGGGCCACTTTGACAATCGTACTCAGTCATTGGTACAAAAAAAGTATTGATGGACACTATAGAATATGACGCACAATTATAACCTGGATGGCAATTGTGGGAAAAATTGTGATCCACAATTTGTAGTCCAAACATGGAACCATAGGAAGGATTATCACACACGGATGTAGACTGGTGTTGCACCATGTGAAAAGGTTATTGGTTCATGTTGATCGTTGTTCCAGACAGCAAAAGAAACACCCAAATTACATATTGTACACTCAGGCATGAGCTGCATGTTAGACTGGTGACATACTGCTATCCTTGACACCATAGATTAGTGCCATTATGTTGTAATTGATATCATAAGATTAGTAATATCATGATGTACTTGACACCATTATCTATATATATTAGTTGATTTCACTATTCAATTTTTTGATTATGATGCACACAATTCATCACCACACTTATCATCCTATTGCATATGGTAAGCATCCTTATTATTGTATATCTTTACTTCTGTATGTTTCAAAAAAGAAATTTAATTTTCTAGTTTTTGGAAACATATCGAGTTCATCTTGCTGACAATATTTCTTTTATAAGATGTCGGGTAAGCTTGGGGAGCTGTATGTTGAGGATGATTCTCTCTAGTTGATGTAGAGGAGCATATGTTTCCAAAGGTTTAAACTTAGTGATATTTTTCTGCTCAGTAGTTGCCAACAATATACAGATCCTGAGTTTACAATGGCCACAGAGCCTTTTCTTTTATCATTGCTATTTTTATCTATTTAGTTGTAACAAAAGTACGCCAATTTTTGGTGAGATTTTAAATGCAGACTGGGTTGTAATAAATTTAGTTACTATTTTATCTTGATATCTAGAAAGTTTTAGCAAACCCTATCAGGTTTATCATATCAAATTGGATCCTTTGCTCATTTGATAACAAGTAGTATTCGAACAAATGTTCTGTCTATGTTAGTTAATCTGAGAATGTCTGAGGATTATATATTTCATTAAAGTTAGGAACATTATCTTACTTCAACGTAATGTTATCTTGTCCAAAATTATCCTTAAAATTTTCAACATGTCTCCTATTATTTCGATTATTTCCATTTCTATTTCTGATCAGTCTACATTCATCATCAAATGTACAATATGATTCATCCTCAAAATTTTGTTTAATCACCTTAAGCTTTAGGTCTTCTATGAGATAACCTGTTGATTTATATCGGTTTTTAATTTTATATGTATATATAAGTAATATGGAGGTGTGCTGACAGCACATGAACGGTTTTCTGTGTTGTCAGCACTTTGGGGGCCCAAAAGTATGTTTTGAATTTTTTGCAATGTGTTCTACAACTTGTCGGCTACCTCCCCGCCAATTTTCAAGTGAATCCAACAATTTTTGAGTCTTCATCCATGCATTTCAAAAATATTGCGTCGACAGTTTCAGAATTTGAGCTATCTTTTTGAAATGCATGGATAAATCCTCAAAAAGCATTGGATTCACGGGATAATTTCATGTGCTGTCAGCACTCCTCGATATTCCTATATAAAGAATAATATGTATCATATGACATGTAAGACATATTCTAATATACCAAGACACAAAAAGTGGGATGGTACAACAAGTACAAACTCATGTGGGCTTGTACCACCTCACTTTTTGTGTCTTGTATATGCGGAGATGTCTCACATGTCATATGATACCCATTATTCTCATATATATACATATATATTGTTGAATATTGGACTCCCCGGATTTGGTTTTGATGATGAGCAAACATAAATAATCCATGAACTAACAATTTGTGAGCGCAGTATTGGAGATCGTCGCCAATTTCACGAGAACATTCAAAGCGACATCTCAACACTTCCCAAAGCTCATATTCATGCCTAAAGCTTCGTTGAAGCTCTTGCGACGCTTTGGAAGTTATGAAGATTCAATCGAAGCTCTCGAAGACCGTTTATTAAGGTTTTATTTATAGTCTTTTAGCTTCGATATATAGAATGTTAAGCCTTGAGCATATCTTACGTTTCTATCTTCATTTCGCTCATTTCGTAGCTCTAGGATTCTTGCACAAGTTCATTCTATCTTCCTCGAAGCGTCGCGCTTCGATTCGGATTTGTATGTGCATGTTAGTTGGTACAAGAACAAGTACTGACCGACTAGATGGGGATCTAGTCGGTCGGCAACTGTTCTTGGACCGACTAGTTTGATTCCTTAATTTCTTGGACTTTACTGTTTACAGTTAGTCGGTCTACGTTGACTCATCGACCGACTAGTTTGTGCACTAGTCGGTCGGTGATGCTTCTTTGACCGACTAGTTGTGACTTACTGTCCACCCTAAAATTCTCCTAAGCTACTGTTTACCGTTAGTCGGTCTAAGAACGTTTGGTGACCGACTAGTTGACAATTTAGTCGGTCAACTTTTGTTCTTGGACCGACTAAGTCACTTTGTCTTCAGACTAATTCTTTTTGCTCTTAGTCGGTCTACGTTCATTGACTGACCGACTAGTTGTGAAACTAGTCGGTCAGACAGTCTTCTTGGACCGACTAGATTTCTAGGTCTGAAATTCTATCTCTTCTCAGATCTACTCTTAGTCGGTCCACGTTGTTTGTCTGACCGACTAGTTGATGAACTAGTCGGTCAGTGATTGTTCTTTGACCGACTAACTCTCACAGATTTCTATCCGTTGGTGAATGACCTAACTTGTTTTTATGGGACCCTATAAATACGAACCTAGGTCATTTCTATCTAGGTGAGAGCTGCCATTAAGAGATCCATTGAGTTCTAAAGAGATAGCTATTCTCCCTCAAATCTAAAGCTCTCTTCCTCACAAGAAACCCATTCTCTCTCATTTCTAGATCTAGAGAGAAGCTTGTTCTTGGTGAGCTCTTCAAGCTATTGCTTGATCCAAGTCTCCAACTCTTTCCTAGGCACCGATTGCTGGTCATTTCCTTGGTGCTAGGTCTTGGTGACTTCATCTTCCTCAAATCCTTCATTTCACCATTTGGGTAAGAAAAACTCAAGGTATAGGATTTTGTGGTAAGTTTGCTTATTTCAATATAACTCATTTATATTGCTTGTTGATTCTCTCGGTTGTGAGAGAAGGTTGTGATCCCGGGTTGTGGGATTCACGTTTGCTATTGCATGTATGATTTGATCTTGTGAAGGTTTTTCACAAGATACTCATAGTGGAAATCTTGAGTTAGGGTTTCTAACTCAAGTATCCGGAGGGGATCCGGGTGGTTGGGACGTAGGATCACCGGGAACAAGTCGGGGAGACTTGGGTGGATCCGAACCCATTAACATCGTTTGTTTGCATTGTTAATTTAATTGTTGTCATTCAATTTAAGCTTCCGCAAATTGATTTGGTAGTTGTTTGCAATTTAATTTGGAATTATACTCCTTATTATTTTAAAGTACTATTCACCCCCCCTCTAGTACTTGTGCAGTAGCTGGTAGGGCATTACATTTGGTATCAGAGCCAGATACTCAGCTATGTCTGCCAACGACAACAAGACCGTGCCTCCACCTTCCAACTATGACACCTTCAGGAACCGTGAAGGAGCGTCATCGGTGATGGAAGGACATTCCTCTACGAGGCCTCCATTCTTCAACGGTACCAACTACGGGTACTGGAAGTGCCGGATGGAGACTTTCCTCCGGAGTGCATCCTTATGGAGGACTACAATGAAGGAATACATCGAACCCAAAGAAGAAGACTTTGAGAAATGGACTACCGCGGAGGTCGCCGCGGAGGTAAGCAATGCCAAGGCAATGAACGCCTTGCAATGCGCATTGGAGCCCGAGGATTTCAATAAGATATGCACATGTAAGAGTGCATATCAAATTTGGAACTCCCTCCTCATACTTCATGAAGGGACGAGTAGGGTAAGAGACTCTAAACTCGTAGTCGTAAACAAAGATTACGAAATGTTTCATATGCAACAGGGCGAGAAGATGAAAGAATATTACGCTCGCTTCGTTGACATAATAAACGAGTTAGAGGCCCTCGGCAAGTCCTACACTCAAAAGGAGAAGTGCTCAAAGATTATTGAAGGACTTCCCTCTTCTTGGGAAAAACGTACCTTCGCCATCGAGGAAGGTAATGACATGAATAAATATACCGTTGTTCAACTAATGGGTACTTTGATGTCATACGAGGTACGCAAAGATAGCAAGGTGAAGTTACAAGAAAAGATGAAGTCCTATTTGAACCTAGATGCGCCTAAGAAAAAGGCGATTGCATTCAAGGCGGCTTCATCCACCTCTACCGATGATGAGGACTCGGAAGAAGAAATGGACATGGAATCCATTGCACTCATGGCAAAGAAGTTCAATCGCTTCTTCCGAAAGGGTAACTTCAAACAAAAATCTAAGTTTACTTCTACTAACGCCTCTCCACCTTTGTGTTTTAAATGCAATAAGCCGGGACACATCAAAGCGGATTGTCCTCAAAACAAGCAAAAGGAGAAGTGGAAGGCGCCGAAGTTCGACAAGTCAAAGAAGTACAAAAAGGGGTACAAAAAGGGACTTGTCGGAACAACATTCACCGACTCCGAGGATTCCTCAAGCGGAGAGTCGGACGATGAGCACGTGGAGCAAGCGCACATGTGTTTCATGGCAAGAGAGGAGCACGATCAAGGATCCTCCTCTTCCGATGATAGCGACGACGAAGGCGATGAGGTAACGATGGATGATCTTAGGGATGCTAACTCTCACTTATGGTCTAAATATACAAAATTAGTAAATCGATATACTAAAGTAAAAGATGACCTAGCTAGCATTCAAACCTCGCCTAAGACTATCATCACCAACAACGACACCGTTGTTGAAGAGTTAAGAAATGAGATTGTTAATCTCAAATCTAAACTTGAACATGTTAGCATAGATGATCCGGAAGAACATAGGATAGCGGATTTAACTTCTCAAAACTCGACTTTGAGTATTGAGAACGAGAATCTTAAATCTCGTGTTTTTGTGCTCACATCGCAAGTATCTAATTTGGATACTTCTATGCGTTCTCTCAAAGAGAAATATGAGAACACATTGGGCCGAATTAACAAATTCAACAAAGGTAAGGACCATTTGGATAAAATCCTAAGTGACTTACTTCCGGCCAATCACCACATTGGTTTGGGGTATACGATGGGATGTCCATCCAAAGCGGCCACTACCTTTGTTAGGCCAACTTCCGGTGACTCTACGAGTGGTAGCAAACACTCTATTGGTAGTTCATCTACCAATGGTGCTTCCACCTCGTCCACGCCCTCTTTTGGAAAGAAACCCACTTCGGGTGGACCTCCAAAGAAGGGGCATGCTTATATGTACACCAATACCATGCCACGTAGGAACACACGTCCTACTCCACCATCTTACACATATGATGATTTTTATGCAACACATTCTCGGGCACGTGCACACCATGTGAGACACCCTCACGCACGTGTTCCCACACATGCATATGTTCACCCACCGCATCATATGAATAATTCTCGTCGTGCACCATTCCATCATGTCCCGTATGCCTATCCACAACATGCATCACGTAGAAATCAACGTCGCATGCATGCACCCAATAGGATGATGGCTCCCAAAATATTCACTATTTGGAGCCCGAAGGACACAAGCATGGATGAAAAACAAGTATATATGAATGCTTATTTTTCGAATGTTGTGCATAGTAGGAATTATGTGGGGAAGTCAAAGTCCAATTGGACTTGGCTTCCAAAGGTCTAACCCTTGAGGACCCAATGACCTTGGGTACCATGATATGAAAGTTTCTATCTTTAGGTACTCAAGGGAAAGAAAAAGGAAAGGAGCAACAAATTCAAATTTGGCTCCAAAGGGAATTGGATACTCGATAGCGGGTGTTCAAAACACATGACGGGTGACGCTAAATTGCTCTCCGGAATTGTTCCCATTGCAAATGGAAATCGCGTCGTATTCGGAGGCAATGAGAGCGGAACCATCGTCGGTGTTGGTAAAGTGGGTAACCCTTCTAAACCCTTAATTAGCGATGTTTATCTAGTTGATGGTTTAAATCATAATCTTATTTCAATAAGCCAACTTTGTGACAAAGGTTACAAAGTTAGTTTTGCGAAAGGATTGTGTCATATTTCAAATGATAATAATAAATTATTATTTTCCGGCACACGCCATAAAGATATTTATATTTTGGATCTTCCTAAGTCATATGAACAATGTCTCGTTGCCAACACAAGTGAACAACACTTATGGCATCGACGCTTTGGACATGTGAACTTTGGAACACTTTATAAGCTTTCGAAATTAAATTCCATTAAAGGTTTTCCGAAGCTCGTTTTTGAAAAGAAAAGTTTTTGTGATTCTTGTCAACGTGGCAAGCTTCCTAAATCTTCATTTAAACCTAAGAAAAGCATTTCTACGAAACGGCCACTAGAGCTATTACATCTAGATTTATTTGGGCCAACTAGAGTTGCTTCCTTAGGAAATGCAAGATATGGACTAGTCATCGTTGATGATTATTCAAGATTTACATGGGTATTTTTCTTATGTAATAAAAATGAAGCTTTTGAAAACTTCACAATATTTGTAAAGAAAGTACAAAATCTCATCGGAACCACCATTGTCACTATTCGTAGTGATCATGGGGGTGAATTTGAGAATGAGTCTTTCTCAAATTTTTGTGATGATCTTGGAATTACTCACACGTTTTCTTTCCCTCGCGCACCTCCTCAAAATGGTGTTGTTGAGAGGAAGAATAGAACGCTTGTGGAGTGTGCTCGCACTATGCTCGAAGATAGTCAACTTGGCTATCAATTTTGGGCGGAAGCGGTACACACCGCTTGCTATGTGTTTAATAGAATACTTTTGAGGCCCGGCACCAAACAAACTTGCTATGAATTGTTGTTTGGTAGATTGCCTCAAGTTAAACATTTTCGTGTTTTCGGCGCAAAATGTTTTATTAAAAACACATATGATAATTTGGACAAGTTTGATCCGAGATCGGATGAGGGGATATTTGTTGGGTATTCCTCACGTAGCAAAGCCTACCGGATATACAACAAAAGATCTTCTACGATCGAGGAATCACTTCATGTCTCTTTTAATGAGAATTTTATTACTTCTAGAATTTCAAATGACAATGATTCTATGGATGTTTTATGTGATTCGTTTGAAAATTCTAAGTCCATTGATTCAATTGATTCTATTGAGACTAACCCGACTAATGAAGTTGTTGAGAATGTGCCTAGTGATCAAGGTATTCCCAAGCGGCTTCAAACCGTCCGCGACCATCCCCATGAGCAAGTAATTGGCAATATTCATGATAGTGTCAAGACGAGATCGCAAGTCCACCACTTCGCCAATAGTGCCTTTGTCTCATCAATAGAGCCAAAGAATATAGTTGAAGCGTGCGAAGATAGTGCTTGGATCCTTGCCATGGAGGAGGAACTCATTCAATTCGAGAGGAATGAGGTATGGGAGCTTGTTCCTTTGCCATCGAAGAACCACACCGTCATAGGGACAAAGTGGATCTTCAAGAACAAATCCGACGAAAATCAAGTCGTCATCCGGAACAAAGCTCGGTTAGTTGCTCAAGGCTATCGCCAAGAGGAAGGTATCGATTTCGAAGAATCCTTCGCTCCGGTAGCTAGATTAGAATCGATTAGACTTTTATTATCTTATGCATGCCATAAAAATTTTAAGTTATTTCAAATGGATGTTAAAAGTGCATTTTTAAACGGAGATGTCGTTGAGGAAGTTTACGTTTCTCAACCTCCGGGCTTCATAAATGAAAAATTTCCAAATCATGTTTTTAAACTAAAGAAAGCTCTTTATGGTTTGAGACAAGCTCCTCGAGCTTGGTATGATCGCCTAAAGAATTTTCTTTTGGATTTGAATTTTAAAATGGGCGAAGCCGATTCTACACTTTTTGTTAAGCATGCGAATAATGATATTTTATTAGTTCAAATTTATGTTGATGATATCATTTTCGGTGCTACTAACTTCACTCTTTGCGAAGAGTTTTCTAATGTTATGAAGGAACAATTTGAGATGAGCCACATGGGCGAACTCAAATATTTCTTAGGTCTCCAAATTCGCCAAATGAACGATGCAATCTTCATCCACCAAACGAAGTATACGGTGGAGTTGCTTAAGCGATTTGGAATGGAAAGTGCTTCCGGGAAAAAGACTCCAATGAGCACGACTACGCATCTCGACAAGGATACGGGTGGTAAGGATGTAGACATTCGTCTATATCGAGGTATGATAGGTAGCTTACTTTATCTTACCGCAAGTAGGCCCGATATTATGTTTGCCGTATGCATTTGTGCTCGTTATCAGTCTCTACCTAAGGAGTCTCACTTAGTAGCGGTAAAGCGTATTTTCCGTTATCTAAGTTACACTTTAGATTTTGGATTACTTTATCCGAAATCTAGCACGTATGAGTTAGTCTCATACAGTGATGCCGATTATGCGGGATGCAAATCCGACAGGAAAAGTACTAGTGGCACTTGCCATTTTCTAGGAAATTCTCTTGTCTCTTGGTTTTCCAAGAAGCAAAATTCCGTATCACTTTCAACCACCGAGGCGGAATATATTGCCGCCGGTGCCGCTTGTGCCCAGGTTCTTTGGATGAGACACACTTTGAAGGATTTTGGTATTCACTGTGATACTAGCCCTATCATGGTGGATAACCAAAGTGCTATCTGTCTTTCAAAGAATCCGGTGCACCATTCCCGATCAAAACACATAGATGTCCGACACCATTTCTTAGATGATCATGTTGCTAAAAAGGACATCATATTAGTGTACGTTGAAACCCAAAAGCAAATCGCCGATATTTTCACGAAACCCCTAAAGGAGGACTCCTTTGTGCGGTTGCGTCGAGAATTGGGGATTATGGGTGAATCCGAGATATAGGATTCATATTTCATTCAATTATCTTGCATGCTATTATATTTCGCGATATTTCATTCATGCTAGATTTATTGAATTTTTGGGAATTTTATGTGATATATTTGAATTTATGATCGAATTCGTATTTGAAAGTCGTATTTAAGATTTCGACGTTTTATGGGGTAATTTAGATGACTAATGAGTGAGTTATGATGTTTCATCCAAGTGGTTTGTGAAGAGAAATCAATTATCAACTTTTGGACTCTTCTAGTCGGTCTAAGTTCATTTGTCAACCGACTAGATGCTCATCTAGTCGGTCAGCAAATGAACTCAGACCGACTAGATCAAGCCTATATCTAACTCCTATCATTTTCTTTCGTTAGTCGGTCACAGTACACTTACCGACCGACTAGATTGAAAACTAGTCGGTCAGTGAATATACTGCGACCGACTAATTCTTGCCCTAAAAATTCATCTGTGCCCCTGTTTCGACTTAGTCGGTTCAAGCTCATTGACCGACCGACTAGATCGTAATCTAGTCGGTCAGTACTTGAACTGTGACCGACTAAGTGGGTTAGGGCAGTTGAGTCTTTTCGTTTCCTGACCGACTTATACTCATTTTTGGTTCGACTAAATTCATTTTTAGTCGGTCTTCTCACTTGCTCAAGCCCGAAAACCCCCAAACCCCGATCGAGCCCCTTCAAATTCCTTCGACTTCCGGCCATCTCTCCGTCGATCGCCGCCGTCCGCCGCCGTCGACTCCTCCTCCTAGGTATCTCCCTCCCTCTCCTTGGTCGATTCCTACCCTAGGGTTCGATTTTATCTCATCTAGCTCCTAGGGTTTCTAGTTTTAACCTAGGGTTTGTGCTTTTCGATTTCATTTGGTATTCTAGGGTTTGTGCTAGCTTCTAGGGTTTGTGCTAGGCTGTTTTTGATCTTATCATCGATTGCTTGTGCTCGTAGTGCTATGGCTAAGACAAGAATTCCTATCGCCTCTTCCGGGGCTTCTCCTATGACCGTAGGGCCTTCCGACCCTAGGAATCCCCCGAAGCCTAAGCGTCGTGCCAAGTCAACCCAAGCCTCTCCATCATCGCCTCCTCCTAAGAAGCCTAGGACTGCCACAGCTAAACCCCGCAAATCCAAGACCAAAAAGCCTATTCTTCAGTCTCCGGCTACTCCTCCCGATTCCGACTCTGAATTTATCCCAGAGGATGAGCCTACTAGGGAACCCACTCCTCCTCCGAAGACCCGTAAGGCTAAGGGTAAAGCTCCTATGCCAGTCGGCGGTGTAGACATATCGTTGTGCCGCGATGACCCTCAGTGTCTCGCAGCGTACAACCGTATAGAGCACTGTCCACTGTTGTTAGAGCATTACGTTCAGTTTTCTGATTTTCTCGGCCTTGCTGATCTTCTGTCCTATAGTGGTCTTCTTGATTATCTCCGATACGACCCCAAGGCCAATCCCAAACCGTATCCTCGCCTCGTGAAATTGTTCTATGCCAATCGTATTCGAGGCCAGTACGATGCCAGCCACTCCATTGAGACGACTGTCTTGGGAACTCCTATAGTTCTCACGGCAGAAATCTTGGGGGAGATTCTTGGTTGTTCATCGTGTGGTCTCCTCCCTTCGGACATTTCCGTAGACGACGTTTCTTCCTTGGATCAGTCTATTCTTTCTGAGATTTTCCAGGTTATCCCCTCCGCATTCATTGGTGTTCCATCGAAATCTTTCAAGCCGAATGCGTGGGTTCTTAACCTGATCTTGAAGTCATGTCTCCTCCCTAAGTATGGATCCTCTTCACTCCCATCCCAGCCGTTCTTGAAATTGATCTACGCTCTTTTCTTGGGGTGCGAGATTAATTGGGCTCGCGTGATACTCGATAAGATGGATTCTTTCGAGTGTATACGCAAGACCAATAAGTCTGCGCACATTCCATACCCTTGCCTGTTGACTCTTGTATTCCGTCATTTCCGAGTCCCTCTCCCTCCTGACGATGAGCGTCCCTTGGGTACGCCTCTGAACGCGACGGCCGTGAAGAAATCTCTAGCGGCACTTCGTCACGTGCAGAGGTCTACCGCATCTGCTTCTCAGGCTTCTCCGTCCGCTGCTGCAGCCCCCTCTCGTCCTGCTACATTGGACGATGTCGTACGCCTTCTTCGTCGGCACGAGTCACGTTTGGCTCGTACCGAGGAGGTCGTCTGCCGTATGGCTCGTCTGATGGGGATTGATCTTCCTCCTTCAGTTTCTGAGGCCGAGGAGATGGACGATGAGGAGATTGACGAGCTTGTCACTTCTTTGGCTCGTGACGATGTTGCCACGGCCACTGCTGCTGCTGCTGCTGCTGGTACTTCCTCTTCTGCTCCTGGAGATGGCACCACTTCCGGTGTTCCAGAGCCATCTGCTTCAGCTCTTCAGCCTTCTGAGCCTGCTGCTGACCCTGTTTCCGAGCCTGCTCATGTATCTCCTGCTGCTGCTGCTGCTTCTGCTTCTGTCGAGACCCTTGCTGCTGTTGAGATTCCAGTTGATGAGCCTGTTGCTGAGATCTCCACTCCTGCCCCGACGATTCCATCTGTTGAGACACCTCTACTCCCTGCAGAGCCTGAGTCCACTCCGTCGACTGGACCCACGGACACTGCAGATCCAGCCTCCTCCTCGTGATCGCGTGTTTCGAGGACTCTCCACTACGCTTTGGATGATATTTTTTTAGTGAGAGTATTTTGGGTTAGGATGGGGTTTGAGAGATGTTTTGATGTATTTTTGCGATTTCTGGATGTCGGAGTTGGATATTATGATATGATGCTGTTTTGATGTATTTTGATACACTTTGATGATGTTGATGATGATGATGTATTTTTTTTATGTTTATATAGATGATGTGTCTCGCTTCATATGATGTACCGCATGTATTCGATGTGATACCTTTTTGATATACTCAGGATGTCTATATATATATATATATGTTCATCGTCATTCACTTTGTCATTTATTCGTCGTGCATTTTTTTATATATTCGTTGAATGCATTTGAATTGTGAATTCGTCGCTCGACGATTAAAAACTTGGTTAAATAGATTATGATTCTATAATTGTATAGAATTGTTTTCCATGCACAAATTTAACCAAGAATATTGAATATTGAAGAGTATGTTTCTTTATTCAATTAATGAATAATTATTTGGTATTTTTGATGATTTTGATCTTCACTTTGTGATAATGGACAATTGGCACACTTTGATTTGATTTTATCGCTTTTCCTTTGGTGTCAATTAGTTCCATCGTCATTGTCTACGACTCCCGATGTTGGATTTTACATTTCCTAATTGTTGTCGTTGTATGCCCCCCATTTTTGGGATAATGCCAAAGGGGGAGAGATAATGATAATAAATAGCGCAAATGAAAATTTAACTCATTTTCCAAGAATCTAGTTTGATATGTTAGATTCAGGGGGAGTTAAGATACATATAAGGATTTTCAAAATCCGATATTTCGAAAATTGATTCGCTTTATTTATCTTACTCATCTGATTGATGCAATTCATATATATTCATTTTGGAATTAACGTGTCATCAATGCAGGGGGAGTAAGTATTTTACATTTGAATTATTATTTTTGATTATTATTTATGTTGGTTTGTCATCACCAAAAAGGGGGAGAATGTTGAATATTGGACTCCCCGGATTTGGTTTTGATGATGAGCAAACATAAATAATCCATGAACTAACAATTTGTGAGCGCAGTATTGGAGATCGTCGCCAATTTCACGAGAACATTCAAAGCGACATCTCAACACTTCCCAAAGCTCATATTCATGCCTAAAGCTTCGTTGAAGCTCTTGCGACGCTTTGGAAGTTATGAAGATTCAATCGAAGCTCTCGAAGACCGTTTATTAAGGTTTTATTTATAGTCTTTTAGCTTCGATATATAGAATGTTAAGCCTTGAGTATATCTTACGTTTCTATCTTCATTTCGCTCATTTCGTAGCTCTAGGATTCTTGCACAAGTTCATTCTAACTTCCTCGAAGCGTCGCGCTTCGATTCGGATTTGTATGTGCATGTTAGTTGGTACAAGAACAAGTACTGACCGACTAGATGGTGATCTAGTCGGTCGGCAACTGTTCTTGGACCGACTAGTTTGATTCCTTAATTTCTTGGACTTTACTGTTTACAGTTAGTCGGTCTACGTTGACTCACCGACCGACTAGTTTGTGAACTAGTCGGTCAGTGATGCTTCTTTGACCGACTAGTTGTGACTTACTGTCCACCCTAAAATTCTCCTAAGCTACTGTTTACCGTTAGTCGGTCTAAGAACGTTTGGTGACCGACTAGTTGACAATTTAGTCGGTCAACTTTTGTTCTTGGACCGACTAAGTCACTTTGTCTTCAGACTAATTCTTTTTGCTCTTAGTCGGTCTACGTTCATTGACTGACCGACTAGTTGTGAAACTAGTCGGTCAGACAGTCTTCTTGGACCGACTAGATTTCTAGGTCTGAAATTCTATCTCTTCTCAGATCTACTCTTAGTCGGTCCACGTTGTTTGTCTGACCGACTAGTTGATGAACTAGTCGGTCAGTGATTGTTCTTTGACCGACTAACTCTCACAGATTTCTATCCGTTGGTGAATGACCTAACTTGTTTTTATGGGACCCTATAAATACGAACCTAGGTCATTTCTATCTAGGTGAGAGCTGCCATTAAGAGATTCATTGAGTTCTAAAGAGATAGCTATTCTCCCTCAAATCTAAAGCTCTCTTCCTCACAAGAAACCCATTCTCTCTCATTTCTAGATCTAGAGAGAAGCTTGTTCTTGGTGAGCTCTTCAAGCTATTGCTTGATCCAAGTCTCCAACTCATTCCTAGGCACCGATTGCTGGTCATTTCCTTGGTGCTAGGTCTTGGTGACTTCATCTTCCTCAAATCCTTCATTTCACCATTTGGGTAAGAAAAACTCAAGGTATAGGATTTTGTGGTAAGTTTGCTTATTTCAATATAACTCATTTATATTGCTTGTTGATTCTCTCGGTTGTGAGAGAAGGTTGTGATCCCGGGTTGTGGGATTCACGTTTGCTATTGCATGTATGATTTGATCTTGTGAAGGTTTTTCACAAGATACTCATAGTGGAAATCTTGAGTTAGGGTTTCTAACTCAAGTATCCGGAGGGGATCCGGGTGGTTGGGACGTAGGATCACCGGGAACAAGTCGGGGAGACTTGGGTGGATCCGAACCCATTAACATCGTTTGTTTGCATTGTTAATTTAATTGTTGTCATTCAATTTAAGCTTCCGCAAATTGATTTGGTAGTTGTTTGCAATTTAATTTGGAATTATACTCCTTATTATTTTAAAGTACTATTCACCCCCCCTCTAGTACTTGTGCAGTAGCTGGTAGGGCATTACATATATATCTCTCTCTTTTGAAGTTGATTTTTAGCTTTCGAATTGCATTATCATCCATGTCTGATCCTAAGGTTTTGCTACTACATAGTAACAGGTAAAGTAACTTGTACTTGTTGGCCACCCCACTTTTTGTGTCTTGTATATAAGGAGATGCCTCACATGTCATATGATACCCATTATTCTCATATATATATATATATATTTGAAAGGTAAGCGAAATTCTATATTAAGTCATTCATATACAGTAGGGGCAGAGGCCCAATAGAGAGAGGATAAGGCACAAGCGCCGTCACTCTCTACTATTAGCCCCCTACACCTAAAAGACAAAAGTTGTTTACAAAGCACTATCCATTATCTCTGAAGCCCCAATTTGACAAAGCTTCTCCAGCCTCTTCGTCATCATTGTCCTGATCTCCCAAAGCTATTCTCACATCTGCAGAAATATCCTCAAATAATTTGGTCTTGCACCTCTGCGCGCCCTAAAAAATCCTTCTGTTCCGCTCTCTCCATACATGCCAAACCATACTTGCCAAAACGGATTTGGCGAGGCGGCTCAAGAGACTATTATTATGGAACCGTCCCAGAAATAGATCCCCCACCACCCCCATAGACAGATTGGTAGGTATTTGTACTCCCAACTTTAAAAGACTTCTACTCAATATATAGGCCGAATACTCACAGTTGAAGAAAATGTGCTGTACTGTTTCTTCATTCTGTCTATCGCATAGGACACAGCCGCCAGCATCATGTACACCGAATCTTGCCAATTTATCCTTGGTTAATAACTTCTCATTGAATGTCCGCAGCAACGTCAACGCCATCTTCAGGACATGGCCGCCAAACCAAATCAGTTTGTGATGTGCTGTTTTTGCTCCAGAAGTCCGAGCGTGCTCCCAGGCATCGTTGTATCGAAATGTGGGGCCTGGCAGCCATGTCCATTGGTCAGTGCCGGTCGAAAGCTTGTACTGTGATAATAATGGGAGAATTTGTTGGATTGAGGAGTCTTCACACCATGCGTTTCCATTCCAGTAGTCGGAGACTAACCTGTGCTCACATCCAGCTGGGATAGTACGCACATCATTGAGCGGCCCAGTGTGCAACCAGTGATCTGTCCAGAAAAAAGTGGATCGCCCGTCCCTAACCTCCTTCCTGATGAGCTTCCTTGATATCCTCCTATACATATATATATATCTCTCTCTCTCTTTTGAAGTTGATTTTTAGCTTTTGAATTGCATTACCATCCATGTCTGATCATAAGGTTTTGCTACTACATAGTACAGCTAAAGTAAATCAATCACACAAATACATAAGCTAATTACATGCTAATTATGCATATAAAATAAAATATTACGGTCCAAACCTATATGACAAAATACAGCCCGAAATATACTAAGGCAACCACAGATCGAGACTATAAAATGATGTGATACCAATGGTATCAACTAATCTAAATAAAATCAAAAAAATTGGAATTTTAATAATTAAAATTTTGATCAAATTAAAGGTTATTTGGAGTGAATATCATCTTTATAGTATCACGTAAGGCATCTAAAATTTGTAGAGCTTCAATCCAGATGATCAGAACAGAAAATTTCAAGTGAAAAGCTTGAGAAATCATCAAAATATGCTTAAAATAAGGTTAAAATATTGAAAAAATCTAAAAAAAAATAAGAGAAAGTGAAAGCCACATTGTAGTTCGGTCAGCTCAAGTCTACTCGACTACGGCTCGATTAGCTCAGCTATACTGATGAACAGTGCCGACTTAGCGAAATCGATGGACAGTACGACGGCTCCGATTGGTTCGGCTCGGTAGTGCGGCTCGATGACGGAAACAGCTCTAGATGCTGCTATTATAATAATTCGGTGTCGGTGAATTTTCAGACTGATTCCTGCAACAATCGTCAGTGATTTTTAATGCTTTGTATTCATCGTGATGTGAGCATCTTTTAAGGGGGGTCGTGGTGGCTGCCAGCGTCGGTGTCAGCATCAACATCAATGATGGAGGTCGAGGACAGCGATGGTGATTTCCGATACAAGTGGCGACAAGGGCTTCAGAGGTTTGCAAGAGTGACTGAGGCGTTGATGGTGTGGTCCCAAAATAGTGGGGGCAACAACGGTTCTATGGTTAAAGTTAGAGATTTTTTCTCTTCTGATTCTTCCCCTTTTCTCAAAAAAAAATCTTTTCCTCCTCTACTTGTTTGATTTTTCATGCCTCTTTTTATCTCTTTTTTGTTTTTAATCTCTCTTTTAAACTAAAAATCCTAGAGACACGAAAATGATGAAAAAAACAATAAAAGATAAGATAAGATTTTTTTTAGATTTTTTTGAACTTTGATATTAAACTAACTAAGAGAAAAAAGAAACTTTTATAAGGAAAAAAGTAAACAAACGAGGTAATAGCTCTAATACCAAGTTTAAAGCAGAACGAAAGTGAGAAGTGATGGGATGGGATTTGGGAAAGAAGAAAGTTGAAAATTTAATAACTTTACGAGCATTGCATCCTGAAAATCTAATGATCACTAACTCGCATGCCTCTCATGAGAAGATTTTTCGAACCACTCATGAGAAGATTTTTCGAACCTCACCTAGAAAACTAACCCTATTGTTGCATTATAACGCAAAAATTTTGATTTTTCTGAAAAGTCTAAAGGTTTAACAAAAAAATTCTATTCAATTCTTCATTACCCAAAAATATGTAAGTTGTGGTCTTTATATAGGCTTACAACTTAGCTTTCAAAAATTACATCCAATGTATAATAAAAACACTAAAATAACTAAAAAACCATAATATAATAAAAGACTCAAAAGACTCAACTCTATGATGAATCAAATAACCAAAAACTCAAATAAGTATAATACTCAAGAGACTCATATTCTATCTCTATCTCAAATATAAAATCTAAAATAAAAAAACAAAAGATCCTATCAAAAATTTAAACGACATTGATCCTCATCACAATTCCTAGCAAAATCGATCCACAACGGCCGAAACTTTTTGGTTTTGGCCGAAATCTCTATCTGTGCTAGAAATACACGCCTATTTGTTAGAAATTTTAACCTAGAGTTCAGGCATCATGATAGGCATAAACGCACAAAATGGGAAAAAAACTTTGTTAGATAAAACCTATGCGCTTAATAAATTTAAGTTTATGTCAATGTCATTGGCATTGGACGTAATGCAACAAAATAACCAGCTTTCCACGAGCATTTCTGGCCGATAAATGGAACTTTCACCAATTATACAGATTATCAGAATTAGTTATACCATATACTAGGCCAACTGTTATTTATAAAACAATCCAGTAGTAACAAGGAACGCTGGTTCAACTATCATACTTAGTTGTAAGAAATTCTAGTTGCAGTATTGGTTAAACATTTAGTTATAAACTATAGCATCATGCTCCAAGGCTTACTTTCTTGAGAAATTTGAAAAAATGACGGCGAATGTCCCGTTGAAGGTCTTCTGGCAGATTCTCAAGGAGCTGCTCTTCATCGACCCCGCGAGTGGCAGCCCAACTAAACCGCTCCGCTTGTCTCACTTTCCTAGAATTGAAATTCAGTCACAGCAAGATGGGAACTATTTAGATGAGTCAAAGCAGGGAATAGTAAATCACGTTCAGATGTCAAATGAGAAAAAAAGAAATAACTAGCGGATCTCTTCAATACGCTCCATATTGATTACCCTAACAATGTTGTGTGTGTTTTTAAATAAAGAAAACAAATATGACCTTCCACTGCCATATTTCTACCAATATTTCTTTGTCACTATAAAAGACTTTTAAGACCCTTATAATTTCCTGTAACTAGTCTACCCCAGCAGGTTGCTGCCCTAATCCCAAAAGCAATTACAGCCACAAGAAAAGAGGAAGAAACAACTGGAGAGAAAAGAAAATAAGACAAAAATATTACATAAACACAACCACATCAAAAAATTGAATATCAGAACTAGAGAAACCTCTTCAATTCATCAGGCAGGCATCGATGGCTCATCCACCGTTCAACATCACGCCGACGGAGTTGCATATCCAACCGCCTTAAGAACAAAAAAATAAAATCAAAGACTAGCACTTGGTAAGCACAGCTCAGAAAGCAATGTTAAAATATTTCCAAATTAGAATAATCAGAGATATTACTGTATCAACACTTAGCATCTTCAAGAGCTCCAAGAGTTGCATTTGTGATACACTATATGTATTTCACAAACTTAATGAATTAGACATGCATTACCACACAATGGATACATAAAAAGCATACGAATAAACCATTGGTTTACTCTAAACAATACAGAATATTATATATCAGATATAGTACCAGCTCTTGAAGACCTCCTTCAGCCTATTAGGAAACCACTTTATAACATAATATTAAAAGAAAACTATATTAAGAATCATGAGGTAGAAAGACTATGCAAAAATGCATGTGTCTGTATATATAACCGATAAACAAATTCGAAGTGATAGTTTGAAAGTCAATGTCCACATAGGTGATTAACAACTAAACCAAATAAATAGACTTAAAAGCATTTGTCGCCATGATCATGTTATTATAAATTCGATCCTAATCATTTAATACACATATGAGGTTGCCTCAGAAAATATCAACTATAAAATAGTGTGTGGTCAATGGTCAAATAAAAACTACCCGTTAAAATAGTGGGTGGTCATTGGACAGCATTTGTATGTCAAATTTGATGTGCTAATTGTTAGTCGTTTACATATCATACATTCATGCAATCCTTAAAACTGTTTTGAACAAAGCCACCAAATAATAGCTTGATTGACTTAGCAGATGTACAAGTCAGAGATATCATCAGTGTGAAGCCAACAATATAGAGAATTATACCACTTGTAAATAGGGTTTGTAAATTGAGCCTCCCGAGTAAATTGAGCCTACTGAGTAGAGCTTTAAGCTATTCATGTTCGTTTGTTTATTTGCTTGAGCTAAGAATTATATTCAATCTTGTTTCGTTTGATAACTGAACGAGCCTAATCGAAGAGCAACAAGCCCGAGCCGAGCCTCAAGCATTCCCAAACTCCATCATAGTTAGAAGCCACAAAAGAATGACTTTAAAAATCAAGAATTATGTTATTCATTTTTTGTTTTAAAAAGAGAATCATTTAGTTGAAATTAATATTGAAGCATCCTGATGCGGCGCGGCACCAACCGGGAGAGGGTGAAGCGGCTGGCTCTGGCTTGCGGGTTTATTATAGGAGGAGGCGCGGGTCCACAGCCCCGGTGGCAAACTTGTAATTCATTGACAAGGAGGGGGTCGCTTCGTCAATCAACAACCACTAAGCACCCCCCCCCCCCCCCCCTTTAAGCAAAGGGGTTTATCGAATGAATGAGTTTGTGAGTACTTTTATTCCTTAAACCATAAATTAGTTGCTAGGTAATTATCTTTCGATTTCCTAGTGTTATTTAGCCTGTAGATGAATTGTAGTAGACTTGATTATAATTTCAGATCTGCAGTTTATATTAAAAATCCCATTTTTATCGCTCCACATCCTAAAAATCCTATTTTTATTCCACTAAAAATCCCTAAACGTATCAATTTGGTATCAGAGCGCTAGATCCATGGTGAACACGAGGTCCAAGGAGCGATCGAATTGTTGGAAGAGAGGATGGAGAAATTCTAGAGCAAAATTGAAGAAGAGTTCCAAGTGTTGAAGAAGGATACAGGTTATCAATTGGAACGACGTTTCGTGTAAATGACAAAGATGATCCAACAAAGTTCACCGGCAAGCGTGGCGGCGTATCAAAATTTAACGCCGATGATGGAAAAGCTAGATCCAAGCAAAAGGAGCCATCTTTGACGGGGAGGAATGAGAAAAAAGTTATTTTTGACGAGGGCTCCTCGTCGACGCCGACACATACTACGTCGAGGGCGAGGATGACGCTGAAGGGGAAAATCTACAAACTGGAGAATCTGGGGGTATTAAATCAATGCGGAGGAACCCTAGGGGCAATCAGCATGCTCAAACCGACTCCCCAGGCTTCGCCGAGAATCTTTTAGGGGGAGGCGGCTTACGGGAAGGGCTGCCGCCCTTCCGCCGCCCCCAAGAGGGCCATCGACCCAGGACGGGGGCCGACAGCCCCCTTGGCTATAATTTGCAGGGCCGTCGACCCAGCAGGGGGGCCGACAGGCCCCGCCTAACCAGTTTGACGGGCGGCCGAGCCCCGGCGGCACACGGGGAGTGGCCGCCGGCCCAGCAGGGGGCGACAAGCACCGCTCCCCTTTTCAGTGCACTCGGGGGTCCACTTCGGGGCCCAACAGATGCAACCTCCACATTTTTAGCCGCAGAATGGGTCAATTGGAGCTTTACAGCCACCCTGCGCACAATCGCAGTTTTGGGGGGCCATTAGCGCAGCCACCACCTTTTGGGGTGTCATGAGACTAAAGAGGGCATCAGGGCCCGTACAGAGCGCCCTAGAACCACTACGAATGATATCATGGTAATGACCACGGTGGAGGAGCAGGATGGGGAGACATGGCATGGAATGTAGGATAAGGAGTCCGTACGCCAGCGCTGGACACTTGCCAGAGGGACCACACCCATTCCGACAAGGACGCCAGGCAGTGTTCTAAATATCGGTCTGATATCCGATATATCGGCTGCAATATCGGAATTATCACTGGACCGATATGATATAGGCTGTTTTATTGCGGTTTTCGATATTTAGGGAAATATCGCCGATATATCCGGTTTGGGCCGATATTGCGGCCGATATTTCCTTTTGAACTATCGGCCGCTATTCATTGTTTTTTTAAAGTTCGGGTAGCGGGTCGGTCTACTGAAAAGTGGATCTGACTCAACCCAAATCCATCAGTGAAAACATGAGACCAACAGGGTTTTGGGAGAAAATCGCGAGTTTGTACTAATCACTGCTCAGCTCCTTATGTCGCTCAGCTCCTCACGTCGCTTCGCTCAGCCTCGTCAGTCGAAATTTTCCGGCGAAAGTCGATTGCGGTTCGCCGTCCGGTGTTCAATCGTTGCAAGGGAGGGTTTTTCGATCAAGGTAAGTATTCGTTCCCTTTTTTCATTTTTTTTTTCATTTTTTCAGTTCTTTTGAATTTTTTCTTTCCAGTTTTGGGGTATTTAGCTGGTTGAGATTCGATATTAAGTCAATAACACTGATATTCATGTTTAACGAGAAAAGTATAACCAATATATACTTTTATTTGAGTTAGTATAGTTTATATTTTCGTACATATATATATGCTTGTATATCTCATCATTTTAAGCCTCCGTTATGACACTCCAATATTTAGTCAATATCCCCGATATATCCCCGATATACGCAATCCGATATTAAATTTCTTAGGCTGATACCCGATCGATATCCTATATTTAGAACACTGACGCCAGGATCGACTACAGGAGAGATGACCAGGAGGGTTTGGGCAAAGAATCGGGTGAGAAAGCTGAAGATGCCCATTTTTGAGGGAGTGGATCCCGACGACTGGTTGTACCGGGTGGAGAGATTCTTTGAGGTGGTCATTGTACAGGAGGAGGACTAGCTCAGGGCCCTGGGAGTCTGCTTGGAGGGTGAGACACTGAGATGGTTTAGATGGACGCAGCAGCAGCGACCGTTTCGTACGTGGGAGGAGTTCACCATCCTTTTATTAGATCATTTTGGAGAGATACATGCTGGTGGAGCTTATGAGAGGTTATATGCGTTGAGACATGATGGGAGTGTCAGAGACTACATTAAGAAGTTTGGGACACTATGCAGTAGAGTTCGTGGAGTATCGGGAGAGTTCTGGAGGGGTGTTTTATGAAGGATTTGAAACCCACGATTAGATCGGGACTGAGACAGCTGAAGCCTGGTGATCTACATGAGATGATGACTTAAGCAAGAATAGTGGAGGCCCATCAGGAGACAGAGAGGAGAGCCCGTGGAGCATGTGGCATCTCTTTTCGAGGGCAAGCGCCTGCATGAGGACAGAGAGCGACCCCAACCCATAGAGCTACGACAGTTACAGCAGGCAGCAAGGAGAGGAGGCTAGAGCCATGACCAGGGGGTCAGATACATAGGATGACAGAAGTGGAGATTCAGGACAATCGTGTTAAGGGATTGTGCTTTAAATGTGATGAGAAATTCACTCCAGGTCATCGTTGCGGGGATCGGACTCTACAGATCTTGATAGTGAACGATGAGGAGGATGATGTTGTGATATTGGAGGTTGGAGCGGATGAGGAGCAGGAGCACCAGCACTTAGACCCGACGGAGGTGTCCCTTAATTCTGTGGTAAGGTTCACACCGAACTACACCATGGAATTGGTGGGACAGGTGGGTGCTTAGGATGAGATCGTGTAGGTAGACAGTGGAGCCACCCATAATTTTATCTGCAGCAAACTGGTGGACGAGCAGAGACTACAGCTGCGTGACACGTGTAGACATGGAGTAGTGTTGGGCACAGGTAAGGTGGCGCATAGCAGTGGTGTCTATCGAGGCGTTATTGTGACAGTTCAAGTGG
Source organism: Scilla litardierei (assembly GCA_030789695.1). NCBI lineage: Eukaryota > Viridiplantae > Streptophyta > Magnoliopsida > Asparagales > Asparagaceae > Scilla > Scilla litardierei. Next base: position 46,263,123 of record CM061131.1, read on the forward strand.
TACAGATTGTCATCGATTTCTTTTCTCTAGAGTTATGGAGTACTGATGTCATCCTGGGGATGGAGTGGTTGAAGACATTGGAGGAGACCAAAACTAACCGGAAGCTGCTCAGATTGGAGTATCAGGACGGAGGGATAACAGTTGTTTTACAGAGGGACCCCAGCTTATGTCGTTCCTTAGTGTCCTACAAATCCATGATGCGGTCTATACACACGACAGGAGGAAGATATCTAGTAGAGTTACAGGCCGTGACAGTGGGGGAGCGTACATGGGACCAGACACAAATGATGGCACCGAAGTTAGAGCAGCTACTGAGCCAGTACGAGGATGTCTTCCAGACTCCACATGGACTTCCACCACTCAGAGACCATAAGCACGCCATAGTCTTGCGTGAGGGGTGGCTCCTATCAGTGTACTGCCATATAAATACCTACATGTACAGAAGGATGAGATCGAGAGACTGGTGGATGACATGATGCAGCCAGGGGTTATTCAGCCGAGTGTGAGTCCATTTTCTAGCACAGTCCTACTAGTGAAGAAAAAGAATGGCAGTTGGAGGTTCTGTTTTGACTACCAAGCTCGGAATAAGAAATTGTGCATGACAAGTTTCCTATTCATATGATCGACGAGCTTCTTGACGAGTTCCATGGGGCAGCATTATTTTCGAAGATTGACCTAAAGACAGCATATCATCATATATAGATAAGGGCAGTCGACGTGCCCAAGACAACTTTCAGGACTCATGAGAGGCACTATAAGTTCATCGTTATGACGTTCGGTTTGACGAATGCTCCAGCGACATTCCATGCCTTGATGAACAAGGTATTTCGGCCTTATTTGTGGTAATTTGTCCTGGTATTCTTCGACGACATACTCATTGATAGTCGCAGCGTGGAGGAGCATGTGTGGCATTTACAGGTAATTTTGCACCAGTTACGGGGGCATCAGCTATGTGCCAATAAAAAGAAATGCCTCTTTGGACAGGCGCGGGTGGCGTACTTAAGGTACATTGTTTCGCCGGAGGGGGTGGCAGCAGACCGGGGGAAGATTGCAACAATGTTAGACTGGCCACTACCTACGACAGTAAGGGGCCCGTGGGACTTTTTGGGCCTTACATAATACTACATGAAATTTGTTTAGGGATACAGCTCGATAGCTTGGCCACTGACGGAGCAACTTCAAAGAACAGTTTTCAATGGGGTGAGAAGGCCACCAGGGCATTTGAGGCCCTGAAGCAGGCGATGACGAACGTGCCAGTGTTAGCGCTACCGGACTTCAGCAAGCCTTTCGTGATTGATACGGACGCTTTAGGATATGGTTTGGGGGATGTACTGATGCAGGGCCAACGGCCGATTGCTTATTTTAGTCAGACTCTGTCCGCACGAGCCAGACTGAAATCAGTGTACGAGAAGGAGTTGATGGGGATTGTGCTCTCCATTCAAAAATGGCAGCCTTATATACTGTGGAGAAGATTCATCGTGAGGACCGACCAGCGGAGTTTAAAGTATCTGTTGGAGCAGTGCATGGTCATCAAGGAGCATCAGAAATAGCTCTCCAAGATGGTTCACCACACATTCGAGATACAGTATAGGCCAAGGTTGGAGAACAAGGCAGCAGACGCTCTATCACGAAGAGAGGAGACAGCAGAGTGACAGCTATTTCCGTGACAGTCCTGTTAGATTGGGAGCCCTTGGGTAGAGAGATTGAGGCTAACGAGAGGTTGGCACAGATATGAGGAGCACTACAACAAGGCTCAGCAGACCATCCAGTGTACACTGTGAGTGGACAGAGTTTGTTGTATCAGGGGAGGCTAGTGATACCAAGAGAGTATACCACATTCACGTGATATTTCAGGAGTTCTATGGCAGTTTAGTGGGAGGGCACTCGGTGGTACAGCAGACCTACAGAAGGATGACGAAAGAGTAGTACTGGCCGGGAATGAAGCAGGACATTGATCGGATGGTAGCAGAGTGACGTCTGTCAATGTCACAAAATATTTAGCGATGGCTCCCGCGGAACTACTACATATCCTAGCCTTGCCTGAGAGTTTGGGGGGATATTGGCATGTATTTTATTGAGGGGTTATCTGATACGAACTAGGGTTTCGTATCAATTAATTTCAGAATTTAAAGAGGAAAAAAATATAAAAAGGTGGAATTTTTGAATCTTAAATTGCGAAGAACGAAGAAAATAGTTGATAAATGAGCCTCTTTCGAGAGGAGACTCGCTCTCCTAGCTTTGAATGCACGGAACAAAGCCTAAACACCCTCACAAATGACGCCTACAATTGTTCTTCACAAAATAAGCATAAAAATAAAATAAGACGGCTAGCCCTAATTTATAGAAAAGCGGGGAATTACTAATCTACTCTAAAATGACTAGAATACCCCTAACTAACCCTCCTACGTGCTACCGCGCCTCCTACGGCGCACGTAAGTGACTAAAGGGGGGTGGGTCCCCCCTAAGTGGCCGCCGGCCTGTAGAGGATGCGGACCCAAGTCCGCATCAATACCCCCCCTAAAAGAGCCACCTTGTCCTCAAGGTGGAAGTGGGGAAACTGCTCCTGGATCACTCGATAGGCCTCCCATGTCGCATCGCAGTCTGGTAGCCCCGCCCAGTGTATCAGCACCTCCCTCTGCCCACGCGGTCCCTGTCGAACAGCTCGAACCTCCAGTGGCTCCAGCATCACCTCCATCTCCTCAGTAAGTGTAGGCGGTAGGGTAGAGGACACCGTATGCTCCCCAATGGCTCGCCGAAGCTGCGATACATGAAAAACCGGGTGTATCGTCGCCGTCGATGGCAACCTCAACCTGTAGGCCACCTGGCCAATCTTGGCCGCAATCTCAAAAGGCCCATAGAATCTCGCCGATAGCTTCTCGTTCCGCCTCCTCGCTAGCGATCTCTGTCGGTAAGGCCTCAGCTTCAAATAGACCATATCACCCTCCTGGAAGTGCACATCCCGCCGATGCCCATCCGCCCTAGCCTTCATCACCTGCTGAGCTCGCAGCAAATGCTTCTTCAGCTCCTCCATAATGCTCTCCCGCTCCCTCATATAGTCCTCTACCTGGTAGACTGGAGTCTGTCGTTCCCCGAATCGCAGTAGCTCTGGTGGATCCCTGCCATATAATACCCGAAAGGGGGTCGTACCTGCTGCTGAATGGTACGAAGTATTGTACCAATACTCCGCCCAGGCTAACCACCGATACCACTGTCGAGGTGTCTCCGACGCGAAGCACCGCAAATATGTCTCTATGCTGCGGTTCACTACCTCCGTCTGCCCGTCGGTCTGAGGGTGATATGCGGTACTCCTCTTCAGCACGGTACCCTGGACACGAAATATCTCCCGCCAAAACCCGCTCAGGAAAACCTGATCTCTGTCTGTGACGATGGAGGCTGGAATCCCATGTAACCGTATGACCTCTCTGGTGAAGGCTGCGGCCACTGAAACAGCCGTGTACGGATGTTTCAGTGGTATAAAATGGGCGTACTTGCTCAGCCTATCCACCACAACAAAAATCACGGAGTACCCCTCCGACCTGGGTAGCCCGTCTATGAAATCCATCGTCACCTCCTCCCAGACCCGCTCAGGGAGTGCTAAGGGCTGCAAAAGCCCGGCTGGTGCCATGGCCATGTACTTGTGACGCTGGCACACGTCACAAGCAGCCACCAAATGTGCTATCGCTCTCCTCATACCAGGCCAGTAAACCTCCCGGGACATTCTCATATATGTCTGCTGCACCCCAGAATGTCCCCCTACCACTGAACTGTGAAACTCCTGAAATAAGGCGGGTATGAAGGTGGACGTCCGCGGCAATACTAACCGCCCCTGATACAATAGTCTCCGCCCCTCTAGTGAGTAACCCTGCGGCGCCTCCCTGCCTCCCTGCAGCTGCTCACGAATCAGTCTCAACTCTGGATCGGCCTCGGCCTCCTGCATCATGGGCTCGCCATCTATCCATACCGGCAACGAGAGTGCTCTCAAGTGCACCCCCTCCTCCCTGCGTGATAAGGCGTCTGCCGCCTTATTTTCCAGCCCCGGCCTGTACTCAATGACGAACCTGTACCCTACCAGCTTGGATAGCCAGCGCTGGTGCTCCTTTGTCACCAACCTCTGCTCCAATAGATACTTCAAACTGCGCTGGTCGGTCCTAACCACGAACTCTCTGCCCATCAGATACGGCCGCCACTTCTGGATCGCGAGCACAATAGCCATCAGCTCCCTCTCGTAGACAGACTTCAGCCGTGCTCTAGCGGAAAGCACCTGGCTGAAGTAGGCTATCGGCCTCCCAAGCTGCATAAGGACCGCCCCCAATCCTACTCCTGACGCGTCAGTCTCCACCACGAATGTGATGTTGAAGTCGGGCAACGCCAAGACTGGTGCTGTGGTCATCGCCTCCTTCAAGGCCTCAAAGGCCTTGGCTGTTGCCTCTCCCCACTGGAACCCATCCTTCTTCAGCTGATCTGTCAGTGGCCCTGCAATGGTGCTGTACCCTCTCACGAATTTCCGGTAGTAACCTGTCAGCCCGAGAAATCCCCATAGTGCCCTCAGGGTGGTGGGTACCGGCCAGTCTAACATCGCCTCTATCTTTGCCCGATCTGCTGCTACCCCGGCGGCGGACACCACATGTCCCAAGTACTCTATCTGCCTCTGACCGAAACTGCACTTCTTTCGGTAGGCATATAGCTGATGCCTCAGTAACTCTCGGAACACCACCTCCAAATGGCCCACGTGCTCTCCCATAGTCCGGCTGTAGACCAGGATGTCGTCGAAGAAGACGAGTATGAATCTCCTCAGGAATGGCCGGAAGACGTCGTTCATCAACGCCTGGAATGTAGAAGGAGCATTCGTCAAGCCAAACGGCATGACGAGAAACTCATAGTGGCCCTCGTGGGTACGAAATGCTGTCTTTGGCACGTCCTCTGGCCTCATCAGGATCTGGTGATACCCCGCCTTCAGATCAATTTTGGAGAACACCACTGCTCCATGCAACTCATCTAGCAGCTCGTCTATGACCGGGATAGGAAACCTGTCAGCCACTGTCTCCTTATTCAGAGCCCGGTAATCTACACAGAAACGCCAACTCCCGTCCTTCTTTTTCACCAGAAGGACCGGGCTCGAAAATGGGCTAACGCTGGGCTGTATCACCCCCGCCTGTAACATCTCCCCGACCATCCGCTCTATCTCATCCTTCTGCACGTGGGGGTAGCGGTAAGGGCGCACACTCACTGGTGCTGCGCCATCCCTCAGGACTATCGCATGCTCGTGCCCCCTCTCTGGTGGTAGCCCCTGTGGGTCCTGGAAGACCTCATGGTACTGCCCCAACACCTGCTCCACCTCCTCCGGAACCCCTGCCTGCGGCTCCTGTTCTGCCCCTGCTAAACGGCACTCCACCAAGTACCCCTCCCCCTCTCTCCGTAAGGCTCGAGTGATGGCCTTGAAGGCCACCATCGATAAGCATAGGGTCGGGTCCCCAGTGAGCACCACTGTCCGCTCCCCCTCCTCGAACTCCATCCTGAGTCGCTTCCAGTTCACCCGCATATCTCCCAGCTTCTTCAGCCACTGTACGCCCAGGATGATGTCAACATTGCCCAACTCAAGGGGTAGGAAATCCTCCATGATCTGTACTCCCTGCAAGGTCAGGCACAGACCCTTGCAGAGCCCCTTGCTCTCCTCCATCTTCCCTGTCCCCAGCAGCACGGTAAACTTCTCCTGCGTACTCAACTGTAGCCCATGTCTCTCCACTACCCGGCTGGAGATGAAATTGTGGGTGGCCCCACTGTCAATCAACACCGTCACCGCCGTGTCCCCTAGCTGCCCCGTCAACTTCATGGTGTGGTTCGGAGTGAACCCCACCACAGAGTTTAGGGACACCTCAGCGAAGTCTAGGTGAGACTTCTCCTCCTCCACTGGTGTCTCCTGCTCTACCTCGAACTCCTCCTCATCACCTCAGTACCCCTCCTCGTCCGGTACCATAGTGATCTGAAGCAGGCGACTAGCACATCGGTGTCCAGGGGTGAACTTCTCGTCGCAACGGAAGCACAACCCCTTGGCACGTTTCTCCCTCACCTCCGCCTCTGTCATCCGTCGCCCCAGAGTCGCAGGTCGACTCTCTGCCCTAGTCTCTGGCGCGGCTGTGGGTGCTCTCGGTGCTGCCACTGCGGGGGTTGGGCGGGTCCCCTGGGTCCCCCAAGCTCCCAGTATCCTCCTCTCTTCCGCATGCTTCTCCTCCGCCTTGTGGGCCAGGCGAAGGACATCCTCCAATGTCCCCGGACTCTGCATCCTCAGCTCTGCTCGGATAGAGGGCTTCAACCCCCTCATGAAATTTCCGATCATCACCTCGTCAGTCACCCCCTTCACCCTACTGTTCAACATCTCGAATCTCTCCACATAATCCCTGACCGTCCCCTCCTGCCTCAAAGCAGATAACTGCTCGTAGAAATCTCCCCCGGGGTATCCTGGAACCGGTCTAGTATCAGTGCGGAGAGCTCCTCCCAAGTGCGAAAGGGTGTCCGTGCCGCCTTCCACCTATACCAAGCCAACGCCTTCCCCTCGAAGTAGATCCCTATGGCTCTCAGGACCTCCTCCTCTGTCAGTCTCATCACCTGGAAGTACCGCTCCGCCCAGTAGATCCATCCGTCAGGGTCTGCGCCGTCAAAAATCGGCATCTTCAGCTTCATGAGGCGGCGGTCTGCATTAATGTCTCCCTGTGGACCCCCATCTCTACCGCGGTCTCCCCCACGGCCGAATCCCCCGCCGACTGCCTCAACGGGCCCTCCTCCGTCAGCCCCGTACAGCTCCTCGGGCCACCCGGGCCGCTCCCACGCCTCGGGCTGGTAATGGTACCCCGGAAACTCCTGCTGTCGTGCCCACCCGGGCCCTCCTGCCCCTCTGTGTGGCTGTACCGGTGCTGTCCGTCCTCCAAAATAGCCTCCCGGGCCTTGCCCCCCGCCCCGGAAAGCCATCAAAAACCTGTCTGGGATCAACCTGCGGCCTCGGCACCTGTGGGTGAGCATCTGGTCCCTAAAATTGGGCTACTGGAGCCCCAATCGTCGCGTCTCGGGCCCATCCGCCTTCGTTTTGCCCCCACGGGGCTGTTTGTGCTGCTGCGGGCCCCCAGGGGGCTGTCGGCGTCGTCGCGGGCCCCCAGGGGGCTGTCTGAACTGCGGCGGGCCCCCATGGGCCTCCAGCGGGCCTGTTTGGGCCTGCCGTGACTGTGGCAGGTCCGAACGGGCCCGCAAAGGCTGCGACAGGCTCGGCCGGGCCTGCAGTAGCTGCGGCAGGCCGGCTGGGCCCTGCCGCAGCTGCGGCAGGCCCAGATGGGCCTGTCGCAGGCCCTGCAGGGCCTGGCGGCTGTGCCGCAGGCCCTGAAGGGCCTGCAGGTACAGCCGCAGGCCCTGAGGGTCCTGCCGGGCCATCCGCAGGCCTAGGAGGGCCTGCCGGCCCAATTTCCTGCTGGCCGGCCCTCCTAGGGTTTTGGGGGTTGTGTTTCGCTCCCAAATTGTTGTCGTAGCCGTCATTCCCTCCGGTTGCTCCCAATTTGCTGATTCAAGGGTAGAATCTCCTTGATTTTCTCCTCCTTGAATCCCCTTGCCCCGATCTCTTCCCCTCTCCATTGTGAGGGCTTGGAGCATAGCCTTTATCTCCGGAATTGACGATGTAGCCTCCCTCAAAATTTTCAGATCTGAAGTTGCCTCTTTCAGATCTAAAGTTGCCTCCTTTAGCCCTTAGATGTCGCGTCCCGCTTGCGCGACATCCCTCCTCATCGCCCGAAGTTCGACTTGGATGTCCTCCTGTGAATGCGCATGGTCCTTGAGGGATTCCCCTAGGGTTTTCTTCAACCCCTCGATCTCCCGGTTGAATTCTTCCCGAAGCCCTTGTACCTTCTCATCCACGCCATCCGCCTTTGACCTCGTGCTCGTCGCCATTGGATCTCAACGCTCTGATACCAATTTGATACGAACTAGGGTTTCGTATCAATTAATTTCAGAATTTAAAGAGGAAAAAAATATAAAAAGGTGGAATTTTTGGATCTTAAATTGCGAAGAACGAAGAAAATAGTTGATAAATGAGCCTCTTTCGAGAGGAGACTCGCTCTCCTAGCTTTGAATGCACGGAACAAAGCCTAAACACCCTCACAAATGACGCCTACAATTGTTCTTCACAAAATAAGCATAAAAATAAAATAAGACGGCTAGCCCTAATTTATAGAAAAGCGGGGAATTACTAATCTAGTCTAAAATGACTAGAATACCCCTAACTAACCCTCCTACGTGCTACCGCGCCTCCTACGGCGCACGTAAGTGACTAAAGGGGGGTGGGTCCCCCCTAAGTGGCCGCCGGCCTGTAGAGGATGCGGACCCAAGTCCGCATCATTATCACACTCAGAGGGCTTCACAGTTATATTGGCGGTGGTGGATCGTCTTAGCAAATATGGGCACTTAAATTCCTTGCGACATCCATATACAGCAGTCATTGTCGCTACAACTTTCATGTGAGAGATGGTACACCTACACGGGTTCCTTGCTTCGATAGTGTCAGATCTGGGCAAGGTTTTCATGAGTAGCTTTTGGAAGGAGTTGTTCAAGGTACAAGGGACTAAGCTTAAGATGAGCACAGCCTATCACCCACAGACTGATGGACAGACAGATGTGAATAATAGTGTGGAGACCTATTTGAAGTGCTTTTCTTCAGATTTACCAAAGCAGTGGACCAGGTGGTTGGCATGGGCAGAATATTAGTACAACACTTCGTACCACTCGGCAGCACAGAGCACCACTTTTCGTATTTTGTATGGGCGGGACCCTCCCTAGCTGATCCATTACAGTCGGGGTATGACTCCAGTTTCTCAGGTTGAGGAGTATTTAGAGAAACGGGACAAACATTTAGAGGAGATGAAGAGACGTTTACTGCATGTCCAGCAGATCATGAAGGCAAAGGCTGATGAGCACAGGAGGGATGTATAGTTTGACGTGGGGGATCGAGTCTACCTCAAGCTGCGACCCTAAAGACAGAAGACGATGGCACATATGAGCAATCAGAAGTTGGCAGCTCGCTTCTATGGGCCCAATGAAATTACTGTGTAAATTGGGAAGGTGGCATATCACTTACTGTTACCTACTACATCCACCATCCGTCTAGTGTTTCACGTTTCACAGCTACGTAGGGCTATTGGGGACAACACTCTTTCACCTACTCTTCCTCCCACCTTGACAAATGATATGGTGGTGTTACTGGAGCCACAGGAACTGAAGGGGGTACGGCAGATTGCAGAAGAGAAGCAGGAGGTATAATCAGATGGCGAGGACTGCCGGATTATGACCCTATGTGGGAGGCCCGGGATGTGATCCGAGACCAGTTTCCAGATTTTCACCTTAAGAATAATGTGGCACTTTTGAGGAGAGTAATGATACAGCGAGGGACCAATCGGGAGAGGGTGCGACTGCTGGCTCTAGCTTGCGGGTTTATTATAGGAGGAGCCACGGGTCCACGAACCAGGTGGCAAACTTGTAATTCCTTGACAAGGAGGGGGTCTCTTCGTCAATCAACCACTGATCACCCATTAAGCAAAGGAGCCGGCCATAGGGGGTTATCGAATGAATGAGTTTGTGAGTACTTTTATTTCTTAAACCCTAGATTAGTTACTAGTTAATTATCTTTCGATTTCCTAGTGTTAATTAGCCTCTAGATCTATTGTAGTATCCTTGATTATAATTTCAGATCTGCGGTTTATATTAAAAATCCCATTTTTATCGCTCCACATCCTAAAAATCCTATTTTTATTCCACTAAAAAGTCCTAGACGTATCACATCCATACGATATCATCTTAAAGATAACATATGGAAATATGTATGTGTGAGATAAAAAGTTGTTTGTTGAGCTCTTATCATGCCTCTTTGACCAAGCCCAATCCTCAAATGAACTCTCTACATGTTCGTTCAAATTATATATTTCAGCATAAAATTTTGTCCAAGCTTGGCTCATTTAGGTTATCAAACAAGTTTGCGTGAGCTTTTACCGAGCATCAAGCTTCTCAAGCTTATTTACACACCTAATAGTAAGCTACCTAATCTGTATCCCATCTTAATCTCAAGCTTATTTACAAACCTAATTGTAAGCTACCTACTCTGTATCTCATCTTACCTCATAAGATGTCAGATATCACACACAGGATGCATCTATGTGGGGTGCAGGGTGGCAAATGACAAGATAGAAATTGTCAATTATCTGCCTAGCAGATGAAGTGTTTAATGTAAAAATGAATCATCCACATTTCCCCAGTTTATATAAAACAACCAAATGACCAAATTTAAGTCTATCGCAGCGATCCACACCTGATCATTATGAGACGGTGTCATGGAGACACTTAATTTTTGGCTTTCCCCATTCTTTTCTTCTTTTGGATGAAAGAAAAGATGCTATGAGAGCTCAACACCCCCCCCCCCCCCCCCCCACACACACACACACACACACACACAGAAAAAAAAACAAAAAAGGGCATGCTGACCCTTTTATTCTCTCAATAAACAGTACAACAAGCGAGTATCTCCCAGTTGGTGCAGTGTCAGACATTAAAAATGATTGTTTTCTGTGATAATTTTTTCAAATGGAAACTATGACTGGGATTCTCGTTTTTTGCAATCCTCCTGTTTTTATCAGCCCCAAGATACCTAGAAATCCTATCAATTCTCAAGCATAGCATATCAACCAACGTGATGATATGTTCAACATTGCTTGAAATAATTGCTTTTGACACTTTTTAAGTAAATAAGTGCTTTTAACATATGATTTATAGACACGGACATGGGGTCATAGACAACAATCATTCAAAACAAGCACAGAGACACTGTTGTATATGTGCCTTTTCAGCACTGTATATTTGACTTATATGATGATACAAACATGTGTAGTCTGTTTATATTCACTCTCTGAAAGAACCTAAAATAATTGAGCTATCCATAAATTATTAACTTTTTTACTTTTGTCAACGAGGCATGACATATTTCATGTCATACATTTCTTGAGGTAGATAAAGGTTTACACTATTTGAAGCATCTGACATGGATGGACATGTCTTTCATGTCCGATAGTGCGGGACAAGTCTATCAGGTCCGAAGCCAATTTTTTTTGGTTGGGTGAAATCATAGGTTCTAATAGAAAACTGAATCGGTAGGCAGTTTCACAATCCCTTTAAAAAATAAAACATAAAAAGAACAAACCAGCAGACAATTGGACACAGTTCATAGAAGCTAGGTTTTTTTGATTCTCTCAAGTCTCACGGGTAAATTTCAAAAAATACCCTCGAACTTTGGGGCATTTCGAGAAAACAATCCAAAACAACGAAACTCTTAAGAGACCCGAATTTTGCTCCTATCAAGAAAGTCCCTATCATCATTATCAGAAGACATTTTTACCCATAACCTCAATCAGCGTTAAAACTTCAGAAAAAATTAAAAAAATCAGAAATTTCCAAAACTGAAAAAAAGGACAATTTTTGCATTTAGTCTGAATTTTTAAACTTATTTTAAAAATCGACCTACTTGAAAACTAATTACCAAAACCGACTAACTTCTGGGCGTGAGCGTGTGGGGGGCATTTTGGGCTTTGGACGCGGTTTGAAACCGCGTCCAATTTGAAATTTGGACGCGGTTTCAAACCGCGTCCAATGCCCAAGTTTTCAGCAGCTCACGGCTGCTGCCCTGGAGCATATTGCGTTTCTTTGTTTCTTCCTCGGCCAGAAGCGATTTTTACTCCTCGGTCGAAGTAAAATTCAAACCATCTCAAGGAGGTTTTGGTGATTTGGTGTGCATCTTCTAGGTGATTTTGAGGTGAGAAATTTACTTCATAATAAGATATATGTTCTTGAAATAATTCAAATTTTGATGGTTTTAGAGAAATTAATGAATGTCAATTATGTGTAGGGTTAAAATAATGGCAAGTGATAGGATGTTTGTTACATGCTATTTTGATGGAGATTTAATGATTGATGAAAATCACGAACCGAAGTATGTCGGGGGTACTGTGAGACCAATTATTGTGAGAAGACCGTCAACATATTCCGAGCTAGTAGATCGGATATACATAGGCACACGGATAAACCGGCAGGAGTTTGCATTGAATCTGGTGTGCAAATGGCCAATAACTGATCAAAGGTTTACAGCGGTTAAGATATCAGATGACGGGGACATGGAGATTCTATTTAGCTTGGGTGAAGTTCAACGATCAGTTGAAATATATGTGGAAAAAGAAGCAATACTCAACACCAGAGTAAGCGAACCACATGGCACATTTACTCGTATGCTGGACATTGGTAATGATTCGGCTGACTTTATGCCTATAGAGAATATGACGGGAGAAGGATGTTCGTATAACCAACAAGAGGATACGTAAGTATAGAAAGTTTTGAAGTAATAAATATGTTTACGTTATATTTGTATGAAATAAATTCCATATGCTAAACATTTAAATTATTCATGACATTGGCAGTTGGAATGGTGCGGGACAAGGAGATGATGCAAATGCAACTTACTCCACTTATACTCATGGTCCATCTGTACCAGAGACGATGCCCACGCAAGAAAATGTGATTCTTGAAGATATTGACAGACCCACATATATTGGAGCATCGACGTCTATAGCGAGACAGGTGGATGACGAAAGTGATGGCACGGATGATAATGAACATCCGAATGTGAGGGAGGATAGCATGCAGGTTGCTGCCGATCTACATGCAGATGATACAAAATGGATACATCAATCTGTTGCAGACAATACAAATGTGCAGTTTGAAGAGCCGTTGCCAGATGGAGAGGATGATGAACAATGGGTAAACACAACAATTATGAAGAATACCCAAGAAAGGCATCTGATAGAGCCTAGGCTTCCCAGCAGTTCCGGAGTTTTCAACGTCGGTGATATGTATGATACAAAGATCGACTTGATAAAAGCAATAACGGAATGGAGCATCGAGCACAATGTCTCATTTAGACCAATCAAGACAAACAAAACTTGCTATTCCGTGATATGTAGCTTGAATCATGAAGTGAATCCGCATACTCAAGATGAGGGAAGTATGAATTGTCCTTGGAGGATTTATGCAGCGGTGGGAAAAAGAACAGCTGGGAGGTTCAAGATAACAAAAGTAGGTGATGATCACACCTGCAACAATCCCACTCTAAATACTGATCATAGTCAAGCCACATCATCTTTCATAAGTTACAAAATTATGCCCCAGGTGAATACCAAGCTTGATATGACATCTGCAGAAATACAAGATGCCATTCATGCCATGTTACACATCAGAATATCATATCACAAAGCATGGATGGCTAGATCGAAAGCTTTAGCGAGGATATTTGGGGATTGGGAGGAGTCATACAAGAGGCTTCCACAGTACTTAGAAGCCATCAAGGAAAGTAATCCTGGAACAGTGTATAAAATTACATATGAAACTATCGGGCCAAGAGTGGCACAGTTTACAGGAGTGTTTTGGTCTTTTGGACCATCAATTGAAGGGTTCAAACACTGCAGGCCGGTCCTAAGTATTGATGGAACACATTTGTATGGGAAATATGCAGGGTGCTTACTGGTGGCTACAGGCGTGGATGCAAATGGGGGCCTATTTCCGTTAGCATTTGCCGTAGTATCAGCTGAGAATGTTGAAAATTGAAAGTGGTTTTTCTGCTGCATCTATGAGTTGATACCGAGTGCCCGTAGAAACCGAACGATTACCTTCATTTCCGATAGAATGAAAGGTATTCCGAGAGCACTACGAGAGGGCTGGCCAGGTTCTAGACACCATAGGTATTGTCTGCGCCACGTTATTGCAAATTACATGGCGAAAGGGTTCCGAACAGCTACATTGGAAAATAACCTATGGGAAGCTGGTAATGCATCAGACTTGTTGAAATATAATTTTTTTCGTGAAAAGATTAGAAAAGAGTCTGTTGCAGCTGATGATTGGATTACTACAAACTTGGGGGCAAATACAAAGAGGTGGGCGAAACACGAAGATGGCGGTAGACGCTATTGTATAATGACAACCAATTGTTCGGAGAGCTTCAATGGGGTTCTTAAAGGAGCTAGAGCGCTTCCGATACAATCGTTGATTGCAAGAACCTTTTATAGATTAAACAAGTATTTCTATCATCGGCGGCTTGATGGACTCCGGTGGACGACCACTTTCACCCCACAAACTGAGAACATTATCGGTGCACGTGTGCAAGCAGCCCGGTGTTGTTACATCACAAGATTTGGTGACTTTGAGTGGCAGGTGGTGGATACAGATGCACAAGCATATACCGTGACGATAGAATGTGACCGTTGCACATGTTCGTGCAACATTCCTATGCTTCAGCATATGACATGTGTCCATGTGATCGCCGCAACGTCAAGACAGCAATATGGTGCCAACATATCATATTGGCCATTTTGTTCACCATGGTATAGTGTGAGTAAATATCAACGGTCATATATCACAAAATTTCACCCCATACCTGATGAAAGGTACTGGAAGGAGTGGGATGGTCCCAGTTTACTTCCTCCAGAAAAAAGAAGACAACCCGGTCGGCCAAGATCGACACGGATTCGGGGAGAAATGGATCGTCCACGTGAAGGAAGCAGTCAGAATAGATGCACCAATTGTCATCAGCTTGGTCATAAGAAATCACGTTGCCGAAATCCTCTACGCACAGCATCGTATGTTCTTTTTAACATTTCATGTTTAGTCTTTATGAAAATTCTTGTGTACTAACTTCAGCCAATGTTCTAGGGCTGCATTGCATCGAGGAGGCGGTTCACGTGCCTGAAGTAATATACTGCATCCGACTGAAGAAATTCCATGTGCACGTGCCTGAAGTAATATTATGTGAATGGGAGTATATAAGATATATGTAATGGATATGCGATATATGTAAAATCTTATATAATTTTGGAATGAAATCGGATATATGTGATTCATGTATCTTATTTACTTTTCGAATGAAATGCAACTTTCTTGATATGTCATGGGAAATGCGAAATGTGATGGATGTGTGAATGTGATGGGATGTAGGAATGTGAAAGGAGCTGGAAGAGTCGTTTGGGGCTGGCAGGAGCAGCAGCTGCTGAACCGCGGCCAAAATGCACTACATCTGGGAGCATTTTTGGTCGCGGTTTCAAACCGCGGCCAAAAATGCCCTTACCTGTAAGCTGCCTGGCAGCTTGCTGATTGCACTGAAATTGTGCAATCAGCAGCAGCTACTGCTCCTGCCAGCCCCAAACGACTCTTCCAGCTCTTTTCACATTTCTACATCCCATCACATTCACACATCCATCACATTTCGCATTTCCCATGACATATACCACATATATCCAACGCATATCTCATTCCACGCAGCACAAAAATTCTCATTCCACGCAACCCATATTTCAACACATTGAAAATAAAATTTCAGATTTCATTCCAAACTTAAATAACATTTCGACAAATTTAAACACAATGAAAATAGCTTTATTACATTCATTTCCCCCTATGTAAAATCCTGCTCATAAGAGACCGACGACGCATGTATGTGAGAAACCGACCTTGCTGAGTTGATGTGTCCCCTTCCATGTCTGGTTGGGTGTGTTGTGTCAGCGAAGTGTCAGCTTCATGCACAAGAGTCTGATGTAGATCGTCTGCCAGAGTCTGATGTGGCTCGTCTCCCATAGTTTGTCGTGGCTCGTCTGCCAGATACTGCTGACATGGGTCATCTTCAGGGACGGTATATGGCGGCATAGGCTGAGACGTGCTGGCTTCATACCCTGTATGTGACTGATAATGCTGCGATGGGTCGCCTTCATACCCCGTATACGCCTGATACTGCTGATACATACCGACATCATAACCGGTAAATGGCTGCAGCTGCTGAGAAGAGCCGGCCTCATCACCGGTAAATGGCTGATACTGCTGAAACATGCCTCCTTCATCCCCAGCTGCCTGATACTGGTGAGAAGTGCCTGCTTCATCCCCGGCGGGCTCTTGCCGTCCTGCATCCTCACTTCTATGCCGTGTCCCGCGGAGAACCTGTCCGATCTTATCCCTAATTTGAAGGATCTGCTCTGGGTCACGTGCTTCGTAAGCACGTGTACACATGTCCTCTAAAATTCTGAGTGCGTCGGTCTGTAAAACAAATGGATAAAATATATATTAGAAACCTATGAATAAAATAAACAAACAAACATTTTAATGCTGAACTACTATTTACCATTTCCCGCTCGATTGGACCACGTGGCATGTAACCATACGGGGGTTCTTGCCTACTATATATCCACCGCCGTGTGATCCTCCAATACCACTCCATATATACATCTAAACTAACAGCATCCCCCTGCTCAACAATATGTTCAGCCATGTTGTACCACTTCATGAGCGGCTGCACAGTTGCTTCATTCCATGCTCTAGGGTTCATGCCGGTCTTCACCGGCATGATTGGAACCGCTTCTGGAATATGCTGCAGGATACCAAATTGGCGCATAACACGATCTGGGACATGCATCACCAATACATCAAAGCAAATTAGCGGTACACGCGCACGCCAGCTCTGATTTTCTAAAACACATAACTCAGGCAGATTCTGATATCTCTAAAGATATGGCTCCCAGATCACCTAAAGAAAATGAAATTTATGAATAACTCATCAAAATTCATAATATTAATCCATCGTTCATCACATCAACGTATAAAATTTAAACTTCTTACCTGTGTAGGCTCTAACATGTCAAGCTCGTTTCTATAAAAATCCAGTTGCCGATGGGGGTTTTCTCTGAATGATAATGGCACATTCCACTTGCACCCTAAAGGGAGGGTGCCATCCAATATGTCTTGGGCGCATGTCGGCCTGCCTATATGCAATCTCTCCCATGACCATACCTGTGAATATGAATTTGTCAGTGACTGTTACTATATAAACAATTATTACAATGAACTTCAGTTTCAAATTGTATACCTGCAACAAGGTGGAGCATGCGTATAACCCAGTTGTTTCCCTTCTTGCCACCTTACTTAGCTCTGCGTACAGGTGAGCAAGAACAACACTGCCCCAGAAATAATCTCTAATGGCTTCTATATGCTCCATCTTTGTCAACCATCTGAGATGCACCGACCCTTTACTTGGATCTGGCACCAATAATGTGCCTATCATATGCAAAATATATGCCCGAATATATTGCCGAATCTCCTCAGGGCTGGCTTGGGCAGGCAACTCCATAAACGTCTCTCGCAACCAGCTCAGTTTTACCCAGTGTAGTCAAGGCGCAAGGCGCAAGGCAAGGCGCACAGGTCCTTTGGAGCCTGAGACGCAAGGCGCACTTAAGGCGCGGGCTTTTTTGAAAAGGCGCACAATGTATAAAAATTGGATATATAACCCCGAAGAGGTATGATATTTCAGAAATAAATTGGGTCCAATGGCTGGCCTCACTAACTTATTTTGCTGGCCAACACTAACTTATACCGGTTTTTACCGGTAGTGAGGCCATTGTGACCCACACCAAGCAAAAAAGTTGATTGGGTCCAATGGCTAAAGATGTAACGGGGATGGAGCTAAGAGCACTTTTTGAATCAAGAAAAAGAAGAATATTAGCAGCCAAGAGATAAAATTTTATAGGACATTGGACTTGCACATGAGCAAGCTTGATGAGCATCTTAAAAAGATCTGATAATTACTTTGCTTTGGTCCCTCATTAATTAATTTTCCCTTTATGAATCATCATATTTCACTCTTGTGGCTAGTAGTACTCCATCTCACTTTGTGCCCATGAAAGATGCAAACAAGAGAAATCAAGGGAAAGGAACTTTTGCTAGCTTGTTTCTAAAATTTTCATATGTCCACAAGTGAATGGAATATTATGTGTTTTTTATGGGCAATGATGAGAGTAACTAACTTGGGCAGCAACTTTCATTAAAAAGCTAGCAAGCATGTAAAGGATTACTGCACTATTAACCAACAAGATCCATGTCTCCATAGATAAATACGACTACACATGAAAATCATTGACCATGAATATACACACACTGCACTGCGTGCAGACAAAACATTGGTTAACTTATGGTGAAAAAATCCAGTTAACATGTTTCTCTCCTCTCTTCTTTTCATGGCATATAATAGATTTCCAAATGATTAACTTCTAGATGCATGAAAGATAAAAGCAGAAGTAACGATAGGATAATCATTAATATTTTATACATCTCTAGAAGTCCTATCTCTATATACCCCACTAGAAGTCCAGGTAAAGAGCTATTCTTCCCCATTAGAAGTCCTACGTTCAACAATCATTTGTGAAGAAGATGGACTACATAGTCCTAATTAATATCCAGTTGCATACTTATGTCAACAGAACGAAAAAAAACCGAACGGAAAAAAACGAAAAAAAAAACAGAACGAAAAAAAATGCAAAGAAAAAAATGAAACAAAGAAACGGCGAGAGAGAGAGACTCACCTGCACGGCTGCACCTCACGCGAGATCACCTGCACCGCACGAGAGAGAGAGAGACGGCGAGAGACAAAGAGACTGTCCAAGAGAGAGACTGCCCGAGAGAGAGACGGAGAGAGAGAGCGCGCTAGGGTTGCGGCTTCTGTTCACTCTTCGATTGTGATTTGGGGGGCGGCTCTTCGATTGCAATTTTGGACGGCTGCTGGGTAGTTTAGGGTTGAAATGTTGAAGTTTACGGGCTTGTGCAACAAATTAGAGGAGAAATGGGCCCAGAATTTGTGGGCTTTTGGTTTGTGGGCCCAAAAAAAAATTAGAAAATAGAAAAAAGACAGCAAAATGAAAAGGCGTGCGCCTTGGGTCGCCTCGCCTTGGGTCCAAGGCGCGCGCCTTGGCTCGCCTGCAAATTGGCATGTAGCCTGGCCTTAGGCGAGGCGCGATAGATGCGCCTTGCGCCTTGGTGCGCCTCAGGCCCGCGCCTTGGTGCGCCTTAACTACACTGGTTTTACCTTAGCTCCTTGGTTTTCTGTGGCTGCCTGTCCAAGGAGCCGCTCCATCAAATCCCCCCAATTGGGACGGGTTGGCATTCTCCATATAGGAATGCCCTCAACAGGAAGGCCCGTGATGACTGACACGTCCTGCAATGTGATCGTCATCTCACCTTGACGGAGATGGAATGTATTGGTCTCAGGCCTCCATCTATCCACCAATGCAGAAAGTAACGTCCAATCCAACTGTATCCACTTCAACCTCGCACATACATCAAGCTTGGCAATTTCCATATAGTGTGCGGCCCGCTCATCTAAAACACATGCGGTATGTTTCCTCGTGTGGTCCACTACCAATATAATATCCGCCTGCAACCAAAAAATACGTACTGTTATTGTACTTCATGCAAAATTACGAAGAAAGATACATTGCGTAAAATATTAATTCACTAGTTTTGTTCATACCTGTCCAGGCTGTATATTTGCTGAACGATGTCGTGCCTGTTCATTCAAGACCGAATCTGAAACAGGTCCTGGGTCCATATCTGCGAGAAAAAATATATAAGATGAAAAAAAATTGGATGTTGATGTTAATGATGAATGTTACAATCAACTAACATGAATTGGGGTTTCATTTAAAATTTATTTCAATTTATACATGGCATTTGGGTAGAAAAAATTTTAGCATATAAAGGATTGCTATTTCATCTAAAACTTTGTCATTGGTGTTTCATCACTAATTACATGGTATTCCATAAAATACATGGTATTCATCACTAAATACATGGTATTCATCTAAAATTTTAGCTTAAATTTTTAACATACAAAATAAATTTCTTCAACACTAAACCCCATACCTAATGACAAAAATTTTTTAGCTTAAACACTAAACCACATACCTATTGACAATAAATTTCATCAACACTAAACCCAATACCTAATTTTAGCTTAAATTTTTAGCATACATTGACATTTGGGAGAACTCAAGAGCATCATGACAAAAAAATAAATAAATCATACCTAATGAAGGTTGTCACTACTTGATGAGAGCTAGATTTCAATCCCTGATCGGAGAAGGCCAATACGTGGGTTTTAGGGTTTTTGGCTAGGAAGGAAGAAACTAAGAAAGAAAGATAGAAGAAGGAAATGAACCGTCGCTGGCGGCTGTGTAGAGGGAATCGTTTTGGACGCGGTTTGAAACCGCGTCCAAATTTCAAATTGGACGCGGTTTCAAACCGCGTCCAAAGCCCAAAGAGCCCCCCGCACGCGCGAGCCCAGAAGTTAGTCGGTTTTGGTAATTAGTTTTCAAGTAGGTCGATTTTTAAAATAAGTTTAAAAAATAAGACTAAATGCAAAAATTGTCCAAAAAAAATTCAACAAAAAATTTCAAAAATGACAAAAAATGAAAAAACCGAAAACAAATCAAGAAAAAATAAAAATTCAAAGGAAACAAGGAAAAAAATCAAAAAATTTTAAATCAAATAGTGTTGTAAATTTGGTGGCCACGGAATCCGTAACCCTGTATTTATAGCAATATGGTTACATAATGGGTATGTACCCAATAACAAGTTGGGCCTCCAAAGCCCGTTTATAACACTTCCCCTTATCCATCCATTGTTGTAAGCCGTAATGAACGCTTCAGGATTCATAGAGCTTATCTGATTATGGGTCTATGGATACTTCTGGATCCCAAGTTCAAGAGCCCTTGACTCGTTAAAACATTTGACATGGAAAACCCAGTGGGAAAAACCAGTGGCTAAAAGGAAAAGAGTACAAGTCTCTGTAACTTCCCCTGATCGATGGATATCATCAGAGGTGGATACTTCTGGATCCAGAGTTGATGTGGCTGCCTCGTTAAAACCTTTGGCTATGGAAAACCCAGTGGGAAAAACCAATAGCCAAGGAAAAAGAGTACAGCCTGACATTAACTCCCCCTGAAAAGTACAAGCTTCAGGCTTGTAAATCTCTCAACTGTCTCATCCCAATCCCTAGTACAAGTTTTCTAAAGGTACTGCGAGGTAAAGCTTTAGTAACTAGATCTGCCAGGTTGTTGCAAAACTGGATCTCCTGGATGTCGATCTGGTTGCCTACTTGCTGTTCATGCGTCCAGAAGAGCTTGGGGGAAATGTGCTTCGTCATGTCACCTTTGATGTAGCCACCTCGTAATTGAGCGATGCATGTAGCATTGTCTTCATACATGGTGGTTGGTCCAAGATCTCCAGTCTTCAGGCCGGTGGTCTTGGGGATGTGGTGGATGACTGATCGAAGCCAGAAGCATTCTCTGCTAGCTTTGTGGATCGCTATGAGCTCGGATTGGTTGGATGAGGTCGCTGTTGAAGTCTGCTTCACAGATCTCCATGAGATGGCTGTCCCACCGTATGTGAACACGAAACCGGTCTGGGACTTTGCGGTGTGTGGGTTGGACCTGTATCCTGCATCTGCATAACCGACTAAGTCGGAGGATACACCTTTCTTGAAGTATAGTCCCAGGTCCACAGACCCTTGGAGGTAGCGCAGAAGGTGCTTCACTCCGTTCGAGTGGCGCTTTGAGGGCGCTGAACTATATCTGGCTAGAATGTTAACTGCGAACGCTATATCGGGACGCGTGCAGTTTGCCAGGTATAGGAGCTCCTATCGCACTTAGGTAGGGTACTTCAGGACCCAGTACTTCATCCCCCTCTTTCAGCAGTCGGAAGGGGTCTGTATTAACATCCAATGATCTGACGACCATTGGTGTGCTGAGCGAATGACATTTGTCCATGAGGAAGTTTTTCAGCAACTTCTTCGTGTATGTCGATTGGTGTAACAGGATTCCTCCGATCAAGTGTTCAATTTGTAAGCCGAGGCAGAACTTCGTTTTGCCAAGTTCTCTCATCTCAAAAGTCTGTGTGAGACTCTTGGATATCTCACCTATCTCTTCAGGAGATCCGATGATGTTTAGGTCATCTACGTAGATGGCTATGATTACTACTCATGTTCCCTTTGCTCTTATAAAGATACAAGGACAGACTTGATTTGTTGTGAATCCTTGTTGCACTAGGAACTCAATGAGTCTGTTGTACCACATTCTCCCTGACTGCTTTAGACTATACAGTGATCTTTGGAGTTTGACAGAATAGACGTCCCGATGTCTTTTTGTCATTTGTGTCGGTAGTTTATATCCGTATGGGATTCGCATATAGATATCTTTATCTATATTTCCATATAGGTATGCAGTCACAACGTCCATGAGTTGCATATCCAAGCCTTCCTTTGTAGATAGGCCAATAATGAAACGAAGGTGATCGCATCCATGACCGAGGAATAGGTATCGTCATAGTCTATTCCTGATCGTTAGGAAAAGCCTTGTGCAATAAGGCGCGCTTTATAGCGCACGATCTCAATATTCTCGTTTCTTTTTCTCAAGAATACACATTTATATCCCACAGGTTTAACATCCTTTGGTGTTCGGACTACAGGTCCAAAAACTTTGCGCTTCGAAAGTGAGTCCAGCTCTACTCCTATTGCCTCGTTCCACTTTGGCCAATCCTCTCTGCGTTTACATTATGCTAGAGAGCGTGGATCGGTCTCATCGTCGTATTCAGTGACGTGAGTGGCAATAATGAGCGCGAAGTTATCATCGATGATTGTGCTTTTTCTGTCCAGTACCTCCCCAGTACGTACATAGTTTAATGATATTTCTCCTACATTTTCCTCTTCAGGGGTTGTTGGGAGGAGAGAGGTATCTGGGTTGAGCTCAGCATCCTGTGGTGGTATCGTTATTATTGCTCCAGGATTTTTCCTCTTTCGAGGGTTTTTATCTTTGGAGCCAGGGGCCGTCCTCTCTTTTGTTGAGGTACGGCCGCTTCTGCTGAGGTGGATTGCATCCATCTTTGGGTATGTCAATCCTAGCTGGCGTATTTGCAGCAGGGACGTGTGATCTGACAATCTTCTAGTTGTCAGTGAATTTGTCCGGTAAAATGTGAATGGTATTTTGTATTTAAAGGATCTTTAGGATCTCATCTTCACATTGGTTTGTACGCGGATCAAAATGGGATAAAGTTTTGGTATCCCATGAAATGGTCTTTGAAGCTTCTGGCTTCTCTGTGTTAATGCCTAGTTTGGGAAAGGTGCTTTCGTCAAACTCACAATCTGCTAGACGTGCCTTAAAGGCGTCCCCCGTTAGGGGTTCTAGGTATCTAATGATCGATGATGAGTCGAATCCAATGTAGATACCCAGACGACGTTGAGGACCCATCTTGGTCCTCTACGGTGGTGCTATGAGGACATAGACAGCACATCCGAATATCCTCAGGTGAGAGATATCCGGCGGGTTCCCATATGCAAGTTGCATCTGAGAATAAGATTGACTACCTGACGGTCGTAATCTTATTAGCGATGCAGCGTGCAAGATGGCATGTCCCCATGCGTTCACCGGCAACTGGCATTGCATCAACAATGGACGAGCAATCCATTGTAGTCTCTTTATAAGAGATTCGGCTAACCCGTTCTGGGTGTGAACATGAGCTACAGGATGTTCAACTTCTATGCCGGTTGCTTGGCAGTAGTCTAGGAAGACTTGTGATGTGAATTCCCCAGCGTTGTCCAGACGCAATTTCTTGATCTGGTTATCTGGAAAATGTGCCCGCAACTTTATGATTTGTGCCAGTAGCTTTGCAAAGGCTACGTTGCGGGTAGACAGGAGGCACACATATGACCATTTGGAAGATGCATCAATCAGTACCATGAAGTACCGAAATGGTCCACTTGCGGGGTGAATAGGCCCGCAGATGTCTCCATGTATTCTCTCTAGGAAGCTCGGATACTCAGCGTCCACCTTCAGGGGGGATGGTCTTGTAATCAATTTTCCTTTGTGACAAGGGGGGACAACGAGATGTACCCTTTCGAAGTAGCTTCAGGCTTTTCGAGTTAAGTCCACGGGATTGGGATATGATGCGACGCATCATATTCCTTCCAGGGTGTTCTAGTCGATTGTGCCAGAGTTGGAATTCTGGTTGATTATCGCACTTCTGGTGCTCGAGTGTGTTTGCTTCCATTGCTCTTATCCTTGTATGGTAGAGACCCGACGGGAGTCCCTCAAAACGCTCAACGGTGCTTTTAGCACCGTTTTTATCATAGTTTTAGGTTTCGGCCATTTCGGATCGGTTTCGGAGGGGATCGGTCCGAAACCACACGTTACTTCTCGGTTTCGGCCGTATCGGCCGGGTTTCGGCCGTATCGGCCTGGGTTTCGGTCGTATCGGCCGGGGTTTTGGCCGTATTGGCCGATACCGGCCGAAACTTGTCCGGTACCGACTGAAACTTAAAAAAATGAAAACAAGGAGGAGGAGGAGGAAACATCACCAAAATCCAGAAAAAGAAGAAGAAACGAAGAGATGGACGTACCTCATGATCGCCCGCCTCCCGTCGCATCCCCGAAGAAGCCCACCTCCTGCAATTTGAGGTCTTACATGGTAGCATATTCTAGCATTTAATTTAAATTTTGTTTGCACGGTGCAAATGCAATTGTCCAACACATGCTAGCATTTATTAAGAAGTTTGACCTTTTGAGTGAGCTGGCCACTAAAGGCTTTCCATTTAATTACAAGCTTGACATTTAGCCACTAAAGGTTTTCCATTTATTTACAAAGTTATCATTTTCAGCCACCAAACCCTTCCATTTATTTAAAAGCTTGACATTCTCATTTATTTTCAATCCTGTTGATCAAAAAAATGTAATATATTTAGCATAATACTTTTAACAAAATGTGTAACTAGTAAAAAGGTATTTGTGCTAATATTTGATAATATTTGATAGTATTTAATAGAGTTTTAAGTATCTGAAACTACCGATACCGATGAAACGAAACTACCGTCTGAAACCACCGAAACGGACGATACCGATACCGAAACCTAAATTTTGGGAAGAGCGATACCGAGACCGAAACCGAGACCTAAAACCTTGGTTTTTATGAGACGTCACATACAGGAATTCTCTGTTTTGTTTACTCACCGTCTCGAGGTGGTATCCGTTTAAACGGATATCTTTAAAGCTTAACAGATTTCTATGAGAGCAAGGGGAGCGCATCTTTTATTAGTATTTGTGTTTTATTGGGGAGCATAAAATGTGCTTCCCCTGATCCTTCAATAATTCCTGATGGATCGGAAATTGTATTCACGGTTCCATCGTATTTATCAATGCTTTGGAAAAAAAGCAGATGTCTTGGAGGATCGTGTGCGTAGATGCACTGTCCACTAGGCATTTATAATCCATCGAATTTTAAGAGAAAAACAGCGCAGTATAAGGCACAAGAAGAGATATACTACTAATTATTCAATGTCTAAAAAGTTCATCAACATGCTAGAATTTAAACAAGCAGATAGTAAATTGTTTTTCAAAAATTACAATGCATAGAAAATAGATAATGCCTCAGTCGAGCAGGTCATCGTTTGAAAAGTCCTCAGCGATGAACCTGATTGGTGCCAGGTCTTCTTGTTCCACCAGGTTTGTCTCAACTTGCTTCTGGCTCGCTTTGTACAAGTCCTGTAGGTGGCATGGAGTCCGACAATTCCTGGACTAGTGTCCAGTCATGCCACACCTGTGGCACTTATCTTCCCAGTCTTTTCTGGGGGCAGATGTCTGACCGTCGTCCTTACTCTTCCACACATTTTTCTTGTTGCCCTCATTGTTGGTTCTTGGAGGGGGTGCTCTAGCCTGCTTCTTCATTGCCTTACCCTTCTGGGGTTTACCTTTGAAGTGCCTTCTTTTCTTCTGGGAGGAGCTGTGATGCGCTTCAGGCGCCGGAGCAGTGCCGGTAGGGCGTGAGTTATGGGTGGCCAAAAGGAGGTCTCTATCCTGCTCTGCCATCAGAAGGCATGAGAGAAGCTCTGAGTATTTTGTGAACTTTCGTTCACGATACTGTTGCATTAGTATAACATCCTTCTCGTGGAAGGATGTATACGTCTTCTCTAACATGCGCTCCTCCGTCACCTATTCACCACACAACTTCAGGCGTGATGTGATGCTAAAGAGTGCCGAGTAGTACTTGGCAATAGACTTAAAGTCTTGGAGACGGAGGTTCTCCCATTCATATCGCGCTCGGGGAAGTATAACATCTCTTTGATGTTTATACATATCTTCGAGGGCGGTCCATAACTCATAAGAGTCTTCCACCGTTAGGTACTCGGCCTTCAGGGTCCAATTGATACGACGTCTAATATAGATAATTGCTTTCGCTTTATCTATATCAGAAACCTTATCGCCTACAGCGATGGCATGGCTCAGTCCCTGTGCTCGCAGATGGAATTTTATGTCCAACTGCCAGCTTAAGTAATTCTTGCCTGTAGCATCCAATACGTCGAAATCGACGCTCGCAATTTTGGCCATTTATCTCTCTAGCATGTATAAAAATAGGCAATAATTAGATATTTTCATAGAAAAATAAATAATTAAGCATTTCAGACACAAATATTTGCTGCGTGGATCGGCTAATCACCATATAAATTACAGTCCATACAGTCCCAAAAAGAAAGAAAGTACAACTCGGGAACCCCCGTGGGTCCCCTATTCTTCTGGAATGGTCCTTCATCTTCATGAGGCGTCCGCCGGTCTTGTAATTTTACAAAAATATCCTCACTACATTTTTCTCTCTCAAAAAAAGGAAAATAATGCAAGGGAAATAATGGTGATAACTAGCCGATCCAAAACCACAGCAAATATAAACATTCGTCGCAGGCAGAAAAAATGCAGCAGGCATTTAATCATCACAGGCAGTTTATTCATTACAGGCAATTAATCATCACATGCAGTTTATGATGGAAATGAAAAATTTTCGTTAAAAAATTATTGGACCACTAGGCAACGTCATACATCGTTAAGTTAGTTAACTAACGGCAGAGCGGTCGCAGAATCTTCCTAATTTTTAAACGTATAATAATCAGGAATCCGAATAAAATGCGATGAATTAGAAGCGTGTAATTTGCCCAGATTTTAACGAAAGAGAAATCGTAATTAAATCTGAAAATAATTTTTGAAAAATAGGAAATTTTTGTGGTCAAACCCTAGTTAGGGTTTTTGGTCGCGTGAGATGCCGCTTCTGGCGGTTAGGGTTTCCGGACACGCGAGCGCAATGGAGGAACCGCTGCAGGCGGCTGGGCCCGTCCGCCGCTACTGGCGGCGGCGCGGGGGTCCGCCGCTACGGGCGGCGGTGGGGCGCCGATGCGGGCGGCGGAAACGTCCCGCCGTCGACGGATCCGCCGCTGCAGGCGGCGGGGGGCCCGCCCGCCGCGAGCGACGACAATAGCCACACACCACTTCGAGCGGCGGCGCTGTTTGCGCATAAAAAGCGGGGGGTCGCGTGGCGGCTTCCGGCTGCGCGGCGAAGGTGAAACCCCCTAGGGTTTAGGCGTTTTTGGGGAAGAAGATGATAAAAATCCAATTTTTATGGAGAAAAAATCCATTTTTAATCTTCCAAAAAGGCGTTTTTTTATTGTAAAAAGTTGATTTTTAACAATAAAACATTGATTTTCATTTCAACAATTGATCCAAGAATTTGGATCTAGACATATGCGCATATGAATTTAGATCTAGGGAAAAGAATTACCTCTAGATCCTACCCGTCGGATCTAGCGACGTTCGGTGAAGGAAGCCCGTGCGCGTCGCGTTCGTCCGTTGGCAGAGGTTCGGCTCAGATTCGAGCGTGCTGATAACGTGTTGTAAACTTGGTGGCTACGGAATCCGTAGCCCTGTATTTATAGCAATAGGGTTACATAATGGGTGGATACCCAATAACAAGTTGGGCCCCCAAAAGCCCATTTATAAAAAATAGAAAATAGATAACTTTCCAAAAAAATATAACAGAATTTTTTTAAAAAATCTGAAACAAAGAAAACCTCAAAAAATTCTAAAAACAAAAACAATAAAAAAATAAAAATACTCAGGGAAAAAATACAAAATTCAAAAAAGAGGCCAGAAATCAATGCTTGCAATTTTTATGCAATTTTCTACAATTTGTTAAAAAATTGTGTTTTAAAATAATAAAAACTCCAAACCTTCTCATCATCATCTTCCGCTTTAAAACCACGACAAACCCTAACCCAAAATCTTTCCTGCATGCATCATGCCACCATGACACATCATCAATCTTTCTTCTAAGAACCCACAATGACCTATCATCATCTATCATACCACCGTGACTCGTCATCATATATAACACAAAATGTCACATCTTCTCACATATCCACAATCCACCGTCTTCATCCAAAATCATCCATCATTTCCAATCCCCTTCATCTCTATCATCAATCCTCCAAAAATCATCAAAATCGTCGTCTCGTCGTCATCACTCCATTTCCCGTCATCATCAGATTTCCAAAATTATCCAAAAGACCACACACTAATCAAAAAAATTATGTGCATGGAGATGAAGAAGAGGCGAGAGTACTATATTGGTCACAAAAAATGATCACGTGACATCTCACGTGAGTTTTTCCAACAGCAGCTAGCAGCTAACTGTTGAATTTTTTTAAAAAAAGTACCGCATAGTTTGAAGGGGTTTTCGAAGTTTCAAAGTTTAAGTGGGGTTTTTTTCGAAATGACCCAAAGGTCGATAGGTTTTTATTAAATGTACCCTTCTCTCAATTACAAGAGCAAAAAGCTCATTCATGAGATTTCTTAGTAATCTCGCAAGTAATATAGCATCCAAACAGAATGTCCAATCTATCATCTCCCACTCATACCCCTCCAATCTTTCACTGTCATACATGCTCTTAAGCTTCTTACAGCAAATCTATTTCAAATACTAATGCAGCCTGATAAGCACTTAAAAATATTTTCAAAACTACCAAATATATCATCCATATGAAACTAAATTTAAAAGCAATGTCAAACACACCCGAAACATCTCACCACGATAAGGTTATACAACAAAAGGCATGAAAAAATTTAGCGAATACTAATGCATCCATTCACAATATGTTCTTCAGCATGTTTATTGAAGACTGAAATTTACTTTATAATGTATATTCAATCCATTTGCATAAATGTAAAAGAGTATGTCTTACTAGCAAGCTCCTTCAAAGAAAATTTCGTTTCAAATATTCTCTATGATAACTATTCATAATTGTGCTCTCTTCACATTTAATTGACATGCACATTTGAAAAAAAAAGGTATTTATCTTTACCTCCTTCCCAGAGCAAGTAGAAAGTTCTGCATATTGCCAATAAGCAAGGCGAATAGCAACAGCCCCAATCCTATAATAGCCATAGTGAACAAAACTTCCCATATAAAGTAGCTTGGAACTAGGTTGCCAGCTAGAGTACTGATTTGCTATCACACACAAAATAAACAATTAAAATAGAGATGTTTAGATCAATCTGTCATCTGAAAAACTGACGACATTTGCTAGCTAATCAGAACATTTTTAAGAAACTTAAAAATAGAGCCATAGTTCAGATCAACAAGTTCCTAAATTCATACACCGGAGTACTGATAAAGAGTGTATGTAGAAAGCAGCAGACTTGTTTCAAATGCTTTACATGCTCAAAAACTCACAAAATGCAGTTACAAACCAGATACAAATACGAAGATTCACGGACAAAATACATATGTAGATGAAACAATCTCTGCATAGAATTATTTTCAAACTAAAACAAGTGAAGGAAAAGAAAGAAAAGAAACCAAATGAAAAAGAGAGAGAGGACGTGTATCTTTTGAAACTCCAATTTGCAAAGGCCCAAGAACTGGTGCTATATGTGCAGATGAGCCTTTCAAGAAAGACGGATTAAAAGAAAGATGAGATAATCACAATATTATTTATGCTAGCTTACATGATAGCAAATCAATCCTCAGAGAAGTTATTAAACATATAACAGGTTTTTTGCCAAGGAGAGCAATCTGTGAATATCTTAATGAAAATGATACATACATGCAAGATTTAGTGTACACAAAGTGGGAAAGGAATTAATTAAGGAAAAACAAAAGAAAAAAGAAAAAAACGAGTAAAAACGGACAGCTATTTTAGCAGAATTAAGCAAACTAAGACAACATGCTTTTGAGTTTTGTTAAGGATTGTAACCAAAAACTTGGCTTAAAACAATTTTTTAATTCTGAAAAGTTTAAGCAAACCCCCTTCATATTTAGCTTGATTCTGAATTAACTTATAATCTAAAAAGTGAACAAATAACCCACTGATATATTGCCCGCAGCCATTCTATTAATTTTGACAGAGGTAAAGTAACATAAAAGTCACATTATGTAACAATCCTATCCTCTTTCAATCATTTTCTCACAATAAAATATTTTTAAAATTTTCAATTTAATCTCAAAATAGTTAAATTGATGTTTGATTCTTTTTCTGTATTTCTCTGAGCTTATTTTAATCCCAACCCCACAAACCCATTTAAACCACAAACTAGTTTCTTTTAAACTCCGAACCCGACCGGGTAGTACTTACCATGTAACATAAATATTTCTCTTTCTCCTCCCCCCCCCCCCCTCCTCATTCTTTTCCTCTTTTATTTACTTTTCCTACATTTTCCCGAGCAGCAACTACTCATCCGTTTCTCCCGGGTCTGTTCGTGTGATTCACAACGCGTTTCATCAGTGTGTAACCGATGGTGGCTTACCCTCACAACTTGCTCATCTCTCTCATTTACCACATATCTCTCTATGTGTTCTATTTAATCCCTAACACTAACCCTAGAATGGGATCACCCCCCCCCCCCCCCCCGGCCCAAAAAAAATCTCGTAACCCTCCCCTCCGATAATCTTCTCCTTTTCTACTTCCAGTTCTAGCAAGTGGAAGCTACAGCCGCACCTTACCGGCAAGGTGGCACTACCAGTTTTCGACGATGAACGGCGAACTCTCTTTTTCCTTGTTCTACGATGACAAATATGCTCCCTTAACACTCGTTTTGACCTTGATAAACAAGGGCTTTGCTCTATTTTGAGACTGAATTTTGTGTCTTCTTATTTGATGAAATATTAGGATTGTTTGATTTGTGATCTCTTCTGGCCTAGTTCATTTACTAACGGCAGTTTTACTTGCGATTATTTGATTTGTTTGTGCTTGTTCCATTACATATAGCAGTTAATTCCATTACTTGTGGCTGTTTGATTTGATGGCCTCATTTCTTACGGTTGTGTGATTTGTTTGCCCTTGTTCCATTACCTACTGCAATTGATTCCATCACTTAAGGATGTTTGATGTGTTGGTCTTGTTTCATGTTCCTCACATGGTTGTTTGATTAGTCGTCCATGTTCCTTACTAGTAGTTGTTTGATTTGTTGGCCATATCCTTTTCTTTCTTATGTCTATAGATTTTGTTGACCTTGTTTCCTTCACGTACGACTATTTGGATATGTTTGGGTCTATGTTGACTTGCTCCTCGGACTACTGCTCTTGAAATGGGTTTCGGTCCCGATTAGCCTTGTCCATTTGACTGTGGTTGATAACGTCCCATTTTCCGGGTACCATTACATTTTTCGTTATTTGTGCAGGTTCTGCAATGTATCAGTAAAAGCAATACATACTGAACAGAAATTTTATAAATGAAATAACTTTATTCATCCTTCAAAAGGATACAAAAGCTTAACTAAAAAGGAACTACTAGTCTTTCATTCATAACAAAAAGAAAAACAAGCTAAACAAAATGTAAACCCTCTCATCAATATCTAGTCTCAGAAACATGCGTGCTCCACTGAAAATTCAGACTCCTCGAATACTGAAGCCTCCTCGTACGCCGGTTCACTTCCTGTTGAAGAACATTTAAAGAGGATGAAGTAGACTAAAGTTATAATTAACAATAATTATAACTTTACATGCAACCCTAGTCTTAAACAAGCCAGTAACACTCGCACTCTAATCTATGTCTTTCTAACTAAAACATTTCATTATTATAATACTCACAATATAAAGGGAAAGAGGGAACTGAAGAACCATCTTGGGTCCACAGGCGAGATCACAAGTGCCCTCAATTCCATGGTCCAAACTCCAAAGAGGTCGTTATAGGATCTCGTCAATTCGATACAATTGTGTCAATGAGCGTGGTCTCCTCTACTTTTTCTAACTTTAACTATGAGTTCACAACCCTATGTGTTTGTTCTATTTATCTCAATATCTATTTAAGTTGTCCTCTAGTTATTTACTTTCTAAACTATGTAAAAAGAATCGTGCACCAAAAACTGTAGGGTCTATAACAATTATCAATATTCTACAAAACAATAACTCTATTTGCACAATTCTAAATACAAAGTTTATCCCCTGGCTATAACATTTCTATAAATCACTTTCTATGGTGAAAGAAACTCTACTCAATGCACTCCAAAGCATGGTTTCATGTTTCGGTCGAAACCTTACGGTTTCGGCCGTTTCGGATCGGTCTCTGAGGGGACCGATCCGAAACCGTCCCCATTTTCTTGGTATCGGCCGAAACCGTCCAGTTTCGGTCAAAACTGGTCGAAACGCGACGGTTTCGGCTAATACCGATGAGCTACAGCAAAAGAAAAAGAAGCAGAAGTAGACGAAAAGCCTAAAAAGAATAAGGAAAGGAAATGGAAGATGAAAAGGAAGAGAGATATGAAGGATTACCTGGCGCGCCGCCCGTCGCTACTCTCCCGTCCGCCCGCCGCCCGCCGCCCGCATGTCTCCCTCCAGCGCCTTTTGGAAATATTGTTGGGGAAAGAGAGACAGAGCAAAGAGATAATTGCCGCTGAAAAAGGGGGGCCCGATATATTTTGAGATGGCAACCGTGTAAATAAGTGGTATGTGTGTAGAGTCAGACGGTGGTGCGCAAAGCAACTCTCCACTAAGTATTTTTGTACTGGCATACTTGTAAATAAGCTGTATGTGCCCAGAGTAAAACGGTGGTGTGCAAAGCAACTGTACACTTCAGTTTTTTTTGTAATGGCGAACTTGTAAATAAGTTGTATGTGCGCCGAGTAAAATGGTGGATGCGCAAAGCAACACCACTGATGGTTTGTTTTTGTTATGGCAAACTTGTAAATAAATGAAAGGATGGCTGTTGATTTTATTAAAAATAGCAAACTTGAGATTTGTTCTGTAATGGCAAACTTGTAAATAAATAAATATACACAAATTTATAAATAATTAAATATATATTTGTAAAACAAATTTGACAAGTATTCGATCGTATCTGATTAATACTTTAATTTTTTAAGTATTTGATAGTATTTGATAGGTTTTAAGTATTTAAAACTACCGATAGGGACGAACTGAATATCACTTTTGAAACCGCCGAAACAGACGATACCTATACCGAAACCTAAATTTTCGGAAGAGCGATACCGAGAGCGATACCAAGATGTCAAACCTTGCTCCAAAGCATTCCTAAAACAATAAAAGCTTTCGAACATTTAAACTGAAACAAAATTATTTTTTAAATGGAATAAAACATTCATAGGATCAGATTTGTACTATTTGGCATCCAAGATGGGTTTCTAGGGTCTATCATGCTTGGGAGAATTTCCCCAAAAATCTGAAAATAGTGACAGTATTTATCTCATTTAAGAAAAATCCTACAAATCCGTCCAACACGCTATTGTAAGTCATCGAACCATAATCCCACAGTAAAATAGACACATAATGAAAGCATCAGTGGCAGGATATTCGAGACAGCAGAAACAAACACGGCCGAGCCCAAAAGAGCCTAAAAGAACACAATCCGTAAGGAGAATAACAGACACAAGAAGACAAACAGCAAGACAAAACACAGCCGAACACCAGTGAAGATGGAAAATCCCGACGGCCAACCAAAGTCCCCAAACATCACAAATCATTATTACGAAGCTGCGACGAAGTTGCCGCCTTGCCCTTAGGATGCCTTAACTATCAATAGGGAAAGAAATCCCTTCGTATAGCAACGAATCATCATCTTCATCACTAAACATCCAACCAAGTACTTTCAAACCCTCAATCGTTCAAAAATTAAAGGCATAGAAAAGAAATAATTGGAGTTTAAAGCAAATAGGTCTACCGTGCACCGTAAAAGCCAAATCGAAACTCCGAGAAAATTAAGAACCCAAATCGGAAACCAATCGAAAGATTTTTAAAGAAATCAATTTTCACATAAGAAAACCCCTACACCGTGCATCAATTAAATAGAGGAAGAAAACGAATGAAAAGATAGAGGAAGAATTCTTATCGGAGAGGAAATCCTCAAAAATAGCGGGCGGCGCATGAGATTAGGGTTTCAAATTTGAATCGGCTGTCGTCGGTCGATCGCTGCATCAATCGTCCACACGAGAGAACGTACAGGGGACTCGGGTCGGTTCTCTTGTGAGCGGGTGGGGAGAGAGAGAATTAGCTTTGGGATTTTTAATAAAAGAAAGTGGGCCGAATACATGGGCTTTGGTTTGGGCTTCTTTACAAATAAGGTCATTAGAGTGGCTGACTGGATTTTGTTATTTGGTCTTTGTTTGCCTTGTTCCTCTTCCTGAGGTTTGGTTGGGTCTTTATTCATGCTTCGAATGACTTCCTAACCCCTCTTCTTTGGGTTCTGTTTTTGTTGCACCAATGAGTTGATTTATTGGGTATGCTATATAATTTGATTGTGATTTTTAAATCTAAGAACATTACATGTGATGAAAAATAAACATACAGAGGAACTATACTGGAACATTTCAAAAATATAATCGGTAAGATGTACATGTGAATATGCATAAATAATTAAATGCTATTATTGACCATTTTAGTTAATCGCTCAGAATTGTGTTTTTGTCATCCTAGTGTTATTTCATAAATTATGTTGATTGCCTTGGTGACTTCAATTTATGCCCCCAAATAATAATGATATTGGTCTCGGTTGGCATGACAACTATAGTTACAGTCTATTAATTATATGCCTAATTCAGGATTACAAAAATTAACATATGATTATACTATCTTTGGGTTAGATACTGAGACTTTGTCTCTAATTTATGATATGCATAATGTATTCCCACAAAATAAATTGGTATAACTATATAACTTTTGACAATTGTAGTCGGTTATAGTTATTTCCATAAATACGATACACATACTACATATGGTAACTAGTTTTGACATTACACTAATGTATATGATATGCACTTGATAATGCTTCATTACACATGTCCACTATTGCATACAATCACTACAAATGATCATTATACATGTCCATGATACTCATTATGCTATATTGCATATTCATAATAATTACATGATTTGATCATTATACTTGATCACATAACACTATACATGTTATCTTGTTTGACATTGCATCTACAATAAAAACACATGGGAATGGGAAACTCATTGTCTCAAATGATGTAGGAATGACAAATACCCTTAGGACAATTTTTGCATTAAGGCGAAATTTTAAAACATATTAATAAAATCGACCAACTTAAAAACTTATTACGAAAACCGACCAACTTTTGGCCAGCTCACCGCGCGCGCTGCTTTTCCGTTTGGCCGCGGTTTCAAACCGCGGCCAAATTGAAATTTGGCCGCGGTTTGAAACCGCGGCCAAATCTCCTCTCCAAATCGCCCATCAGTTTTCCTTGAAACATTCGGCACCCTTACTTTGAGAATTGGCCGTGGTTTGAAACCGCGGCCAAATTTCAATTTGGCCGTGGTTTCAAACCGCGGCAAATTCTCAAATACGTCTCCGCGCTGATCTGGCCAAGAGTTGGTCGGTTTTTGTAATAAGTTTACAAGTTGGTCGATTTTGTTAATATGTTTTAAAAATTGGCCTTAATGCAAAAATTGTCCATACCCTTATTGTATCTGCATTTTTTGTCAGTAATGAATGTATGGTTATATTACTGTATATGTGTTTTTCACTTCCAATAACAGAAGTTGAGTTTACAACTGTCTGTATTTTTTGATCTCCAATCATGAAGGTTGGGTTGCATATTGTTGGCATCCTCAGTGTGCAACCATATGGCCTGTGTTAGGGACACCTCATTGTTCCTGTCACTGTTTATATGATGATTATCACGTATAACTGCTTATATACATGTTACTATTACTACTGCCAGATTACATTATAGATGTTCATCTGATTCTGTTGTATTTTTTCCGTACCTTATTACTGTTTATTTTTATCAGTGAAACCTACGTCAGTAGGTCTTATTGATGGATATTCTCTATTGTTCTGTTTCTAATTTTTAGGATTATATGTCAGGAGATTTTCCATAGTTATTCCTGGTGATGCTGAATTCACTCTTGAGACTATAGTTCATGAGACTGCTTTACTCTGCAATTATATGTCTCTTTCACTAGCATTTATAGTTCTTGTTTTAGTATATCCTTGCTAGTTATTGGATATTTTTTTTATTCTGATTTCCATCTATCTATTGATCTTAGACTATGTAGGTCATCATAACTGTTACTTATTATTAGTTAAAAGCAGGCAAGCCAATAGTTTTTTCACAGAATTGTTTAAATTTAGGTCGAAATGAGTGGATTTCAAATACGCCTCAATATATGTGTCTGTCTCCTATTTTCCTTAGTATTCCGAAAAATGAGGTCTGATAGGTTTTGTTGGTGGCCCATGCAGATCTGCATAAAACTCCTAGTAAGCAATATATTTTCTTGATTCATCTTTGAATAATTGTGCCTTTGACTTCCGAACTACAATATATACCTTTTCGAAATACTCTCCTCTGAAATCCTTGACTCCATAATTAAACTATGAAAAATCGTTTGACTTGGCTCTCCACTCTTTTCTTGTAGCATTGTATTATGCTTGGACATACCCATACCAGAAAGAAGCGTACTAGTGAAACATTTTCTACCACTACTAACAAGAATAATGGAGCAATAACCAACTCCGAGACCGAAGATGTGTTGAATGAATTGTTAGAGCTTCATCAACAGCAAACTGTTCTTCAGCATGCGCTTCAGCATGATCCTCGGGTTGATCTTGGAGACAGTCAATTCCGGGCACATCGTCCAAATAACATCTCTGGTAGAGAGGAGCATCTTCAGGCTCAGGAATTGTTCCATAGTACAACGGACAATTTAAGGGCCACTCGCATTTCGGACACCTTATAGGTTGACCTTGCTAAACTTCAGCTTACTTATAATTACTAATAATGTGAGACTTTGGTGGTAGTCTGAGAAAGGCGATTGGAGTGACCATTCATTAGGTCACTTTAAAGGTACATTTAATGCAAAGTAATTCCCAACAGAGGCAGAAAAGGAATTGCAACAGAAATTTATTAACTTGGCCCAGGGCTATATGACCGTGAGCGAGTACGATGCTAAGTTCTCAATACTCAACTGATAATGATATCTAACCCAATTCTTGACATTCTGATGTCACCATCAGACACTCTTAATAACTCTTTTGTGAATGCAGATTTGCTCCTGAAATTGGTGCTACTCCCCTTTATTGGGTAAGGTGATTTCATCAAGATATAGATTTTGGTATCCAGAAAAAGCTGATTGCATGGATTTGCCAACCTACGATGATGTCCGGTCAGCAGCCAGAAGACATGTGTCGGTTGAGAAACGTATCAAAGTTGGACAGGCAGGAAATAGCAAGCACACCATCGAACCAGACAAATATGCTCTTTAACTCACGCACACTACACACTCCAACAAGACCAAAGCTTCATTAAAAACTCAACGATCAATATTATGCAACTATTGCAACAACCTAAGACACACGAAGGACTGTCGGTTTTGGAACAAATTGTGTTTGAACTGTGGTGCGTCAGAGCACTATATTATAGATTGTCATCGGCAAACCGACATGTCAACACCTACAACAACAGTAACCACCGATAACAATCAATGAGAACAACCATTATCTTCCTGCTGCATGATTTCCAGCCAATACAGCAAAATTCTCAGATGCTCCAAGCTAACGTTATGATAGCTGAGGAGATGAAAGCCACCACCTTAAGAATAGCATCGTCTTTTGTTTGAACAATGTTATGTTATATCAATAATGTACTTTATTTTCTGCATCTTTGTTTGTGAAATTTTAAGAATGGAATTTTTATGTAAGGTTTGTACGATGAAACAATCCTAACACGAATCAATCATTTCTTCATAATAATAATTTTTAAAAATACCAATTTATTCCTAAAATAATTAATTTGATTTTTTTAATGATTTTTTGTATTCTTAAATACTTTTTAGATCTCATCTTAGCATTAAACCCACAAACCCATTTAAAACCCAAACATGTTTCTTTCAAACCCCAAATTCGACCTGTTGACCACTTACCCTGTAACACAAATATCTATGTTTCTCTCAACTCATTCTTTTCCTCCTCTTTTCTTTCCTTTTTCTATTTTCCTCGAGTAGTGACTCCTTCGTTTCTCCATTGCAAGTTCACACGATTCACTGCGCTTGTGGGCCGTCAATGCGTAATCAAGAGCGACTTCTCCCCACGATATATGTATACCCTCCTCTATCCTCTCACGTAACCCATATCTCTTTCTATTTTGTATTTAATCCCTAACCCTAACTCTAAAATGTGATCAGATCTCTTCTCCTGATCGCACCACTTTCCTCCCATCCGATCATCTTCTCCTTCCTCCTTCCAGTGCTAGCAGGTGGCAGCTACAACAGCACCTTATCGGCGAGATGGCCCATCACTTTCCGACGATGAACGGTGAACTCTCATTTCCTTTGTTTCAGGTGACAAGTAGGCTCCATTAATCCTCTT
This sequence comes from Scilla litardierei, assembly GCA_030789695.1. NCBI lineage: Eukaryota > Viridiplantae > Streptophyta > Magnoliopsida > Asparagales > Asparagaceae > Scilla > Scilla litardierei. The sequence continues at coordinate 46,301,700 of CM061131.1, forward strand.
TTGGCCTTGATAAAAGCGGCATTTACTCCATTTTGAGATGAATTTTGGGTATCCATATTGTGAGAAAATGTCATTGTTGCTTGATTTGTGATCGTTGGCCTTTTTCATTTGCTTACGGATGTTTGATTTTGAAGTTTTGTTCAATTACTTGTAGCTGTTTGACTTATTTGGCCATGTTCCATTACATGCGCCTATTGATTCCATTACTTGTACATGTTTGATTTGTTGACCTTGCTTCTTGCGGCCGTTTGATTTGTTGGCTCAGTTTATTGCGACTGTTTGAATTGTTGGCCATGCTCCTTACTAGCAGCGGTTTGATTTGTTTTGTTGACACTATCCTTTAGTTACCGTTGTAAATTTTGGTAGCCATGTTTCCTGTACATGCTGCTATCTGGATTCGTATTTGGGTATGTGTTGGCTTGTTCCTCTGAGGCTCTGGAAATGGGTCTTGGTCCTTGTTGACCATGTTTCTTTGACTATGGCTGATTGGATTTTGTTGATTGGTCTCAGTTTGCCTTGTTTTTCTTCCTAAAGCTTAGTTGAGTGTGTATTCATGTTTTGGATAAATTACCAACCCGTTCTTTGGGTTCCGTTTCTGTTGCACTAATGAGTTGATTTACGGAGTATGCTACATAATTTGATGATGATTTTCAAGTCTGACAATATTGTTCGTGATGGAAAATTGTTGAACTTTGGGGAAAGTGTGATTAGCCTCCAAGGAGAGGCTATCACTTCTATTTATATTAACCTCACACTTTCTTTACACACACACCCAATATCACACTACACAATACTCCCCCTCAAGATGAGCAAAAGATATTTATCATGCCCATCTTGTTACAAGCATCATCCACTCCTTTAGAGTTCAACCCCTTCGTAAGGCAATCTGCTAGTTGCTGTCCAGAGGTAATGTAGGAGATCTCCAACTGTTTCTTGTCCAGTCTCTCTTTAATGAAGAACCTGTCAATCTCTATGTGCTTCGTTCTATCATGTTGCACTGGGTTGTTGGCAATATTAATTGCAGACTTGTTATCACACAACAACCGCAATGGTCCTTCTCTCAGCAGGCGTAGCTCATGTAGAAGTGATCTCAACCAGATCATCTCACAGGTACTAAGCACCATAGCACGATACTCTGCCTCTGCAGTGGAACGAGCCACCAAATCCTGCTTCTTGCTGCGCCAAGAGACCAAGTTGCCCCCAACAAACACACAGTAGCCCGAGGTCGATCTCCTATCATCCAGACAACTAGCCCAATCTGCATCACAGTAGCCTGTCACATTCATGTGACCATGACTACCAAATAATATGCCTTTTCCTGGACTATTCTTCAGATACCTCAGTATCCTGAAGACTGCCTCCATATGTCCAGTCCTAGGATCATGCATGTACCTACTTACCACACTGATAGCATAGGCAATGTCAGGTCTGGTATGGCATAAGTAGATGAGGCGTCCAACAAGTCTCTGGTACCTCTCTTTGTCCACTGGCTCCCCTGATTGTGAATGTAACCTATGATTCTGATCAATAGGAATAACTGCTGGACGACACCCCAACATACCAGTCTCAGCCAGTAAATCCAGGGCATACTTTCTTTGTGAGAGAACTATACCCTTCCTGGACCTGGCAATCTCCAGTCCAAGGAAGTATCCCAACTGTCCAAGGTCCTTGACCTCAAATTCTCTCGCCAACCTCACCTTCAAGTGAGAGATTCCTTCTTCATCATCTCCAGTGATAATGATATCATCAACATACACAGCCAAAAGAGTGATCCGTTGCCCTGAATGTCTATAAAATACAGTATGATCACCATTACTCTGCTTGTAGCCCATGGTGATGACTGCACGCCTGAACCTGTCAAACCATGCCCTTGGAGATTGCTTCAGCCCATACAAGGACTTGTCCAGTCTACACACCTTTCCCACCGTCTGTTGTGTGCCAAAGCCAGGTGGAACCTCCATGTATACCTCCTCATATAAGTCTCCATGCAAGAAGGCATTCTTTACATCCAACTGATGCAATTTCCATCCAAAATTCGCTGCACAGGATATCAGTACTCTCACAGTACTCATCTTTGCCACTGGGGCAAATGTCTCATCATAATCAATCCCATAAGTCTGACTATAGCCCTTGGCAACCAGCCTCGCCTTGTACCTGTCCACCTTCCCTTCTGCAGTTTGCTTCACTGTGAATACCCACTTGCAGCCCACAGCCTTCTTCCCTGCTGGAAGTGAGACAAGTCTCCATGTCTTGTTCTTCTCCAGTGCCTCAAGTTCTTCGAGCATTGCTTTCTTCCACTGGGGATGTTGCTTTGCCACTCGCCAATCACTTGGTATAGGGATAGACTGTAAGGATGCAATGATAGCCCTATATGCAGGTGTAAGAGAGGCGTAGGAGACATGATTAGCAATATCAGTCTCATATCCATACCGTACAGGAGGCCTGCCGGCATTGATACGAGGCTCCCTACGAGATGCAAGTGGAAAATCTAAACTAGAGAAAGGCAAAGAAAGGTTACCATCCGTGGTAGGAGAGGAAGGCAGTAAGGAGGTCGGGACTCGAGCAGGCGTGATAGACTGATCAATCTCGACGTGGGGCAGTGGAGCTAGTGGTTCTTCAGTGGGGAAGATGTCTTCTTGTTGTTCTCCATCGCCCAGACTATCCTTCTGTCTCCTACTATATTTCCTGCCGTACAGCCTGTCTTCCTCATCTTCCACCAAGGTCCTTCCTTCCTCCCTGCTATCAGGACCAGTATCAGTAGGCCTGACAGGGCATGGTATAAGTCCAACCACTACCCTCCTGTCATCAGTCTCCCCCTCTCGACCAACTCCTCCTGTGCTTGGAGAGGCCCCAGTATCAAATACTGATGTGGAATCTGTCAGTCCTCCATAAAACGGTTCAGTCTCCCTGAACGTCACATCCATGCTCACAAACAACTTTCTTTCTGAGGGACTCCAACACCTGTAGCCTTTCTGATTCGAAGGATACCCAACAAATATGCATTTAATTGCCTGAGCATCCAGCTTCCCCACAGAGGGTCTATGATCCCTCACAAAGCATGTGCATCCGAACACTTTTGGTGGAACTACAAAAGTGTTCTTTCCCATAAGAATCTCACATGGAGACTTCATACCAAGGATCCGTGAAGGCATCCTGTTGATAAGATATGTGGCTGTCATCACTGCTTCACTCCACAATACCTTAGGTACATTCATGGTGAGCATGAGTGACCTAGTTACCTCCAACAAGTGTCTATTTTTCCTTTCAGCAACTCCGTTCTGTTGGGGGGTGTTGGGGCAAGTGGTTTGATGAGTTATCCCACTCTCAGATAGGTAGGATGCAAACTCCCTGTTTACATACTCTGTTCCATTATCCGTTCTCAAGACACGGATCTCGGCCTCATACATATTCCTGACACTTCTATGGAAGTCCTGAAAACACTTCAACGCTTCGCCTTTGTTTTTCATCATATAAAGCCATGTCATCCGAGAATGACAATCTATGAAGGTTATAAACCACCTGAACCCACTCACTGAAGTCACTGGGCAGGGCCCCCAAACATCTGAGTGAATAAGATGAAATTTCTCTACACTCCTCATCCCTACACTAGGATATGACGTCCTAGTGTGTTTCCCAAATTCACAAGCATCACATTTCAAGTTCATTTCATTCACTCTATTCAAAATATCGGGATACATTTTACTCAAAATGTCAAAAGGCAAGTGTCCCAACTGACAATGCAACAAAAGTACATCCCTTTCCTTCTCTCCACCAACGACAGCAAGTGCAGCATCCCCACTAGCTCTGTCAAGATACCACAGTCCATCACGCCTGACGCCAGTCCCAAGCCTCCTCCCAGTCTTCCTTTCCTGCAACACACAATGAGTAGAGTCAAAAGTAATGCTACAGTCGAGATCATCAACAATAGAGCCAACAGATAAAAGGTTGACTGGAAATGACGGGACGTGAAGGACAGAAGAGAGGCGTATGGAGGGAGTGCACTGAATAGCACCAATCCCTCTAATGGGTTGGGATGTGCCATCAGCTGTCTGAACAGTTTCATGAATGGTATGTGGTTTATATGTGGAAAATTGTCTATATGCTCCTGACACATGACTAGATGCACCTGAGTCAATAATCCACTCTATATGATCTCTACATGAAAGGGCTAATCGGTTACCTGAGGCTGTGTGAGCGAAGTGGGCAAAGTTACCGAATGGCGAGGCAATATCCCCAGTCTGGTCTGCATGGCTCTCCGAGCTCTCAGTAGTAGACCTGGACTGTCTCCGCTGCTCTAGATCTGACGCCTCAGCTGGCGTGGCCTCGATCATTACTGTCTCCTGTCGTCCGTCAGCTGTGGCAAAGTTGGCCCGTGGGCCACCGCGACCTCGTCCACGGCCTCCACGGCCCCAACGACCTCCTCCTCTGCCTCCTGTGCCACGTCCTCTTCCACTGCCCTTCTGTGGGCAGTTGAAGCTCAGGTGCCCCTTCACCCCACATGTGTAGCACTCTCGATCCTCGCTCACTGCTGCCACTGCCGGTACAGCCAGTGCAGCCCGAGTGACCTGAGTACCCTCGTCCTTCATAACCCTCAGTCTGGTCTCCTCCTGCGCCATTGCAGCTATGGCCTCCTCCAGGGATGGGATGGAGGATAGGTGGCACATACTCGCCCTCCTGGCCTCAAAGTCTCCATTCAGGTTCCTCAGAAAGTGTGTCACACGCCTACGCTCCACCCACTTCCTGTGTATCGCAGCGCTCCTAGGATCAGGCAGATCAATAGGGTCATAGTGATCTAACTCTGACCAAAGCCTTTTTAACTCCGCAGAGTAGGCTAGGATAGTCATCTCCCCCTGCTTCAAGGTGTCGACCTTGCCCTGAACCTCCATCATGAGCATCACATTCCCTGCTCCAGAGTACATTTTCTCCACCATACTCCATATACCCGCAGCACTCTCTATGGCCTCCACCATCCCAGCAATGGGTGGAACCATCGATGTCATCAACCAAGCAGCCACCAGAGAGTTGGTGGTGCTCCAGACTTTCCAATCATCCACATCCTTGTCCAGCGGTTCCTTGCATGAACCCAGAACGACGCCTTCTAACCCCTTCGATCTCAGAATGAGAAGCACCCTCCTGGACCAACTGAGGTAATTCTTCGTCCCTTCCAATTTCACATCATTGGGCATCAATTCCAGCTTCTGCACGGGACGTGAAGGCGTCGATCCACTCGAGGATCCCAACTCCTTTGAAGCAAGCAGCTTCGTTATCTCCCCAATGAAGGCCTTCATGTCCGCTGAAGTAAGGTTGTCCCCCATCTCTCCAGATCCGCAGATCTCTCCTTTCTCCCTTCCTAGATCCGCAGATCTACTTCTCCTTCTCCTCTTCTAGGTCATACCCTAACCGTAAATCTATAGAGTCCTCTTCATGGCTCTCCCATAGATCTAGGGTTAGGGTTTTCTTTAGGATTCTCCTTTTTTTAGCCGAGAATCAGATGCGGCAGCGGCAGCAAGGCAACAGCGCGCGCTGCAGCAAGCGGCGGCGGCCTGCGCAGCCGGCGGCGGCAGCGGCGGCCTGCGCAGCCGGCGGCGGCAGCGGCGGCCTGCGCAGCCGGCGGCGGCAGCGGCGGACTGCGAAGCCTGCGGCTACGGCTGCTGCTGCTTGCGCAGCAGGCGGAAGGCGGAAGGAGGGGGGAAGGCGGGAGGCGGAGGGCTCCCGGTCTTCTTTAGGCTCGCGACAACGATCCTTGGGGCGGCAGCAAGGATCTGCGAAGGCGGGCTCTCGGCGGCAAGGATCTGCGATGGCGGGCGGTGGCTTCCGCGAAGACGGGCGCGACGAGAAGAAGCGGCGGCTGTTTTAGGGGTTTTAGGGTTTTTTTGTTTTAGGCTCTGATACCATGTTGAACTTTGGGGAAAGTGTGATTAGCCTCCAAGGAGAGGCTATCACTTCTATTTATATTAACCTCACACTTTCTTTACACACACACCCAATATCACACTACACAAAAACAAATTGAGGCAATATATTGGAACATTTCAAAAATATAATCTATGTGATATACATGTAATCATGTATACACGCATAAATGATTAGACTGTATAATTGACTTATTTTAATTAATCTCTTATAGCCGTGTTTTGAGTCATGCTAGCATTATTTCACTGATTAAGTTGATTGCCTTGATGACTTCAATTTATGTCCCAAATGATGATGACATTGGTTTCGGTTGACATGAAAACTATAGTTAGAGGCTTTTAATCAAGGTTTTAGGTCTCGGTTTCGGTCTCGGTATCGTTCTTTTCAAAATTTAGGTTTTGGTATCGGTATCGCCGGTTTCGGCGGTTTCGAAAGCAAGTTTCGGTTTCGTCTGTATCGCTAGTTTTGGCAATTTTGTTTCGAGTATCGGTTTCGGTTTCGGAGATACTTTAAATATGTATATACTATATACCATAGTTTGAGGTTTCGGCCGATACCCCTGCGTATCGCCAGTATCGTATCGGTATCGGTGGGTAACGAGACCGAAACTAGGGATTATTTTCGGTATCGGCCGATACTGAACGATACCGTTTAGTTTCGACCGATAACGAACGAAACTGACCGATACCGTTCAGTTTCGACCGATACCGACCGAAACAGACTGATACTATTTAATATCGGTCGAAGACGGAGGAAGAAGGATGTGTAATTAAATAAAAATTCTCTAAAAAACCCAAAAAAAATCATGAATCAATAAGTTGCAAAGAAAGCTCGGTTAAAAGAGAGGAGAAACCCTAGAATTTCGGCTTGAAAATGATGAAGAATTAAACGAAGAAAAGGCAAAACCAAGAAAAAATTGCAGAAAAAAGAAAAACAAGGAAAAAAGGAAGATGAAAAATTGAACTCATCGCATCGCGTCGTTACCTCACCGAATACGCCTCCTGCCTCGCCGCCCCACCTCGACCATCTAGCGTGAGAGAGATAGAGAGCAAAGAGCGAGAAAGGCCGGAGTCGCCTTTCAGGAAAGGTTGCGTTTTAAAAAAAGGAAAACTTGTAAATAAGTGGTATGTACGTAGAGTAAAACAGTTGATGCACATAGCAAGCATATTTTTTGTGGCAACCCTGTAAATAAGTGGTTTATGCGCAAAGCAAAATGATGGGTGCGGAAAGCAACGCCCAGCGATTTTTTGGCAAACTTGTAAATAAGTGGTTTGTGCGGAAGGTAACACGGTGGGTGCGCAAGACAAGCTTTAGGATCTATTCATTTATCTAATATTTAGTATTTAAGTACCAACTTTAGGTATTTAATATTTGATATGTTACGAACTCAAATTTAGTTTAACTATTTAGTATTTAGTATTTGATAGTATATGATTAATATTTTTGTTTGTTACATATTTAATAGTATTTGATAGGTTTAGATTTAAGAATCTCCAAAACCATCACTGTGTGTATATAGTATATACATATTTAAAGTATCTCCGAAACCGAAACCGAAACCCGAAACGAAACTGACGAAACTAGCAATACAGATGAAACCGAAACTTGCTTCCGAAACCGCCGAAACGGGCGATACCGATACCGAAACCTAAATTTTGTAAAGAACGATACCGAGACCGAAACCGAGACTTAAAACCTTGCTATATACACATAGTGATGGTTTTGGAGATTCTTCAATCTAAACCTATCAAATACTATTAAATACTTAACAAACTAAAATATTAATCATAAACTATCAAATACTAAATACTAAATAGATAAACTAAATTTGAGTTCGTAATCATATCAAATACTAAATACCTAAAGTTTGATACTTAAATACTAAATATTAGATAAACGAATAGATCCTAAAGCTTGCCTTGCGCACCCACCGTTTTACCTTGCACACAAACCACTTATTTACAAGTTTGCCAAAAAAATCGCTGGTCGTTGCTTTGCGCATCCACCATTTTGATTTGCGCACATACCACTTATTTACAGGATTACCAAAAAAATCCGCTTGCTATGTGCACCGACTGTTTTACTCTACGCATATACCACGAATTTACAAGTTTGCCTTTTTTAAAAAATGCAGCCTCTCCTGAAAGGTGACTCGGGCCTCTCTCTCTTTGCTCTATGTCTCTCTCACGCTAGATGGTTGAGGTGGGGCGGCAAGGCAAGAGGCGGGTTGTGAGGCAGCGACGCGGATGCAGTGAGTTCAATTTTTTCATCTTCTTTCTTTTTTACCTTGACTTCTTTTTTTAGCAATTTTTTCTTGGTTTTGCCTCTTCTTCGTCTACTTCTTCATCATTTTCAAACCGAAACCCTAGCGATTTCTCCTCTTTTAACCGAGCTAAATTTTCACAAATTTTTTGGATTTTTAGAGAATTTTTATTTAATTACACATTCTTCTTTCTCCGTCTTCGACGGTATTGGTCAGTTTCGGCCAGTATCGGCCGATACTGAATAGAATCGGTCAATTTCGGTCGGTATCGGCCGAAACTGACCGATACCGTTGAGTATCGGTCGATACCGAAACTAACCCCTAGTTTCGGTCCCGTTACCCACCGACACCGATACGAAACGGGCGATACGCAGGGGTATCGGCCGAAACCTCAAACCTTGCTTTTAATTATATGCCTAATCCATGACTACAAGTAATCACATATGATTATACACTCTTTGGGTTCAATACTGAGATTATGCCTCTTATTTATTATATGCATTATGTATTCCTCTAAGGACAATTTTTGCAAATAGGCCAAAAAAATAATTTTAAAAATCCACCTCTTTTTTTATTTAGCAAAACCGACCTCTTTTGGTTTTGAGACCAACAGAGGTCGGCTCTGGCCCGTGGGGCACGTGAGCCCCACGGCCGCACCTGCAGAGTGCGGCCAAGAGCCGCACTCTGCAGGTGCGGCCAGAGCCCCCCAAAACAGACGACAACCTGCGATCTCCTCCTCAATTCGGGCTGCTGTTCTTTCTTCTCCTTAATTCGCCGCTTCTTCAGAGTCCAGCACTTCATTTTATTTTTGGGTAATAAATCGACATTGTTTCAGGTAACTTCTACCGTCTATTTTATATTATTGAATGTTTTTTGTGTTTTTTGTACAATCTAGAATGAAATTTAGGGTTTATGAGATGATTCTATAATTTTCAGGAAATTTGTAGTGATATATGACAATTAATTGTATGTTATAGGTTTTTATATAATGGAGGAGGCTGGACCCATAAATAATGTGATCTTGTATGACCAAGCACGTCATCGTTCTGCCGATGTAGTGTAAGGGCATGTATTTAGAAAGAATTAATAGTCAAACTAACTAATTATGATTGGAAGGAAAATAATTAATGTGTGAATTATATGTTTGCAGGCATCGATAGGAATTGTGGATCATGGACAAAAACATACAAAGTGGAGATTAGATGAGCGCGCCCGACATTATATTGAAGCCTCCAGATTACACATATGTGCGAGCTTGCGATGGATACGGTTGGACCACGCATTGCTGACGGCTTTGGTTGAAAGATGGAGGCCAGAGACAAATACATTTCACATGCGCCAGGGAGAGATGACAATCACGCTGCAGGACGTGGCAGTCATCACAAGCCTATCCATTGATGGGGAACCCATATTGCAATGTGAAATGTGAGATAGCAGCTGAGGTGCGTTGATGAAGAGACTATTAGGTCAGGATACTCCACTAAGGAAAGCAGCCAAGGTAAAACTTAGTTGGTTGCGTGATACATTTAATGATTTGCCTGAGGATGCAGATGACGATGACATTCAGCGGTATGCACGGGCATATCTGCTTCGTATGATTGGAACCTTACTGATTCCGGATCCAAGCAAAGGATCTATAAATCTCCGTTGGTTGACAAAATTAGATAATTTTGAGGAGGCCGATGAATATTCATGGGGAAGTGTGGTGCTTGCGCACTTGTACGCTGAGCTTAGTAAGGTGGCATTAAAGCAGACAAAGGCTTTATATGCATGCGGCTTCTTGTTGCAGGTATAATTTTTTTCGTTAGCTAAAATAGTGATATATCTATATATATATATCTATATATATTTCACATTTTGAGAAAAAATTCATATTTACAGGCTTGGAGCTGGGAGAGAATGTATGTAGGAAGACCAAGGCTCCTGCAGGATGTATTTGCTGACACCGTTCCCTATAGGTTCAGTTGGAATACGGAAAAATCATTCATGGAAACTGCTCATGGAAACCTTGATACATACATAGACCAGTTTGACACGTTAGAGAGTACACAGATTTGTATATGTAAATTCTATAACGTCGGTGATCAATTGATAAATAATATAGTACACTGATATATTTGTGTACTTCATGCCTAATGGGTTACCTGGGAACCTTATAGAGGGCGACTCGAGCAGCTGTCGGCATTATGTCGCGAACATCCGGAGTTATGGTGTGCGAGGGTATCTATATTCTGCTGGAAAGCACGGGTGATGCATGCACCAGACCGCGTCATGCGACAATTTGGTTTATGTCAACACATCCCATTTGCACTCCCAGTCTTGGCGGAAAAGACAAGACCATCGCAGCCAGCAGATGTTAATGTAATCAGGGATCCTCTTGCGCATTGGATCAATAGAGCAGATCACATTGTGCATGAGTGGGATGGGGTATCGGTCACTGCCTATATGGAGTGGTATTGGTGGATTACAAGGAGGTGGATTTTTCTGAGGCAGCAACCCTCATTCGCACAAATGCACGCGGACCCATTGAGCGCCAACATGTAAGAAGATGTTCAAGTTTTTATGTTTTTATAGCATTTTTTATATCCAATATGATTAGTACTTAATTTGTTTTACAGGTTGGAAGATATGTTACATTGTACGATATGGCAGGCCAAGTATTGCAAATACAGGATCAGAGGTTGTTGCATACGATGAGGACTCATATCGATGATGTGCTACATCGTACACGATATCTTCCAGAAGGTGTAGATACGAGCGAGCTGAGTCGTTTATATAGGATGGGTGAGGCCGGCACTTCTCAGTAGGAGCATACCAGAGAAGATGATGCCGGCACTTCTCAGCAGGAGCATACCAGAGTAGATGACACCGGCACCTCTCAGCAGCAGCATACATGAGCACATGATGCCGGCACTTGACAGCTGGACCATCCCAGAGCATATGATGCCAACACGTGGCAGCAGCCCCCTCACGGAGGTTAGGACACCGGTACTTGGCCGCAGCATCCTCACGGAGCATTTGACACCAGCACTTGGCAGCAGCCCCCTCCCATAACATTTGACGCCGGAGCTTGGCACCCAGCACCTGGATGGGATAATGTATGGAAAGTTCCAGCCGATTGGTAGCAGCAGCCTACCCGGGTACATGGGATGACGTCAGCACTTGGCCGCAGCATCTGACGCATGCAGATCAGCAACCTACCCAGGATGACACGTCACAGCCGCAGCAGACAGAATGGGATGACACATGCATTTCACATCAGCATGTGGAAGGATGTTGGCCCGTCTCAGCCACCTCAGACACAATGTGATGATGAAGGCGTGTCACAGGTTATTGGCGAGTCACAGGTTGTTGGGGTGTCTAAGCCAGTTGATCCTAAAAAGGGAACTTCATCGGGTAGGGCATGGTATTCACGTGTATTTAGTCGACGCAAAGGGAGCCGTCGATGATATGTATCTTTGAAATGTGTTATGTATATTTGCTGAATTTGAGACATTTGTTATGTACGGTTTCTCAAATGAATTTGATATATAATATATGTGTTATGTATGGTTTCAAAACAAATATTTCATACACCCCATATTTATTCAACGAATTCATTCATACACCCCATATTTATTCAACGAATTCATTCATACACCCAATATTCATACATCACATATACATACGAGAAAGGTTGTGTTAGGGCTTGATGGAGGTATTCAGTCAGCGGGTTGGGCTGCGCTCCAAACGAGAATTTCTCCTCCTGAACTCACCTACATGTCCTTTTGCTGCTTCGGTGGCAGTTTGAGCGGCGGGATTTCTCCACAGCTCACAGGAGGAAGATAGCGGCTCAAGCGGCCAACGAAGTAGCAAAAGAGCATGTAGATGAGATCGGGAGGAGAAAATTCTCAACTGGAGCGGAGCCCAACCCAGTGATAGAATACCTTCATCATTCCGTCAACAATCTTTCTCCAAATAGCTTGACCACGTTATCCCCGTCAAGCAAGCGCCATCACAGCAACTGCTTCCGGCCAGCCATGTTTTGAAGTCGGCAGGTGTGTGATACGTATCGTATCACACTCCGTATCACATTCCGCTGAAATTTCTTATGCTTATCTTGTAGGTCTTCATCTCAAGTTTGCGGCGGCGGGTCTTCATTTCAAGGCCGCGGTGGGTCTTCATCTCAATGCCGCGGCAGATCCCGCACATGATGCCATGGTGGATGTTACTCCACTAATAATGTTGTGTTAGGGCCATGATTGATGTGTTAGGGCCATTTTATGTATGTTTGCTATATGTTTTTGTAAGTTTGTTGAATTCGACGTGATATGTATTTTGAAACTACTATGGTTGATGAATTCAATGTTATTTGATATATGTGTTACATAAGCTTGATGAATTCGATGTGATGTGTATTGATTTATATGAACTTTCTGATATCCAAGTGATGTGTTGTGATATCTTATTTGTGATATTTGTGAAACGCTATGGCTGTGAGAAGTATTAGTGTGAGAATTAAAAAAAAGATGTGTGGTTCGGTGGTTCGACCAGAAATGCTATGCTTACACACAAGACTACCCCTCTTCCCGAAAGCTTCGCGGGGTAACACGTTTTGATTTATATATGCATATGTTGTAATGAATCAGGGGTGAATTATCGGGAGAGTAGGAGAAGCAGCTGCTGATATTGAGAAGAGCAGCAGCAACATCAACAGCAGCTATTTGCAAACAGAGAGGAGGGAGCAGCAGCAGATTTCGTCTCTGTTTTGGGGAGCTCTTTGGCCACACCTACAGAGTGCGGCCAAGAGCCGCACTCTGAAAGTGCGGCTCTCGGCTGCACTCTGAAGTTGCGGCTGGGGGCTCACGTGCCCCGCGGGCCAGAACCGACCTCTTTTGGTCTCAAAACCAAAAGAGGTCGGTTTTGCTAAATAAAAAAAGAGGTCGATTTTTCAAATTATTTTTTTGGCCTATTTACAAAAATTGTCCTTCCCCTAAAACATCTTGGTATAACCATGAGTACCAACACATGATTACATTTTGATAGGTGTAATGGGTTAGTTACTTTTATACATAGGATACTCATACTACGCATGGTTACCAGTTTTGACATGATACTTGACATGATACTGATTTATATTATATTGCACTTGATAATGCTTCATTATACATGTCCACTATAGTATACAATCACTATTCACGGTCACTATACATATCCATGACACTCATTGTGCCTGATTACATGCTCATGATACTGTTCCTAATACTGTTCTAAATTACTATACTTAATTGAATGGTATCGTAACTATTATCTTACTTGATATTGCATAAGTGTAGAATATATGTGGATGTGAAACTCATTGTCTCAGAGGATACGGGAGCGATAAAGGGTCCATACTGCATCCATGTTTGATGGCTTTAATAATGAAGAGGGAATTATATTAATGTATCTGTATTTTCAACTTCCAATAATGAAAGTTAGGTTTACTATTGTCTCTGTATTTTCTACACTCTAGCAATGGAAGTAAGGTTATATATTATTGGCACCCTTGGGTGTGCAACCATAGGAAATGTATTCTTGTTTATACCTAATCTGCATATTGTGCCACTGGACATAACTTCAGCACTAGAGTAAAGACGTCACACTGTTCCCATTACTTAGCCCTGTCACTGTCACTGTTTATATGATGATTATCACGTATCACTGCTTATGTACATTTTAATATTACTACTACCGACGGTAGTGAGCACCCTTCAATCCAAACAGAGATTATTGAGAAAGTAGAAGCCTTACATAATAACATTGTTGCGGGGAATACATCTTCGATTGTGGACCCTGTTGACCAGGGTGATCAGCAAAATTGTTTGAAGGGGCTGGGAATTAGAGTCTCAAACTCTTCCCAGGCCGACTGTGAGGCCGCAGGGGTTGGTAATGAAGTTTTGCAGGGTCCTGTAGACTGTGGGACTAAGGGGGAAGGCCATCGAATAGAACCGGTGGAGACTGGTTGCGGTGACAGACTGGTGCCAGATTCTGATCCGGCAAACATTCCAGAATTGGAGATGGCTACGAATGATGCTGCTGAGGCTGTAATTGGACCCCCGGCCTGTAGGGTCTGGGGATTTAACTGCGGTACCAACCATACCTAGGGTGCTAAAACCCCTCCCCTCACTTATTTCTGATGATGGAGATGGCGCAGAAGACCGTGTGCCTGAGGGTATTGCTACCGATAATCCTGAATGGGAAGAAGAGGTTGAAGAACAAGTGCGCCTTGCAGCTTGTAACGACCAGTAATTTTCAACACTTTGATTTACCTATTTTTACGTATTTTAAAAATAAATTTTACTTTATAAATGTTCGTAAAGAGTTTTATAACAAAACTGATTTCAAGAATTCTTATAAAAATGTTTTAGAGCACTAGACTTATCATATTGTATTTCAGCAATTTTAGATTTCCTCAAATGCCCAAAACATTTCTGTTAAAATTCATCTCCCAAAATTACCGTTTTGTTTTGACGAATTTATTTTCTATACAAACGTATTCAAAACGTCTTCAAACTTCTGCAGTAACATCCTATTATCATTTAGGGCTTCACACATTAATTTCGTAATTTTCAGACATCATTTCAGCATAGAACCCGCAAACCCGCTTTCTAAATGTTTTGGCCAAAAACTAGTATTCCCGTAGCTCAAATCCCAGAACGGATCTCGTATTCGCGATCCTCGTGATGATACGATCCTGTGAGTATGTTTTCGTAATTTTTCGGAGTCGTTTGTGAAAACGCGTTTGTATTTCACCGCTCTGCTAATTACATTCACTAATGATCTTTTTACCCTTAACTAGTTACTTTTACCCCTAACCCCCCAACTACTCTAATTATCCACCGAATTTCTGGTTGGATCTGAAATGATTTCAGATCCAACATCCCACTCTCCCCTCTTTAACCCCTTGTCTCCCCTCCCATAATTACAATTTCACCATTGATAAACATCTATATAAACCCTTCCCCCTTCAAATTATTAACCCACGGTAACCCCTCTCCCTCTCTTTGTTTCACGTTAAACCCAAGAGCTGCTCTTTTCCCCGCTCTTCAACCCACGACATCCCTCCTTTCTCTCTCTATCTCTTGCGCTCCCTCTCCCCGCCCTCACCTCCGGGCTCCGACCGTCGCCCGTCGTCCCCGTCGTCAGCGCCGCCACGCCCGAAGCCCCCGCACACCGGCAAGCTCCCTCAACTCCGCCCCGAACGCCGACGAGACAGCCCCCACGGTGCCCCCGCCCCGCGCTCCTCCGCCGTGCACAGCCCCCACGGCGCCCCGCCCCCGCCTCCGCCGCCTCTCCCCGGTCGCCGTCCCTCGCCGCAGTCACTCCGACGAACAGCGCCGCCCACGCTCCCCCGTTGCCGGAGCCCCCCGACTTCAACGAAGCCGTGAGACCCCCTCGCCCCAGTGCACGCCGGTGAAGTCGCCGCCGCTGCCCCCGCTTCCCGCCGCCCGCATCCGCCACCTCCGACGCCGCAGACCGCCGCCCCGGTTGCCGCTCGTCGCCGGCCAAGCACATCCCCCCCCGCCGTCGATAACGATCGAGTGATGGTAAACTCGCAGTGGCAAAGTGGTAAATACGGAATATTTTCGTATTTTCAATTTTAATTAATTATTAAATAGAGTTTAATGGTTTTAAATCTATAACTTGAAATACAGGGGCCAGAAAAATGTGGGGATAGCTCTAGAAAATCAGAAACGATATTTCGGATCTAATGACGCTGGTCTTACCTCGACCAGACGTCTACTTTTTCCAAAATGATTTTTCGAACCTAAACATTAAATAGGTTTAATTCATTCTAAAAATCATAACTCGCTATTTTTACCTACACTAATATTTGATAAAATTATATGTGATAATAGACTTCGAGACGGTCATTTTGACTGTTCACTCAAGTCATTCCGACTAGGATTGCTCCCGGAACAATTTACGGAAGATACGCGCCACTTAGATAAATTGGGTTTTTAAGCTAGTTTTGAGTTTCTAAAAATTATAAAAATTACTATAGACTTCAGAAAAATATTCCCTCTTACAGTAAAACTATTTTTATCATATATAGTCTATATAAAAATTTAGGACCCTTTTCATCACCGTTTTAACCAGTTTTAAAATCAGACACTCAACTTAAATAAATAAGAAAATAGGGTATTCTCTAACTAGTTATCTCATGTGTTTACAGGTAGCAAATCTCGTGCATCGACACTAGATCCAGTCCCGGATCACTACCACCACCTCGAAGATTGTAAGTCACAGTAAATTCTATCCTTAGAAATATAGATAGTGTACTCGTATGAACATAGGACTTGACACCTAGTCTCGGAACAGTTATTGACCTGAACAGATTATTGATATTGCTTGACAGAAAGATTGTAATTGGAAATGTAAGAACAGTAAATGACTGGTAAAATTGCAAAGTACGGTAACCTGCACAGACACTGGGTTTTGGGGTAACTTATAATTACGGAAGTGCGGGAGCGACTAGTCCAGACTTTGTTGTCACCGTGCGGGTTCTAGCAACCCATAACAGTGCCGGTGACAACCATCACAGATCACAGATCACAGTTTATTGCACAGTACTCAGAGAATTGGTTCGCCCGGGTAGCACCCGCGGCAAGAGTTGGCCTCTTGGTTGCTCACTGTACTTCCCGTTATAAGTCACAAACTAGGCTAAGCACAATTTCTCTCATTATTGCTATTGTCATTTCTCGGTCACCTTTACTTTACTTGTCACCCTTGTATGCTTGACAGATGTACTTTACCTATCGCACTTGCATGCTTGTCTGTCCCTACTTTACTTTCCGCACTTGTTTACTATAGACTGCTCCATATTTTTGCACTCCTCTTTTTCTATCGCTAGAATTTTTGTGACTTACCTTCGGTTCCATTTATGGCACCGGCAGACGAAGACCTGATCAAGGAGATTGCCCCAGAGAGTGAGGAGCCTACAATGACCCAGAAGCTGCAGAGTTTTAGTTACTATTCTGTTGGTGTGTGTGTTGTACTGTGTATTTACTTTTCCGCACTTCCTTTCAGCACTTCCTTTATGTATTCGTGAGAGAGTGTGCTGGTTGTTGTTGTATTTTAATTTGGACTGTAATAACGTCTGTACGCTGGTTTGAGTATTGTGATACATCTCTGAGTTGTGGCTATGCTGATTTCACTGGTAAACTGCGGAACCTGCGAATAAACCAAATAAGTAACGGGCCCCCGAGAGCGGGTCGTTACACAGCTACAAAGGCAATTAAAAAGAAATCTGATAACCCTCCCTTGGTCTTCTCCAGGAAAAGCAGTCGACTTCTGGAAAGTGGCCTAGGCCGAAAATCTGCTGTTGACCAATGACTATCCTCTTTTGGAATACCAGAGGCCTTAATAACTCTTTGCGGAGAAGGGAATTACGAGATAGTTTAAAGACTATGAAGCCGTCTGCATTTATTCTGGTTGAAACAAAGCTTAAAGCAAATTCCCTCAGTGGTAACTCATTCTTCCCTGAGCATTGGCTTTGTCACAATAATTTTAAGTTGGCTAGTGGGGGGCGTATCTTCATGTGCTTTGATCCTAATGTCTGGATGACCGTTCCACTCTCCTTATCTACGCAACATGTTACTGTGCAATGCACCAATAAGGGGGGGTTCTCTTGTGTAATTACTGGAGTTTATGCCCGTAATACAATAAGTGAGAGGAAGGGATTATGGGAGAGCCTTCTTTGTGACTGCGGCAATGTGGCAGGTTCACCTTGGTTGGTAGGTGGTGACTTCAACAGCGTTCTGTACACCAGTGATAAAATTGGTGGGAGGAGATTGGAGGATATCATGGTTCGGGATTACATCGACTGCATCAACAGGTGTTCTCTCCAGGAGTTAAAGAGCTCAGGGAATAGGTTGAGTTGGTGTAACAATCGTGTGGGAGCTGGCAGAATTGTTGCACAACTAGACAGAATCTTCATCAACGCTTCTTGGATCGCTAAATTGCCGGAATCACACTTTGAGTATCGGGACTCTTCTACTAGTGATCACGCCCAAATGATAGTTCATCTCCACAGTCAGGTATATCCAGCACTGAAACCATTCAAGTTCTACAACTATTGGACCTCTTGTGCAGGGTTCAAGGACATCGTCATTGCAAATTGGCCTGGTGATGATTGGGGCACTCCCATGTTTAGGCTTGTTAAAAAACTTGGGAGGCTGAAGCCTATTCTTAGGGGTTGGGCTAGAGATTATCAAGCTGACAAAGTGGTTGAAAGATGCAGGCGCCAATTGACTGAGATCAGAAGTAACCCTCGCATTCTTGCTGATGCTGGGCTCCAGGTAATTGAGGCTCGTATTATTAAAGATCTCGCATGTGCACTTAAGAATGAGGAAGATATGCTCAGACAGAAGAGTGGGCAGGACTGGATTTCCCTGGGGGATAGAAATACCAAATTCTTTTATAATGCAATGAAGGGTAGGATAAACCGCAATAATTTGAGTCACCTCGTGGATACGAGCGGTTTACGCAACAGGAGTTATGATGATCTAAAGGAGTCTGCCCCACGGTATTTCAGGGAGCTCTACAATCAAAACCACTACTTGGATTCCTTCCCTAAACTTGTCCCAAAACGAATCTTAACTGGTGAATCTGCAACTTGGCTTAGCAGAAGGGTGTCTAGCGAGAAAATCAAATCTGCCGTATTTCAAATTGGGCCTGATAAGACTCCCGGGCTAGATGGTTACAATGGGTACTTCTTCCAACATAATTGTGATATTATTGGCGAGGAGGTCACTATAGCTATAAAATCGTTTTTCACATCGGGCTCTCTTCTGAAGCAAGTTAACCATACATTCCTTACACTTGTCCCGAAGAATTCCAATGCTAGCGGGATTGGCGACTACAGGCCTATTGCCTGTTGTAATGTCCTTTATAAAGTGATCAGCAAAATTATTTGTAACAGGCTGAAGGTGGTGATCCATGAACTGATATCTCCAAACCAGGCTGTGTTCCTAAAAGGGAGACTCTTAGCTGATTGTACCCTCATAGCCCATGAACAGATCAGAGACTTCAACAATCCTATGGGGAGCAGATCGTGTCTGAAGTTGGATCTAAAGAAAGCCTTTGACAGTGTGAATCGAGAATTCTTATTCTATTTTATGCAGCAGCTCCGCTTCCCCCCCCCCACCTTTATATCCTGGGTCAGAGAATGTATAACTTCCCCTTCCTTTTCAGTTATGGTTAACGGCACTCCTTGTGGTTTTTTCAGGAGTAACAGGGGACTTCGCCAGGGGGACCCTCTCTCCACATACCTCTTCGTGATTATAATAAAAACTTTCTCACTCCTGGTAGAGAAAGCTATTAACTCCCGCACGATCCTCCCTATGAGACGCTCTGGCTCCATCTCTCATCTCTTATTCGCCGACGACCTTCTGGTTTTCTGTCGTGCTAATATGAAATCCTTTCAGGGTATGAAACACTTACTTGAGGAATTTGGCAAGTTCACTGGGCTGCAGGTGAATTGGGACAAGAGTGTTGGCTTGTTTAGCAAGGGGACAAGGAATAAAGAATCTCTGGCAGATTATTTGGGCATCAAGATCGCATCTACCATCACCACCTATCTCGGGCTTCCCCTTTCTATTAAATACCCTACTACCCGCAATTTTAAGAGTCTTTTGGATAAATGCAAGAGGATGAGCGGTTGGAATTCATCGAAGCTCTCTATCTCTGGGCGTATTGAACTTGTGAGGTCGGTAATCTTTGGCATGGTGGCCTTCTGGATGCAAGTGTATCATATCCCGGTTACGATATTGCGTGCTATAACGGCAATTTGCAGGAGATTTATTATGGGGAATTCAAGGGCGTGGGCCTAGGATGATATTTGCAAACCAAAAACCGAAGGGGGAGTAGGAATTAGATTGTTGGATGAGTTAAATGCGGCGGCGGGGGTTCGTTTAATCTGGAGGTACCTCAACTCAGACTCCATTTGGGCTAATCACATGAGATCAAAGTATGGAGACACCGGCAAATTCTGTGTTGCAAAAGCTGATGTCGGACATTCGGGAACGTGGAAGAGGTTGGTTCGAAATCGGAGACACGGATTGTCTCTAATCAAGAGAACTGTGAGGAACGGCTAATCAACACGGTTCTGGACTGAGCACTGGCTTCAAGGGGGTCCTCTTGCTTCCCACTTCGAGATCCCAGCAGGCGCTGAAGGGCGGTTGGTCGCCGACTACTGGACGGAGGAAGGCTGATCGTTGGATGCTTCACTAGATCCGGTGCGGCCCCTTCTGTGCAACATCAGGTTGCGGCACGGCATGGACGGCTGGAAATGGCTTGGAGGAGAGGAGTTCTCCTTCAGGCAAGCATGTGAAGGGGTGCGAAGTAGGAACCCGATTATCAGGCATCACAAGCTAATCTGGTAGGTTCACCGCATTCCGAAAATGTCAATCACTCTACTTAGAGCTTTTAGGGGGAAATTGCTTACTAGAGACAAGATACTGAGATGGATGCCAAATGAGCCTAGCAATTGTGTCATATGCGATGAAAATATTGCGGAGAGTGGTGATCACTTATTTTTTGAATGTTGCTACGCCAAGTACATTCTCCATAGAACTCTTCTGAAGTTAAAGGTCCATTCTTAATTCCCGCCAACACTTTCTGATGTGGGTGATTATTTTTTGGCTAATTTTGGTGGCAAGAGCCGTTTATGTTTGTTGGCTAAAACTTGCCTAGCTGCGTTAGTTTGGCATCTCTGGCTTGAAAGAAATAGACGGATTTTTGATGGGGATAAGAGAAGTAAGACCACCTTATTTGAAGAGATCGCTGCTAATATTAGAGTTGCCATGCATGATCAAGATCCTACTACAGAGACTGAGATTGATAACTTTTCGTATTGGGATATCAGAGATAATGGTTGATATCTTTGTACCATTTTTGGTTTTTGGTTCTGTTCTAGTATGGCGGGGGATGCTATAGTTAAAAGTGACGGCGCTTGTGCCCTATCCTTTCTCTATAATATCCACCTAACCATAATAGGACTGTTGTATATTTGAGTACATATCAATAAAGAGACTAACTTTTCAAAAAAAAATATTACTACTACCAGGTTACATTATAAATGTTCATCATATTCATGTTGTATTTTGACATGCATTGTTATCGCTTATTTTTATCAAGGAAACCTATGTGAGTATGTCTTACTAATATATATTTTCTCTGTTGTTTTGTTTCTTTTTTTTTTTTGGAAATATCCATCAGAATATTTCACCTAGGTTATTCCTGGTAAGCTTGAATTCATTATGGAGACTGCTTTGCCCTGTAATTGTGTAAGTCTCCATCATTAACCTTTATATTTCTTATTTAAGTATATTCCTACTATGCTAGCTACAAGATACTTTCCTTACTGTATCTATTGATCTAAGACTATGTAGACCATTATAATTATTGCTCATGTCTTAGAAGTTGACATAGTATTTTCATGATAACATTCGTATTTAGGTTTAAATGACAGAATTCAAAATAAGCCTAAATATGCTCGGGCTTGTCACCTTCTGTTTCCCTTAGCGTTTCCCTTAGCATTCTGAGATGCGGTTCAAGACATATTACCTCCTTATTCAATTAATTCTAATTTCTTCTTTATATAAGACACTAAGAATTGTCAACCTAAAACATAAAAATTCTAAAACTATGGAAAAGACCTAAACATATATTCAAAAAATTTAATTCATTAAAAATGATTAAACATCTTGATTTTGCACTTCCCAGCTTTTAGAGATCATTAAAATATTTAAAAAATCCTCAAATTTGGTCTTCTCCCTCTAGTAGAAGCTCTGATTTTTTTTCGCATAAATGTTCTTAATTTTTAAAACTCTAAATTTAATTATCTTCATCTTTTGAAAATTCTAAATATTTCTTCTCAAAAAAATTAAAAACACAAAATATTATATTAATCTTCCTCCATTTGAAATTCTCAAAGTTTGAAATCCCCAATTTTGATTGTCATCGCCCTTATGAAAAATTTAAAAAAATCATAAAAGTTTCAAATTTTGGTTTTCTTTTACTTCAGTCTTCTTTAAATTTTCAATAATCCCAAATCTGATTATCTTTTTTCTCCCCCTTAAACTTCAAGAAATTCTCAAAACACCCTAGATTTGATCAACTCCCCTAATTCTCCTTTCAAATTAAAATACTTGATAAATTTCATGAAACCCCAAAATTTATCAGATTACCAAAACTTAGAATTCCAAGTTTCTCAAAGATCCACAATTGGGTCCTTCCTCCTTCATAGTAATCCCAAATTTAGCTATGATTTTTGTCCCTGTTGATATTGAGTTTGATTTGTGGATGCTACAATGATTAGCATAGAGGACAAGGGAGGGCCGAAGATGATGATAGAGAGAAAGATGCTGATAAATTTGAATGAGAGAAACATAAGAAAAAATAGTATGAGAGTGAGAATTGGCGGTTACTGGAAGGGAAATGATATGGAATGAGCCACAAGCACAATCAAATTATTTTTGAGAGTTGGAGCGAACGTGTCCAAGCATATTCATACGGATATTCACGCAATAAAAATATTTTAAACTATCAAATTAATCCCAAATAATTATTTTAATTTTTGATGATTTTTTGTATTTTTCAGATTTTTTTGTGCTCACTTCAGACCCCAAACCAATTAACCTGCCAACCCAATCCTGATCAACCGCAATCCGACCTTTTACTCCCTTTTTATAAAACATATCTCTCCCTTTCTCATTTTCTTTTTTCCTTTCTTTACGCTGTGATTTTCTCCAAAGCGATGATCCCTCTCTTTTCGCGTCTCGTGTGATCCATAGTGCTTGTGAGTGCGCAAGTGCATAACCGACAACTTTCCCCCGCGATTTCCCCCTCTAGCTATCCCGCAACCCCCATCTCCCCCTTGTCCTCTATCAAGCCTATAAATCCCTACCCCCTAACCTTAGTGGATCGCAGCTCTTCTTTCTCACTTTTTCAAATCTCTCTTTTCTTCCTCTCTACCATGCAAGTCACCACTTTGAGTTTCTCCCTCTTCATTCGAGCAGCAACCGTAGCCACTCCCATGGCGAGGCAGCACTGACACTCTCCGACAATGATCCACTTCCCGTTTGCCACGGTGACAAGTATATCCCCTTTATCTTTTTATGACCTCGAAAAACTCGGCCCAATTTTCAGATATTTGATTGTTGTATTGTTTGGTTGTTGGGATTATCTTGCAGTTTGTTGTGCTCTGGAAATCGTCGTTTAAGCCTTTTTTGGAATTCAGAGTTTTGATGTGGTTCTGGACTCTCATCCGTGTATTTCCTTTTAAACTGACTATTGTTAAGGCCTCTGTTTGCCTCTGGTGTAGTTGTTGTTCCTTTGCTGCTGCTTGGGGCCTCACCCGAGCCTTCCCTCAGCCTCCTCAGCCTCTGAATTACTGCGGCTTTTTATCACTGTCTTGGGGCTCTGCCCCTTGGTTGATGACTTCGGTCTTTGCTGTCACCTTGTACAGGGTTTTGCCCTTTACCGCTCATTCATTTGGGTTTTACCCCTTTTGCCACTACCTTGGGGTTCTATCCATGTTTCGATGCCTTGTTCTGGGCTCGCCCTTTGCCGCGCTGCCTTTGAGAATCTGTCCTGCTTAAGCTCTACCCCATTTTGCTATTTAGGCTATGCCCTACCTTGCTGCTAGGCTCTGCCTTTATTTCAGCCAACTGTTTTGTTGGGCTTTCAGGTTAGTTTTGCAGCTTTATTTTTGTTTGATTTGTGCTCAGGTTTTGGCTGATGCATCTTAACCTTGGTTTAGTCCATTCATGAGGGACTGGATTGTGCAAGTCCGTGGCAGCTTAATTATTGACAGCACTTCCTCTGAGCATGGTTCTGTACATTGCTCTAAATTCAATCATGCAAACACATTCTACTAGCTTCTTCATGTCATTTGACTACCACAAACAAAAGAACAAAATCATTAATCGCCAGATAGTCATGAGGATCACTGGTCCAATCAGTACACGAACATTTTCTTAGGGAGGATACTAAGTGAGAGAGGTTATTTCAGGTCAAAAATACAAACCTATACCAAGATCATCTTTAGGATGCTCAGAATATCATGTGGATTTTGAACATGTTGAATAACTAATCTTTTAAAATTATGAAAATCCCCTTTCTCAATTTTGTCAAATCTTTCATTAAACATTGTGCCACAGTAAGGCATAGTTTGATGAGAAAAAGCTTAGATAATGATGATTCTATTTGCCCTTGAATTATTTTAAAACATGAAGTTTCGAATTTGCAGTGGTTTTTTTTTTTTTGAATTATAGTACGGGTTTTTTGTATGCCTAAAGATGACTAATCTATTTGTAAGGCATGAAATGTTGCGTGGTTGCCAAATGATGTAGTTTACTAAAAACATGCAACAGGAATAAGCATGTTACATTACAGGACCTGCATAGAATCATATATTCCCCACTATATTTAACATAAATGAACAATATAGTATTGTGTTCAAAGTGTATCTTGAAACAAAAGCATGGCAAAATGAAGATAGAAAGAAGCGTATCATAAAGCATCCATGCAACCAAAAGAACCATTAACCCACATCCACTTTTCATCAGAAGCACAGACAAACTAACATAAAGATTTGAAATCATAATAAAATTTAAAGCAACAAAATAGAATAGATACCTGGAAGCCCCAAAACAAAGAATATACATATCGTGTCACGATACTATTTTCCGTGGTCAAGTTAACAACGTGTTCATAAATTCCGTAATGGAAATCACTATCAGCTTTTCCATTATCAGCAGAAAAACAATCATCGGAAATAGAATCATTTCTCCACTCTTGCCAAGCTGGCTGCGAAGCAAAACTCATACCAATATTCCCACGTCCACAATCTATAAATGGTTGACAACTGTGACTATGAGATCTAGAGCAAGCATCTCGCAGGCATTGATGTACCCTCTGGAAAAGAAGATAAGAAATTAAACAAGTCTGCAGAAGCATATCAGTATGCTAAGTCATGCATAATAATCTTAACCCTTAAACTTACATATGCATATATGCACATCAGTCACAAGAATACAAAGGCAACAACTGACACAACGAGTAGGGAATAAATGCATATAACCCTTCAGACACACAAGAACGCTTCAGACATGCAATATTTATTGAGAATTAGTTTGTTGAAAGCTTATCACTAACTGTTTAGTATTTAAGTTGTCCATTCTTCGATAAGAACCCTACATATGGTATCAAAACAAGTTATAGGATAGCATAAAGAACCTATGCATCGCAATTTTCTGAAGGATGCTCCACATCAAGTCCATCAATGTTCGATGGTTCCAACTACTACTACTGGAAGAAAAGAATGACGATCAACATCTGGTCTAGCGACTATGATATATGAAACTTCGTGGAGATGTCCTACAGCAAACCTATCACTCACTCCTCACAATGGTCAAATGAAGAGAGCTACGGCAACCCTAAACTCAAAGGTAATGAATATCTTATTCCGTGCTTTAGATGACAATATTTTCAATCGTATATTAGGAGTTATATCGGCAAATCAAATATGTCGCACAGTCAAAGCACATGAAAAGTCTTCATCAAACGAAGAAGAGGACCAACCCAAAAATACTTGTGTGTGTTTCACAGCACAAGAGGTAACATGATGATTTAATAGAAGCTTTTAATGAATTGTATGAAAAATATAAAAAATTAAATGGTTTGTATAAAATAGTTAAAAATGAACATTAAGTGTTAAAGAATGAACATCGTATTTTTCTTATCCAATTTAGATAATATTCGTTTAACTAATGAAAGATTAGTTGTAAAAAAATACAAATCTAAAGAAGGAAAACATTTTACTTAAAAAGGAATCTCATAATTTAAATTAGAATAGAAGAACTAATAGAAGAACTAGACAAAAGTTATCCTTAAGTAAATATAAATATAAAGAAATAGCTCATAACGTTAATAAGTTTAACAAAGGAAAGAAAAATTTAATGAATTATTAATTAACCAACATGTTTCTAATTCCAATCAAGGATTATGTTATAAAAATATAAAGAAACATGTTAATAATAAATTGCATGTTAATCAAGTTAAAAAGAATCATGCATATATTTAAGACAAAAAACTCGCTCACATAAAGTACATCATAATCATTTTGATGAACCACATCGACTGCATCATAAACATCATTGATTTCTTTATGAATACCCAATGATGCATGTAAGTTTGACAAAAATTCATACATTAGCAATTTCATTAGAAATGTGCATTATTCAAGAAACTATTTATATGTGCAATCAACGAAAACAGGTTCAAAATGGATTTAGTTATGAATAATTAAATCCTAAAGAATACAATATAATGCACATTGGGTATGTTTAAGGTGCCTTACATGAAAATGAAACTTTGAAAACAAAAAGGATAATAAAATTGAAATTTCAATTTTATCATTGAAAAGAAATAGAAAATTTAAGATATTAAGTTTATAATAAATAATTAAGAAGAATCTTACTGAAAACTAACAGTTTCTCTCTAATTCCATTGCCGTTAGTCAACCAATGCACACTTACTAGTTGACTAACGTACAATTTAGTCAACTAATGAGTCTTGACTAGTCGACTAATGCAGTTTAAAAATCACATCAGCCTGTGTTAATTCTGTATTAGTTTTTCTGAGTTCATATCCTGATTTGGTATATATAATTTTGAGTCTCTAATGACTAATCCATGGACGCAAAATGAAAAGAGTACCAACTTTCACGATTATTTTTCGCATGTACATATAATAAAAAGGAACGAATTCAAATTGATATGACTTCATAGAATGATACGATGATACCAACACTTGGTATTTGATTATTATTTTTTAGCACGTCCTTCTTTTGGAGATGCGAAGTGGGAGAAATGCTAGAGGGCACTATGAAAACCAAAAATAGAACCATCAATTTCAGGGGAGTATATTCTAAATTTGTCTAAATCTAGTATACATCTGATTTTGATTAATATGTTTGGAATCATCAAAAAGGTAGAAATTATTGGATATTGGATTCTCATAATATATATTTTGATGATAATCAAACATAATGTTTGTATTAATGTGTTTTGTATATCATTTAGGAAATTGTTAGAAAAGATCAAAGGTCAGATGCTCATTTGTGAATGACAAAACATGGACACGTAGCAACAAGTTTGACACATTATATATGGCAAAAGACAGATTGGTTAAACTTGCACAGTTTAAGTATGAACCTTTACATAAACTACTACATGCTAATGTTTTGTTTGACACATTATATATGACAAAAAGCTCAACCTTAAACTTGTATTATATACTTAAACTTGCACAGTTTAAGTATGAAACGTAGGGTTTTTTAGGATTAATTCCGTATTAATTCTAGGTTTATTCCTAAAGTTTCATGTGTGTGGCATCTTCAAGGCTTTACAGAAACTACAATGACAAAAAAGGTTTCAGGTGCGTGGCATCTTCAAGACTTTGCAGAAACTACAATGACAAAAATAAAGATTACATCAATTATACAAATCTTCATCTTAATCTTGATGTTGTCTTATGCTCCATGTCCTTTGTCATATGGCTTCAAGTCATCTTGTCTTGCCACACCATCACTTAAACTTGCATGTTAATCAAGTGGTATGGCAAGTCAAGGCAAGATGACTTAAAGACATATGACAAAGGACATGGAGCAAAAGACAAAATCTAAATCAAGATTGAAGATTTGCATAATTGATGTAATCTTTATTTTTGTCATAGTAGTTTATGTAAATCCTTGAAGATGCCACACACATGAAACATTAGAAATAAACTTAGAATTAATAGAAAAATAATCCTAAACAAACCCCCTAGGTTTTATACGTAAACTGTTCATTTTTATCTTTATTAGGTGACCAATGAAGAACCATTAATCAACTAATGATAAAGCACTAGTCGACTAATGATCCTTCTCTAATCGACTAATGAAATAGCCGTCGGCTGAGTTTGACTTTGAGAAACTAGCTGTTTCTATGCGTTGAGGGCAATTTTGTCATCCTCTCTCATAAAAAATTTCCTCTAAAAATAGAGACTAAATCTTAGTTATATAGAAAAGGAAATAGAGAAGAAAAACAATAAAATAATCACATTTTGCCCTTGTGCTCAAGCTTTTACTTCAAATCTCTTTGGGCCTAATTTCTATTCTTCAAAGAGGAAATCGGTAGAATAAAAAATCCCTACTCTTTAGACATCATTGCATCACAAGATCTTTATCTTTAAGGCTATATGAGTTTGTACAAAGTTTCACCTCGGGTGTTAAGGTGATGTTGATCTCGATTTGAAAGGTTTCCAATCTCATAGTGTTGAGATTGGAGTTTACAATTGGTAAAAATGTTTGTCAAATTATGATGTTGTAACTCTTGTTTGTGAAAGGATCCAAGTAAAAAATCTAATTTTTATTTATAAAAACAAAAAATAATAAAGGTCGTGGCCACATTCGAGAGATGGACCGTTCTCCCAAGTCGCCGATTTAAAAGGACGACTGCACTCTCGCATACAAGAGGGAAATCTCAACCTCTTATGATTTCTCTCTACAAAATAAGCCTGGCAATCCCTTCACCCATCCCTACATATAAATAGAGTTCAGAAAGACAAAATTATAGAAATCCCCAAAAAATAAAAAATTACGAAAATGCCCAAAATTTACGAAAATGCCCCTGAACAGATCTTTCAACCGCCCGATCGACCTGATCACTCTCTCCTTCTCTATTATGTAATAATCCTATCATTACTCCCCCAAAAAAGCCACCATGTCCTCATGGTAAAAGTCTGGAAACTGATGTGCAATCACTCCCAAAAGCTTCCAAGTACTCTAATGATCAGGAAGGCCCCTCCAACACACCAACACCTCAAGCTCCCCAGAACTACTTCTACGAACCTCCTTCAACTCCTCGGGCTCTATCTATATCCTCGGTTAATATCTCGGGAAACAACCGGATTGTGGTATAATCTCCAATGGCTTGACGAAACTGACACATGAAATATCGGATGAATAGCCGACCCTGAAGGCAACTTTGGCTGGTAAGCAAACTGGCCAAACTTGGCCTCAGTCTCATATCAAAATACCGCGGCGAAAGCTTCTCATTTCTCATATGCGCCAAACATCTCTGCCTGTAAATGCACAGCTTCAAATACACCTTATCCCCTACCGCAAATTGTATCTCCCACCGCTGAGCACCAGCTTGTGCATTCATGATCTACTAATCTCGTGTAATATGGCGCTTCAACTCATCCAATACATGTCCCTTTCCTCCAAATACTGCTCAACCTGAGAAATTGAAGTCGAACCATGTCCACAATGCAACAAATAAGGGAGATCTCAGCCATTTAAAATCTTGAACAGTGTAGTATGAGCCGCCGTTTGAAAAGAGATATTATACCAATACTCCACCTCGCCCACAGCCGTGGAGTCTCTGATATTAAACACCGCAAGTCTCGGTATTCCTATTGACAACATCAGTCTGGCTGTCAGTCTAGGGATAATAGACTGTACTTTTCTTCAATACCGTCACATGCGCCCGAAAAGCTCTTGCCAAAACTGGCTCATAAAACCGGATCTCTATCAGAAACAATAGACGCTGACAGCCCATGCAAGTGAACAATCTCCCTCAAGGTCTCAGCAACAGAAACAGCAGTATATGGATGTCGAAGCGCAATAACGTGAGCATATTTGCTGAGGCGCTCAATCACAACAAGAATAACTGAGAATCCTACAGACTTCGACAACCCCTCAATACAGTCCATGGTAATCTCCTCCCAAACACACTCAGGTAAAGAAAGAGGCTATAGCAACCCACCAGAAGCCATCACCATGTATTTGTGACGTTGACAAATGTCACCTTTGTCACCATCTCCTCCACGTCCTTCATCCCCTTTTAATAAACTTCTCTCGCTAAGCACTTATAGGTCTCGACTAGGGCTGAAGGCACATGTTCGGGCCATGCAAGGGCGTGACTGCCCGGCAAGGTCATGGCAGTGGCATGGCGCCCCTGTCGAAGTCTTGCAGGGGTTGTGCACCCCTGCTGTTGGTCGACAATGGGCAGGGGCCGGGCGGCCCTATCGGCCTTCCCTAAGGGTTGTGCGACCCTGCAGCATGGTTGTAGATGCCGGGCTACCCTGCTGCGGCCCCCTAGGGGTCGGCTAGGATCCCTTCTACGTATTCAGCCGCTTTGCCCTTGCTCTTCTCCACAGTCGGTGCCTCTTGACTTAGGTTAGTGTTTTCAACCTCATCGATTATTTTCACTGAAATGCTCGTAAGTTGCATAATTTATGCTAGTGTTTTGATGCGACTCGGCTAGTGGAGGAGGCGGGCCGCGCGGACATGGAGGGGGCTCCGGTTCGGGTCTAACAACGGAGGAGGCGACTTGGGTCCACCATGGACCCGGTCCCAAACTTGTAATTCCGCAAGAGAAGTGGATGGCTAAAGGGTAATTAGACATTTGCTAATCCATCCCCTTATAAGGGGCCGGCCGGCCCTAGCTATGGCTTTTATCGAAGAATTGATGAGGTATTTTATTTCCCTTAGAACCCTAATTTAATTCCTATTACTAATTAGTTGTTCTTGAGGTTAGATCTATTATTCTAGGAATTAATTAGTATTTTCAGATCAGTTCTTCGTCATTAAAACCTAGATTAGGAAGTCCAAAGCCATAAAAATCCCACCTTTGATCCCCACAAAAAGCCCTAATCATATCAAATTGGTATCAGAGCAGTCGATCTATGGCAAGCACGCGATCTATGGAGCGGGTTGAAGTTTTGGAAGAGAATGTTGAACGGATGGAAGCCCAAATCAGCAAGGGTTTCATCGACTTGAGAAGGGAAGACGCCGAGATAGCCGCGGAGATCCGGGGAGAGATGAAAGAGAACCAAGAGAAAACGGAGGCGAAATTGACGGAATTAACGGAGGCTATATCGGCGTTGACCGCACATCTCATACCGAGGTAGATCCAAGCAAAAAGGAGCCACCTTTGGCAAAGGACAAGGGCAAAAAGACGATCTTTTTCGAAGGCGGGCCGAAACGAGATGAAGACGGAGGTGTCGATCTAGGAGACATGGAGTGGGGGACTCATTATGATCCCGCACCGTTGCGCCACGAAGATAGGGGCACCGGAGGGGGTTTTTCGCCCCTCCGGCAGCCCTCCGGGAGGCCACCGCACCCCCAGGGATCTCTGGGGGGCCGGCGAACCCCCAGAGGAGCGGGGGAGGGCCGCCAGGCTCCCAGGAGGGGCGGCCGCACGTGCCGCCCCTCACTGCACCCCCGGCGAACCCAGGCGGGCCCGCCTGGAGCCGCTGGCCCAAATTTAGGGCCAGCCGCCCCCGGCGAACCCCTGGGGGGGCTTCGGCCGACCCCAGGGGAGGCTTCGGAGGCTCGACGGACCCCCAGGGGGCCCCGCCGGCCTTCCAGGACGTCCGACAGACTTTTCTGAGCACATTTGGGCCCCCGGGGGGCCCGCCCAAGGTCCAAGAAGCACAATTTCCAGGTTTTCAGCCTTTTGGGGATCCGACGGAGGTTTTCAGCAGCCTGGAGGCCACCACCAGATCGCGGGTGGTTCGTCGACTCAGCCCCCACCCTTCGGGGGAGTGACGGGTGACTGGAGAGCTTACCAGGGCCCACCGGGAGGTCACCAGACAGAGTATGGACATCCACAGGGTGACTGGCACGGACATGGTACAGATGGAGGAGTCCGAGATCGAGCCGAGGCATATTTTCCAGACGGACGACAGGGATACCAACAGAGGGGAGGATTTAACCAGCAGGAGAGAGGTGGATTCGCTGGCGAGAGACGTCTGAGAAGCTCGAGGTGCCCATCTTTGAGGGAGGAGACCCAGATGACTGGATGTACCGGGTGGAGAGGTACTTGGAGGTGTCAGCAGTCCCAGGAGAGGAGTGGCTTCGGGCGATAGGTGTTTGTTTGGAGGGGAAGGCCTTAGGCTGGTTTCGTTGGACCGATCAGCAGCAGCCATTTCAGACGTGTGTTGAGTTTACGTCGCTCTTGATGGAGCGATTTGGTGCAGGGCAGTCTGACGGCGTGTTCGATAGACTATATTCACTGAAGCAAGAGGGGAACGTAGGGGATTATATCCGGAAGTTTGAGTCGCTCTGCCACCGAGTTCGGGGAGTATCTGAGGAATCTTTGGAGGGCTGCTTTATGAAGGGGCTGAAGCCTACGGTGAGATCAGGATTGAGGCAGTTCGAGCCAGTTGGTCTGCGCGGGATGATGACGTTGGCGAGAAAGGTGGAGGACCATCAGGAGACGGAGCGGAGAGCTCGCGGGACGTGGGGAGGCGCCACGTTCAGGGGTCAGGCGGCCGCTACAGGACAGAGGACTGCACCTTCAGGGACCACGTCTGGTCAGGGAGCTACAGCCGTTGCTGGGGGCGGCAGAGACAGGAGGCAGGAGCCCCGAGCTGGGGGCAAGGTGCAGAGGATGACAGATGCAAAGATACGGGAGAAGCGGGTGAAGGGATTGTGCTTCAGATGTGATGAGAAGTTCACCCCAGGACACCGATGCGCTGATCGGACTCTCCAGATACTGATAGCTGACGATGAGGAGGGAGAGGACGAGGTTGTCATCCTAGAGGCAAGAGAGGATGAGGAGATAGAGCACCAGCACTTGGACTTTGCGGAGGTGTCTCTCAATTCAGTGGTAGGGTTCATACCGAACCATACCATGAAATTGGTGGGACAGGTGGGTAGTCAGGAGGTGATAGTGTTGGTCGACAGTGGGGCCACCCACAACTTCATTTCCAACAGGTTGGTGGGAGCACAGTGATTGCAGATGAGTGGCACGGGACGGTATGGAGTGATGCTGGGCATGGGACAGGTGACGCACAGCACAGGTGTCTACCGCGGGGTGATTGTGACGATTCAGGAAGTGCAGATTGTCACAAACTTTCTTTCTTTGGAGCTAGGGAGTACCGATGTCATCCTGGGGATGAAGTGGCTGCAAACCCTCGGGGAGACCAGGACGAATTGGAAGATGCTGAGGATGGAGTACCAGGATGGGGGAGGACAGTGGTATTGCAGGGGGATCCCAGCCTCTGCCGTTCTTTGGTGTCTTATAAGGCCATGTCCAGAGCGATCCACACGGCGGGAGGAGGTTTCTTGGTGGAGCTACAGGCTGTGTCAGCATCAGTGCAGAGCGAGGACCAGACACAGGTGGTGGTACCGGAGGTTGAGCAGCTGCTGGCTCAGTATGAGGAGGTTTTCCAGACACCACAGGGCCTGCCACCACACAGAGATCATGAGCACGCCATCGTCTTGAGGGAGGGCGTGTCTCCCATCAGTGTGCGACCCTACAGGTACCCACAGGTACAAAAGGACGAGATAGAGAGACTGGTGGAAGACATACTGCAGGCAGGAGTGATACAGCCGAGTACTAGCCCCTTCTCCGGTCTTGTTTTATTAGTGAAAAAGAAGGATGACAGTTAGAGATTCTGCGTGGGTTACAGGGCCCTGAATAAGGAGACGGTTGTAGATAAATTCCACATCCCTGTGATTGATGAGTTGCTGGACGAGCTCCACGGGACAGCATGTTTTTCCAAGATTGATCTGAAGTCAAGGTACCATCAGATACGGATGAGGACGGCCGACGTGCTCAAGACTGCTTTCAGGACTCATAAGGGGCACTATGAGTTCCTGGTCATGCCCTTTGGCCTGACGAATGCCCCGGCGACATTCCAGGCCCTGATGAACAAGGTCTTCCGACCTTACCTCCGGAGGTTTGTGCTGGTATTTTTTTGACGACATCCTGGTGTACAGTCGCAGCATGGAGGAGCATGTGGGGCACCTGCGGGCAGTATTGCATGAGTTACAAGAGCAGCAGCTGTGTGCTAATAAGAAGAAATGTTTGTTTGGACAGCTGCAGGTGGAGTACTTGGGACACGTGGTGTCTGCGGAGGGGTGGCGACAGATAGGGCCTAGATTGCAGCCATGTTGGACTGGCCGATACCTACCACTTTACGGGGTTTGCGGGGCTTCTTGGGCCTGACAGGTTATTATAGGAAGTTTGTCCAGGGGTACAGTTCGACTGCGAGCAACTCAAGAAGGACAGCTTCCACTGGGGCGAGGAGCCGACCAATGCGTTCGAGGCCTTGAAGCAGGCGATGACGACGGTGCCGGTGTTGGCACTTCCAGATTTCAGCAGACCATTTGTGATAGACACCGACGCGTCAGGATATGAGCTGGGAGCAGTGTTGATGCAGGACCAGAGGCCTATCGCTTTCTTCAGCCAGACTCTGTCAGCACGAGCGAGGCTGAAGTCAGTATATGAGCGGGAGTTGATGACGATTGTTCTGTCCATTCAGAAGTGGAGGCCCTACTTATTGGGAAGGAAGTTCATAGTGAGGACCGACCAGCGGAGTTTGAAATATCTGTTGGAGCAGCGCATAGTTACCGAGGAGCATCAGAAGTGGCTCTCCAAGTTGGTCTATTTCACCTTGGAGATACAGTACCGACCAGGCTTGGAGAACAAGGCGGCAGACGCCTTGTCGCGCCGCGAGGAGCCCGCCGAGGTGGCGGCCATTTCAGCACCCGTCCTTTTATATTGGGAGCCGTTGAGCAGGGAGATTGAGGCTGATAAGGACCTGGCGAGGATACGTGAGGCACTGCAGCAGGGTTCTACTGACTTCCCGGGATACACCTTGAGCGGACAGAGACTTCTCTATCACGACAGCCTGGTGATTCCCAGAGGCTCCGCCCATATTCCGACGATCTTTCAGGAGTTCCACGGCAGCGCCATCGGGGGCACTCTGGTATACAGCAGACTTACAGGAGGATGGCGAGAGAGATATATTGGCCAGGGAAGAAGAAAGACATTGCCCAGCGGATTGCGGAGTGTGACGTGTACCATCGTCACAAGTATATGGCAATGGCACCAGCAGGGATTTTACAGTCGTTGGCCTTACCTGAGAGAGTCTGTGAGGAGATCAGCATGGATTTCATCGAGGCGTTGCCGCGATCCGAGGGTTACAATTCTATACTGGTGGTGGTCGATCGGCTCAGCAAATACGTCCATGGCATACCCCTCATGCACCCGTACACTGCAGTCACAGTGACAGTAGCTTTTATGAAGGAAGTGGTTCGCTTGCACGGTTTTCTCGCCTCCATAGTGTCAGACCGCGATAAGGCGTTCATTAGCAGTTTCTGGCAGGAGCTGTTCAAGGTGCAGTGGACCAAGCTGCGAAGAAGCACTGCCTATCACCCACAGACGAATGGGCAGACAGAAGTGGTGAATAGGAGTGTGGAAACCTACTTGAGGTGTTTTGCATCAGAGGCGCCAAAGCAGTGGGCCAGATGGTTAGCTTGGGTAGAATATTGGTACAACACCTCGTACCATTCAGCAACGCAGAGCACCCCTTTTCGGATTTTATACGGTCGGGACCCGCCCCCTTTGATACACTACAGCAGAGGAGCCACACCTGTGTCACAGGTAGAGGAGCATTTGGGGGAGAGGGACAAGTATCTAGAGGAGTTAAAGAAACACCTGTTGAGAGCCCATCAGATTATGAAGACCAAGGCAGATGCGCACCGGAGAGATGAGCAGTTTGCGGTGGGAGATCGGGTTTATCTGAAGCTCCGACCTTACAGACAGAGGACCTTGGCCCGTCGGAGCAATGAGAAACTAGCAGCCCGCTATTATGGACCTTTCGAGGTGACAGCTCAGATCGGGAAAGTAGCATATCGTCTGCATTTGCCTGCCACTTC
This sequence comes from Scilla litardierei, assembly GCA_030789695.1. Taxonomy (NCBI): domain Eukaryota; kingdom Viridiplantae; phylum Streptophyta; class Magnoliopsida; order Asparagales; family Asparagaceae; genus Scilla; species Scilla litardierei. The sequence goes on from CM061131.1 coordinate 46,337,624, forward strand.
CACCATTCACCCAGTGTTTCACGTCTCGCAGTTGAGGAGGGCCATTGGGAATGACACACTATCTCCGACCTTGTCACCCACTTTGACAGATGACATGGAGGTGCTTCTTGAGCCTCAGGAGCTGACAGAGGGATCCGACAGGCTACAGACGGGACACAAGAGGTGCGTATCCGATGGCGGGGCCTACCAGACTACGATGCTACATGGGAGTCTGCCATATTGATCCGCAACCAATTTCCGGAATTCTACCTTGAGGACAATGTGGCACTTTTGGGGGGAGTAATGATGCGACTCGGCTAGTGGAGGAGGCGGGCCGCGTGGACATGGAGGGGAATCCGGTTCGGGTCTATCAACGGAGGAGGCGACTTGGGTCCACCACGGACCCGGTCCCAAACTTGTAATTTTGCAAGAGAAGAGGAGGGCTAAAGGATAATTAGACATTTGCAAATCCCTCCCCTAATAAGGGGCCGGCCGGCCCTAGCTACGGCTTTTATCGAAGAATTGATGAGGTCTTTTATTTCCCTTAGAACCCTAGTTTAATTCATATTGCTAATTAATTGTTCTTGAGTTTAGATCTATTATTCTAGGAATTAATTAGTATTTTCAGATCAGTTCTTCGCCATTAAACCCTAGATTAGGAAGTCCAAAGCTATAAAAATCCCACCTTTGATCCCCACAAAAAGCCCTAATCGTATCATGTTTCTCCATGATTATCTAGGGCTTCACCATGCTTCACTATGGTTTCACCTTGTTTCCCTAGGTTTTGCTTCACACCGCTCGTCATTGTATTTCTCTTCGAAAGTGTCAAACTTGTCTTTCGATCTTGTCACTGCCATAGATCTCACCGCTCTGACACCAAATTGATAGGATCCGAATGAAAAATCTGATTTTTATTAATAAAAATAGAATATAATAACGGTAGTGACCACGTTCGACAGGTGAACCGCTCTCTCAAGTCGCTGATTCAAGAGGACGACCACACTCCCCATACAAGAGGGAATTCTCAACCTCTTATGATTTCTCTCTCCAAAATAAGCCTACAAATCTCCTCACACCTACCCGCATACAAATAGAGTTCAGAAAAAGACAATTACAGAAAAATCCAAATAAACTAAAAAATTACGAAAAGTCCCAAAATTTACGAAAACGTCCCTGAACTCATCTTTCAGCTGCTCGATCCACCTGATCCCTCTTTTTTGTCGTCTCCGAAATGTAATAATCACATCAGTTTGCAAGATATTAGTGAAAATATCAAGCGGTGAGCTTGGGAACTTGACTAGATCAAGGAGACCGAACCAGGATATATCGTTACGTTTGCAAGTGGATCTTCTCTGGTTTGCTTATTTATTTTATTTATATTGTGATAATTCTCGTTGTTTATTTATGTTGCATTATTTATTAAGAAATGATTTGTTTAAAGCTTATCGTTATCCATAATTGTTTAGTGTTTAAGTTGTGCATCACCCAACTGGGACCCTACACCTTCATCCAAGTTTGTAAAATGGGATCTCTTGAGTTCTCTGGAGACAATTTAATGGAAACCCTGAAGGTGGATATGCATTTTAGGGTGGTAAATGTTGGCGCCCTCCTTAACCTCTAGGAATCACGGGTTCATCTCCTTGTGGAGTTTACTATCTAAACTAAGTTATCAATAATTTATTATCTTTGTTATATTAACATATCTTATGTTCTTGAGATTAAAACTCTTCGGGGATACTGATATTCTTGCGTGGGATTATTCAATTATTTAAATCTTGATTATTAATTTTCTACATTATCATCCCGAGTACGTGTTAATGAGAAATTGATTTTGCTATGGATCTATATTGACTTTGATTCAATGTAACTGTTTAAAAGAATTTTTTTGATTGAATCTCAAGTTATTTATCTGGCAAGCGTATGTATTCTTGTGCATGACCAATTAGAAAATATCAATTTGATTTCATCACTATGTACAAGCACCCCATCCCTACTCTTCTGGAACCTAGGGGTGTGTTGACACCTCCCTCCCTTTTAAGTTTGCATTATATATACATGCAGGTGGACGTCAAATGCACATACACATATGTAGGACATTGAGAGGGTTCCCTAATAGAAGTATCACACCAGTATAAACACATGGCTATCACACAAAACTGCACAATGGTGACATTATACATATGATTCACAAGAGGAAGTAGTGCAAGAAACATAAATGCTATCAGATAACAAGCTTGAATGGATGTACAAGTCTTCACAAACCTGTAAGCCAAAGAGGTACCAACATGAACCGACGACGTGTCCAGCCAATAAAAACATTAGAAGATTAATAACAAAATTTGCCCATGCTGACTCAAAAATAAACCCACTTGCAGATTGACCCGCAACTAATGGGAGAATTCTAGTTATTCTAGGGCCGTACTGAACAAGAACTATAGCACGCAATAAATTTTTAGCAAAATTTGCTGTTGATCCCACATATCTTGGTATGATAGCCAATATCATGACCTGAATTGAAGACAACAAATACACCATTAAGAACCATGGAAAAAATTTAAAAATGGTTAATCAGGAATTACTGAAGGCTTCGCATTTCTAGCGCGCACACACACACACACATATATATAAAGAAAAAAGAATTCAACGACAAGGAACCTGTTGAAAATTTGGATCATATAAGTGAATGCTGATGGTAGATTACAAAGCATAAACAACAAGAATTCTCATGCTTGATCATGCAATGAAATATTACTTTTTTGTATAAATATTTTGAAATCGGGAAAAAATCAGATAGTAAAATACTGGACTACGCAACAAAGTGTAGATCAACAAATTCAACTTAATGCTTTGAACTAAATTTTTTTCAGAAGGAACTTTGGCGCCATCGCTTCTCAGACAAGAAAGGAAACATGCTAAAGATATTATAAACCATACATACATGCAACTCATTTTTTACACACACACACACACATACTAGCCATAACTTGTGACCTATTGGCATTCTAAATATTCCCACGAAAAAATTTCAAACCTTTCAAAATCTCTCGCCCCGAAAAAAAATGCAGCATCATCCACAATATCCTACCACACAATTCAACCACATTTAAATCCCTCAGAAAAAACTTACAGCCACATTCAAAATATTATACCCCAAAAAAAAATTTAACCATATTCAAACTAAAATTTAGTTTCCCAAAAATGTAGTTTCCTCCAAGTTTAGTTATCCCCAAAATTTAAAATTTAATTTTCTCCATTTGGTTCACCCCAAAATATTAAATTTTAGCTCCAGTAAAAATTTTAGTTCCTCAAAAATTTTAGTTCACTCAAAATTTAGTTCCCTCTAGATTTAGTTTCCCAAAAATTTTAAGATTTCCTCCCAAACTTTTCCTCCCAAACAAAAAAATTTAACTATATTCAAACTACAATTTAGTTTCCCCTTAAAATTTTAGCTCCCCGAAAATTTAGATTTCTCCTGATTTAATTACCCCAAAATTTAAATTTTATTTCCCCTAAAAATTTAGTTCCCTTCAAATTTAGTTCAACCGAAAATTTTAAATTTTAGTTCCCTAAAAATTTTAGTTTCCCCAAAAATTAGTTTCATTCAGATTTATTTCACTGCAAGATTTTAAATTTTAGTTCCCCTAAAAAATTTAGTTGTACATCTTATCCTCAAACATGATCTCAACACTTGATTAAGGATATCATTCTCTTCATTTTATCAGTAACTTACTTAGCACAAACATTAGTTATATGATGATTACAATGTATCACTTAACATGTTCATTCTCCTATTTACTATTGTTATGTTACATTATAGATAGTCATTGTATCAAAGCTATATTTTACCGTGCATTTACTGATGTTTATTTTTAGTCAAGGAAATCTACGTAAGTAGGTCTTACTGATGGATATTCTATTTGTTTTGTTTCTCTGTTCTTAGAAATATTTGTTAGGGATTCCCAATATTCTTCCTTGCATGTTTGGACTCTTTTGAGATTGTCAGGCACTATAATTGCATAAGTCTTTTCATACTAGCATTTCCATTCTTTCATATTTGTTACACATGGATTATATATCCCATCATGATTGTAACCACTAGTTAGATTACAAATGTGTTTTTATTTAGGTTGAGAAAAAGAATCCTAAGTAAACTTAAATATGCACTGGCTTGTCACCTTTCATTTTCCTTAGCATTCCGAGAAACGAGACGTAACAGAATATGTATGGGTGGTGTAATACCCTTAAACCATCCTCATGGGATTTTTATGCACTAGAAATATTTTAAAATACAAAAAAAAATTGCGCTTTTTTGAAATTTTTAATTTTTCAATTTTCTACCACATTTCCCTTTCAAACCAGTTAACCAAACCCAAAACCTATTTTAAAAATTAAACTCAACCCCACACCCGCTAAGCACAAACCCGACCCGACCCGACCCGTTATCTCACAAATATATCATCTATCACCCTCTCTTTTATCTTCTCTTTTCCCTTTCTTTTTTCTTTCGTTTTTTCTTTTCTCGCCTTCATGTCGCTTCGCGCTCCATCATTCCCTGTGATTGGCCGCACGTTGCAGCCAGAGCATAGCGATATAGGCGACAGTAATGAATACGGCATGATGTACCTCTTTCCACGTCTCTCTCACTCTCTCGGTCATCTCCCTCTATTTAACCTCCACACCCTAATCCTAACCTCACTAACGCTATTGTGTTCTCTTCCCTCTCATTCACCGAAGTTTCTTTTCGCTCTCCACACACTTCCAACCACCCGCCTCTGATCCCCTCTCATAGAGGCAGTTGCAGCCACACGGCGATGGCGAGGCGACGAGGCCCCCGACGATGATCGCCGACGCTATCTTTGACTTTGGTGACTGTTGTCCCTTAATTTCGTTTCTGGCCCGATAATCTCGGACAATTTGGTGTAATTATCTAATTAGGAATTTTTATGCTGTATTCTTTCATGTTGGCCGTGATTTTGGTCATTTCCCTTACAATGATGATGATTGAGCAAATTAGGGTTTCTTCATTGTTTGGTGTGTGGTCATACGCTATACGGCCCATGTTGTTGGCATGTCATGTACAGTTGTACTCTACTTGTTGGTCTTATTCGCTAAGAATGTGACTGTGCTCGTTTGTGGTTCTGTTTGTTGGCTTTGTTTGCTAATATCTTGCTTTTTTTGCTTGGCTTTATTTCCAGCTTGTTATCCATTGCCTTATGCTTGCTATTTGGTGGTCATGTGCTTACTAGCCTTCTATCCGCTAGTCCTTTACCCGGTTGGTCTTGTGCTTCATTACCCAATTGTAACGTCCCAGACTCGAGTGCCGTCGCATTCATAATAATTTACAGGTCTTGCAGTTACCATTAAAGTCAATATAAAAATAAACATGAAACATTTACAACAAAAGTGAAAAAACTAATTTTATTTCATCCTTTGAAAAGTACATTGTTTAAAGCAGAAAGGAACTACATTTCTCTATTTTAAAGTCCTGGAAGAAAAATAAATAAAACAAGAACAAGTACTCTTCTGTCAACTCAAAGACTCAGAAATCAGCATCGTCTACTGGAAACTCAGACTCCTCATAATGTGGAGCCTCCTTGTAGATTGGATCGTCACCTTGCAGAAACAACAGAAATCGAACCACTGTCAATACATTGGATTTAACCTCAGTAAAATAATTAATTTATATCAAACAAGAATTTAATAGACATGCAAGAAAAACTATAAAGAAAATGTACTAACCTGGTCATGTCTATTAACCGTAAGGATATATCAACTAACAATTCATTTAGTGTTATGACTTATAATATGAGAGCATGATGCGCAATGTAAAGTCCATCTTGGACCACGAGGTGCTACCCGGCCCGAGTAAAAAAGAACTATAGCAAGAACTCAAGATCCATTGTCGAAAATCCTCCCAGACAAGAGACAAAAGCATGGATACAATTGCTCCCGCACTCTCCATTATAAGTTACCTCAAAACACGTGTCAAGTGTGGTTATTCTAGTTCTAAATTATGTTGAGTGTCATGTCCATAGTCCCTAAATTACATAATCAAGATATATACAGAATCTATGTATTTCAAGTCGCATGTCAAGTACAGGTGTCCAGTATTCAATACCCAATATCAAGTATCTAGTATCTAGTTCAAAAAAGCATAGCATTTGAAATATGTAATCTAGAGGAGCATGCAAAGTAAGAAACAAGTACAGTGTCCAGTTGCATTCATCATAACAATTAACCATTAAATCGACTATTGCCGGCATTTAAATCATCGACATTTAAAAATAACAATCAAGAAAATGTTGTAAATAAAAAGAAATAAAATTTTGACACTTCAGGGATCAGATTCGGCAACCCAACTCAACCCTAACACCTACTAGCTCATTGGGAGGATTTGCCACGACCGGTATAAAACCACAAAACAAATAAAAGAAATGATATTTTATCTTGAAACCTTTTTAAGAAAACTCATAGTAAAAGCTACTTTGGATAAACCCAACAGTCCTGCCATGAAAACCCCACGGGACAATCGCAAAAACTGCACTGATTCAGCCATTGAAAATACTACAAAACATTCACCAAAACTGCACCAAAACTGCACCCAACTGTAAAAAAACTGCACCCAACTGTAAAAAAAACTGCACCCAACAGTCACAAAACTGCCAGGGTACACCGAACAGCGACAGCCGCATGAAAACATACAAGACTAAGGGGAAACAACCAAAGCATGATATAGCCGTAAGAAAAATACAACAGAAACAAAACACAGCATCAAGGAACAACTAACACAGCTCATAGCACGGTCCATCAAGGAGCCAACAGCAGCCCATAAAAACAATCCACAGAAAATGACAAGTCGACAGGGCGTCGGCATCCGACCGGCAGTAAAACCTCCTCCGACGATCCCTGGGGTTAAAAAGAAAATGAAAACGACCATAGAAAATTATTAGAGACAACGACGAGGATCGCTCTTACGTCTCGGGTTATCGGGAATATTAAATCATTGGGAATAGCCCCTCGATTCTAACCCTACATCACACCACAAACACAAACAACCGAAAAAGAAGTAAAACGCAGCTATGGCGAAGATCGTCGAAGTCTAAATATGCATGCAACACAATTAAACAATTAATTGAAAGCTTTAGAGGGGTCAAATCGACCGTTCACCGAAGTTTGCGCAAGAAAATAAAGAAACCCGTAAGCCCCAAAGGAGATCCGAAAATCCCAGAGCAGATCCGAACAATTTTGGAGATGAAAAATAATTTTCTTTGCTTACATTTGCCTTAGAAATCAAGAAGATTTATGTAGAGGAGAGAGGAGCACGTGAGAGGAGGGAAGAGTATCTCCACATTGAGATTTCGCTCTGAAAAATCCGAAGGAGATGGATCGGTGGCCGGATTTGGCTTGGGTTTTCGATTTTGAAAACATTCGGTAAAGTTTTCGCCTGCCGCGTGAGATAAAGGGAATGAGAGTGATCGAGTTGTTTTGTGTGATTGGTGAGTGGAGAGAGATATTTGTGTTTATATATATTTGTTTAAATAATGGCCCTTAGTTTGGGCCGGTTTTGGGCTTGGCTCCACTAAAAAATAGAAAGAGAAAAGCAAAAGTAGATGAAGAAAAGTTTGGACTTTGGGCTCACAATTTTGAAGATGGGAAATTATATGGGAAATGAAAAAGAATAAATGGTTAGACTTAGCCAAAAAATAAGAAAAAATATACAGAGTAAATTCTAAAAGTTTTGGGCCATTACACTATTGCTTTGTGCTTGCTAGCCGTGTGTTGCTAGCGTTGTGCTTCACTGGCCAAGTGCCATGCGACTCTGCTTCTAGCCTCAGTTTTATGGTTGATGGCCTTGTTTCTTGCACAGAAACATATGCCTTGTTGCGTTGGCACATACCTTGCATGGGTCTTGTTTCTTGTGGCTTGACACTTGAGTGTGTCATGTTCTTTGTTGTGGCCCTTCTGTTGTGTGGCCTTGGCCTGTGTTGCTAACCTAGTCGTGTGACCTCTTTACCTGTCTTATGAAGGGGATTTTATCCCGAGCCTAGTGGGCCTTCGCCCTTCCCTAGAATGGTGGTATTGGATTTTATTCGGTGAAATTCGGAGGCGGAAATATATATTGATGACTTTGTTTTGAGAATAATCGGGAATCTATAATTAATTATTAATAACCATGGAAAATAATAACTTAATCAACAATGACATAAATGACTTTTACATGAAACTAAATTGGAAATATATTTGCAAGTAGTTCTAGGCCAAGCTAAAATTACGTCACTGATAATATACGATATTATATATTGGATCTATTCCCTTGGATATCATGAAATAACGTCCTTTTGGCATTACAAAAGATTTAGTACCTGACACATGACTAGTACAAGGTGATGCCTCAAAACAAACGCTACAACCATCAACAATGGATTATGTCTTTATAACGATAAGTGATTGAATTTATTTCCTGATATATGATTATTTATATTACTTATAACTACATGCCTTTACTCTTATGATATGAATTTTATGTGACGATGTGCCTGATATTATTCACTAAACATGTCCATCATGGTGCATATGATGTTGTACTTGATACCGCTTACTATTGAACATTGTGCATAGTCACTGTTCATATCTATTATACATGATGTTCACTGCACCTGATTACATGTTCCTAATATTGTAACTGGTATTAATCTCAATTACTGTTCCTGATTACATGTTCATGTTGTTGGATATTGGCCTTTAAGCTCAATAAAGTTTTGATGATCGCCACATTATGTGATTACTAATGTCTCGAAGTACTTTAATCTCAAATAACTAACAATGTTTAAATCAATGGGAGACAAAACAAGCTTGGTGATGGGATGATAGACTCAAGACATGTAGCAATTGGATGCATTGAAACCATAAAGAATCTTAAAGCTTATGTAATATCTTTTATAATTCTTTATGTATTTTGCTCTTTTCTTAGTAGAATGTGTATGCTTTGATTAGATGCACTTACACATTCATATGCATCATTTCCATCATAGGAATCCAAAGGAATTTCCTAGAATCTTTTCCTATAGGTTGAATGGCCAAAACACTCTAGATTATTCTTTCAGCCTATCACCAAGCGTCTGTTTTACACCCACCAGACGTTTGGCGTATCCATTAAGTGATGACCAAAAACCTAGGATGTCCAGCCGTCTGAAGTTCAGACAACAGGCGTCTGCATAGTGGTACAGACGTATAGTGGATGAACTTCAGTCGTCTGATCATGGGACTAGTTTTTCTGGACTCTCTGTCTGTTTATCCTACATTTGTTTAGACGTCTGAAGAAGACTTCCTAGATGCCTGAACAGTGCATCAGGCGTCCGGTATGTGAACTTCAGACATGGTGCGTGAGATTGGTCTTCTGCGTTATTCTTGACCCACTCATGACAACCGTCTGATTAAGGACCAGACGACTACACAGTACATCAGGCGTCTGATCACCCTCCATTAGACATCTGGTGCTGAGAATTCTGGTGCTGAGAATTCTGCTCGTTTATAGTCGTTGGACGGTTTTTTTAAAGAGCCATTTTCTTGGTTTTTGTGCCCGATTGGGCGAGAATTTAAACCCATTTGTGAGGCAATTTTTGGCACCAACAAACACTGATTAGAGAATCATTTATGAGCCAACTCAAAGAGAAAAGCTTCATCTCTTTAACTTTCTCATCCTTCCTTAAAGATTCTTTCATGTTGGTTTGATCTCCAAAGCTCAAGGAAAATCCACTATTGCATCAAGCTTATATCTAGCACTTGGACAACCACACTTCATTGCATCTACACTTAAGTTTGTAAATTCATTTAATGAAGGCAATATGAAGTGTGTATTTTCAATTTTGTTTCATTTTGTTGAACCTTGCTTCCGAGTTGTAGAAGTGTTCTCTCCAGGAAGAGTGTTTGATTCCCTTGGAATAGGAATTACTCTTGGAATAGGGTTTGCTATCTTGGAAAAGATAGGCTCTTTGGAAAAGAGTGGCTCTTGAAATATAGTGGCTATTGGAAAAGTGTGTTGTAGGGTTGTCTTGGAAAAGCCTTAGAGTGGAAAACCATGAAACTTTGGAAAGAGAGTGGAACTAGTATGCATTTGTCGAACCAGGATACATCGTTGTGTTTGCGTTTGTTATTATCTCTTGTGGTTGGTTGCTAATTATCTTGCTTTTAATTCCGCATTTGCAAGTTTTTTTAATTAGCTTATTATTGTGCATTAGAATATTCACTCCTCCCCTCTCTAGTGTTGTGCTGCCTAGTAGTGCGGATATTGTAGCATTCTTACACCTGTCACTGTAATTGTTACTGTTTCCAATTACTGGACTTGTTACATCACCTGATATTGTACCTAAATAGAGAACATATAGATGAGAAACTAATTGTCTCAGAAGATGTGGGAGCAATAAGGGATCATTATTATGGAAATATATCCATGTTTTCCGCTACACATTCTAAGAGCGAGGTTATATTTCAGTGTTGCCTAAATATACGCGGGCTTGTCACCCTCTATTACCATTATCTTTTTGAGAAGCAGTTGTCACTCACTGAGCTCTGCTCGGAATATAATAATTCCAAATTAGTTATGATGTCATTCAGGAGCTATTCAAAGAAAGATTGGTGACCACTTCAATAGTTTTACGACTATTTCAAAAGGTTATTTGAGGAATTGAAGGCATTGTTTCCCATCAAAGAAGATAAGCAAAAGATGAACAAACAACGGGAACAGATCATTGTGTTGATTGTTGTATTGTTTTTTCATTGAAGCATTGCCTTATATATAGTACAGCTCTATTTGGGATCCAGTCATCCCTCTGATAAATGTTGGTTGAAGTCAGAAAGGTTGGTTGGGGCCAGGTTATTGTTGCATGACTCCTTAACAACTCATACTGTTGCTGAGACAACTACTACTAGTTCAAGCACTGTTTTGATCTATCGGGCAGAATAAGATTGGTTGTTGTAGCTTCACTCTTTTCAGCCGCCACATGCATCTTACTCTACTACCCATGCTGAAACCTCAGGTACTACATTCATGGCTTCTATCGATATGCCTTATGTCTTAAACAATGGTGCTGATGCGTTTTGCATTTAGGCCTAGCAGTGCATTTTTCGGAATTTTCAGATCTTAGAAGTGTATATTTGTAATTTTCAGTATTATGGGTTTTTTCGTAAAAAATGCAATTTTTGTAATTTTTCCTTTATTTAAACTAGGGCCAGCTAGGAGGAGGGCATGCTTGATTATTTCGTGAAAACTATTGTCCTATGTGTCTACGAACTCTAACCGAGAGATCTTAGGCTTTCTTCTCGAATTGAAAGCTAGGAGAAAGACCGCATCACGAATTGTGGCCAATTATCTTGTTATTTCCGATTCCTCTTAATAAAAATCCCATCTTTTCCTCTTTCCACTCATAAAACCCCTATTTTAATTCCACCGAAGCCTTAACCTATCAAATCGGTATCAGAGCGCGATGATCTATGACTACGACGAGATCCAATGATCGAATCGATACGTTGGAAGAGCAGTTTGAGAAGTTTGACAGCGAGATCAAAGGGATCAGAAGAGTGTAGATGATCAAAGGAGCGAGATGGATCGGAGGTTCTAGAAAGTTATGAAAGCCATAAATCAAACAAACCAACAAGTCGCGGCATTGGCAAATATGATCAAATTAGATCTGACCGAAATCCCAAATCCCGAACAAAAGGCGAAGACTTTAGTGAAGGTGAAGGGCAAAGTTGATTCTTTTTGTGAATGGCTTCTTTCATATGCAAATCTGGTATTGGACGAGGAAGAACACGACTTCGATGGGGCAACAACACGGCTTGGAACCCCAGGATTTTCGGAGGGGGCGAATTGAAGGCCAAAGCACCCCTAGCGAAGCCGCCAGGGCCCTCGCAGGACCCTGGCAGCCTGCCATGGCCCCGGGTTGCAGCTGTGGGACCGCTGGGCTCACTTTGAGCCCCCGGTGGCCCCGAGGAGGACTAGACCAGCCAGATGGGTTCGACGAGGGGTTTGAGGGCCCTGGGAGGATTTTGACGCTAATTTCTATGGAGGGAGACCCACAGAACTTGATGCAGAGTTTGAAAACTAAAATCGATACCACAAGAATGACCGTGGTAACTTCATTGATGGAGGAGCTGATTGGAAAGAAGCTGATTGGGAGGGCGTTAATATAGAGGATCGAAACCCTGCAGTAGACTATTTTGACGCACACGATCCTTTGGCGTCACGACACCATGACCGTCGCCCGGGGAGAGGGACGCTTGGGGTTCACGGCGAAGAGCAGGCTCAGAAAGTTGAAGATGCCTATTTTGAGGGGGAGAACCCAGAAGAATGGACCTATAGGGCCGAACGATACTTCGAGGTGTCGCATGCGCAAGAGACTAAGTGGCCGAGGGCCGTTGGAGTGTGCCTGGAGAGGGAGGCACTATCGTGGTACAGGTGGACGCAACAGCAGCGGCCTTTGCGCCCGTGGGATGAGTTCACGACCTGCCTCCTGGACCGGTTCGAGGATATTCAGGGGCGACGTGTATGAATAGTTGTATGCTTTGAGGCAGGCGGGAACGTTTAGGGAGTATATAAAGAAATTCGAGATATTGGCGGGCCGTTTCCGTGGGGTTTCAGGAGAGTCCCTAGAGGGATGCTTCATGAAGGGGCTAAAGCCCACCAATAGGACAGAGCTGTAAATTTGGAGACCCAGAATCTTGTTAGATCGGATACGCCTGGCGAGGATGGTTGAAGGCATGCTTAGGAAAGAGAAGCGAGCCTGAGGAGCATGGAGCGGATCCATTCCTCGAAGCCAGTTAGCGACAGCAGAAAAGGCGTCATCAAGAGGGCTTCAATCCAGCCATAAGAGGACCACCGAGCTTCAACCGGACGATATGTGTAAATGGCTCACAGAGACGGAAATCCAGGAAAGGCGCACCAAGAGACTCTGTTTCTGCTGCGGCAAAAAGTATGGGTGAAGACACCGTTGCAAGGATCTGGCTCTCCAGATGTTGATCATTCAATATGAAGTAGGCTAACTAGTGGATCATGAAGAGCCGGGAGGGGACGAGGATCTCCATCTGGATTAGTGAGCCCATGATTTTCACGACATCACCTTGATTAAATGTGGTTCTTTGGTGGCAGAGTAATGATGCATTTTGCATTTAGGCCCAGCAGGGGCATTTTTTGAATTTTCAAATCTTAAAAGGGTATTTTGTAATTTTCAACATTATGGGTTTTTCGTAAAACTACAATTTCGGCAATTTTTCCTTTATTTTCAACATTATTTGGTGCCAACTTCTGCTCCTGTCACTTGCCCGTCTTCCCAACTGACACCCCCTGAAACTCCACCAAGAAGCCTCCTCTTGTCGATTGTAGAGTCCTAATCATGGTTTTATAAGAAATCACGGAGCGACATAGGCTGGGGTTCCCCTGCAACACTACTGTCTGTCCTTCCTCCTGATACTCCAACCTGAGACGCTTCCAGTTCGTCTTCGTATCTCCTAGGGGTCTGCAACCATTTCATGCCCAGGATGATATCCGTGCTCCCCAGCTCCAGAGGAAGGAAGTCGAAGATAATCTGAACCCCCTGAATGGTAAAAAGCAAGGCTCGACACACTCCACTGCTATGCGAAACATGTCATGTCCATAGCACCACTCCAAAGCGGCATGTGTCATTGAGCTTTAGTCTCTGCCTCTCCACTAGCCTGCGGGAAATGAAATTGTGGGTAGCCCCACGATCCACGAACACAGTCACCTCCAAATCTGCCATGTGTCCCATTAATTTCATGGTGTGGTTCGGTGTGAACCCCACCACAAAATTGAGGGATACCTCCACCATGTCTAAGTGCAGATGTTCATGATCCTCCTCTTCAACAGTCTCGAGCTCTAACACGTCCTCTCCCTCATCATTCAATATCAAGATCTGCAAGGTATGGTCGCCACGTCGGTTCCCTTGAGAGAACGTTTCGTCACACTTGAAGCATGGCCCCTTGGCACGCTTCTCCCTTATCTCAGCCTCTGTCCTCCGCCGCACCTACCCTCATAATCGTGCCTCAGCACCCTTCTCCTTCCTAGTTACTGCCGCTGCTTCCCCAGTGGCCGCCTTCTACCCCCTACTGGTGCATATCCTCGCAAAGGACATCCCCACACTACACAGGATCTCCTCTCCTCAGCCAACCTGTCCTCTACCATCCGTGCTAGCCGCATCCTATCAAGCAAGTCTACGGGCTTCTGGATCCTCAGCTCTGATCTAATGACGGGCTTCAGCCCCTTCATAAAGCACCCCTCCAGAGATTCTCCTGACACCCCGTAGACTCGGCCTAATAACATATCTAATGTACTCCCTCACCATGCTCTCCCGCCGCAGAGCATACAACATCTCATATGTGTCGCCTGCATGCACCTCCCCGAAGCAGTCCAGTAGGGGTGTGGTGAAATCCTCCCGAAATTGAAAAAGCCATTGCTGTTGTGACCATTGGTAGCACGACAGTGCCTCTCCATCCAAGCAAACCCCCACTACCCTCAGCCACTGCCTCCTGAACCCTCGACACCTCAAAGTATCGCTCCACCCTATATATCCAATCCATCTGGGTCCTCCGCCTAAAAAATAGATAGCTTCAGCTTCCTGACCCTGCTCTCCGCGGTGACTCCTCCAGGTGCACCTCTCTCATCATGATAGTCATGGTGTCGCGGTGGTGGTGGTGCAGTTAGATCATAGCCATAGTCTCCATCTGGGTATCCATCTCGCAGCTTCTTCCCAATCAGCCCCTCCTCCGTCCATGAATTCGCCACCGGTCATACTCGTGGTATTTGTCATAGTCCTCAAACTCCGCCTCACGCCTTAGAAGCCCTCTTTCATAGAAATCAACGCCAAATTCATCCTGTAGACCCCTAATTCCAATGCCAAAACCACCTCGCTATCCTATCCATCTTCGCGGGGTCTCGCCAGAAGCTCCAGATGTGACTGGAGGCCCGGTTGCTGCTACCTGGGGGGCCTGGCGGGCCGCCAGATGCCCCAGATGGCCATAGCGGGCCGCCAGGGCCCCTACGAGCCCTGGCTCACTCGCCAGGGGCCCGCGCGGCTCCTGGCGAGTTGCCAGGGGAGCCGTGACTGCCCTAGCGGGCCGCCAGGGCCAGTCGACTACCCTGGGGGTGTCGTTGATTTCCAACCTCTCGTTCGTCTCCCCGGTTGTCGTAGAACCCTTGTTGCACCTCCACACCTTCATTGAAATCATGTTCCTCGTCGTCCTTTACCCGATCTGAGTCCGAGAGAAGCCCTTTGCGAAAAGGGTCTACTTTCTCCTACCTATTCGCCAAAGATCTCGTCTTTTTCTCCGGATCTAGTGTTTCGGCTTGATTTGGGTCTAACTTCTGGTGGATCACGTCAAATTTCGGATTCAATGCCTCTATGAATTGCACGAATCTCATATCCAATTATCTTATACGCCTTTCTTGATCCCTTCGATCTTCTCCATCTTCTCCTCCAACGAGTTGATCCTATCCTTCGCTCTTATGGTCTCCATGGATCGAATGCTCTGATACCAATTTGATACAACCTAAGTCTTTTACGAAGAAAATGTAGGATTTTTTGTGGAAGAACAAATAAAAGAGAGATTTTTATTAAGTTTTTAGATCTAAAAATACCCCAATTCGAGAAAAGGCACTCTCCTAACTTTCAATTTGAGACGAATGTTCAAATCTCCAAAAGGTGATCGTGAACACCTTAGCCAACGGGATTTCACAAAATTAATCAAGCACAATCACCCCAGGGCCAACCCAAGTCTATAAACACAATAAAGTGCAGATTTGCACAAAAGCCCCTCTAATTCCAGATTTGCATACCCCAGTTCAGAATTTACATATTTGCCCCTGAAGTTGTCGAACTTGCCGCCGCGCACCTCTTATATGTGATGATCATATCAAGGGGCTTAGCCGTGGATGGACCATGGAAGAAATCTCCTCCCTGGCCACCTGATACTCATTTTTCTCATGTGTGTGTGTGAAATGTAAGTGAGTGTGTATATAAATATAAACAAGCAACTACATCAAGGCTAGCACCAACAAGTAGAGCATGTAAGGGAGAGGCTGGGAAGCAATCACCTAACACCAGGACTACCAGGTACGAAACCAAGAAAAAGAAAACTATACTGGGGAGGCAAACAAAAATCGGCCTAGGAAAGCCCCCAGTTTTCCAAAAATAGACGATCCACAGGATCAACATCATCCAGGTCACAAGCGACCATGCATCAAAAATATCAGAAGAGATCCTAGAAAGTAAGACATCCACGGGGGACGTCCTAGAATGAAAGATCCGGCTGTTCCTCTCCTTCCATACATGCCAAACGACTGCAGAGAAGACTAATATGGAGAGCTTACCCATAGGAGTGGTTTTCCTCCGTGATCCAAACATCCGTCTCAGCATGTGGGCATCAAAGGTGATGGAATTGGAGCAGGAGAGAAGGCCAAGCCGGAGTTTGCAAACAGATCAGACAAAAGCACTGTAATCGCATCGAAAAAAGATGTGACGAGCCGTCTCAGGATGGGAGCCACAAAGAGTGTAAGGGATCTGCGCCAGAATACCATGCCTGCCAAGCTGATAAGAAGTAGGAAGGCGTTCAGAGAGGGCGTTCAGGAGGGTAAGGGAGAACTTGGAGGTGTGCCCGGGAACCAGATCAAGGACGCCAGACGAGTAGGGGGAGCAATGACAAGTGCAAGACAACGCCAACCGGAGAGAACCACCAACCGGCCTCCATTCCCAGGAATTCGAACCACCCAGGACAGAAGCAAAGTGAGGAGCCAGGTGGGCAATGCAGTCAGGAAGAAGCCAGATCTTGCCATCCCAGAAGTCAGTAACACGACGATATCTTAAGGAATGAGTGAGTGTGCACAGCTTAGCAAGAGGGCCGCATGGGAGCCCAGGATCATACCAAAAGGACGAAGACAACCGTCGCACACGGCCCTACAGAAGCAATAAGTAGCAGAATCTCGGGATCGAAGAACATGCTTCCAAGAACCCGAGTCCAAAAACGCAGCCTCACACTGAAAGAAGGGATTATGCTTCAGATAATTATCCCTCATATAGGAAGCCCAGTGGAAAGGGGAGTGCACTAATCTCCAAAGAAGCTTGGCACCAGCTGCCACTCCCACCTCTCTCAAAGAACGCAACCAATCTCCCCCTCGCATTTGGAAAGACATATATCCTTCCACCTTCAAAGATGGAGCTTAGAGCCCCAAATGAAATCACGGCACATACGGTCAATCTCTGGCAAGATAAAAGTGGGAATGCAAAAAGACTGAATCCAGTAGGACACAAACCCATGGATGACAGTACGGACAAGCTCGATACGGCCAGAAGTGGAGAGAAGCCTAGAGGACCAACCAATAATATTAGCCTTGCACTTGTCCACGAGCCCAGAAAAGAGTTTCGCCGCAGGATACGTGGACGAGAGAGGGAGCCCAAGGTACTTGACCGGGGGGTCGGTAATAGGGATACCAAGGAGGAGGGAGAGCTCCGCACCAATGATGCACCCTAACTGAGGATCAACTTGCTCTTTCCCTTATTCACCTCGAGGCCAGTAGAGAGGTGGAACGAGAAAAGGAGCCTACCAAGCTCCGCAAAAGAAGAGGCCTCCGCCTTGCAAAAAACAATCATGTCGTCTGCAAAAAAGAGATGGGAAGGGATACTCCCCTCGCTTAAAGGGGTGGATGGCACCGGAAAGAGAAGCATGGTCCATGAGGAGAGTAAAGGCCTCCACAACAATGACGAAGAGAAAGGGAGAGATAGGGTATCTCCCTGGCGAACCCCTCTGCTACTCCCAAAACCCCCCGCAGGAGAACCATTAACAAACACTGAAAAGGAAGCAAAGTCAACACAAAACTTAACCCAATGGAAGAAAGAGGAAGGGAAGCCAAGGCGGAGCAGGAAAAAATAAATGAACTCCCGATTGATACTATTGAAGGCTTTCTGTAAATCCAACTGAATGCGGGCATTTGCTCCTAGGGAAGAAGAGAAGTCTGATGGACGAGAATGGAAGAGTCCGAGATGAGCCTGTCATTGATGAACGCCGACTGGTTCCAGGAAATCAGCCCCGGGATAACCTCCGTCATCCTACGGCTGAGAACCTTGGAGATGGTCTTGTATATAATATTACCGCGAAAGATGGGGCAATAGTCACCAAGAGAAGAAGCAGTGGGAGATTTGAGGACCAAAGTGAGGAAGGTGTGATTAATCTGCCTGAGGATACTACCAGAGATGAAGAATGAGTATACAGCACGAAGGACATCCCCACCCACGACCCCTCCCCCCCCCAACAGCTCCTGAAAGAATAAGGGAGGGAAACCATCCGGGCCAGGGGACTTGTCCTTGTCCAAGGAGAAGAGGGCATCCTTGATCTCCTGGTCAGTAACACATCTGCCCATCCAATTACAAGCATCGGGGGATAGGATATGCTTGGGCACAACATCAGGGAAGGAGTAAGAATCCTAGTGGAAAAGAGCGGAGAAGAAGTCAACAGCCTCAGAACGGAGAGAGACAACAGTGGTGGCGGGATCCTCCCGCATCAATCAAGTGCATAAGGCTGTTACTAGCCGCTCGGTCTTTGGTGGCCGCATAGAAAAACTTTGTGTTCCTATCATCCTGAGCGAGCCAAATCTGGCGGCTCTTCTGTCTTGCATGGCTCTCCTCACAGTTCAGACTAGAGGCAAGTGAGAGACTAAACGCACGATCCTGGCAAATGAGATACGGACAAGAATGGAAGTCGGGCCTAGCCCGCAAGAGAGAGATGTCGTTCCTAATGACCTCCAACGGGGAAAAGACCGGCGGACCAAAGGCCACTCACGGATGGCAGACTTGAGGGCCTTGAGTTTGGAAACAAGCCTAAGCATAGGAGATCCCGAGAACTGCCCATGCCAAACCTTGAGCAAGAGAGCATAGAAACCAGGGATCTGGAGGTAGTGACTAAAGAACCGGAAAGGCTTGGGCCCAGAGTCAGGGGGTAGGATAAATTGGATCAGCATCGGAGAGTGATCGCTGGTCCCAGGAAGAAGGTAAGTGGCAAAGGCGTCGGAAAGAGTGGCAATCCAGTCAATACTAACAAGGGACATGTCCAGTCTACAGAAGAAACTGGATCCAATAAAGTAATTGTTACTCCAGCTAAGATGGTACCACACACAACACGTCATCCAGCCCACATTCCTCAATACAACTGTTGAAATCCTCCAAGAGTCTCGCCGAGAGAGTATGCCCCCCCCACCTTCTCATCAATAAAATGGGTAATGTTGAAGTCGCCCATCACTGCCAAGGCACTCCCACCAATAGTAGAATGATCACTACGGAGCAACTCCCACAGCCTACCACGCTTTAACGCCAGATTATAAGCATACACAAACGATAAATATGCCAATAGGCCACCACGATTATTGCAAGTGAGGGTAACATGCTAAGGCGAAGAAGAAAAGATGGTGTAGTCCCAAACCAACGGGTTAGCCAAGATCCAAATCCTACCCTTCGGTACATGCATGTAGCTATGAAAGGAAACCCAACCTTTGGGGCAGCAGGAGGGTACCACATCCCCATTGGGGTCCACCACCTTGGTTTCCAAGAGACCCACAAGAGAGGCCTTAAGCTTATTAATATAATGCCTAACATCTCTACATCGAGTTTTGGAGCTCAAACCCCGCACATTCCAAACTAAAACAGACGTAATTAACTAATGTGGAGGGTTTGGCTCCTTGTCTTCACTCAGGAGGGGGCCGGCCCACCGAAGTTTGAAGATTTAGTGGTTTTATGGTTTTTGGTGGGGGCGATGTAATCCGGTTTTGGAATGGTGGCCGGATTTGGGCAACTGAGGGTATGTGCAGATTTTGGGGAGGGATGTTTGGGAGGTTTGGGATTTGGAGAGGGGCGATGAATGGGGCTAAGAACAGGAAACTCATGGTCGAAGATTGCAAAACCTCCTTGCCACAATCGACAGGGGTGCACAGACCATCCTCAGCTAAAGGCAATCCCACATCCCCACCTGCAATAGTCACACCAACACACCCAACAGAATCTGCGACTGTGATCACTCCTTATTTTACACCTTTTTTCCGCATGTTTGCATGCCATTTAGATCGCCCAAATCATGTTTTTCACGATATATCGACGATATTGCGATGCTTTTCACAATTTGTTGTTTTTGTCGCATTTCAGGTGATTTGGCGCGATTTGGAGTGATCTTGAGATGCGCTCACTTTAGACGGTCACCGACGACCTCCCCAAGGGGTATTTTGCTGTTGGAGAGGAGCGGAAGAAGAATGGACGTCACAGGAGCGACGAGGAGGCCAAAACAATCAGATTGGGCATTTTTTGTGTCCCACTCGGCCGAGTGGAGGAGCCACTCGGCCGACCAGCGAGACACTGCTCGGCCGACCTGAACAGATACGATTTCTATGTGCACTCGGCCGAGCACCGAAGACCACATCGGCCGAGTGACGATATCGCGTCCGCCCGAGTGGCGCCCAGACGAGGCCCTTCCAAAACATCCAAGTTACTGTTTTTTGGCCGCCTGAACTTCAGAAGACCCACTCGGCCGAGTGGATTATTACGTCCGCCCGAGTGCCTTGAAGCCATCGGCCGAGTGACGACAACTCACTCGGCCGAGCCGCCCCCGAACTGAAGACCCCTGAAGCCCCCGACTTACTGGAAAATGACAGGGTTTTCACTCGGCCGAGCGACTTTTGTCACTCGGCCGAGTGCGATGCGCTGCCTGTAGCGAAAATTGCGGAAAACAGGCTGTGCAGGGGTATTTTGGTCACGATTTTTGGACGATTTTGAGGGCTATTTAAGCCCTGTTTTTACCCTATTTTAGGGAGCCTCTCTCTTAGATTTTTGCAGCTTTTTAGATTAGTTTTTTTAGCTTTATTCTTGTGATTGGAGAAGAGACAAGTTTGTGATTTTTGTTGGAACTATTGAAGAACTCCATTGGTTTGCATCTCTTTTCCTTAAAAATTCTATTTTTATTGCTTATCTCAATATTGTGATGAATTCTATTGCTTATTTCATTGATTATTCTTGTGCTATTGCTATGGATTGTGAGTAGTCTCCACGTCTTGGGGCGTGGGGATGAACCCTACAAACCCACTTTCATATTTGTGATGAATTGGTAGAAATTGTGCTAGAATTAATAACTAGGGATTAGATTGTGATTAATTTACTACGGATGGCTAGGTATTCATATCGATTGGGATTTGCAAGAGATTGGATCCCAATTTGATAGGAAGCCCTAGAAATCCGAATTGGGTTGGAATCGGATTTTCGAAGTATCGGTTTGCAAGAGATTGGACCGATACTAGGATTTCCGGTTGCAATTCCATGCCGATACTCGTTTGCAAGAGATTGGACGGGTATGAACTATCACAATCTAGATCGCGGACCGAGTTTGCAAGAGATTGGACTCGGTGCGCGATTGGACGATGATGTTGATCCTAATGCTAGCTTTCCTAGGCTAGGGTTTGCAAGAGATTGGATCCAAACCTAGGATAGCTATAGACCGGCAACAGCGCGAGAGCGTGAGCTTGGTTCTACATTCAGTTGCAACTAGTTCATCCAAATTTTTATTCAAGCAATCTTGATACCGACGAACCGCATTTATGAAATACGGTGAGTAGCGGGGATTCCCCATTCCCTAGACGTTCTTTATTTGATTTGATATTTCTGCACGTTTTGTCTGACGATTGTGACAGGATCGCCAAAGGCAAATTTCTCTCTTAAGTAGCCAGGTTGATTAGGAGCAAGCACGGTCATTCGTCCTCCCTGTGTTCGATATCCCGCTCGCCGCTACACCGTGCGCTTGCGGTAAAACTACAACCGTCGCTCCGGGTGTATATCCGGGGCGCGAACAAGTTTTTGGCGCCGTTGCCGGGGAGGCGATTGCGTTTGATTCTTTCTCACCCTAGCTATTTCCTTTTTTTTTATTTTTTTATTATCGTTATTTTTATTTTTATTTTTTATTTCTTACCTAACCCTTCTACGGTTCTAATCATTTCTTTGAAACTCTGTCTTCTCTGTGCATGAACACGAGATCTACGGCGGACCCTGAAGATATACTATTTGATCCCGAGATCGAACGTACCGCGCGGAGACTTAGAGCGGAAAGGAGACAAGGTCCGGAAGGGCGGTTCATGACCAACCCGGAAACTCCTGAAGAATTGGCGGCAAGGATGGCGAGAATAATTTCTATTCGCGATAGGCTTAGGCCTAAGACTTCTTCTACCACCTCATCCATCGCCATGCCGCAGTTGGCGGCCGACAAGAACTTCGAGCTAAAGACTGGATTGGTGGTTTTGATGCAACAAGACCCATTTCATGGGAACGCACATGAGAACCCCCACTACCACATCCAACTATTCTTGTCGAAGTGCGCCACATTTCAGATGACGGGGGTCTCCATTGATGCCATCAGACTGCGCCTCTTCCCCTTCACGCTAAAGGACAAGGCACTCTATTGGTTGAGGACGCAAGCTGAGGGTGTCTTCACTACTTGGGACGAGTTGGCGAGTGCATTTATTGACAAATTCTATCCGCCATCCAAGACGGTGAAGATCCGGAGCGCTCTCATGTCCTTCAAGCAAGGACCACAGGAGACGCTCTATGAAGCTTGGGAGCGTTTTAAGGATCTACAGCATCAATGCCCGCACCACAGTATAGAAGATTGGGAGCTAGTGCATAGCTTCTACAATGGTCTCCAACCGGGGACCAAACAAATTATTGATGCCGCGGCGAATGGTGCAATCTTGTCAAAGACTCCCGAGGAAGCTACGGCCCTAATTGAGGAGATGGCCTTAAATAATCAACAATGGGGCGATGAGCGAGGACACTCCACGTCCTCCTTAAAGCCAACAAGCATCTACGAGGCGAAGGCCGTAGCGGAGCTCACGAGCAAATTCGATTCTCTCCACAAGGTGGTGGAGAGATTGGAGAAGTTTATCACGAAGCCCCAAGGAAGCCCATCCACCTCCGCACCGACCAACCAAATGTGCGATTGGCAAGACCAATCTCAAGTCATGTACTCGGGAGGAGAGCAAGGAGAAGGATCCTTGGAGCAAGTACAATATGTTGCGGGGAACCAAGGGTATTGGTCCAATCCGGCCGCAAGAAATCATCCGGGATTCTCCTACGCCAACAGTGAAGGAGCTTTGAACCCGCCACAACCACCGCCTCAACAAGCTCGACCACCACCACCCCAACAACAAAACTATCCACCGAGGGGGCCTACTCAACAAAACTTTCAACCGAAGCAACAAGTTCCACCATATAGGCCTCCCGGATACAACCAAGGGTGGAGGAACCAAAATCAAAATCCGTCACAAGCTCCACAACGATCCGACTTCGAAGCTAGAGCGGAGGCGTTCATGGTCGAGCAAAATAAGGTGAATGCTACTTTGAAGGCGGGGCAAGACTCTCTTAATACCGTAGTGGCTCAAATATCAGAGCAATTAGCGTTGCTCAATCGGAACACTCAACGATTGCCGGCGCAACCGGAGCAAAACCCACGGGGCAACACCGGCCACATCAACGCCGTAGTTGCCGTCACTACTAGAGGCGGGAAGGACACCACCCCCGCTATGATTCCTACCGAGGAGGCCGTGGAGGAAAGCTTGGAGCCGGTTGAGCCGGTAGTTGAGGTTGATAAGGAGAAGGAGCCACAAGAAAAGGAGAAATCTAGAGCGGAGCAATTAATTGAGGAAAGGCGCTTCATGCCACCGATCCCATTCCCCCAAAGGCTCGCTAGAGCGAAAATGGAGAAAAGGCTAACAAAATTTCTCGAGTACCTAAGAGGAGTTAGCCTTAACATCCCCTTCCTTGACGCCATCGTCGAGATCCCCACGTATGCTAAATTTTTGAAGGACTTGATTTCGGGGAGGAAAAGGAAGGAGAAGATCATGCTAGCCGAGGAGGGCTCTTGGTTCACCAAGAGAGAGAAGGAGCCGACAAAATTCAAAGATCCGGGGAGTTTTCGGATTCCTTGCACCTTGGGCGGCGTCCCTCTTCAAAAGGCGTTGGTTGATCTTGGGGCTAGTGTGAGCCTCATGCCCCTCTCCATGTTCTTAAAGCTAAACACCGGGACAAAGTTGAAACCCACCGAATGCGCATTCAATTAGCCGATGGACGGATAACAAGGCCGGTGGGGATCGCCGAAGACATACCGCTACAAGTCCCGGGTGGAATATGCTTGCCATGTCACTTTGTGATCATGGACGTTAAGGAGGAGGGAGACACCTCATTGATACTTGGACGCCCGTTCCTCGCCACCGCCGGAGTCATCGTCGACGTGCGCGAAGGTACCTTAACCTTAAACGTCGGAAACATCGAGGTGGAGCTCCACATTCCTAAGGCTATGAAGCATATGCCTTATCACGAGGAACTTGACTACATGGACCTCCTTGATGAGGTGATAGAGGAGGCGATTCCTCACTCAATTGGAGCTCTTTTTGATGAAGAATTTGAAGAAGGCCCGGATTTAGGCCATGAAGAGAACAAAGATGATTCACCCGACTTCTCCGCTGAAGAAGATGAAGGCGACGCTGATGTCGCAAGGATTCGAGAGCTCTGCAAGCTCTCGAAACTGAAGTCTCCAAAGAAAGCTCCGCCGCCACGGAGATCGGCGTCACCGGCAAGGCCGTTGACCGGAGCAAATGCTAGCTTGGGGGAGCCCCCCAACACTATTCGAGATAGGAGACCACCGAGGGAGAACGCGCCGCCGTCACATCCAAATCCAAGCGTGCTCCCCGGAAAGTTTGATGGGTGCATCTCATATGCACCAAACATCCCGCATTGATTGAAAATTATAGGGGGTCGAGCTCACGACCTTAAACGAGCGCTTGTCAGGAGGCAACCCGACGCTTTTTGCTTTATTTTTACTTTTTCTTTATTTTCGTTTTAGAAATTTTTGGTGTTTTGAGTCGTTCGCCCAAAAATTCTGTGATAACGGGTCCTATTTTTTCTTGACAGGAGAGGAGATAGGTAGATCCATCATGAGGAGGATGAACGAGTCGACGAGGAGCGCCCCAAAAAGGCGCTCGACGCTTAGGAGGAAGATGGAATCGACTGGAGGAAGAAAGACAGAGTTTAGAGCCCAAACGAAGACAAACAGCAGAACACAAGGCTCGCTCGGCCGAGTATACTAGTCACTCGGCCGAGTACACAAGTTCGTCCGGCCGAGCCGCTCACGAACGAGGGAAGTCTGCTGTACCCAACTCTCTGTTTATTTTCTTGATTTCGATATAACTGCTACTCGGCCGAGTACATTTGTTCACTCGGCCGAGTAAAACGGATACCCTCCTAGGGCGAGTCATGCCGAGTAGCTTGAGTCACTCGGCCGAATGGACTTACTCCACTCGGCCGAGGCTGGCAAAGCCACTCGGCCGAAGCGATAGCGGGGAGGAAGTTTTCATTGGCCTCGCTCGGCCGAGTGACCACGTCACTCGGCCGAGTCGTAACTTTTATTATATAAGGGCCGAGGGGGGGGCGCGGATTTCGAAACACAAAAAAACCCCCAAACCCCCGACGCTCCAGCTCCCCTCGCCCGAACCCCCCTCGCTCTCGCCCTCACTCGCCCGACCAGCGCCGACCGCCGCCGCCCGGCCCGCCACCGCCGGCCGAGCACCGCCGACGCCCCGCCCGAGTCGCCGCCGGCGGCCGACCGTCCGATCACCTCCGGTACCCCTGTTTTCGCCGTTTTCTCCTCTTTTCGTGTATTTCTTGAGGATCCATGTGCTAAACGCCCCCCTTACCCAAATCAATTCCTATATCTATCCATTATACCCCTATTGCTCCATACATTTTGATTATTACTCGTTGATATCGCTTTTTCATGCGCAGGTTGCTTTTTGGAGCTTAGGGGAGCTCAGGGGAGCTTCTACGGGCTGTTTTGGACTTCGTGGAGGCGCGGACTTCGCACGCTTCCACTGCTTAGCACTCGCGACATGTTTGGGTATACTCTTTCCATTCTTTTTGCACACCCCGCACTCTTTACGTTTTTCGGCACGCGCTCGGGGCCGATATGCCGCCCCGGACACGGCCGCGGACGAGGAGACCTTCCGCTAAGCGGAAGCGGTCGGATGATGCCGGCCCCGCCCACGAGGTGGAAGAGTCTCCTCCTCCTTCCCCCACACACGCCGTCCACCCAGCACAGCCTGCAGGCCCCGCACACCCCGCACAGCCTGCAGTGCACCCACAGCCCGCACAGCCTCTCCCTGCCGTTCCACAGCCACCACCACCGGCTCCACTGGTCGGGCCGCTCGGGATTACGTTCCGAGACGACGCACACCGCGCCGTCTTCGAGCGTATCTCCCAGCGCTCGATCGTACCCTCCAGGTTTGCACACCTCGCTGACCTAGGACGCCTGGGGGTACTTGAGGGGATGCTCACGTTGTACGACAACGTGGGCTGGCGAGATTTTTTTCCAGGTGTCGGCGGATACTTTTACCCGCCCGACACTTGAGGTTTTGAGTTCGATCGCCCGGACCGACGAGGGATGCTCGTTTCGGTTCATGGATCGAGAGTGCCAGGTCACTCTCGATATGATGAGAGCGTTTTTCTCGTGGCCCGCTGTCCCAGGAGCCGATCGCGGTTACGGCCCCACCCATATCCCCCCACCCTCCTTCGACGCCGGTGCCTTCTGGGCCCGGATTACAGGCCACCACGCCGCCTTTGACCCTAGTAGGGCCAAGGCCTCGGCCATTGTCCACCCCTGCCTACGCATTGCCCAGCGCCTCATGGCGACCACCTTTTTGGCCAGATATGAGCCGGGCACGATGTCTACGCCAGAGCTCTACATGCTCTATGCGATGACACGTCCCAGAGCTCTATCTAGGGATAGAGACGATCTTGTCCCCGCCGTCGTGATCGACATTGCGGCTTGGTTTTTAGACCGCATCATTGTATCGGTGGGCGCTCGCTCACCGATCTGCTGCGGCGGTCTGATCACCCTGCTTACCATGATGACCGGCGAGGACCTACCTGACGACTTGCGACGCGTCCCGGGCCCCACTTCTTTGTCGATAGATGTTATGGCCCGGATGAAGATGCTTCGTCCGCATGGTGAGCGTCACTAGGTCTGGTTGCACGGCCCTTTCGGTGCCGACTACTTGATTCTCCCGAGCCCAGCTCGGACCCAGATTGCACCGGCCCACGTTGACTGGCTCCCTGCGATGGATGTCCTCATCCCCGCTGCGTACGTGCTCGAGGCCGAGGAGGCCGAGCAGGCCCCCGCTGCCCCTGTAGACCCTGTTGCGCACCCTGCCGAGCCTGCTGCCGAGCCCGTTGACCCTGTGGCCCCTCAGCCCATACCTGACGTTTCCGTCGCTCCTGACACCTCTGTCGGTGTCGGGAGCACCTTAGCTGAGCCCACCTCCACCACTTCCGAGGCTGTCACCACCACTCCCACTCCCACCACCGGCCCTCTGTCCGTGGAGCCTCTTTGCTCCGCTCTCCCCGAGCGCCCGCCGACCTTTGTTGAGAGTGGAGAGCCCTCGTTTGCCGCGGTCGTGGAGACCATGGCTAGCATGATCTCCGCTGGGGTTGCGCCTTTTGGACCACACACTTCCACCCCAGCGGTAGTTACCTCTGTCTCCACCTCTGCCGTATTTTCTGAGAGCGTCGCGGCGTCTGTCCACACTTCTGTGCCAATGACCTCTCTAGCCGCCTCACAGCCACTTTTGTACTCTTCTTTCGCTGCTGCCGCCTCCACCTCTCACCGCCCGCCCCGGCCTCACACTGAGGCCCGGCCCACATTTCCAGGCGCAGCACATTTTGTACCCTTTCCCGCTGAGCCCGTCACATACTCCACTCGCGTACGCCAGCCTCGTCCTGCGCAGCCTCGACCGGTGCGTCCCTCTGCACCACCCCCGCCCGACACTGTATTGCAGAGCATACGTGCTCTTGAGTTGGCGGTGAGTGGTCTTAGAGGTGACCTCCGGACCCTGTCCGCCACCGTCACTACGATGGCTGGACGCTTCGAGCTGATCCCCCAGATCCACTACTGCCTTACACAGGTCTTGGAGCGTCTCCCACGCGTACCCCCACCCACCCTGCAGGTTCCCGCACACACTTCCACACACACTAGACCTGCCTCCACTCCCACACCCACCCCCGCTCAGCAGCCTGTCCAGCCAGCACCACCCTCACGACCTCCGCCTCAGGACGGAGACGGCGCAGCACCGCCTTCTTAGGCACTCTTGATGCCATCGTTTCTTCTTACCGTTGTGCTGCCCGTTTCTGCTGGGTCCTGATGCACTTTTGTCCACCCCCCTCCCCTCACTTATTTTGGGATCCTATTTTTGATCATATCTATATATATCTTTTTTGGGAGAGAGTGAGAGTTTTTGGTGCCACTTATATATCTGTATCAATCCTATCCGTGCATGCATCATGTCCGCATCATATTTTCATTTCTTTATTTTTCTTTTTTATTTTTCACTTGTCCATGCATGCATCCTCACTTGCCCCTCACATTTCTTGTCTCTCGGTGTGCCACACTTTGCACATTGAGGACACTGTGCGGTTTAGCTTGGGGAGTGAGTTCTCACGTTCTTTTTGATTTACCACCTTTATTTTTAGTCTTTCACACCGTTTTTCACTTTTGCACTCATTTTTCATTATTTTTCTTTCATTTTACCATGCATCACGTTTTTCTTATTTTCCTGTGTGCTGCATTGTAAATAGTTCTATTTTTCCCTTTATCTTTATTCCTTTTTCATCTCATGCTAGAGATGACTTTTCTGTGATGATGATGACGTTGGATTTAGCTTATTCTATATGCATGCTATATTTGTCATGTCTTAGGTTTTATTTCAGATATCAGATGCTATGACTTGCTTTGCATTTAGAATAGTAACCCACACCTTTTCCCTGGCTGCGGCGGCTTCATCAGCAAATCCGCCAGCAAGAGAGGGGAGCCTGGAGATCTCTCAAATAAAGATGGGGACATGGCTGGGTCTTCGATTGGGGATGGATGGAAGGTGATCGCAAGGAGAAACAAAAGAAATCAAAGAACAGGTGGCAACGGGCATACCCTATGGCGAGGCAAGGGGATCACCGGTAGAGGGGGGTATGAGTCCATGGAAAATCGAAACTACAACAGATGGGGACGAGCGTCACAAGCTAAAAGGCCTGCTCCCAGCAGGAAGATTTATCGGGATGTCGATGCACGAAAGGTACTCGACAGAATGCCCATTAGACCAAAAGTTTCAATTACAATTGATAGATCTACTTCGAAGCTCTCTTGGTCGAATGTCTGTGCCAACAGGAGATCATACGAAGATTCCATGGCCATGTCCTTCATTCCACCATTAATAAAGGAGGATGGCTCGGGTAGAGCCAGAGTTGAAGGCACTCCTATAGCACGGGGGGCTGAACGATGGAAGAACACTATAGTAGGTTACGTGCTAGGCGATGTACCCTACTATGGTCAGCTACAGGCATGGATTGATCGACTGTGGAAGCTGAGGAAGGGAGTTCAACTCTACAGCCGAGAAAATGGATTTTTTTTACTTCAAGTTTGAATATGAGGAAGAATGTGAGAAGATACTGCATGGAGGGCCATGGCTCTTCAATGGGCGGCTGGTCGTTCTTCAACGTTGGAGCCCTACTCTTCGCCACGACCACGATATCAAATCCTCTGTTCCGGTGTGGGTACAACTCCATGGAGTGCCCTTAAGTATATGGACCCTCGAAATCATTAACGTCATTGCTTCAGTTATTGGTACACCTTTGTGCCTAGACAGATCAACTGCGAAGCTGGAAAGGCTCACCTATGCTAGGTGCCTAGTGGAAGTAGATGCGAAACAGCCATTACCGAGGGCTGTCGTGGTGGAGCTGGATGATGGTGCCACTCTGTCACTTGGAGTAAAATTTGAGGGGGGAACCCCCAAGGTGCAATCACTGTGTATGTTTTGGTCATTATGATCTTCAGTGCCCAGCTGCAATAAAGCTCTCTTCAATCCAAATAAATGAATCTGAGATGTCGGATACGAGCTATGGGAAAAATTCTATAGTTAGCATGGCATCAACTAAACTCAAAAGAGGGAAGGTATGTTGAAGCTGGGGATGCTAGTGGAGATGTTGAAGTCAATGTGGTGGACATGAACCCATCTCAAGAGCACGGCAAGTCTAAAATTACTGTGGGAGGCAGTGGCACATCACCTGGACTGAGGGACATTGAAGACACTGGACTTGGAAATGTTGAGTCTGGAAAGGTTGGGACAACACCAGTGCTTAGAAATGTTGGGGCTGGAAATGTTGGCACACCACCAGGGCTTGGAAGTATTGAAACTGGAAACGTTGAGCCTGGAATTGCTGGGACTGTGGAGAACATGAAGGATATTCTGATAGGGAATAAGAATGAGGCTGGCACAGATAAGGCATACAAACCTGGAAGCCCTGTTGAGGAGGCTGGGGCTGTTGGCATACATGATGAAAGGCCACCCCTTGCATATGCTATTAGACCTTCCTCATCCCTGATTGAGGAAGTTATTGATGTTGACATTGATAGGGTCCCCAAGGAACTCATGTATGCTAACACTGACTGTGAATTGGAGCAGGAAAAATCTGAAGAAGAAATCTGATGATGTTGGAAGAACTAATGGCCAAAAGAAAGACCACAACCAAGCCACAACTGCAGGTGGGAATCGTAGAAGCACCAGACTGAAAGGAGTGCTTGGGAGGCAACTTCCACCTCTTAATTGATGACTCTATTCATTTGGAATTGGAAACGCGATAGGCTTAAACAGTGTTCTAAAACAAGTTATATGCGGCCGCATATGCGGCCGCATATAAGGATGCGGCCTTTGACCGCATGAAAATTAAGATATGCGGTTGAATTATGCGGTCGGTCGCATAATCGGTCGCATAAATGTTATGTGACCGCATATGCGAATATGCGGACGCATAATCGACAACTAAAAAATCTCAACCCATTAAGAAACACGATCCGTTAAACATAAATATCAGTTTTTTAATTTTAAAGTGCTTATGTTTGATAAGCTTTTGATTTGGAAGTAAAACTAAATAGTTATGTTTTGTGTGTAAATTGCTTTAGACGTTAGACGTTAGTTATTTATGTATTAATCGTCATAATGGTGCTGATGTTTTAGTATCCATACTTTTAAAACTTGATATGATTTTTTCCTTATTCCTATCTTTTTTAATTTAATATACACAAACACATATATATAAACTTATTGCTTATTTATATACTAAATTATTCATTTTCGCGTAAACCGCGTAAACCGCATAATCGGCCGCATAATCCTCTTATGTGATATGCGCTCCTAGACCGCGCGCATAATGAAACCGCCTTTTATAACACTGGGCTTAAAGAGTTGAAACCATCGATTGTATCTCTCTTAGAGACGAAGCTGAGATCAAATGTGAGTAAGTCAAAAGGTTTTCTTCCAAAAAAATGGAAGACAATAGATAACTTTTATGGAAACAAAGGGGGCCGTATCCTCATTGGGTTTGACCCTTCTGTCTGGCATTGTACAATGTTGTCTTGCTCTCCACAACGAATAACCACCAAATGCCTTAACACTGGAGGATTCTCGCTTGTGTTCTACAATTTATGCATCTAACACAAATACTGATCGACAAGAACTCTGGAGGCAACTTGAGGAAGACTCGGCAAAACTGAATGGTGAAGCATGGCTCCTGGGAGGTGATTTCAACTGTGTTGTCTACTCCAAGGACAAAATTGGAGGACGTGCGCTAGTTCTAGGCGTTGTGGATGATTTTAATGGCTGCATCAACCGCTGCGGGCTGCTTGAACTCAAAATTATAAGAATGAGATTAAGTTGGTGCAACAGCCTAGGAGGCAGACGCATCTCTGCCCAACTCGATCCTGCATTTTGCAACATAAACTGGATCGACAAGTTGCCGGAGACATTTGTCGAGTATTTGGATCCACGCATGAGCGACCATACCCCCATGCTGATGAATTTACACCCGAAGGTAACTTCTGATCCAAAACCTTTTAAGTTTTTCAACCATTGGATGTGGTTGCCAGGCTGCAAGGAAATCATCAAAGAAAGCTGCAGCGAATAATCTCACGGTTCCTCCCTGCAGCGAACGGCCACCAAGTTCCGTCGGCTCAAATATTCCCTCAAAACCTGGGCCAGCAAACAAAATGCTCTGAACTCTGTCTCCAATTCCCGCAAGCAGCTTGACGATATTCGGGGCCAAGCAGAAATTCATACTGATCTAGAATTGCAGAAAAAGGAGAGGGAAACTACTACCCAGCTAGCTAAGCTCATGGAGATGGAGGAGGAAATGAATGGGCAAAAGAGCCGTCAAGACTAGATTAGTCTGGGAGATAAAAACAAAAAGTTCTTCTACACAGCCATGAAGGCGAGACGGGGGCACAATAACCGAGGGCATTTGGTGGATACTGAAGGAAACCAAATCAGGGCCTTTGACGACCTAAAAGCCGAGGCTCCAAAGTTCTATGAAGCTCTCTACTACCAAAATCACTATTGGAATGTGTTCCCAAATATTATCCCAAAGAGGAAGATGACAAATGAGGCGACAGTGTGGATGGATAGGCATGTCTCTGCTGAGGAAATCAAAGAGGCGGTCTTCCAAATAGGAGCTGACAAAGCACCAGGACCCGATGGCTATAATTGATATTTCTACCACCAAAATTGGAGTACGATTGATAATGACATAGTAGAAGCAGCGCAATCCTTCTTTAGATCGGGCTCCTTGTCGCGAGAAATAAACCACACTTTTCTTACTCTGGTGCACAAGAATGCAAATGCTACCAACTTGAGTGACTATAGACCGATAGCTTGCTGCAACGTTCTCTACAAAGTAATTAGCAAAGTTTTATGCAACCGGCTTAAAATAGTCATCTACGAACTCATCTCCCCAAACCAAGCAGCTTTCCTGAAAGGTCGTCTACTTTAAGACTGTGCCCTCCTGGCATATGAGCAGATTCGAGTTTCAGCAATCACATGGGGGCCAGAGCATGCATCAAGTTGGACTAATTTGGGTTCAGCATGGCATTTATAAATTGGATCAAAGAGTGTATTTCAACCCCAACCTTCTCGGTAATGGTAAATGGATCTCATGTGGAGGTTTTTGATGGTAATAAAGGGATAAGGCAAGGGGACCCCCTCTCCCCTTACCTTTTTGTTATGGTCATGGAAGCATTCTCCCTATTGGTTGCCAAAACCACTGCTACCCGTAGCATCCATCCCATGAGACGTACAGGATCAATATCCCACCTCCTCTTCGCTGATGACCTCCTTATTTTTTGCCGTGCAAATGCCATCTCATTGGATGGACTAAAATGTTGCTTGAGGATTTTTCTAACCTCACAAATCTCCAGATAACTTGGGACAAGAGTACGTCTATTTTCATCAAGGGAACTAAGAATCCCACAAGATTAGCTAGTTCCCTAGGTTTCAAGCTCGCAACCTCAATTACAACCTACCTTCGGTTGCCACTCTCTTCTAAATATCCCAAGTCCATGATGTAAAGCAGATTAGTGGACAAATGCAAAAAACGACTTATGGGATGATCTTCTTCTCTTCTTTCCATCTCTGGTCGCATTGAGCTGGTAAGAACTGTTATCTATGGCATAGTTTCATTTTGGATGCAAGTCTTCCGTATACCAAAATCCGTCTTGCACACCGTCACCTCAGCTTGCAGGAAATTTATCTGGGGGCCCACCCAAACTTGGGCTTGGAGAGATGTCTGTACCCCTAAGAAGGAGGGGAGTGGGGTTGAGGCTGCTTACCGACCTCGACCTAGCATTCGGGGTCAAATTGACTTGGAGGCTCCTATCCACGGAAGGGCTTTGGGCACAAAAATATGAGAAGCAGATATGGGAACAAAGAGCAAATCCACTCATTTAGGCACATGAAAATTTATGCTCCATTGCAGGAGTATTGCTCAGAAACTCATAAAAAGAAAGGTTCAGAATGGCAACACCAACCTTTTCTGGCATGACAATTGGCTCCCTTGTGGGCCACTTAAAGATCTTAATGACATCCCACCTGGTGAAGGAAACAAGTGGGTTAGTGACTACTGGGGACCCACTGGCTGGACTACAGATCAATTTATCCTCTACATACATCCTGTTCTGCAGCAGATCACACTTCAGCACGGTTCAGATTCGTGGGATTGGGCCCCAGGGCCAATTTTCCACTTTCGGGGTGCTTGGGAGGGAGCCAGAAGGCAAGGTACCACTTTCCCTTATTACAGGCTAGTCTGGCATAAAAACATACTCCTAAGATGGCGCTTACTCTTCTAAGAGCCTTTCAGGGGAAACTTCTTACCAGAGATCTACTAATCAAATGGGACTTAACTGCCCTGGCCAATGTGTGCTTTGTAATGAAGGGGAGAATGAGACCATCAGCCGCCTATTCTTTGGTTGCAACTACTCAAACTACATTCTTAGCAGAAGCCTACTCAAATTGAGAGTACATGCTTCCATTACTCCTTTACTACTTGATGTGGGAAACTATTATCTAGTGCACTTTGCAAACATGAATGTTCTGTGAGCTTACTAGCCAATACCACTCTAGCTGCTATGGTCTGGCATATATGGAAAGAAAGGAATAGGAGGGTATTTGATAACACTACAAGGGCCAAAACCCTCCTATTCGAGGACATTGCAGCCGATATTAGACTTGTGTTGCGAGATCAAGATTGCAAAGACCCAGATGCTTCTGAAGCCATGGCAAACCGGGATTTTAGAGACTTACTCTGAAAACTATTGTACATTTCTGCTTTACTTTTGCTTCATTTTTGGGAGAGGTGGAAGGATTTATAGTAGAGAGTGACGGCGCTTGTGCCCTCTCCTCGCTCTATTTTATCCAAACTCCAAACTTCCATGTTGTTATGTACATTTTCGATACTCAATAAAGATACACACTAACTTTCATATATATATATATATATATATGAGAATAATGGCTATCATACGCCACATGAGAGCCTCTCTCATACGCCCTCTCACATAAAGCACCCAAATACAAGCCCACATAGGCTTGTATTTGGTTGTACTTGGATGCTTTATGTGAGAGGGCATATGAGAGAGGCTCTCATATAGCGTATGATAGCCATTATTCTATATATATGTGTGTGTATGTATGTATGTATGTATGTATGTATATGTATATATGTATATATATGTAAATATGTATATGTGTGTGTGTATATATGTATATGTATATGTATATATATATTTTTTTTTGGAAAGTTAGCGAGAATCTTTATTGATATATACCAAAATACATACAGTCCTACTAGGGGGAGGAGGATACTATAGGGAGAGGATATGGCACAAGCGCCGTCACTCCCCACTATCGCATCATCCGCCTTAATAGGACGAAAACCATGTACAAAATTACACGAGGAAAACAACTAAAAATACATCAACCATTATCACTGATAGCCCAATTTGCAAAAACTTCAGTCTCTTTCTCTGTGGTGACGTCATGGTCATGCATGGCCACTCTAATATCAGCAGCAATCTCTTCAAACAGGGTGGTCTTGCCTCTTTTCTCTGCATCAAATATCCGTCTGTTTCTTTCACGCCAAATATGCCAGACTATCGCTGCCAGACTGGTTTTAGCCAACAAACTTAAACGGCTCTTGTCCCCAAAATTAGCCAGAAAGTAACTGCCCACCTCTTGAAGGTTTGGCGGGATGTGCGACGGAGCCTTTAACTTTAGCAGCGATCTGTGGAGGATATACTTAGAGTATGAACAGTCAAAAAATAAGTGATTAACACTTTCATCCACATTATCCTCACAGAGGACACAGTTGCTAGGCGCATCACTATTCCATCTAACGATCTTGTCACGAGTTAGCAATTTGCCCCTAAAAGCTCTGAGAAGAGTAATCGACATCTTTAGGATGTAATTGGCATACCAGACAAGCTTGTGAAGTCCAAAGGCCGGGCTCCTCCTACGCACTCCCTCCCAGGCTTGCCAAAAAGAGAAGTTGTCGCCGCCCATCCACTTCCATGTATCTGCACCAGGTCGAAGTATGATGTTACGCAGCAGAGGCCGAATTGGGTCAATCTCTGGGTCAGAGGACCACCCGTGCTCATTCCAGTACTCGGAGACCAGCTTGGTTGCAGCATTGGCCGGCACCTCAAAACGATTTGCCAGCGGCCCTCCTTCTAGCCAATTCTCAGTCCAAAACCGAGTGGATTGCCCGTTCCGCACTACCCTCCTGATGAGAGCCACAGTAACCCGGCGGTTCCGCACCAGCCGTTTCCAGGTGCCGGAGTGTGAGACATCAACGGTTGCCGCACAGAAATTTTCAGGAGATCCGTATTTCAACCTCATGTGATTTGCCCAAATCGAATCAGAAGTGAGATACCGCCAAATGAGTCGAACACTAGAAGCCGCACTAAGCTCGTCCAACAGTCTAAGCCCCACTCCCCCTTCCAATTTCGGCTTACATATGTCATCCCAAGCCCATGCCCTGGAATTTCCCATAATAAATCTCCTACATATCGCAGTGATAGAGCGCAATACGGTAACTGGGATATAATAAACTTGCATCCAGAAGGCCACTATACCGAAAATCACTGATCTCACAAGTTCGATACGCCCTGAGATAGAAAGCCTCGTACTTGTCCATCCGCTCATCCTCTTTTTGCATTTATCCACAAGATTCTTGTAATTTGGAGCAGTAGGATATTTAAGAGATAGCGGTAGCCCGAGGTAGGTGGTGATGGTAGTTGCAATTTTGATTCCCAGATAATCTGCAAGAGCTTCTTTATTCCTTGTCCCCTAGATAAACAAGCCTGCACTTTTATCCCAATTAACATGTAGTCCAGTGTAGCTTCCAAATTCATCTAGCAAATTCTTAATGCCCCGAAAAGATGTCTGATTAGCACGACAGAAAACAAGAAGATCATCAGCAAATAAGAGATGGGAGATGGAGCCTGACCGTCGCATATATATATATATATATATGTATATATATATATATGTATATATATATATGTATGTATATATATATATATATGTATATATATATGTATGTATGTATGTATGTATGTATGTATATGTATATTTTTTTGACAAGATATGTATATGTATATATATGTATGTGTATGTGTATGTGTATGTGTATGTGTATGTGTATGTGTATGTATATATATATGGGTGAGAGGAGATTAACTCTCTAATTCCTTAAATCGGCATCTTCATATGACACTAGCACGTCACTGGCCTAGCAGTTTGTCAGGTATCCACTGATCATCCATTCGAGGTCCAAGACTGCTTTGTCCTGCATCATTGTTATTCTCTTCCTCCTCTTTTCAGTTTAATCCACTTCATTCATCAGACAAGTACATAAGGTCCAGGGATGGGCTTCAGGTGTAGCCAACCTGACCATCTGCCCACGCTTGCAATATTTTAGAACCTTGGTCAGCTTAGCTGGTTGCCGCGCTAAGTTCTGAAACTAAGCAGTAATTGCAGTCCCATTTACACATCATTGAGATATAATATAAACAATCAGACATAAAATCTCAAATTTTCTCTCTTATGGTATCCCTTATATCAATGACGACCCATTCGCTAGACCATTCGGTACTTATTGATGCTAATTGATGGGTGATATGAACTCTGATGTGCTTTCTTCATGTACTCTATGAAGTTTATCAATTGTATAAGATAAACGAAAAGCAAGAAAGAGATGAAGGGAAGTTAATGTAACGTGTCTAAACAAGTATGAATATAAATTGCATGGTAAGGCAGCCATTTTACAGTACAAAAAGGACAGACCTGCCTAAGGATGAGATATTTTTTGTTATTGGTGGAGGTGATGGTGATGAGTAGCAATGTCAAAAACTGTTCTGTCTGTAGACCACAGCTACCATGTATGACCATTTAAATAGCTTGGTGACAGCTATAATCCAAAGTCAGATATATATCATTACATTTACCTAATAGAACCAGAAAAACGAGATTGATATTACTCTATTTCAAATTAAGACATAATAAACAGATGAAAAGCATACCTGTGGAAGTGGTAATAGATTAAATAAATCAAGTGCAAAGTAACCACGCAGATAATGGGCGGCAATTTTCTTTGGATGATCAACCAAATCCCCAGCACCGACCACTCTAGATTCGGGAGCAACATATGCCAATCTGAACTGCATTAGATATAAATGTATCCATTAGTCAACTTCTTCATAGAAACAAGAGCATGAATGTCATTGTCGACCACAAACCCATCTTAGATTTAAGGGCCACACATGCCAAGGTGTGAAAAGCAGTGGATATTTAACCAAACTATCAACTATGTTTGGCATATCTAATCCATAATAGCAAGCATGCACACCTATGTACACGCATACATCAAAGTACAGGGGTGGCATTGGAGGCCACTAACCTGCTAAAGCAATTCAAACCTGACTATTTTCGGTTTTGGTACTAATTTCGGACAATAAAGATTTCGGACCTGGTTTGGAGACAATCACACCCGAAAGCTTTTTAGGTATGAATTTGGATACATCTATTCAAACAGACTAACCCGATAATCCCACCAAGTGTTCTACAAAGGTGTGATATTGTATGCTAGATATTAGCATCCGAGTAGCTTTGGAATCAATTCAAGAGTTGCAATGAAAATGAAAATATAATGTGATTTCCAGGGTTTACAATTGTTGTTGCTCTTTCTCTTCACATCATTATTATAAAATTTAGCTTTAACTAATTTTGGTTTATATTGCTTTTAAACATCTAAAAACATTTAAAACTACCCAATAAATATTATAGACCCAACCTGAATCTGAGTAAAGTGGACAGGATTTGAATATACTTGGTGCTTATTGGATTTGGATCGAGTATGGATACTCTTGGTTCTTACAGGGTTTGGATATGGATACTGTATGTACCCAATCCCAACCCGACGCATTGCAACCCATACTAATTGCTTTAGGTGCTTCCAGTAGGTCTTAGTTGCAGAACCTACCAAAGAAAACTTACCAATGAGTTATACTCTTTCATCCTCCACATCTCATTCTATAGTTTGGAACAAATATGACAAAATATATGCCTTCAAGGTTTCTTCATTTTTGTCCTGCTTCAACTTCTTTCAATGTTGTGATCACCGCACGAAAAGCCACGAGTTACTTTTTAAATGTGTTTTAAGTCATATTAACATAATAAATCATGTGGTCATCACAATGATGGATCCATTATCACCTTTCAATTATTCTTAAAGTAAGGCAATGCTACAAACAACTAGCATTTAGTCGAAGTATTTCACATTAATCCAGTTTCTATGAAATAATGGGTAATTGCTTCTATAATTCCTTCCAGTTAGCAATCATTTTAAAGAGAACTAATATGTAATGATACACCTTAAGGCCAATGACTCATTGATCTGGCCGCCACCAGACCAAAGAGGACTATATAAATTGAACAAATGGTAAGCATTTTTGCAGCTCACCTGAAGAAGCATGTGCAGAAGGTATATGAAATCTGTCACACTTCTAATAGCGGCAATTGCTGCTGCCAAGGTCCAATTCAAGACTATGCACTTGTAATCCTGTTTTGAAAGAAGGTAGGCAGGTAAAATGAGAGGTGGGGGTGTATAACTTAAACATCAACACAAGAAACAACACAAAATGCTTGGCAGGGTTCTTTCAACTAGAAATAAATCAAATCGTACTAAACTATGGGTTGCTGTGATTAGCATAATACAAAAGAAGAAAGACCCAACAGATAACAAAAATTCAACAACAAAAAATTAAAAACTCTGGCATAGCAACTCGCATCATTGATTGTTTCCTAATGTTATAACAAGACGTCCTGAACTTACAGGAGCAAAACAGAAACACACACAGTATAATGCAATCTTTTTGAGTTTCACTATATATTTGTGGATATCAGTTTTCAAATTAAAAGATGCTCAAGTTTTAGGTTTTAAGTCTTTTGTCACATTTGTTGATTTTTCTTTTGTCAGAAAGTCCTTATGTAAATTGCACTTAGACCACATATTCTATAGGGTACATGCAACTAAGCACCCTCAATCTTTAACACTAACACATAAACCCCCTGAATTACCCCCAAAATTCTTCAAGATGTCTAAATGCAACTTACCCTTTGTTAGTCCATCCACAGGGTCTCAGTGGTGTTCTTGGGGGTATCAATCTTAATATCAAAACTTGAGGGAGATTAGTTACAAATAGTCCATAGAACAAGGGGGTCTTAGTGCAATTTATCCTTTTTTAAAATACTAATTTGTTCCAAGCTACTTTAATTTTTTTGTTCCTTCTGTTCAAAAATTCAAGCTCAGTTTAATGTGCCTATAAGAATATTGCAAAGTGATGCTTTCTCAATTATTTCATTATTTTGATTGCACGTGAAATTATTCATCGATAATATTGTTCACATACTACATGGCAAAAGGGATGGCATAACGGGAGAATAGCCATCTTTTAGAAGTTGCTAGAGTTTTGTTATTTTAAGTGAATGTTCTTAACATTTTTTGGAATGTTGTGGTTCCCATAGCATGTTATTTGATAAATCAGATGACATCTTCTATTTTTCATAATAAATATTCATATTCGGTTCTTTTTACTTGCAAAAATATATCAATGTTCCTGATAGGAACCAAAGAAAGATCTGATTTTTATTTGATTAAAGTGAAAATAAACAAGATAGATGACTATAAGTGAAGAGGTGATCGTTCTTTCAAGACGTCAATTAAAGACGGCGTCCACACTCTTCCGATGTAGATGGAAAATATCACCTTTCCTTTGAGTATTCTCTCACAAAATAGCCTAAGGAAATCCCTCCCCACCAATGGCCTATAAATACTAATCAAAGAAAATACAAATTTGCATAAAACCCCAAAAATACTAAAAATTCCGAAAACATCCCGAAAATTCCGAAAATTCCCAAAACGCCCATATTGGACCAAAAGTGCAAATCTATTATTACTCCGCCGCCGAAAACAACCTTGTCATCAAGGTGGTGCATGAAGTCCAATGCAGCCCTACTCCAAGTAAAGGTGTCCATCTCCCACGGCTCGTCTTCCTCTACCATATCTTCCTCGTCTTCCCCCGCTAACAGAAACTGAAGCTTGCGCACTCCACAATGGTGCCCTGGGTGAACGGTGAACCTCTTATCGCATCTAAAGCACGGCCCCTTCTGCTTCTTCTCCCACAACTCTGCATCCGTCATTCTCCTGAACTGACCTACATGCGATGGTACCCCGGTCTTCTCCTGACTGGACGGGTCTGTCCCTGTCGTCGTCTTCTGTTGTCCTCCTATCACAGGCTAGCTATGGAAAAAGGAGCCACATCCCGTCCCTCTAGATTTCTTTTCCTCCATAAGTCTATCATCCACCATCTGGGTCAACTCCATGGTGTCCATCAGATCATGGGACCTCTGCAGGCGTAACTCTATGTGAATAGTAGACTTCGGCCCCTTCATGAAACTTCCCTCTAGTGTCTCATCTGAGATCCATCGGACTCGGCCTGACAGTGCCTCAAATCGCTCTCTATACATCTTCACCGTGCCGACCTGCTTAAGAACCAGTAACTGCCCCTGCAAATTTCCCTTGAATCTCACGGAACCTCTCTACCAGGCAATCCTTGATCTCCCCCCATGAACGAAAACGGCATCACCGCTCTCTCCACTGGAACCAAAAAAGGGCCTTCCCTTTCAAACACTCTGTCGTCGCCTCCAACTTCTACTCCTAAGTCATGCTGGTCACTAAAAAATCGCCCCGCCCTGTATATCCAGCCATAGGGATTCTCGCCCTCGAAAATGGGCATCTTCAACTTCCGAACCCGGCTATCCCCAAAAATACCCAACTCAGCTCGCCCCTCGTAATGTCTATGACGGTGGGGCTAGTATGTGTGTCTTCAACGGTCTCTATGTCCCTCCAAGCCCCTCCTCTGGCCTCCATCGTTGTCCTCATAATCTTCCCAGACATCTCCGCCAACAAAGGAGCCACAATCATGATCTTTCTCTAAGTCTCAGTCCATGCCGTCATCTCTGTCCTCTGTCCTCATCGACGATAGTACTCCCCCTCTTCGTCCTCTCCCTGCGGCACTGTGGAGGTCATTATCCCCCTTGCTACAACTACAGCCCTCTGTGGTTGCTTCGGTGTCTTTTAACTCTCTTCTCCCCCTCCTCTTAGTTAGAGCAATGCTCTGTGAGTATTTCTCTACATTTCCGAAGTTAAACGGCTTGATTTCTATGGCTATTCGCGGTTTGATTTCGTGCTGATTTCTCGGTTGATCAGATGTGGCTCCGATTCTAAATTTTTGTTGGTTATTCGGCTTCAATTTCGGTAGACTTTATCCCCCTTACGTTCAGTTTTTCTGTCAATTGCTCGCATGCTTTAACTGAGTTGAAATCTTCGGGGTTTCAAGAGAAAATTAGGTTTTTATCAAACGGGAGATGATGATTAATGGAGTAGAGTATGGTTTGAGTCCCTACAGTAATTTAGTGGGGTTGGTTCCCTCGCCTACTTGTCGTGGGGTCCCGGAGTCCTCGCATGGGACTATGATGGCTTGCGGGTTCCTCCTTGCTCGCTGATTTGGGGTGTTCGACTCCCATTGCTTGTGGTCTGTCCCTTCTTGGCTTGAACTGGAGTTTTGTGGCTCCCCTTTGCTTGTGGCTCGGGCCCCTTACTGACTGAGGTTTGCGGCTAAGTTTTTCTGTTGCTTGTTTGGGTTTGGCTGAACCCTTTGATCGCTGGTTTGAGATTTCGTTATGGTTTACTTGGGATATGAGCCACGTTCCCTGCTATCTTGGTCGTTAGCCCCTAGTTTCTTACTAGAAACCCTGTGGATTTTGCAGTAGGCACAGGCCCCCCATTACGTGAAGAAAAAGACCTCGAATCTGATCGCTATGGCCTAGAGCATCTAAAGCCACTATGAGTTGGACTTTCGGGTTTTTTCTTTTTCAATTAATTATTATGTTTTTCTTCATTCTTGGTTCGTTGCATGAAACAGTTGGGAGTTTTATTATCAGTTCAGTTTGGAATAGCATGCC
Organism: Scilla litardierei; assembly: GCA_030789695.1. Classification (NCBI taxonomy): domain Eukaryota; kingdom Viridiplantae; phylum Streptophyta; class Magnoliopsida; order Asparagales; family Asparagaceae; genus Scilla; species Scilla litardierei. Next base: position 46,380,630 of record CM061131.1, read on the forward strand.
ATAAGAAACATACATGCCTTATCACATGCCAGCGTTATTATCATGTCATTTAATTATCTCCTGCAACATGCCAGTATTAGAAAGTTTAATATTATGATTAAATTGTGTAGTCTCTAGGTTGTTACTTGTGATTGCACTTACACTGATTGACTAACGGATTTGAGGTTGGCTCTCGACATGACAGGTTACTATTACATGTATGGCAGTGGACCCACTTGACTACGTAGTTTAAATAATATTAAACTGAGACACATCACGACACTAAAACTAATAATTGGTTAATACAGCTTGACTCACAAGGTTTTGGGGAAACTTATGATTGAGGGAGTGAGAGAGCGAATGGAGCATGTTCTTTGGCCCCTGTCTGGGAGGACATCCATTCTGATGGGTCATGAGTCCTTCTCACAGCAGCAGTGTTACGGTACGGTACTTTCTTCTTTGGACTTGGCCCGAGGATAGCACCCTTGCGGTCCAGAAGGGCACCAGTTGCACATTGTGCTCTCCTTCATAAGTCACGACCTAGGTTTGGTTTACATTAGCAGTAACCTCCCTTACAGTAGTTAATGACATTAAATAATCATAACATGCTTCATTTCAGTACCTTGTCATTATAACTGTAATTCATGTTTCATTTTTGCACCATTATTACCATGTTGTTGTTTGGTTAGATATTGTCTACTTTCCTGAGCTATGGCACAACTTCTGTTATCCACTAGGTGACGTATAGGATTATCTGGAGGCGTTGGAGTCGGAGTTTTCGATTCAGGACGCCAGGCCTTGAGCACTGTCTGTACGTGAGTGTTATCGAGCTTCCCCTTTTGTACTTTTCACTGGCACCTGCCGGACCTGTACACACTTGCACAATTGTGACAGCACCCGAGAAGCGGGGCATTACAGGTCGCAGGGCCCCTTTGATGGTCGGCATGGGCCAGCCGCCCTTGCGGGTGGGCCTGCCGACCCTGTCGACCCTCCAGAAGGGCTGCACAGTCCTGCAAAAGTGCCGCAGGTGCCGCGCGGCCCTGTCAGCATCTCCTATGGGGCCGGGTAGGGCTTTCACCCATTAGGGGTCTTCCTTCGCCTCCGACGAGGTGTCCTCGACGTCCGTGAGTTTCACGCCTTCATATTCCATCGCTTTGCTCTTGCCCTTCTCTAAAGTCAACGCCTTTTTCGCTTGATTATGGTTTTCGTCTGCGTCGTTCAACTTCGCCGTGATGCCCGCGCGTTGTTGCGTGATTTGTGTGATGGTCTCTCCTTGTTTCTATAGAGCTTCTGCATGCTTCGCTAGGGTTTGCTTCAAGCCATTAAGTTCGACGTTGTATTTCTTCTCGAAAGCGTCAAACTTGTCCTTAGATCTCGTCGCCACCGCCATGGATCTCGAAGCTCTGATACCAAAATGATAAGAACCAAAGAAACATCCAACTTTTACTTGATTTAACTGGAAATAAACAAGATAGATGATCACAATTGAAGATGTGATCGCTCTCCCAAGACGCCAATTAAAAAGGACATCCGCACTCTCCCGATGTAGAGCGATAATCTCACCTCCTTTGAGTATTCTCACAAAATAGCCTAAGGAAATCCATCCCCACCCATGGCCAATAAATACAAATCAAAGAAAATACAAATTTACAAAAGAAACCCAAATAGACAAAAAATCCGAAAACGCCACTAAATTCCGAAAATTTCCAAAACGCCCCTAATGGGCCAAAAGTGCACATTTTATTAGTTACCTCCCAAAAATTTTGATTACATATATTTTATTCATCAGCATGATCGTAAATGGATAAGTTATGCATCTTCGTGAAACATGCACATACACAAAAAGGATACATGCAATATAGTATTACACGTCATCATTTCTTGCAAATGTTACTTTCTTTAAGGCCACTTCTTTTCTTCTTCATATAGCTCTTCAAATCTCGATAAGTTAGTTATGCTCCATCTCCCTACACCTGTCACCATCTACATCATAACCATCAGTCTTCACAACCATCATAGTTTTCATAACCAAACACATTCTCCATTAACAAAATCTTCACAGCTAGTGACTATCTTTACAACCATCACATTCTTCTATATCATTCGCTCCTAAGTTCTCTTCTCATTTTCATTTTGATATTCTTGATTTAAGGTCACATAAGAAGGAAGAAAGTTATTTTTGATCATGTGGGAACTTTACGCATGTTGTTGATACTTTGCCTTCTAATTACGATGAAGTAACAGATTTAGACATACCCATTGCAAAAAGAAACTGTAAACATGCATGCACTTCAGACACATCACATTTCATATTGTGTTTTCACACATCCCATTTCATACTGTGTTTTCACACATACCATTTCATATTGTGTTTTCTACGAAGATTTGGTTGTCTTATTCATCTTCTGTTGTTGTATTTGATAACATCGGTGTACTTAAGTTAATCTCTAAGTCTTTACGTCAACCTAGATGAAAAGCTATAATGGATGATGAGACGCTTACTTTGTATCGTTTTGATACTTAGGAACCGGTTCTTTTTTCATCCTAGCAATTTTATCGTTAGTTGACGTCGTGTCTATAAACTATATACTAGCAAAGCTTATCTAGAGTGCACTTTTGAGAAGTAGAAAACTCGCATAGTTGTGGCCTTAGTTATTCTGTGACTTTTCCTCCTATCACCGGATATCCTAGGTTCGACTACGTATATCATTAGCGGTAGTATTTTATTACTTGGATTCGGACTTGAGAAGAACTAAAAAACACTCATGATTGGAAGAACTCTCAACTCAAGACTGTTTTCCTACTTTGGATGGTTTACAAATGAGCCAAGCTCCCTTGTTTATAGGCCTCTACCTCCAAAATGGATGGCAAAGATTAGTTTGATCATATAGTTACAAATGAGCTTCTTGAAAGTTCTACTAAAATATCTACAAATGGATAAGCTTAAAACTTTCTAGAATTCTCTACTATGTACAAGACTTTCTAGAACTCTCATGAACTTAGGCCTTCAAGAATGTTCTTCATGACTCATTGGGCCATGATGACCCAATAAGGCTCTTGAGCATCTTCCAACCCATGTGGGTGATGCAATCTGGGCTTTTCGTGGAATAAAAGAAGGATTTTTTGGGTGGATGAACGATAAAAATGGGATTTTTATTGATATTTCAGATCTAAAAATTACGGAAACCCTACTACAAATCAACTACTCGCTAAATAACTACTACAAATTGAAAGAACAATTAACTAGGGATTAATCTAAGGGAAATAGGGAGAATCCTAATACAATTTATCTAAGAACTAAAGGAATAGACTAGAAAGAATTTCTTCAACCATTTTTGCATACCCATTAGGGCCGGCTCTAGCCTTTTAAACAAAAAAGTTACATTATTTGTTACTTTACGAAGATACCTCCGGCCTCCAGAAGTATCAGCCGCATCACTACTCCGTCCCTGAAAATCCACATTGTCCTCAAAGTGGTGCTTGAAGTCGGTGGGCCATCCATTTTAAGTAGATTGCAAGCCTCCTCTTGGGTCAAACGGATGAGATTGGTCTCCATCGCTTTCAACGACGTCCAGAAAAATATCGTCGGGCCAAGGCGGGACCCAAAAGGCGCTGTCGAGCTCCCACAAATACTAAGGAGGGCGTCGTCGTTGTTGCGCTGCTGGAAGGGCTCTGTCGCTCGCTATTTTGGGCCCAAAAGCCAAATTCTCGATGTCTGCTTTCTCGTTGGCCCCGTCGTTGATATTGAAAGGCTGGATGCCCCCATGGAGGATCTTGGAAGGGCCAGTGCCCCTTTTGGATGGGTGGCAGCCCCCTAGAGGCCCCAGGAGTGGCCGATGCCCCTGCATGAGGGGTGGCAGCCCCCCTTGCGGGCCCGAAAGGGGCCGGCGCCCCATCTAGAGGGGCGGCAGCCCTTCGGGAATGCCATGGAGGGGCGCCCCTCCCTGTTTTACTGCCGAAAAGGGCGCCTCTTGTCGTTTCTCCGCCGAAAGCGACGTCTTTGGCCATAGATTTGGGGTTTCGTCCAGATCTGACTCCGAATCGCCATGGGGGTGAAGCTCCTCGCCGAAAGGCGTCGCCTTTAGCTCCAGATCGGGTAGATCTACTCTTGGAAGCTTCAGATCTGGCCCCGGATATGGTATATCTACTTTTGAAATCTTCAGATCTGGCCCCGGATCTGGTAGATCTACTCTTGGAAGCTTCAGATCTGGCTCTGGATCTGGTAGATCTCGCTTGAAATCTTCAGATCTAGCGCTCGACCTCGAGCTGGTAGATCTACCCTCGAAATCTTCAGATCTGTCTTTGTCCTTGCAGCGGAGGGGAAGCGGCGATCAAACTCCGCCAAATTCTCTGTCATTTGACGGTGCGTCTGCATAATCACTTGATTCGTTCTGTCTTCCCATCTCTCAATCGCCGCCCGCAATTCTGTCTCTAAAGAGGCGAACTTTCTTGACGTCACCATAGGATCTCATGCTCTGGTACCAATTAATGCGCTCTGGGCTTTTTGTGGAATAAAAGTGGGATTTTTTGCGTGGATGAACGATAAAAATAGCATTTTTATTGGTATTTCAGATCTGAAAATTACGGAAACCCTACTACAAATCAACTACTCGCTAAATAACAACTACAAATTGACAGAACAATTAACTAGGGATTAATCTAAGGGAAATATGGAGAATCCTAATACAATTTATCTAACTAAAGGAATAGACTAGAAGGTATTTCTTCAACAATTTTTGCATACCCATTAGGGCCGGCTCTAGCCCTTTAAATATAAAAGTTACATCATTTATTACTTTACGAAAATACCCCGGCCTCCAAAAGTATCAGCCGCATCAGTGGGCTTTGGGAATATTGTTGCAAATATCTTGGGCCATGACAACACACACGCGTCTTCCCCTCCCCCTCGCTCTCTTTCATTTTCTCTAAATTCCTCTCACAATCGAACCGAGGCGGTGAACAGACATCTCTCTCACTCCTCTGCTTCCTTCGGCAAGGGAATAAAAGGGGCAGTCATCGAGGCCCCTCTCCTCTCTCCATCTCACGAGGCACACGTCCTCTACTCCTTTCTTTTCCACGCACTAAATCTTTATGGATTCGACACGACTTCGCCTTAATTCGAGGCCGATCAACCTCGTGGCAGATCCACAGCTTCACATACCCCTCTCCAATTACCACATGTCACCTTCCTCTATTTAAGCTCGGTTGAGCTTAGGGTTTTGGTTTTTCAAGCAAACATAATAATTTTCAAAGAATTTTTGGGTTTTTCTCTTGAAACTGTGTTCGAATCTTAAATTGGAGCTGGATTTTCTCCTCGGAATCTTTCGAAGATCTTAGTAAATCACGCTAATTCTTTAATTTTTGGTTTTAAATTTCTGATTTCTATTTTTAGCTTGCGATGATGGTTCTGAGCAAGACTCAGGTGCCGTCAGGGCTTGACGGCAACCCCCGCCGCTACCCCTAGTTGTGTCGTGATTGTTCCTTAGGTTTTGGTTGTGGACGTGACTCTTTGGGACTCCCTCAACCCTGTTTGTTGACTGTTTTGGGGCTTTTACCCTAGCCGTGACTTATCATGTGGTACTTTGCCCACTGCCTGGCCTTCTCGTGTTTTGCCGTGACAATTATAGGCCCTACAACCACTCGCCATGACCTGTGGGCCGTTCCTATTCCGATTGTCCTGGCTTTTAAAACCCATGCCTAGCCTTCCAGTGGCCATGACGTGACTATCCTAGCCCATATCCCATTGCCGAGACAAGTGGACCACACTAAGCCTGGTCGTGCCTTTCCTTGACCTGGCCGTGACGAAATCTGGGCACCATGCCCTAGGCTGTGATTGATCGATAGGGATTTTACCCTGCAATGACTGTTTTGAAATTTTCGATGATGTCCACTTTTGGATAATAGTTGTAGATGATGTTTTGGCTAGAGTCAAGGCTTGTTGGAGGCCGTGGGATGGCATGAAACCCCGGGGCTTTGTTCTACATGTTTGAGTTGGCTTAGGATTACCCGATGATTATAAATGAGGATTTGGCCATTAAAGGCCGTTGGAATTGTGGGATTCAGTGCTTGGTGGATCATAGACGAGGCTATTCCCTGAAAGATCATAGTATACCACATGTTGGATCACAGGCTACTGCCTGAAGGATCATATAAAATCATGAACACATGGTTAAATCCCAAAAAATGATCAATGATTAAAATTATCTGAGATCATCACAATTGTTCCTCTCCCATTGTCCAACCTCCCATATTTTTAAAGTGTGGCACTATTCGCTACATCGACATTTAAGTTAACTCGAATTTATTATTTATATCTAAAATTTAGACTTCCTGAATATTTTACTTGCTATCATACATGTGCCACAAGATACATGTTTAAATTTGTATAATACATGTGTGTTCCATGTTATATGCTTAAAGCAGTGTAACTCCTTTTGCATGCTAAGTGTAATATTGTTTCCAGTATTATATGTCGCATGTTCCTAGTGTTAATAATTATAACACATCTTACATAGTTGCCCATAACATTGGAAATGATTGATATGATGAGTGTGCTATGAAAATCAAATAGAATTGGAATGTAATGGAATATATATTGTTATTGCCCCTGATAGAATAGAATATTGGAAATATGACTAGAACTGTAATGACATAGCACATTAACATATGATTTAGTTTCAAAGTGGCCCTAAACTTAATCCAGAACTTTACTTTCTAAATTATATTTTAAATAATTAATTAATACCAAATTAGAATCACAACTGGACTGTACCACTGAGACACTGAGTGATATACACTTGACATACATTTAGCACTACAGACTCGCTGGGTTTTGGAGAAAATCCTATTAATGAGAGTGCAATAGCGACGGAGCCATGCTCCTATTAACATAAACCGCATCAGGTGTTCCAGTCAGGTAACATCATGAATCTGATGGACCCCTAATGTATCCCTGAACTTAATTAATAAGTTCCACACTGCTACTTTTTAGACTCATGGCCCCTACTGTTCCTACTCTGGGCCTGGCCTGGGTGAGCAGTCACGTGGTACGAGGTGGACTCCTGTTTGCTTATCGTACTCTCCAATATGATTCACATCCTAGAATTAGTGTAATTGATAGGACCATGTTGGTATCGCTTTAAATTATTAACTGAGTTGCATGTTTGTCTCAAATTCCAGTGCATGCTTGATAAATAATATTAATTAATCTGTTACATGTTTCCAGATCCATTTTCTAGTTAGATTTACTCATGCTCACATATTTTAATTCCAAAGTTTTAGAGTTACTGTGATTTGTTTAATATTGGATTCCCAATGTGGTTTTGATGATAAACAAACATAATCAATTGTGACTAATCCCCATGTTTTGTAGACAAGGAGAGCATCCTTAATACAGTAAAGTCATATCAACTGAAAATGATGACTAAGATAATTGATGCAAGGACATCAATCAATGAAACATGGAAATCAAGGAGTGAACGCAAGGAAGTCAAAGCGTTGAACTCAACAAGCTCAATGGCTATCAAAGAGTGATTTCAAGGAAGGCAAAGGGTTAGACTTCACAAGCTCAAAGAAAGTCTTCAAGGCATTCAATAGAAAGTGAAGGGGATAAATATATAAACCTTCTTTCTTTACTTCTTAGTTGAACTAGCATGTTAAGCCTTGAATAGACTCATTAGAATATCACTCAGAACACTCACAAAACACTGTAGATCGTATATCATTAAGTATCATAGGATTAAAACTTACATAAACAGTTTTTCAGCCGGCCCAGACGTCTGGTACATTGCCTCCAGACGACTGGTGCTCATATGCACTTTATTCTCCAAAACCATATCATGATCAGACGCCAGAATTTCTAATTCCAGACGTCTGAACAAAGTGTCAAAAGTCTGGATGATATACATCAGACGTCTGATATATTAGTGCAAATATTTCCAGTAGCTCATTTCTGCAGTCAGTCATGGTTAGGCGTCTGAAGTTGTATTACCAGACGTCTGAACAGTTGATCAGACGTCTGAATGATGAACATCAAACACCTAGGTAGTCGGACAAACTATATTCCAGTAACCATATTGCTCACTGTCTGTATGATCAGACGTCTGATGCCTTTGTGCCAGACGACTCAGCAGTGGACCAGACGTCTAGAAAGTCTTCTTCAGTCGTCTGGTATATATATGTCCGTTAGACTATATTTAATGCCTAGTCAAAACATTACAACAGCCAACTGATCGTTCTTCTTTAGGCAATTGGTGACTAAGATTTCTGCCCGTTAAGAGCTGTTTGCAATAGTAAATGCTTGGGGCTTTTAACTGTTTGTGAGTAGATTTCAGTGGCTTATAAATAGGGCTTAAATGTCTTGACTTGAGAGTTTAGCTAAGCATCCAAGACTTCATTCAATACACTCTCAAGTGATTCAAAATCATTAATTTCATTCTAGAGCATTCAAGTGCATTCAAAGCAATTCAAGCTCAAACTCTAAAGATCAACTTGTCTCCAAAGTTTTCAAGATCAGTTTCTAGCATTCATTGCTACACATCTTGAGACAAGTTAGGAAGTGCTCTCACTCTCATCATTTAGAGCACATCTCACACACCTTTATTACCGCATTCTTACGAGTAGTATTTAAGGCATAGGTTGTGAAATTGTTTCATATTTCGTTCTACACTTTCTCTTAATATTTGAGAAGCCCTCTCAGTTGTGAGATTAGTCCATTCCCGGGTTATGGAAAGTGGAAGAAATGTTCCTCTTGGTTGTGAGTAGTCCATGCCTGGTTTATGGGAAGTGGAAGAAAGTGTACTGGTTTTTCACTTGTCAGCTTTTGGCAAATGGGTATTAGTGGATCACTAATCACTAGCGGGTTTGCTAGTGGTTTGCTGGAGTAGGATTCAAAGGAGTCGGGGAGACTCAAAGTCGGGGAGCTCGGTGAATCCGAACCAGGGTAAATCACTTGTTTGCGTTTGAATTTATGTGTTTGTTGTTCTCTTTCATTCTGCACTAAGGTTGCACAAGGGATCATTTAATTAGGTGTAATTTCCTTATTATCTTTATAAAGCACTATTTACCCCCCTCCCGTTAGTGTTTTCTCCCTACATTTTCAGATCCTACATGATTTACTTGATGGTTCTCCATTTTTTGTTGGACTATCAAGTGTTGGGACCGAGTCTGATGAGACCCACGTATTTGATGTAAAAGCCAAAATTTCTTAGGCCCAATCTTCTCGTTCCTTCTCTTTTCTTTTTTTCTTTTTCTTTTAACTATACGACCCAACCCCGCATCCGCCCCAAGCGGCCCCCACTTAAATCTCAGGCCACATGCGATGCACGTGGAAACACTCCGGTCTCCTTCGATCACTCCCTCTCTTTCTCTCGCGAACGAAGCGAGGCGGTGACGATGTCGGTTCTCTCTCTCTCTCTCTCTCTCTCTCTCTCTCTCTCTCTCTCTCTCTCTCTCTCTCTCTCTCTCTCTCTCTCTCCCCTTGTTTCTTCTGCAAGGAAAGTAAACCGAGACCCCCTCTCCTCTCTCCACCTCACGAGACACGTGTCCTCTCCCTACGACTCCGTCTCAACCCTAAATTGCACGGTTTCGACACAGCTTCGCTTCGAATTGAGGCCGATCGTCCTCGTGGCTTCTCCACGCCTTCCCTTGCCCTTCTGCACCTACTGCAGATCTCCATCTTCCCTCTATAAGAGCTCGGTTGAGCTTAGGGTTTCAGTTTTCAAAACGGAAAATTATTTTCAAAATTTGGGGGTTTTTCTCTTAATTTGAGCTCGGATCTTGCTCTGAAGTTGGGATTTCTCTTCAGTTCTTTCCACAGTCCTCGATTTCGGTAAAATCACTTTAATTCTTTAAATGTTTGTTTTTAAATTTTGTGATTCGGTTTCCTTTAGTTGTGATGATGAATTTCTGAGCCTTGAGCTCGGCGGCGACACTTGTCATAGCCCCTAAATGAGCTGCGATTGTTCTGCTATTGCCCCAAGCCACTGTCGTGGCTGTTTGTGGTTTTTCGTTATTATCGTGGTAGCCTTAGCCACTGACGGGCCTTCCCTTTGGCTTGTCGTGACTGTCTGGCCTCCCCTTGCCTTACCGGGACATGCATGGCCTTCCTTTCTCCCTGTCGTGGCCCGTGGGCCTTCCCATACTTCCGCCATGTCCTTTTATTCCCACATATGACTTGCAATGCTGATACGATCCGGTGGATCGAATCAATAGAAATCAGAATTTAAAAGAGGAAAAAATTAAAAAGAGGATTTTTGATTGAGAATTTCGATGAAGAACAAAGATAAGTGAGTTCTTTCGAGACGAACTCGATCTCCTAGCTTTTATTTGAACGGACAAAAAGCCTAAAGATCCTTCGCAAGATGCCTAAGGATGTTCTTCAACAAAATAAGCATAGCCCTAACAATGGCGGCTAGCCCTAATAAATAGAAGAAAATGGGGAATTACTAATTTAGCCTGAAAGGACTAAAATACCCCCTAGCCTACTAGACCCACTAAGTCACGATCCCGCGCCTCCTGCGCCGCACGTACGTCACGATGGGTGGGACCGCGTCACGGGTCGGTGAAGGGGGGTCCGAAGGGGGTGCGTCCGCATCAATACCCCCCCCCTAAAAGAGCCACCTTGTCCTCAAGGTGGAAATCTGGAAACTGCTCCCGAACCACGTCATACGCCTCCCACGTGGCATCACAATCTGGCAGGCCCACCCAATAAATCAGCACCTCTCTGCGTCTTCCTGGCCCCTGTCGAACTGCCCGCACATCCAATGGCTCCAGTAGTACCTCCATGTCCTCCGTCAGTGAAGGTGGCAGCGTCGACGTCGCTGACTGGTCTCCAATCGCCCTCCGTAGCTGCGACACATGGAACACCGGATGAATCCTCGAGGAAGGAGGTAGGTGTAAACGATACGCCACCTTCCCAATCTTGGCTGCAATCTGGTAGGGTCCGTAGTAGCGAGCAGCTAACTTCTCATTCTGCCTCCGAGCTAATGTCTTCTGCCGATAGGGTCGCAGCTTGAGGTACACCATGTCGCCCTCCTGAAAATGGACCTCCCTCCGATGCCCGTCTGCCCGGGCCTTCATAACCTGCTGTGCCCTCAATAGGTGTCGCCGGAGCTCCTCCAACATCGCATCCTTGTCCCCCATGTAAGCCTCTACCTGCGACACCGGTGTCTGCCTGTCGCCAAATCTGAGCAAGGACGGTGGGTCTCGCCCATACAGGATCCGAAAGGGAGTCGTCCCCGCGGCAGAGTGGTACGAGGTGTTGTACCAATACTCCGCCCATGCCAACCACATGTACCACTGTCGGGGCTTATCCGAGGCGAAGCACCGCAGATAAGTCTCTATGGATCTGTTCACCACCTCAGTCTGCCCGTCTGTCTGCGGGTGGTATGACGTGCTCCTCTTTAGGACCGTGCCCTGTACCCTGAAGAGCTCCCGCCAGAACCCGCTCAAAAACACTTGGTCCCTGTCGGACACTATAGACCCCGGGATCCCATGCAGGCGGATCACCTCTCGGATGAACGCTGTGGCCACCGTGACCGCTGAGTAAGGATGCCTCAAGGGTATAAAATGGGCATACTTACTCAGACGGTCCACTACGACGCAGATCACTGAATATCCCTCGGACCGTGGTAGCCCGTCGATGAAGTCCATAGTGACCTCCTCCCATACTCGCTCCGGTAACTCTAACGGCTGTAGGAGTCCTGCCGGGGCCATGGCCATGTACTTGTGACGTTGGCAGACGTCACAAGCTGCTACTAACTGGGCAATCCTCCTGCGCATTCCGGGCCAGTACACCTCTCTAGCCATCCTCTGGTATGTCTGCTGCACCCCGGAATGTCCCCCCGTCGCCGACCCGTGGAACTCCTGAAAGAGGACGGGTATGAAGCCTGAAGCCCGTGGCAGCACCAACCTCCCCTGATACAGCAGTCGACGTCCCTGCAAGGAATACCCGATCGGCCCCTCCTGTCCCTGCTGCAACAACTCGCGGATCCGCCCCAGCTCCTCATCACTCTCCGCCTCCTGAAAGATGGGCTCCCAGTCCAGCCACATCGGTCGTGATAAAGCCCTCAGATCCACGCTCTCCTCCCGACGAGTCAAGGCGTCAGCTGCCTTGTTCTCCAACCCTGGCCTATACTCGATAGCGAACCGGTACCCCACCAGCTTGGACAACCAACGCTGGTGCTCCTCAGTAACCAACCGCTGCTCCAGCAGGTACTTGAGGCTCCGCTGGTCCGTCCTGACCACGAACTCCCGACCCAACAGATATGGCCGCCACTTTGCCACCGCAAGGACAATGGCCATCAACTCTCGCTCATACACCGATTTCAGTCGTGCTCTAGCTGACAACACGTGGCTGAAATAGGCGATGGGCCGTCCCTCCTGCATGAGCACCGCTCCCAACCCGTATCCCGACGCATCGGTCTCCACCACGAAAGGTAGGCTGAAGTCTGGCAAGGCTAGAACTGGTGCGGTCGTCATGGCCACCTTCAAGGCCTGAAAGGCCTTGGTGGCTTCCTCCCCCAACGGAATCCGTCCTTCTTGAGCTGTTCGGTAAGGGGCCAAGCTATGGTGCTGTACCCCTTAACGAACTTCCGGTAATATCCGGTCAGTCCCAAAAAACCTCGGAGAGCTCGCAGTGTAGTAGGAATGGGCCAGTCCAGCATGGCCTCTATCTTCGATCTGTCGGCAGCTACACCCTCGGCTGACACCACGTGCCCTAGATACTCAATCCGTGCCTGGCCGAAACTGCACTTCTTCCGGTTGGCGAACAACTGCTGCGCCAACAACTCCCGGAAGACCACCTCCAAATGGCCCAAGTGCTCCCCCAAGCTCCTGCTGTAGACGAGGATATCGTCAAAGAACACGAGAATGAACCTCCGCAGGTAGGGCTGGAAAACCTTGTTCATCAAGGCCTGGAAAGTGGAGGGGGCATTCGTCAAGCCAAAAGGCATGACTCTGAACTCATAATGGCCCTCGTGGGTGCGGAAGGCAGTCTTCGGCACATCCTCAGACCGCATCAAAATCTGGTGGTACCCGGCCCTCAGGTCGATCTTCGAAAAGATCGCTGCTCCATGAAGCTCGTCCAGCAGCTCGTCAATTACCGGAATAGGAAACTTGTCAGCGACAGTTTCCTTATTCAGCGCCCGGTAATCAACGCAAAATCTCCAACTCCCGTCCTTCTTGACCAGCAAGACTGGGCTCGAAAAAGGACTCACACTAGGCTGGATAATCCCAGCCTGCAGCATCTCCCGCACCATCCTCTCTATCTCATCCTTCTGAACATGCGGGTACCGGTACGGCCGAACACTCACCGGCGCTGCCCCATCCCTCAATACAATCGCGTGCTCGTGTCCTCTGGATGGTGGTAGCCCCTGAGGGTCCTGGAAGACCTCCTGGTACTGCTCCAGTACCTGCTCGACCTCCGCCGCGGTCTCCTCCTCGTGCTGCTCACCGTCCGCTGTCAGCCCCTGATACTCCACAAGGAACCCCTCCCCCTCGTTCCGCAACGCCCGAGTGATGGCCTTGAAGGCCACCAATGAAAAGCAAAGGGTCGGGTCCCCGGTCAACACGACGGTCCTCTCCCCATCTTGGAACTCCATCCTCAGGAGCTTCCAATTCACCTTCATCTCCCCCAACTTCTTCAGCCACTGCACCCCTAAGATGATGTCCACGTTGCCCAACTCCAACGGCAAGAAGTCCTCCATAATCTGGTCCCCTTGCAAGGTCAGGCATAGACCCTTGCAGAGCCCCTTACTCTCCTCCATCTTCCCCGTCCCTAGCAGAACGGTAAACTTCTCCAGGGTGCTCAGCTGTAGCCCATGTCTCTCCACCACTCGGCTGGAAATGAAGTTGTGGGTGGCCCCACTATCGATCAGTACCGTCACCGCCGTGTCCCCCAGCTGTCCTGACAACTTCATGGTGTGGTTCGGGGTGAACCCCACCACGGAGTTCAGGGATACCTCGGCGAAGTCTAGGTGAGACTTCTCCTCCTCCACCGGTGGCTCCTCCTCAAACTCCTCCTCCTCAACCACGTACCCCTCCTCGTCTGGCACCATGGTGATCTGCAGCAGGCGGCTCGCACATCTGTGCCCAGGGGTGAACTTCTCGTCGCAACGGAAGCACAGCCCCTTGGCTCTCTTCTCTCTCACCTCGGCCTCCGTCATCCGCCGCCCCAGGGTAGCTGGGCGGCCCTCTCCTCGAGCCTCGGGAACGGCCGCAGGTGGTCTCGGTGCTGTGGCTGGTGGAGTGGGGCGGGAGCCCTGTGCCCCCCAAGCGCCCCGTATCCGCCTCTCCTCTGTGTGCTTCTCCTCCGCTTTAAGTGCTAAGCGAAGGACGTCCTCCAAGGTAGCCGGGCTCTGCATCCTCAACTCAGCTCGTATGGACGGTTTCAGCCCCCTCATGAAGTTCCCGATCATCACCTCGTCGGTAACCCCCTTCACCCGGCTATTCAGCATTTCAAACCTCTCTACATAGTCCCTCACGGTCCCCTCCTGCCTCAGGGCCGACAGCTGCTCGTAAAAATCCCCCCCCCCTGCCGTCTCCTGAAATCGGTCCACGATCAGTGATGACAACTCCTCCCAGGTCCGAAAGGGGGACCGTGCTATCTTCCACCGGTACCAGGCCAAGGCCTTCCCCTCAAAGTAAATCCCGATGGCCTTCAGGACCTCCTGCTCCGTCAGACCCATCACCTGGAAATACCTCTCCGCCCGGTATATCCACCCATCAGGGTCGGTGCCGTCAAAGGTCGGCATCTTCAGCTTCATCAACCGCCGGTCTGCGTTGATGTCGCCTAGCTGCCCTCTATCTCCGCCACGGTCGCCCGCCCTGACCATCTCGCCACCCCGAGCCTCCCTCGGGCCTCCCCCGTCAACCCCGTACGGCTCCTCTGGCCATGCAGGTCTCTCCCACGCCTCGGGCTGGTAGTAGTGCCCCGGAAACTCTAGCGGCCGTGCATGATTGGGCCTTGGCCCAGGCGGAATGGTCTCTGCTCTCCAAAACTGGCCCGCTGGGGCCCCAATTACCGCTCCTGAGGCCCATCCGCCTCTCGTCGCCCCCAAAGGCCCTCCAGATTGGGGTACGAACCCCGCCACACCGCCAAAAACTCCCCCCGTGCTCGCCGCGCCTCCGGAGAAGTCACACGGACCCGCTGACCCCTGCCCGGGGCCCAGCGGACCCGCCCGGCCCCAAACAGGGGCCGAGCCCCCTGTTCCGCCCCCGCCTGGGGCTGCCGACCCCCAGGCGGGGGTCGCGTGGCCTGCCCGACCCCCAAAGGGGGTCGGCTGGCCCTGGGCACCCCCGCAAGGGGGTGCCGACCCTCCGGCGACCCCAAATTGGGGCGCCGGAGGCCAGGGGTGGCCGGCCTGACCCACCCAGGCCGTGGCTGGGCCGGGCGGGTCGGTCGACCCCCATGATGGCCCGACAGGGCCCGTGGATGATGATCCGGGCCCTGTCGCGCCAAACCCTAGCCCGTCGGCTAGGGTTGTAGCCGCCGCCGCCGCATGCGATTTCCCGTGGCTCGGGGGGTCCTTGATTTGTTGAATCGACGCCGGATTCGCCTTGGATCTCTCCCGTTGCTCTCCCCATGTCGCGATCCGCCGCCTTCTCCTTGGTCAAACCTTGCAACAACTCCATTAACGCCGGAATCGCCGCCGTGGCCTCCTTCAAACTTTTAAGATCCCTTCCCGTCTCCGTGGCCTCCCTTCTCATGATACGAAGCTCCGATTGAATGTCTTCTTGGGTGTGTGCATGATCCTTGAGCGAAGCTTCCATCACCTTCCTCAAACCCTCGATCTCGTGATTGAGATCGTCGCGTAGACCTTGGATCTTCTCATCCACGGAAGCCCTCGTTCCCGTTGCCATGGAATCGTAGTGCTCTGATACCAATTTGATACGATCCGGTGGATCGAATCAATAGAAATCAGAATTTAAAAGAGGAAAAAATTAAAAAGAGGATTTTTGATTGAGAATTTCGATGAAGAACAAAGATAAGTGAGTTCTTTCGAGACGAACTCGATCTCCTAGCTTTTATTTGAACGGACAAAAAGCCTAAAGATCCTTCGCAAGATGCCTAAGGATGTTCTTCAACAAAATAAGCATAGCCCTAACAATGGCGGCTAGCCCTAATAAATAGAAGAAAATGGGGAATTACTAATTTAGCCTGAAAGGACTAAAATACCCCCTAGCCTACTAGACCCACTAAGTCACGATCCCGCGCCTCCTGCGCCGCACGTACGTCACGATGGGTGGGACCGCGTCACGGGTCGGTGAAGGGGGGTCCGTAGGGGGTGCGTCCGCATCAAATGCCTTCACATGACCCGACCATAACTGAAATTGGGCACCAAGCTCTAAATTGTCACTGCTTAAGGGAGATTTTCACCTGCCATGACTATTTGGGATTTTCAATGCTGCCCATTTATGGATAATGGATGAAGAAGATGATTTGAATGGTCTTGAGGCTTGGTAGAGGCTGTAGGTTGGTATGGGGAATTCATGGGCTTTGCCCTACTTGTCGGCGTTAGTTTAGAAATACCCGATGATTGAAGATGAGTGTTTGGCCTCTAAAAGCCATTGGAAAGTATGGAAATTACTGCCTGTTAGATCATATGCCAAGGCACTGTCGAAAGGATCTTAGTTTTCTACATGTGGGATCATAAATCACTGACTGGAGGATCATATAAGACCATGAATACATGGTTAAGTCCTGAAAACAATCGATGACAAACATTATCTGAGATCACCACATTGTTACTCCCCACATTGTTCATCCCCCATATTTCCAAAGGACCTGATAAAATAGAAAGGTGAATATATGTTTGGAACGGGAATGATATAACACACCAATATACGAATTGAGTTCAATGCGGCTTTAAAACTTAATTCACTTGATAAATCATGCTTTAAAATACTAGTTTAGAACAACAGCTGGAATGTGCCACTAAGGCATTAAGAGATGTACACTTGACATACAATTGGCACTCCAGACTCACTGGATTTTGAGGTAAATCATATTAGTGAGAGAGCGAGAGCGACTAGAGCCACGCTCCTAATGACTTGATCGCATCAGGTGTTCCGATCAGAGTCACATCATGAATTAGGATATGACCCCTAGTGTTCTGCTTGACTTAATTAATGAGTTCCACCCCGTTACTTTTGGACTCATGGCACCTATCGTTTCCACTTTTGGCCTGACTCGGATGAGCGCCCCCGTGGTACTGTGAGACTCCTTGGTAGCTTCTGTACTCTCTAATATGATTCACATGTTAGGTTTGGTATAAATTGATATGACTATGTTAGTATCATTTTAAATTATCAACTAAGTTGCGTGTTGTCCTAAATTCCAATGCATGCCTGATAAGAAATGTAAATTAATCTGTTATCAGTTCTTAGTTCCCATTTCTTAATTAATGTGTTCTCATGATTACATGTTTAATTCCAAAATTTCTAGAATTACTGTGTTTACCTGGTGGGGCTTCGTTTTGTTGCACCACCAGGTGTTGAGTCAAATTTAAAAGTGGCCCCAATGTATGAGGACACAGATTTCGACCTAATAGCTGCAAAACTGTGACCTTAAAATTGTGAGTATTTACAATTTTCTGTAAATTTTAATGAGAAATTCAATATGAGTATGTTGGTATATCTCTGCTTGCAGGCTATATTGTTTTAACTGGTAACTAACAGGACATGCATCACATGTGAAAAACAGGCGCACCCGGGGTGCGGACGTGACATTTGAGGACTCAGATTTTGCCATAGCAATCTCAGAATCCTAACTTTAAAATTGTAAATATTTACATTTCCATGTATATTTTAATGAGAAATTCCATATGAGTATATTGATATTTTCTGCTCGTAGCTTATATTGTTTTCACTGGTAACTAGTATGGCCTACATCACATTTAAAAAACAGGCACGTCCCGGGAAGCGGAGCGTGACATATATGGTATCAAGTAGTCTTTACAATCATAGTTTAGCAAATTTAGCTATATTGTTATGGAATTTAGATGAAGTAATGTGTTTTGAACAATTCTATTGGTTATAAAAGGACATTTGCATGTTGTATTTCACTAATTGTGTGTGCAGAATTGTGTATGCTATAGCCATTAAGTAGATGACAAACATTATACATAGGTTGAAGTTTTTTTATGATCAAAGTTTCAAACAAAGGTTTTATGATAGCTACGATATTTATTGTGGATTAAGGTTGCTCAATATCATCATTGTATTTTTTTCATAAAGAAAGCATGTACTTGATTAATTAATTGAGATGGGGATGTGACTAAATGGTATATATACCAGTTGAAGACTTTTGAAATCAAATTTTCAAACAAACGATTTAGGTCAGTAACAAAATTTATTGTAACAGGCCCATTCATGGGCCCGTTATCCCCCCTTCCTTTTGGGCCGGCCCCCACACAAGCCACTCAGGGCTCTTTCTTTTTATTTTCGTCGTCTCTCTCTCTCCCCACTTCTCCCTCGTATACTCGATGAAGCTCGTTAAGGCTTTCGCTCCTCGTCGATTCGGCGGAGCCCCTCCATCCTCTCTCTCTCGCATGTCACCGTGGGGCCCTCGATGAGGCTTCGACACACCCCTATCCGTCCTCTGTCCTCGTCAAAGACACCCAATTCCTCTCCATCCTCTCTCTGTGGCTCTGCGGAGACCCACGCCCCTTTGCTGAACTGTGCCCTCTTGAGGTTGCTTCGGTGGCTATTTAACCATCTTCTCCCCCTCCTCTCGGTTATATGCACTGTAAGTCTCTCTCTTAATTTATTCAAAGCTGGTAGATTCATGTGGCTCTTCGGGTTTGATCTCTTACTGATTTCTCGGTTGATCTGTGGTGGCTTCAATTCTTAATTTTTATTGGTTCTTCGGCTTCGTTTTCGGTTGCCTTTATCTCTATTTACGTTGTAGATTTCTTCGATTTTTCTGCATGCTTTATCTGAGTTGGAATCTTAGGGTTTTGAGAGAAAAATGAAATTTTTATTAATGGAGAGGATGATTTTGGAGAGTAGCATAGGGTTTGAGTCCCTACGGTAATTTAGTAGGGTTGGTTCCATCGCCTACTTGTCGTGGGGTCATGGGTCCTCGCATGGGACTAGCTTGGCTTGCGGGTTATCCCTTGCTTGTTAATTTAGGGGTTCGGTGGCTCCTTTGCTTGCGGGTTGTCTCTTGCTTGCTAAATTAGGGTGCTACGGCTCCCCTTGCTTGCAGTTTATCCCTTCTTGGATTTACCTAGGGTTCGGTGGCTCCCCACTTGCTTGCGGTTTATGGTTCCTTGCTGACTGTGGTTGCGGCTGGCTATTTCCTACTATTGTTTGGGTTCGGCTGAGAGCTTTGTTCGCTGATTTGGGTTGTCGTGGTTTTCTTGGGACATAAGCCATGTTCCCCACGGTTTTGGTCGTTAGCCCCTAGTTCCTTACTAGAAACCACGTGGATTTTGTAGGCACGGGTTTCCCCCACCACGTGATGAAAAGATCCTGAATCTGATCCCAATGACCTAGAGCCTCTAGAGCCATTATGAGTTTGGTTTGGGTTTTTTCTTATCAAGTAATTACTATGTTTTTCTTCGTTTCTTGGTTTAATGCATGAAACGGTTGGGTGTTCTATTATCAGTTTAATTTGGAATATCATTCCATGAGAAACATACATGCCTTACTTATCACATGCTAGCTTTATTTTCATGTCATTTAATTATCTGTTGCAGCATGCCAGTATTAGAAAGTTTGATATTGTGATTAAATTGCATAGTCTCTGGGTTGTTACTTGTGATAGCACTTATACTGATTGACTGATGGATTTAGGTTGGCTCTCGACATGACAGGTTACTATTGCATGCTTGTCAATGGACCCACTTGACTATGTAATTTAAATGATATTAAACTGAGACACATCATGACACTAAAACTAATAAATGGTTAATTTTGCTTGACTCACCGGGTTTTGGGGAAACTGATGATCGAGAGAGTGCGGGAGCAACTGAGACCTGTTCTTTGGCCCATGTCTAGAGAGGATGTCCATTTTAATGGGTCCTGAGTCCCGATGCTACAGAGACGGCCATCATGATGGGCCCTGAGCCCTAGTCGTAGTGTTACTGTTCTTACGGTACAATACTTTCTTCTTTTGGACTAGGCTCGAGGGTAGCACCCTTGCGGTCTAGAAGGGTCCTCGTTGCAGACCGTGCTCCTCTTCATAAGTCACGACCTAGGATTGGTTTACATTAGCAGTTACACCCCTTACAGTAGTTAAGACATTAAATGCTTATCACAATCTTCATTTCAGTACCATGTCACTATATCTGTTGCTCATGTTTCCTTTTTGAACCATTATTATCATCGTTTGGCTAGATATTGTCTACTTCTCTGAGCTGTGGCACAACTTCTGTTGTCCACTAGGTGACACGTAGGATTATCCAGAGGCGTTGGAGTTGGAGTTTTCGATTCAAGACGCCAGGCATTGAGTTCTGTCTCATCGTGAGTGTCCTCGTGGCTCCCCTTTTTTTACTTTTGGTTTTAGGCTTGGAGCGTGATATGAGTTGTACTTTTGTCTCCTGTATTTAATTTCAGTTATCATGTGGAGTTTTAAAGGAGTATCTCTTTATCTTTCTATATGTTCTCCTTGCTTTCACTGGCACGTGTGGGACCTGCACTACACTTGCACAATTGTGACGGCACCCGGGGATCGGGACGTTACTTGTAATGAAGCCTGAGGTTGCTCAATCTCAATATAGTATTTTCTTACCTTAAAGAAAGCATGTACTTGATTTATTGACTGAGATAGTGATGTTGTGTTGCAAACCTATCGATACTCATATGGATCTAAATTCCAAACTACTACTGATGCAGGAGAGTTATTAAAGATTTTAATTAGGTACAGAAGATTGGTGGGTAAACTTAATTACCTTATATTTACTCGATCGGATATAGTGTATGCAATGATTGTCCGTACAACTAATTTAGATGATGTAGTTCTCATAATATAATAGTTGAAGGGTGATCCATAATGTGGGTTGTTATATAAAAATTACAAGAATCTCCAGATTTTGTGTTTTTGTGGATGAAACTAAATGTTTTAGAAAGGTAAGAAGCAACTAGTAGTGTCCCAATCAAATGCAGCTGAATACATATACCTGGAAAATGGCACGTGTGATGGTATGGTTAAAGAATTTGTTGAGGGAACTTAGTTTTCCACACCCACAGCCTATGATTCTCAAGTATGACAATCAAGCCACCATTTATATTGCAAATGCTCCAATATTTCATGAAAATACATGTATAACGATTGATCAGCCCTAAGTTCGAGAGTACTTTTTGGATAAAGTGATTGCATATCAAATTGGATGCTCAGTTGGTTAACTTATTCACCAAACCTTTAGATGGTTTTAGGGTAAAGTATATTTGTACCAAATTAGACACATGATATATGTGATCAAACTTAAGGAGAGTTAGATTTATATTTTAAATTAGGAAAGTTTCTGTTTAAAAACAGGAATTATATTTCTCTAATTTTAGAGTTATAGTCAAATAAGGTGTCAAATAATGAATTGTAATTGTAATTATACTCATTTTGTATTTTTACCGATATTAACATCAATTCCCTAATTAGGAATTGGGATGTTCAAGACACTTCTCTTTTCAAATAATAGTTTACTATTATTGTTCGTCGTCATAAGGGTAGGTTACTCTAGGCAAATCCCAACACTAGGAAACCTGGTTCTGATTAGAAACGAGTGTCTAACCTACTCCAGAATTTGGGATTTTCTTTGTTTGTTTGGTAGGAAACCATAATGAAAAGCAAATGTGGAGAGATTTCATCGCTTTCTATTGTTTCGATGGAGTTGGAAATGGAACTTGGGAAAATAAATGCAAATGATAAAATAATAAGGATGTGACAACACAAGGAAACTTTAAGACTTTGTTAAAATAGCTTCTCGCTTTCTTTAAATAAAAAAATGGGTTGTCAGATTTTTGTCATTTCCCTCTACATAAGAGGAAATAGGATTCCATAATGCTGATGTTTTGCCATCTTCGTAGAATCCACTCGCTCTTTTCAACACCCCATCAAACAGAAGAGAATAACCTTTCCATGGAAATCTGACACAAACAGGGTTGCATCAAAATACATTTCATGAAAGCCAACCCCTTTTCCATGAGCCAGACAGCCCCAAACGAATAATTGATCAGAAGTAGATGTTAGTGGTTATGTAGGCAAAATATGTGGACATTTGTGTTATGTCATTTTTTCATTTATAAAATGGATCTCTTAATGTTAATGTTATATTGCTTGCATGTTTTATTATAATAATGTTTGAATAGATGTTTTATGTTATTCTAATTATCCCTAGTCATTCATCACTAAAAGTATAATGATGAATTAAGACTAGTAAGAGTTTGGTTGATAATTATGAGATAATTATATGTATGGTGATATAAATCAAACTTGTAGGTTCTTGTTGGTGAACAAAGTATTGGATTGACTCACTGTGAGATCATTGTGTGGATCAGTGTCATAAATGATCTCATAATAGTTATGTCATTGAATCCATAGACCTGAAATCATCAAGATTTCCTATATGAGGAACATCGTGTTTTGACATAATCAAACGTTATCTTTAATCAGATAATCATAAAGGTTATGATTGAACATTATGTGAATTATGCATAGTAAAGTGAACGAACAAGATGGAATGTATCCCTATCTTATGAGAGAGATATCTAATGGGCCCCTCAATAAGTATGACTGAGAAATGCATGGCCGTGTTCAAATGAATGTCATTTGATTTTATTAGTCTACTTAGTAATCGAGAAATTGAATGTTTGAACAATATAAGTATGATATTGTACATGACTTATGTTCAAATAAGATATCGTGTGACAAAAAGATTATGGCATGTTCTATTAGTTAGGTTAATATCGGACTAACGATATTCATATTAATTGGGTAATCATGATGTCTTACTAAAGACCAATTATGACATGTGGGCTTCTAATGGGATTAGGCTCACTGCCAATTTGATATAGGTTTATTGGGTGGCACACAAAAAGCGTAATGGATGGGGATAGAGTTTTAAACGAGATTTCGAATCTGATTTGGAATTCGAAATAAGGATATACCTTAACTGTCGGATATTGTTTCTTGATAAGATATTATCCTTACGATATCTCTGCGTAACTGAAACGCATTAAAGATTTAACGGATAAGATATTATCCCTAAGATATCTTTGCATAACTAAAATACGTTAAGGGTTAACGTGGGACTCTATATATGATATTGAGAGGATTTTCAGTTAGTCATGCATTCAATCTATCTCTCCTGTTTTGAGAAAAGCGAAGAGCGAGAGAGAAACCCTAATTGCGGAGAAGCTAGCACCCTTGCAATTCCCATTCGTGACGTTTACGTGTGGATACTGGTAGAGGGTGGTCGTTCGTTGAGCAGCACCTACAGTCTGATACATTCGAATAGTCAACAAACGTTAGTAATCTCATCGAATCAATTTGAAACGCATGAATCTTGGTAGGTTTCTATTTTTTCCACTGCGTATAAACTTGGCATGCATGATAGAAACCCTAACAGTAGCAGTGTCATCATTATGATACCCTCTTTCTGCCATTCTAAAAATATATCCATGTCCAGTGTTTTTGTCCCCTAGTGTTACATCATAATTCAAAGCTTCTTTCCTAGCTTTCTACTTCCAATATTGCATGTCATCTGCTCACAACCAATACAGTAACCTTTCACGAAGCATTGTATATAAAAGATGCATCAAAAACTAAACATAAGAATATCTCTACCTTCCTCATTAGAAACTACATGTCGTACATGCTAGAAACTAGAAAAGGAGCCAATGCCAATGATTCCCATTTTTTTGGGAAATTAAAAAAAGTTAAAAAACATTACGTGACAACAAATTAGTCAATTTTATGAAAGTTTTGAACCGTTGATTTTTTAATCACTTTTTGCATATGTAGAATATGTTGAAATCATTTGAATTTTTATATATTAATAGTTCAAACATGTTATCCACCATAATGGATTTTTTGTTTAAATTAACAATTTTAAAATGTGGGATAACATGATCGACGTCGTTGACCCAATCAAGTGGATCCTAGTCAAACTCGGTGGATGTGTGTGCATGTGTGTATATATACAAACACGCACACTCATGGATGCACATGTTAGATATGTAACATATGTACAGACATACCTACCTACATATATATTCGTGTGTGTTTGGGAAGGGGTGGTCCTAAATATGCATATAATGAAAAACAGTAAAAAAAGAAAATGAATTATGAGCAAAATATTTTACTAACTTGAACAGTACATGATAAAGAGAGTTAGTTAGAAAAAGTGTAGTAAGAACAACCCAGCTACACTCGATGCGGGCTGAAGGAGATAAAAGCATACCTTCCATACTGAAAGGAGGAAGAAAAATAACGGATCAACAAAAATTGCAACCAAGCAGGAAATGACAAAAAACTTGTTCCATTGCTGAACAACCTTGGCATGGGGATTCATGACCGGAAAGTATAACTTCAAGGTTGACAATAATTTTTGTGCCCAGCCATCAGAATCACTGTAGAGAATGCCATGTGGCTGCATCAAAACAAAAAGAAAAATTAGGCTGCTTGCACAGAAGATTAGAACTGCTTTCATTTACATAATTTAAACGTGGATTTTTGAAACGCATGCATTCTGCTGTAAAGTCCATGCGCACACCGAGAAACAGTGATAGCTACCTCAAATCCATCACATACACCCGCATATGCACGGCATAGCTATGCATGCGCACCAGAAACACGCATCGGGGGTTTGATGGGATTCTCTACCTCAAAAGGACACATGAGGCTAGTATAATGATATTACAAATAGAAGTCAACAGTGACTTTCAGGATGATAGCTGGTAAAATCCGTATTTTTTGATAAGATATAAACCACACATCATTAAGATAATAAAGAAAAGGGCAAAAGAGGAGAGCTGCAGCAACATACAGTAAGCCCAATTAAATGAGGTTCAACATGAACTTGTAATATGAATTTCAAATCCAAAAGCCTCAAACCCCAATAGGAACATGGTGTACGCAGCAGCAGGCGGTGTTGGTGGTTATGATAGCCTTTGCATTGACAGGGGTAGTGCTGTTGATGGAGTTGATAGTGTGACTTGACGGAGATGCCAGCATTGATGAACTTGACAATTGCTGGCATCAATTATGATAATGACATTGATATCATTGGTAGCGTCGATGAATTGGCAGAATTGGCAGTGTCAAAATATTAATCACACAGCATTCTATCCTTGATCAGTCTCCATGAAGAGTTAAACTGGTGATAACAAAAACTAACATGGAGTATATCACCTTTCTTTAATTTACCCAATTTGGGACTATTTTCTAACATGCATGATCCCAACAAATCTTTCCATTCATGGGTGATCCATCCACAAGAATACATTGGCCAACACTCTCAATTAGGGGATCAGAGGCCCAACATGGTCTCGAAAAACAGCATAGCTTCAACAACAATCCCTCAAATTGAATGGCATTCAATAGTGCTAACACAAATGGATCAAGCCTCCAACATCTGTGGGCTTAAATTGGCTTCAGGCGAACGTCATTCTCCAAAGTCCAAACTCTCCATTGGACCACAATCGAGCTCTAATACCCATTGTTATGAGTGGATTGGTCCCCATATAGAGTCAAATTGCCATATAGAGTCAAATTGATGAAAACATAAACTAAGTTGGAATCATATCGAACATAAAAATTTAAGCTAATAGGTAGATACCCAACTATCTATCTATATCTATCACCTTTCTTTAATTTACTTGATGTGGGACTATTATCAAACATGCATGAGCATACCATGTCCGATGTCCCTTCTTGAGAAGCTCAAGTAACTAATAATGATCTACAATATTACTTGTGACAGTTGACCTTCATGAAATAGAGAAACAAAAGCAGTAATATGATGCGATCCGCTAATGTTCTGCAATAAAAGGGGATTTTTGGGATGGAAAGAACGATAAAAATAGGCTTTTTATTGTGGAATCAGATCTGAAAATATAGAATAATTACTACAAAATAAGCTACTCTCTAATTAATGACTACGAATAGATAGAACAACTAGCTAGGGATTAATCTAAGAGAAATATGGAAATTCCTAATACAAATTATCTAGGAACTAAGGAAATAAAATAGGGGAAATACTCAACAATTTTCGCATGCTCTCCTAGGGCCGGCTATATGCTTTAAATAGAAGACATTCCATAATACGTCCAATTACTGAAATGCCCCCAGGCCCTAAATCCAAGCCACAACATTACTCCGCCCCTGAATACCCACCGTGTACTCAAGCTGGTGCATGAAGTGTGTGGATGGCTTTCCACGTGCAGGTGCTCATGATCATTGTCCTCGCCGGCTTCTAGCATTACCACGTCCTCTCCATCCTCTTCATTGTCATTCACTATCAGGATCTGAAGAATACAGTCCCCACACCGGTGTCCTGGAGTAAACTTCTCTCGCATTTGAAACACAGGCCATTGGTCCGCTTGTCACGAATATATGCCTCTATCATTCTCTGTGTGTGTCCCCCCAAGTCGTGGTTCCACACTTCTCCTTACTAACCATTGCCCCGTCAGTGGATATTGCCCCCCTTGGCCGCCTTCTGTCCCCCTCCAGGATCCGGCCCACAAAAAGCGATGCATCCCCATGTCCCACGGGCTCTTCTCTCAATCTCATGATGGTCTCCCACCATCCTAATTAATGTCATCATCTCTCGCAGACCCACGGGTTTCAAATGTCTCAGTCCGGATCTAACCGTAGGTTTCCTCCCTTCCATAAAACATCCCTCCAAGGATTCCCCTGAAACTCTACAAACTCAGTGGCAGAGTGACTCAAATTTCTTAATGTACTCAACAACACCCCCTCCTGTTTCAGTGAATATAGCCGCTCATAAACTCCCCCAGACTGTACTGAGCCAAAACGCTCCACTGGAAGGGTGATGAACTCCTCCCACGTCCGAAAAGGCTGCTGCTGTTGTGTCCACCTAAACCATCCCAGATCCTCTCCCTACAAACAGACGCCGACCGCCCGTAGCCAATCCTCCCCCAGGACCACCGACACCTCAAAGTATCTCTCCACTCGGTATAGCCAGTCATACGGGTCTCCTCCTTCGAAAATGGGCATCTTCAGCTTCCTCGGCCGACTATCTCCAGCAAAACCTCCTCTCCTACGGCTGATCCTGGCGTCTTAGCTGAAACACCGGTGGTCTGTCGGGAATGTATCCCACGGCCAGATCTTGTGCGCCTCCATCTGCTCCATCCCACTGCCAGTCTCCCCGCTCATCTCCCTGTGGGTGCACATAATCCCCCTGATAGGCTCTAGGAGCGCCCTGAAATTCTTTATAATCTTCTGTCACACCCCCGAAAGGCGGGGGCTGAGCCGTCGGAACTCCAATGTGCTGTTGTCGCCATCCATGCTGCTGAAATCCTTCCCTGGGGCCCACATGTGGCTAAAACACAGGGAACTGACCTGATCGGGACCCGTATTGGGCCCACGGGGGCCCCGAAACAGTCAGTGGGGGCCGTCGGGCCCCCAAATGGCTCGGCCCCCCACCTGGAGCTCCAGGGCGGTCAGGTCCCTCCACGGAAAGCGGCCGTGGCCCCCCAAGGTGGCGACGGGACCTGCCGAACCCAATTTTGGGCCGGCGGGCCTCCGCAGCTGCCCTAGGAGACCGCTGCATGCCCTGGAGGTGCGAGCAGCACTGGCTGCCCCTCCTGAGGGTTTAGCGGCCCGCTTAGGGCTTGCCGGATGGGTGGCCATTCCCACCGATGGCCGGTGCTCCTCCCTGTGGTGGGGATGTGGTCGGGAAGGCCTCCCAATTTTCTGGATCCGTTGCGCTTCGTTGTTCGTGGTATTGGCCTTCGTCTTCGACATCCTCTGAAACCCCTTCATTAAAAATCACTTTTTTTATCTTCCCTCGTCGACAAAGGTGGCTCCTTTGGGCTTGGATCTCGCTTTGGATTTAGATTTGATATCATCGCCGCAAATTCTTGCATCATTTAAGATCTATTTGTTGCCATAATCTCCTTCAACTGCACGATGCCCACCGCGCTTCTTTTTTCACCCCGTTAATCTCCTTGCTAATTTTACTTTCAAACTTCTCAAACTTCTCTTCTAATAAGTCGATCCGCTCCTTGGATCTGGTGTTCGCCATGAATCGTAGACGCTCTGATACCAAATTGATGCGATCCGCTAATGTTCTGCAATAAAAGGGGATTTTTGGTGTGGAAAGAATGATAAAAATAGGCTTTTTATTGTGGAATCAGATCTGAAAATATAGAATAATTACTACAAAATAAGCTACTCGCTAATTAACGATTAAGAATAGACAGAACAACTAACTATAGATTAATCTAAGAGAAATAGGGAAATTCCTAATACAAATTATCTAGGAACTAAGGAAATAAAATAGGGTAAATACTCAACAATTTTCGCATGCACTCCTAGGGCCGGCTATAAGCATTAAATATAAAACATTCCATAATATGTCCATTTACTAAAATGCCCTCGGGCTCTAAATCCAAGCCGCAACATAATACGACTTATCAAGTGAATGTTAAGATTGTATACAACTGCGAGCAATGGTGGAGACTTGATGGGTTGATGTTTGGATTACATTAGTAAGCATCTCCATATCTTTACATCAAGAAGGCAATCAAAACGCATGGTTTTGTGTGTGTTTTTAACATGTCCATGTTCTTGGTAATTGTACTGGAATCACAAGGAAATTCGAAAACAAAAATAATTTAAGCCTAAAACTACAATAGCATCTTTTAAAATATTCATTTCTTCATTTTGCACAGCATTATGTGTTGGATACAACGGTCTATGATTTTTTGTTTGATGGTAACAAACATTACTGTTTTGATGTGTTTGTTCAGTGATTTCAGGTTCAAAAGAGTTCGGCTAACAAAGGATAAATTGGTAATTTCGACTTGGTCAAAGTTCTAGAAAGTCAAATCATGTGGAAGAGTTCATGTATATCTAGGTGTTCAACTTGAGAAAGGAGTGTCCAAGTTCAATGGTATAAAAGGAGGAAAAATCATTAAAGATTCAAATTCATAAGAAATTGCAATTGAAGTCAACTACTAGATTTCTCTTGCAAGTACAATACAAATCCATGTGGCTACAAGAGTTTGTGTTCATCAAGAACTAGGGTTGGCATAAACCTTTTATGTGTGTGTGTGTGTGTGTTGGCCACTCAAAGTTTTATGTAGAGGGAACAAAAAGAAAGAGAGTCAAGCTAGCAAGGCCGGCCAAACACATCTCCTTATCAAAACCCCAACGGCCACACATCTCCTCTTCAAGCAAACATATTGGACGCACCCTTCCTCTAAAACCCCAAGCTCGCAAACTAGCAAGGCCAAGGTCTACACCAGGCGGAGCGACGCGCACCCAATGGGGTGACTTATTCTTTTGCTCATTAGCGATTTGTGTGTTTAGCAATTAGAGGGTTTTCGCTCATTAGTCGAGTTGTGTGTTTAGCCATTAGAGGACTAATTAGTCTTTTATTTATTTTCATGATTAGGAGTGGTTAAAAGCCTACGAGCCTGCGCTAGTTTATTTTCATCGAAGAACGATCATCTGATAGTATTTTCTTGTTAGGGATTTGAGAGATTAGGCTTGATCCATCAATTCAAGCTAGTGAGAGATCTACTCCAGAAGGGATCGTCTATCTTAATATCAATTTCCACTTTAACTTTCTTTTCTTCTCGTTAAACTCTACAAATCGTATCAATTTGGTATCAGAGCAATCGATTCTATGACGAACACACGAGCGGCTGCGACGAAAACTCTGAAGGAGCGACTTGATGCAGAGATCTCGGGGCTGCGGAAGGAGATGACGGATATGAAAGACGAGATCAAGGCAGATCTGAGCGCAACCATGGATGAGAAAATGAATCGGATCTCGGAGTGCCATTCGTGCGAGATGAAGGATGGATTTGCCGAGATAGCGAAGATGCTTCAACAGCAGTTTTTTCAGCGAGATCCGGATCAAAAATCGTTGGGATCTTCAAATCTGATCTCGCAAACAAACCCAGGAAACGACGACGGCGGAAGGCAAACCCTAACCCTAGGGTTTGAAGGAGGGCTTTCCCCCACCTTGGGGGCGGTGCAGGGCGGTGCAGGGCGGGGCGGGGCGGGGCAGGGAAAAGACGGGCGGCCCCACCAGGGGGCCGCAGGTGGTCAGCCGCCCCTGACGGGGGCGGCGAGGGCTGGCAGCCCCCTTTTGTGCCGTCGAGGGAGATCCACCCCGCAGGGGGGCGATGGCAGGCGAACCCTCCAGAGGTTCGCCGGAGCAGAACCGAACCCCCTGGGGGTCGGCGAAGGATGGTGACTCCGGGTGGGTTCCGTCCCAAAACTGGGGCGGCGATGGTGGGCGCCCCCCTCCTGGGGGCGCGGGAGGACAGCCGTCCCAGCTGGGGGCGGCGATGGCTGGCGTCCCCCTCCTGGGGGCGCGGGAGGACAGCCGCCCCAGCTGGGGTGGCGAGGGCTGGCGCCCCTCCTGAGGGCGCGGGAGGTTTTCCACCCCTGACGAGGGGCGGCGGGACAGGAGGGCCCACCTGGGACCCGCGGGAGGATTTCCCCTTCTTTTGGGGGCGTCGACGGGTGGAGGCCATATCGGGGGCCCACGGGAGGAGATCCGCCTCCTTTTGAGGGCGACGAAGGAGGATGGCTACATGGAGGACCCCGGCGGGAGCATGTTGATGAGTGGGATGATGTGGACATACTCGCCAACGAGAGGGCTAGGGGAGATGAAGGGTAGTGGAGAGCGGAGGAGCATCCTTACCAGAGGCATCAGGCAGTCAACATGGAAGGGCCACCACGAGGCAATGCCAACCCAGAGACGAGGATGAGGAAGTTGAAGGCACCACTGTTCGAGGGGAAGGATGCCGATGGGTGGATTTACCAGATAGAGAGGTATTTTGATTTCACGAGCTTCACTGAGGCGGAGAGACTGAGGGCAGTAGCACTGAGCTTCGAGGGGGAGGCTCTTGAGTGGTACAGATGGACCTAGAGGCAGAGACCTATACGGACGTGGAGGGAGCTCACAGAGTGCCTCATGGAGAGGTTTCAGGAGACCCATAGGGAGGGCTGTTTGAGCAGTTATACAACTTAAGGCAGGATGGGTCCGTACGGGACTACATTGCGAAGTTTGAGACACTTTAGAGCCGAGTGTAGGGTGATCTGAGGAATCGATGGAGGGAAACTTCCTAAATGGGCTGAAACCGGCGGTGAGAGCTGAGCTGGGAGTACAGGACCCTCAGGGGTTGACTGCCATGATGCGGGTGGCCAGGAGAGTGGAGGACAGGTTGGCTGAAGAGAGAGTCTGGGGGCCAGGGACGGATCGACATACCGCAGTCCAGCACCTACTGAGACAACCCAGACCACTGTGGGGGCACCAGCGACGGCAAGGGGGATGCGACGGAGACGCGACCGGAAGGGTAGACTCGCTGCATGACAGAGGCCCAGATGAGGGAGCGAAGGGCTAAGGGCCTTTGCTTCAAGTGTGACGAGAGGTTCATACCAGGGCACCGTTGCACAGGGAGGACCATTCAGCTGGAGGTGGCAGCAGAGGAGGATCTTGTGGTGATGCTTGACGGAGGTGGGGACGAGGCAGAGCCGCGCCCACACTTAGAATAGAGAAGATGGACGCCATCATCAGACTGCAATCTTGAGGACAAGGTTCATTTTTGGGGGAGTAATGATGTGATCCGGGTCTACACCAGGCGGAGCGATGCGCACCCAAGGGGGTGACTTATCCTTTTGCTCATTAGCGAGTTGTGGTTTAGCAATTAGAGGGTTTTTACTCATTAGTCGAGTTGTGTGTTTAGCCATTAGAGGGCTAATTAGTCTTTTACTTATTTTCATGATTAGGAGGGGTTAAAAGCCTACGAGCCGGCCCTAGTTTATTTTCATCGAAGAACGATCATCTGAGCTTCCATGCTGCATTCTAACACCCATCATCATCGACCCTAGTTCACCCAGCCGAGGGTCTCACTCCATCCGCTGACTAGGATTCACTTTTAAGAGAGTCCATGTCAGCCCAAATACAGTTGACGCCAATTTTGGGTTTAACAGTGGCACCATCTGTGGAAAACTGAGTCGACATCCCTGTCATCCAACTACTTTGACCATGTCGACTCGCCCAACACCTGGTGAGAACACCATGACATCTCCCGGCATCAATGTCCTCGACATGATAATGGGAGGTCCACCACACCCGAAGTTATCAACCTCACTCCAAAGTTCTTACGCTGGGAGGCTGATGACTATCTCGGTAGGAAAGAAGCACCCGAGAGATTCTACACCCCCAATATCATTTTCAGATAAAGATTTGGAGGTTGTGGAGTTACCACATGACGATGCCGTTGTCATCAATGCCACCATTGATACGGTGGCAGTGAAGAGATTACTCATTGACGCCGGGAATTCGTGTGATATGCTCTTCTTCACCACATTGGAGAAGATGAAACTGGCTTCGTCAGAGTTGAAAGAATGTCCAGGTCCTCTCGTAGGCTTCTCCGGACATTCAGCAAGGTGGCGGGCATCATCACGCTACCGGTGACACTTGAAACGTACCTACAATAGGTCACCCGTTTGACCAACTTTATCGTGGTAAAGTTCAACACGACATACAACAGAATCATTGGCAAACCGATGCTTAATGCACTGGAGGCGGTGTTCTCGACGTTCCACCAGATGATCAAATTTTAGACTCCTGAGGGAGTTGGAAAGGCGAAAAGGAATCAGATGCAAGCTCGATCATGTTACCTTCTGTCTACCTCCTTGAGTGGGGTAGAGCAAGCAGGCCCAGATGATCTCAGCAACAAGGGAAACATGAGGAGCGACGACCCATAGCAGTCGAAGAGACGGAGAACATCCAGATCATCTGAATATACATCAGAAACATGATCAAATAACCTTGGGTTTAACATTATCTATTCATTCAATTGTGAGTTATTCGATTAATAACTTTTCCTGGTCGACTAAGGTGTCTCAAATACTTAAATTTCGAATTCCATCTTCTATTAATCGACTAACCACTTTACTAATTGACTAATATAGATTAATTTTGTTTCACATGTTTTAAATATTAGTCGATTAACAGGATAATTAGTCGACTAATAGATTTAATAGTCGAATACAGAACGCAAGTTTTTCCTGGCTTCAACATTAGTCGATTAATGGATATTATTAGTCGACTAATAGTACCGTTTGCTGCTTTTAAGTATTATGTATATGTGGAGTGGGGGTTGTGGATGAATTGGCCAAGTTGCCAACCCCTGCCATTTTGTCCAGCTCGCACTGCAGGCAGCAGCTGGTTGGCTGATGTCTGCTGAACAGTTAAATAATTGGCTGGGGTTGCGATCCACGACCATTTTCGCGTATGTCACGTCAGCATAGAATTTTTCATAAAACGCTAACATGGCAAAAGTTGGTCGATTTTGATAAATATTTGTAAACTTGATTGATATTTGTAATTATGTTTAATTTTTGGCTTTTTCAAAAAATTGTCCTTACGAGAAAACCACTTCGATGGTTGCTTAATAGCCGAAGAGTTCTAGATAGCTTTTTGAATTGACGATAATAAAATCGTTTAATCACAATGACATTTTTTACAAGTAGTGGTCAACATTTAGTGTACACTTATCAGTTCTAATAAGCATGATCACTAGAATTACATTGAACCTTTTTTTAATATATAATCCTAACAAGTAACAACATTTTTGCAAAGAAAAAGAGAGAATCTAAATGGCTCAAAAATATGTTTTTCAAGCTACAATTTCTAAGCATCAGTTCTGAGCTAAGTCTAATTGTGAATATGTACTGTTTACGGTAAATTCAAATTTGTTCTTTATGTATATTATAATTAGAGATATATATGATAGAAGAGCTAGAATTAAAAGCAATAAGGTAATTTGAAGGTTTAATAAAGAAGTAATTGTTCTTTTAATTATTAACCAGATTCCAAAACTTCCACCCACTGTTTCTTATCAGGACTTTTTTGGGGAGGGGGATGGGGTGAATGTTATGTATGCATTCATATCCAAGACAGATAATGTGTTCACTACGGACACAAGTGTTAACTTCCATTATAACAGTCACGATGCATTGCGGTAAGGTCCATGAAACTTGTCACTCTTTTCTGACCAGTAGTGGGATGGTTGGAAATCAGAAAACCAAAAATTGTTATCAATATGCATAATTACAAGGTGAGTTAACATGGACGATGCTTATTAAGATATTGTAAATGGTGCACAAAGGTCGGCAGCAGGCAGAAAAGAGGAGACCTACTAAGTTGTTAATGACTAACTATACATAAATAGTTTTCAGTTGGCATATTATCCATTTCTGAAGTGTTGAAACGCGTACAACAAGCGCAACGGTAAGCTTTCGCCAATAAGATTGGCTGGACAGCTAACAATACTGCCCATGGAAGTTATAGCAAACAAAATAAATGGTTGTATTACAATGAAAAGTATGATGAAGATGGTTGCAAGCCAAGCTTTACACTCCAAAAGGGTGTCAGCAAAGAAGTAGAACAGCTATTCTGGGCAAGCATCTAAAAACTTCTACAACTGGATGTTGATACAACATCAACAACCTATATGTTATTGCACAACATCTACCTAGTTAACCATAGAAAAGAGAAATACCCACCATCCAACCTACGAGTTAATTGCAAACGATGAGACAACATAATCAAAATAAAGAAGTTATGGTTTATAACATTGAATAACCCAACAATAAGAGGTTATCCGAGCAACACCCAACTTTATTTTTATTTCTTTTCTAATTGATAGAATCACTATCCTGGTTCGAACTACGAACGATTTCCAACTTCCTACCATTGGGGTAGTTGGCTTTCAAAATTTTAACCTTGAATAACTGTGTTCGACCATTACAGTTGCATTAAATATTAAAAGATTTCTATTTTATGATTTTATTTAATTTTTCGAAACAATTTTTCAAAAAACAATTTTGAAAAAAAAATAATTAACAAATCAACTGATGCGGCACGGGTCGTGGATGGAGCGCGCGGGTCCGATGAGTCAAGGAGGCCAGTTCAAGTGTATCAAATGAGGATGCAACTCGGGTCCACCACGGACCCGGTGCCAAAACTTGTAATTCCGCAACTACGAGGGGGGTCGTTTAGTAATCCTCCCTTAAGCAAGGGCCAACCGGCCCTAGGAGAACTTATCGAAGAATTGATCTGAAGGTATTTTATTTCCTAGAACCCTAGAGCAATTTTTCTTCTAATCTCCTATTGTTAGATTTGCTTCAGATTAATTATTCTCGCATTTATTAGTAATTTCATATCTGTTCTTCATATCAAAACCCTATGTTTATTAGTCCAAAGCCATAAAAATCCCACATTTATCCCCACAAAAAGCCCTAGACGCATCAAATTGGTATCAGAGCAGTAGATCCATGGCGAGCACACCATCTATGGAGTGGATCGAAGCATTGGAAGAGAGTGGAGAAGCTGGAGAGCCCAATCAGCAAGGATTTAACGATGTCAAAAAGAAGACCACGGAGATCATCGCGGTTGCATCCGCATCTGAAGCGTGATTGATGGCAACTATAGAGGCGAATGGATCGCAGATGATGAGGGACATAACGGCGATGATAGCGAACATCAACCCTAAAACGGATCCAAGCAAAAAAGGAGCCGCCTTTGTCAACAAATAAAGGTAAAAATGTGATTTTTAGCGAAGGGGTTCTGGAAGATGAGGGCTTGTATCCATACGACCAGCGAAACGCAGCATATCCGAAGGGGATTGGGAGGCGTTTCCCGTCACCTCATTGCCGCGCGGCGGAGTTCCGACCACCGGGGGCATCACCCCCGGGCAACCTTGGGGGCCCGCCAAACCCCCACATGCACCTGGGGCCGCCGAACCCCCAGGTGCACCCGGGGGCCCCGCCGAACCCACAGGAGGGGCGGTAGGGGCCGCCGCCCCCTCCTGGGCCCCCGACGACAATCGGGGACAGCGACTGGTGGCCGCCGGCTCAAAAATGGGGCCGGCAAGCCCCGTCGCCCCTTGGGGGTTCGCCCACCGCCGCGGCCCTTTTCGAGGGCCGCCCGAGCATCCTGGGGGTCCGCCGACTTTCCAGAGACCCCGACAGCCTATCCCGACCTCCACAACGCCACATGGAGCCCAGTTCGGGGCCCGAACAGCTCATACACCTGGTTTTCAGCAGTATGGTACAGGTTTTTAGCAGTATGGAAGGCGACAACAGCATATTGGGGGCCCGTCGATCCAGTCCCCACCTTTCGGAGGGGTGACAGGAGATGGAGAGGGATACATAGCACCCCCTAGAGACCATCAGGCAGATTACGGGTACCCACATGGAGATGAGAGTGGCGACTCGCAGTGGGATGGAGCAGACGAAGGAGCACGAGATCAGGCAGGGATGTACATTCCTGACAGACCACCAGTTTTTCAGCAGAGATGTCAGGATCAGCCGCAGGAGAGGGGGATTCGCAGGGGAGAGTCAACTGAGGAAGTTGAAGATGCCCATTTTTTATGCCGGAGACCCTGATGACTGGCTGTATCGCATGGAGAGGTATTTTAAGGTGTTTGTGGTACCAGTAGAGGATTGGCTACGGGCGGTATAAGTCTGCTTGGAGGGAGAGGCCTTGGGTTGGTCTAGATGGACACATCAGCAGCAGTCGTTCCGGACATAGGAGAAGTTTACTACTCTATTGGTGGAGCGATTTGGCACAGTCCAGTCTGAGGGAGTATATGAGCGGTTATATTCACTGAAGCAAGATGGGAGCGTGGAGGAGTACATCAAGAAGTTTGAGTCACTCTGCCACAGAGTTTGAGGAGTCCCGGGGGAGTCTTTGGAGGGTTGTTTTATGAAGGGACTGAAGCCCACTGTTAGATCTGGGCTGAGACAGCTGCAGCCAGTGGGCCTGCGAGGGATGATGACTTCAGCTAGGATGGTCGAGGACCATCAGAAAACTGAGAGCAGAGCCCGTGGGGCATGGGGAGGCGCCGCTTTTCGGGGACAGGCACCAGCTGGAGGACAGAGAGCTGATCCGACCCAAGGGCCGCTCCTGCCCAGGGGGTACAGCCGATGCCGCGAGTAGCAGGGACAGGAGACCAGAGCCACGGCCAGGGGGACAAATACGAAGGATAACTGAGGCGGAGATCCGGGAGAAGCGGGCGAAGGGACTATGTTTCAAATGTGATGAGAGGTTTCCTCCAGGACACCGCTGTGGAGATCGGACCCTGCAGATACGGATAGTGAACGACGATGAGGAGGACGATGTGGTAGTACTAGAGGCTGGAGAGTAGGAGGAGGCTGAGCACCAGCACTTGGATTTGGCAGAGGTATCCATCAATTCTGTGGTGGGGTTCACACCAAACCACACCATGAAATTGGTGGGACAGGTGGGCGGCCAGGAGGTGATCGTGTTGGTAGACAGTGGGGTCACCCACAATTTCATCTCCAACAGGTTGGTGAGAGAGCAGAGACTGCAGCTGAGCGACACAGGGAGGTATGGCGTAGTGCTGGGCACAGATCAGGTGACACACAGTAGCGACGTCTGTCGAGGTGTGATCGTGACGATACAAAAGGTGCAGATTGTCACGGATTTTCTTCCCTTAGAGTTAGGGAGCACTGATGTCATGATGTGGATGAAGTGGCTACAGACATTAGTGTTTTAGATCCTGTGGATGGCAAACAACACTAGAAGGGGGGTTGAATAGTGTTGTGCAAATAATAAATCTTTTTCGATCGTTAAGTAAAGTCCTTCTAATGTTGCCTAAGAAACCAAGTAGAGCGATCTACGATTGGTTCTTAATTAACAAGTTAATCTTATAAAAGATAAACAATTATAATTACAATCAGATAAGAGATCTTTACACACAGATAGATCTTTACACAGAGATAGATCTTTACAATATGCAAATGAACAAGGAATTACAAAGATATAATAATAACAAAGTAAATAAAAACTTGCTCGCAAAGATAAATAATAAGACACAGAAAAGCAATCGCAGACACAAGGATTTTTATCCTGCTTCCCCACAACTTTTGGGTACGTCCAGTCCCCGACCAATCCGATACGAGATTTCCACTATCTGCCTTGGCAAATACAAATACCTAACTCCACTCGTTAAGATTTCCAACGACCTAGTCTTGACCAGGATTTCCAACCGTAACACCTAGACTTGTCTAGGGTTCCAACAATAACACAATAAAAATCGATATCTAATTCACCACAATAAATTGATGGAGATTGGTTTTACACCCAAATTCCATAGCCAAATAGTAATAGACAAAATTACGTGTAGTGGCGTGATAGAATAAGATTCTAAAGCACACAAAGATATGAATGAAGTCTTTGTGATCTAGATCTAATGTTTTTCAAAAATCCTTTAAATAAAAATCAAGAGAAAGTAATACGGATTTGAAAAACAGTTAGCCAATAAAATGAGATTATAATATTCAGAAAATAATAACAAAATTGCAAGATCAAGAATAAAACAGAATTAGCTAAAGAGAGAATGAGAGCTTAAAACTTTAGAGCGTTTGCACGAGAGAATTTGAATTTAATAGTTGTGTTTTTCTCAATGAAAATGATCCACTATTTATAGGAGAAATCTCAGAATTTGAAATTCAAATTGCTTTGACTTTTGTCCCGAAAATCATAGGAGAAAATCACTCAAAGATAATTCAAAAATCAAGTCAAAACGTCAAACTTCGACAGCTGGTAGTCGACTCCCTAGGAGTAGTAGTCAACTCCCAGTGTGTTTCAGGAATTCTCGATTCTCAGCTGGTAGTCGACTCCCTACCTTTGGTAGTCGACTCCCAGAGGAGTTTTTCCTGCGACACAACTAGTCAAATAAGTAGCTAACTCCAGGGTGTAGTGGAGTTTCACTACGGAATTACAAAACGACTAGCGAAAGCTCTCAAAATCCTTTTTGAAGATGATTTAAAAGATATTCAAAACGTTTAAAATCATTTGTGTGTGTGTGATTTGTCTATACGATTTGGCTTTAACAATACCTTAAGAAAGACACAACACACTCACTATAGACTAGGACACATCTTCAGAAGCTTGATCAATTGATGGAGTAGATGTGAGCTTCACTTGAGCTTCTTGTTCTATTTGAGCTTTGAGCTTCATCATTTGATCTCAGCAACGTTCGTCCTTGTCTTTGAGCGTAGATTGCGCTTCTTTGAGTATGAATAAAGTTTTTCATTTGTCGCATATCCTACACACTTAATTGTAGTGTAGTTAGTACACTAAGCTTCATTTGGTGTGCTCATCATCAAAATCACTTGGGGTGGAATTCAATTTCCATCAATTAGGAGAGCTAGGACGGACTGGAAAATGCTGAGGATAGAGTACCAGGATGTGGGAGGAGTGGTCTTACAAGGAGATCACAGCCGCTGTCGTTCTTTAGTGTCCTACAAAGTCATGACACGAGTGATACACACGACATGGGGTGGATTTCTA
The DNA here is from genome assembly GCA_030789695.1 of Scilla litardierei. NCBI lineage: Eukaryota > Viridiplantae > Streptophyta > Magnoliopsida > Asparagales > Asparagaceae > Scilla > Scilla litardierei. The sequence continues at coordinate 46,420,148 of CM061131.1, forward strand.
GTCGAGCTACAGGCGATGGTGGCAGTAGAGCAGAGGGAGGATCATACTCAAGCAGCGGCACCAGAGATAGAGCAGCTATTGAGCCAGTACGAAGATGTGTTTCAGACCCCACAGAGATTACCACCGCACCGAGACCACGAGCACACCATTGTCTTACGAGCGGGCGTGTCCCCATCAGTGTGTGCCCCTACAGGTATCCCCAGGTGCAGAAGGACGAGATTGAGAGGTTGGTAGAGGACATGCTGCAAGAAGGGGTGATTCAGCCGAGTACGAGTCCGTTCTCCAGCCCGGTTTTGTTAGTAAGGAAGAAGGATGGCAGCTAGAGATTTTGTGTGGACTGCATGGCTTTGAATAAGAAAACTGTCCCAGACAAATTTCCTATTCCGGTGGTCGACGAGCTTCTTGACGAGCTCCACGGAGCTGCATGTTTTTCTAAAATCGATCTCAAGTCAGGTTATCACCAGATACGGATGAGGGCAGATGACGTGCCTAAGACGCCTTTTGGACTCATTAGGGGCACAATGAGTTCCTCGTCATGCCATTTGGCTTGACGAACGCTCCAGCGGCATTCTAGTTATTGATGAACAAGGTGTTCCGGCCCTACCTACAAAGATTTGTCCTGATATTCTTCAACGACATCCTGATATACAGTCGCAGTGTAGAGGAACATGTGGGACATATGCAGGCAGTGTTACATGAGTTGCAAGACCAACAGCTGTGCGCAAATAAGAAGAAGTGCATGTTTGGTCAGCCACAGGTAGAGTATTTGGGGCATATCGTCTCAGCTGACGGGGGTGGCGGTGGATCGGGCGAAGATTGCAATAATGTTAGACTAGCCGTTGCCTACCACACTACGAGGCTTGCGAGGATTCTTGGGCCTGACAAGATACTATAGAAAGTTCGTCCAGTGGTACAGCTCGATAGCATGGCCGCTTACAGAGCAGCTGAAGGACAGCTTTCACTGGAGTGAGGAGGCCAACAAGGCATTCGAGGCCCTGAAGCGGCGATGATGACCGTGCCAGTCTTAGCACTACCAGATTTCAGCATGCCCTTCGTGATAGACACTGACGCCTCAGGATATGGGTTGGGAGCAGTGCTGATGCAGGATCAGAGACATATTGCATATTTTAGCCAGACTTTGTCAGCGCGAGCGATGCTGAAATTAGTATATGAGCGGGAGTTAATGGCGATCGTGCTCTCCATCCAGAAATGGCGGCCTTATTTGTTGGAAAGACGGTTTATAGTGAGGACCGACCAGCGTAGTTTGAAGTATTTGTTGAAGCAGTCATAGTCACAGAAGAACATCAAAAGTGGCTCTCCAAGCTGGTCCATTACACTTTCGAGATTCAGTACCGACCAGGCTTGGAGAACAAGGCGGCAAATGCACTGTCCCGCGGAGAGGAGCCAGCAGAGATAGCAGCCATTTCCGTACAGTACTCCTAGACTGGAAGCCGTTGAGCAGAGAGATTGAGGCCGATCTGAGCTTAGTACAGATACGGGACGCATTGCAGCAGTGGTCAACGAAATTTCCGGGGTACACCATGAGTGTGCAGCGACTACTTTACCAGGAGAGACTGGTGATTCCCATGTGTTCCACACATATACCACTGATATTTCAGGAGTTTCACGGCAGCTCCATCGGAGGGCATTCAAGGATATAGCAGACCTACAGAAGGATGTCTAGGGAGCTATACTGACCAGGCATGAAGAAAGCTATTGCTAAGATGATATCCGAGTGTGACATCTGCCAGCGTCACAAGTACATGGCCATGGCAGCGACGGGACTTCTACAGCCATTGGCCCTTCCTGAGAGAGTTTGGGATGATATCAACATGGACTTCATTGAGGGGTTACCGCGATCAGAGGGTTATAATTCCATATTGGTGGTGGTGGATAGACTCAGCAAGTATGCCCATTTCATGCCGCTGAGGCATCCCTACACGGCCGTGACAGTAGCTACAGCCTTTATGCGGGAGGTGGTCCACCTGCAAGGTTTTCCTGCTTCCATAGTATCTAATCGAGACAAAGTATTCTTGAGCAATTTTTTGCGGGAGCTATTCAAGGTTTAGGGGAACAAACTGAGGAGGAGCACAACCTATCGCCCACAGACAGACGGACGGACAAACAGATGTGGTGAATAGGAGTGTGGAGACCTATTTGAGGTGTTTCGCTTCAGACTCGCCGAAGCAATGGGCCAGGTGATTAGCATGGGCAGAATATTGGTACAACACCTCGTACCACTCAGCGGTGTAGAGTACTCCCTTTCGGATTTTGTACGGACGGGACCTACCACAGTTGATCCACTACAGTAGAGGTACCACTCATGTAGAGGTACCACTCATGTATCGCAGGTAGAGGAGCATCTAGGGAGCGGGACCGGTTTTGGAGGAGCTGAAGAAACACTTATTGCGGGCCCAGCAGATCATGAAAGCCAAGGCGAATGAGCACCGGAGGGATGTGCAGTTTGCCGTGGGGGACCGAGTTTACCTAAAGCTCAGGCCTTACAGACAGAAGACTTTGGCTCATCGGAACAATGAGAAGCTGGCAGCCCGCTACTATAGGCCATTCGAGATTACCGCTCAGATAGGGAAGGTGGCGTACCGTCTGCAGTCACCCTCTACGTCCACCATTCACCTCATTTTCCACGTTTCACAGTTACGGCGAGCCATTGGGGACCATACACTCTCACCTACCTTGCCGCTCACCTTGACAAATGACATGGAGGTTCTGCTTGAGCCTCAGGAGCTGACTGATATTAGACAGGCCTCAGATGGGACACATGAAGTGCTGATCAGATGGAGAGGCCTGCCAGAATATGATGCAACTTGGGAGCCCCGTGCAGTGATACGAGACCAATTTCCAGAATTCCGCCTTGAGGACAAGGTGGCACTTCTGGGGGAGTAATGATGTGGCGGGGTCGTGGATGGGGCGCGCGAGTCCGATGAGTCAAGGGGGCCAGTTCAAGTGTATCAAAGGAGGAGGCGACTCGGGTCCACCCCGGGCCCGGTGCCAAACTTGTAATTCCGCAACTACAAGGGGCATCGTTTAGTAATTCCACAATTGGCTAATCCCCCCTTAAGCAAAGGCCGGCCGGACCTAGGAGGACTTATCGAAGAATTGATCTGAAGGTATTTTTATTTCCTAGAACCCTAGAGCAATTTTTCCATTAATCTCATATTGTTAGATTTGCTTTAGATTAATTATTCTCGCATTTATTAGTAATTTCAGATCTGTTCTTCATATCAAAACCCTATTTTTATTAGTCCAAAGCCATAAAAATCACACCTTTATCCCCACAAAAAGTCCTAGACACATCATATTACATTTATCCCCACAAAAAGCCCTAGACGCATCATCAACCCGCTTTAATTTAATTTGTTAACATCAACCAACTTCGGTCCATGTCAGCAGTAAGCGAGCTGAAACTACTCATTAAGTGTTTTTCGGCCCATGGTAGTGAAGTCCAGGTTCTTAATCTTTCTAAAACCAAGAAGCCGATGTTGCCACCGTCGGGTTCTTATTTTACTCTCAGACACAAAAGAAAAGGTAAAAGATGAGAAAGAACAATGGAAAGAAACAAAGGGATAGAAATGATCAACTTAAAAGGTTGGAAATATAGTTTCTTTTGAAAAAGAATAAAAAAATAAAATAGATTTTTGTGAATAATAAAGAGACAATTGCAAAGAAATAATGGAATCAATTTCCTCTTGTTTTTCTGTATCTTCTCTCTAACTAAAATATTATTTTAAAAGTAAAAAATAAAATAGATTTTTTGCTAAGAATAAAAAGAACATGTAGAGAAGATAAAGAAGATCAAAGAGATTCTTTCAAAAAGAGCAAATAAATTATAGTTTATTAAAAATATAAAGATGAGAAAATGAAATAAATTTTTTGAAATGAATAACATAAATTAGATTTTTTTTTAAATAATAGAGATAAGGGGTCAGTAGACTTTTTTGAAAAGAATAGACATCCAAGATAGATTGTTTGAATAAAATAAGGAGAAAATAGATTTTCTACGTAGAGAAAGAGATATATGCAAAGACAATTGATCGGTTTTCTTTCTCTTCACCTTCCAGCTCTAACAGATAATCTTTGCTCCGTTTTCACATTCACATCAATTATCTCTCTTCTTTCTTCTTTGCCCGTCAACTCTATTTTGCATGTCCATCGTCATACATGCATACTCATAAATATGTATAGAAATGCGAGAACTTTATAACAACCTCGTAAAAAATTATTTTTCCTTATTAATAAGTGTATTTCATTGAAACATGTACCGAAGCGATAGACAATCCTGGTAACCATGCTTGGGGCTCAAACTAAGTAAAAGTGCACCTCACGTGGTAATAATGATCTTTTATTTAATTTAAAAAGTTACTACAAATCTTAACATTAATTTTACCATTTCAAATTGCTAATGTACCATAACTCGAAACATGCACTCTTGATCACCACTCATAAGGGGGTTAGTGTTTTTAGGTTAACACCCCCTGTGATAAGGACAACTTGCACTCTCAATAAATGGTTGCAATGAGGTTGTGAGTTATTTTACATAAGGTCAATGACCCATTGAATTTGAAGGCAAGGCATGTTCTTATTTTCCACAAAACACAACCATTTACAAAAAAAAGCATGCTAAATCTCTTGTTACCCTTAATCAGACATAGCTTGTATTCTAAAATGTCAATGAACACAAGAGACACTAACCCAAGCTAATGTTTGTGCTAATGTGGTATCATGTAACCATGATGCTGTGGTCCTCTACATTAGAACGAATGGTATCACATCAATCCGTCATGTCCAAAGGATAGAAGCTTCAGTCGTCCACATGCATATCCTTCCCACCATCAAATTTTAGGGAAAAAAAGCATTGCATTTGGTGAGGAATTGATTTAAGGCAGATGAATAGAAAGGTTGGGTCTTGACGTGATAAAGGTATGCTCCCCATATATTCTAACATATAGGTGGAGCCACTACTAGTTAGGGCTATTATTCCAACTTGTGACTTGATGTGATAATTCGAACCCAATGTTTAAAATCGTAGCCAATGCCGGTACGTATCGCTCATATTGTATTGGATGTCAAGCATGCTGATATGATCCGATCAAAACCGGTTAATACCACCAACGGTCACTGAGGAGATTCATGTTTTTAATTACCAAAATTCAAAATTATATTTTATTTCATAAAATGATTGTAAAATCTCATTTCACAATTAAAATTAAGGTGCAATTTATTAGCCCAGGATCAAATCAGTTTAAAAAGAGAAACTAGTACCTAAATGACAAAATTTATATACTATATGAATAAAGATTTATGTGCAAGAAATAACGTTTTTGAGTAAAAGCAACCAATACATAAAGTCCAATACTTCTGATAGGCATTCCCCGATACTACAAATGCAGTAGATACAGATACTACAAACTACCAAGACCAAACCCGAGATTTCAAATGTTGTTTGAAATCATTAACATTTAAGGATAAACAGGAATTATGAAGGATGAACGGGGATTAGGATAGATTTTATATGTGATTATGGAAAACCCCAAAATTTGATAAAGCCCTTGACCATAAACCTCTTCTGATTTAAGTAAACCATGTAGCTCAAACACCAGCGTTGTCACTAGTAGGAATTATTAGCCCAAAAGGATTCAATAATCTGAACTTTTAACTTATAGACAGAAAGTACCAAAGGATTCGTGGAAAACACGAGCATGTTGATCAATTTCAATAACCAGTAACCAACCACATCAAGCGCAAGCCTCGAATTGCAATCATTCAAAGTAATTTTACGAACTAACTAATGATCACGGATTACTAACCATTCGTCAGTTTCCAAGGAAATCCAAAATTTCAGTAAAAATTCACTTCGCTGTTCTTCTCAAGGGGGGGGGGGGGGGGGGGGGGGGGGGGGGGGAATTACGTTTTGTTTCACGTTTTCCACGTCAGACAAAAACAGGCATAAAATATTCGACCCATGAAGCAAAACAAGCAAAACGAAATCAAAAACGAGCATACAAACTCAACTCAATGGAATAAAGTATTGATAAAAGAGATGATTTCGGGGCCACAAACCATTAATTTGGCGGGAAAAAGGAAGGACCACGATGGGGTTTCTCGCTCGTCTCGTCTTCCTCCTCGGAAACTGTCGAAGGGTCTGTTGATTAGTCTGCAATGTGGAAGTTTCCTCCGTTTGTGCTTGGGAGACGCGGCAATGACCAGGACAGGACGGCATTTTCTTCTCCGCCTGCTTTTGTCGTCATGCCCGAAAAAGTAGAAACCGGCTGCTATCACGGAAGCTTGCTTGCACTTTCGTCTTGCAATTTGTTTTTTTTTGTGCGGATCTAATAAAAGCCCGGTGTGGGTGACAAAATGAATCCGATCCGATCCAACCATGTTATCTCAGGTCGGGTATGGGGACGAACTAACCCGAGTTGGACGTATGCGAATTTGACGTGTCAACCCGAACAAATCAAATGTAACTCGCTGAAACAAATATCTTATGTGTTATGAACCAATCTCTATGGTCAAAGCCATATGCTATATTTATATAGAGATATACAGTAACTATTCCAAAGAATACTAAGGGACTTTACATTCAGGGTTGGATACCAGTGTCTTGGATACCAAATGTCAAAAGACCATTCATAACAATTTCCCTTAACCATCCATCATTGTAAATTAGACATATGAATGCTTCAGTATTCATAGTGCTTATGGTATTACGAGGGGCGGATACTTATTGATCATGAATTAAAGAGCACAAGTCTCTTTGACTTCCCATGTTCTGTGGATATCATTAGGGGTGTATACTTATGGATCCCGAGCTAATGTGGTTGTCTCGTTAAAACTTTTGGCTATGGAAACCCCAGTGGGAAAACCCATAGCAAAAGGGAAAAGAGTACAACACAACATTTAACTCCTTCTGAGAGTACAACACAACATTTAACTCCCTCTGAGATATACAAGCTTCTGGCTTGTAGATCTCTTAGCTGTCTCATCCCAATCCCTCTTACAAGTTTTCTAAAAGTACATCGAGGTAGTGTTTTAGTAAATAGATCTGCAAGGTTGTCACAAGATTGAATCTGCTGCACCACGACATGTTTCTCTTCTTGTAGCTCGTGCCTGCAGAAGAACTTGGTAGAGATATGCTTCGTCATGTCACCCTTAATGTAACCAGCTTCTAGTTGAGCTATGCACACTGCATTGTCTTCGAATATAGTGGTTGGCTCAAGGTCATCCGTCTTTAGGCCGGAAGTCACTATGATGTGGTGAATGACTGAACGTAGCCAGACGAATTCGTCGCTTGCTTCATGGATCGCCAGGAGCTCAGAATGATTGGATGAGATTGATGTCGTGGTCTATTTCACAGATCTCTAGGAGATGGACGTCCCTCCGTAGGTGAACACGAAACCATTCTGTGAATTTTCGGTGTGGGGATCGGACCTGTAACCTGCATCTGCATAACTTATCAAAGTGGAGGATACACCTTTCAGAAAGTATAATCCCAGGTTAATTGTAATGCCCATATGTGCAAAATACTATTGGCGCATGTGCGTATAGTAATTTTGTTATGTGTATAGTAATTTTCTACAGGTATGGCTATCGGGTGACTATGAGATGCTTTGGATATAAGTGAATACGTGTGATTGGATAGTAAATTGATATTTTTAGCGTGCTTGGCGATTTTAGTTGGTGGGTATGTATGGTAAAACGGTATGTGTGTATAGCAATTGGTGATGCTGAGATAGTTGCTAATGGATGACATTATTATTATTGATGTTTGGTTGTTATTTTTGGTGAGGTTGGTATTATTTTTGGGTATTAGTATTTTTCTTATTATTGATGTTGATTAATATTATCATTACGGTTGCGAAGGCCTTAATTAATTTTGGTGGCTAAAGATAGGCTTGGATTATTGGTAGTTACTGTTGATTGGGTTTTGATAGTTGGGCTTGGACTAGTGTTCGTTAATGTTGAATGGGCTTTACTTGCTGGGCTTGAGCTAATTAGAAGAGAGGATGGCAAACTTGTAATTTATTGAATCCTTTCTATTCCTTCTCAAAATTTCTCTTCCTCAATTCCTTCTCCCCTAAGCTCCCAGCCGAACTCCTCACACTCCCTTGTGATGGCCGAAGATTCCAGGTGATGGCCGAAAGTTTCCAGGCCAAGAAAATTAGGAAGAAGGGAATTGGAGGAAGAAGGAAGAAGAGAAGAAGCCCTAAGCCCACCCTCTCCATCTATTCTTCATCTTCACCAATTCTTCTCAACCCTATGGCCGAAACTCCCTTGACTGGCCGAATCTCTTGCCTGCTGCCGAAATTAGGGGGAAGATGGAGACTATGGTTGGGGTTGAAGCTTAGAGATTTGAGGGTTCTTGGGTTCTCATGAAAAATAGGAAAGGATTTCATCCCAATTGGAGGAGAATTTTGGGAATTTCGAATTAGGGTTTGAGCTTGGCAATGAGGGATTTCATCAAATTGGAAGAGGATTTGAGTCTCCACAAGAGGTAGGAGTCCAATCCTTACTCATATGGTTGATTTCATTGTATTTTTAGTGCAAAGCTTGCATTTTTAGGGGTTTATGTGAGACTCCTCGACATGATGCATTTGGGTTGATTTTATATGTTGGATTGAGTCATTTGATACCGTGATTATGATACATGTTGCATATGAATGACTTGGTTTACTAATTTTGTGAAGATGCTCTCAAATTGAATGTTGGAAGCTTAAATTCCCAATTTTCCCTTGCTTGAGAAAGATGAATTGCGTAATAATTAATTGAGTGGTGAAATTGGCCAAGAATATGTGATAAAGATGGGCTCTTGAATATTTTGTTTTACTAATTAAGTACAATAGTTCTCATTTTGCATGTTGGATGTCTTTTATTCAACTTCCTTTGTATGACTAATGTGAAGTATGTGAACAATGAATTTGGATGTGCAATTGGGTATGGATTTGTGTTTAAAATGGGGGCTTGAGGCCACCCTTGAAATTCAGCCTAGGGTTTGAAGAGCCCTAGTGCCATGAAGACGATTTAGTTGAAGGCAAGTTGTGAATTGAGAATGAAATATGCAATATGAAGTGGAATGGTAGTTATGGTATGGGATTAACATGTTGACCTTAATTGCATGAAATGGAATGCCTTGCTTCATTATATTTGTAACATTGCCCTCATTTTAACTCGTGGAGTTGTTAATGACAAGAAATCGATCTCATCTTGGCTATCATTTGGGGATGTTGGAGACTTTTATTAAGTTCCCCTTGCATGAAAATGGGAATTTTGTAATAATGAGTTGAATGGTGAAATTGACCGTGATTAAGTGATATAATTGGGGGCTTGAAGCTACCCATCAATTCGGCCTAGGATGTTGGTGCTCCCTAGTGCCTTGGTAACGTGTTAGTAATGAAAAGTTATGGAAAGAAAATAAAATGGAAAGCTTTATGAAATGTGAATGAAATATGACCTCATTATTTACAGGACCGTCATGTCATATTGAGTTGTTGTTTGTTGAAATTGTTGGAGGCTTTAACTTTCCACTTCTTGTTGTGTTGAACTTAAATGAGGTGTTGAAGTTATTTGATGCTATGGTTTTAGTTCATGTCGCCTTGGTTGCCTCATTCCATTAATTATGTTAAATTGTTCGCTTTTTGTGCAATTGTCACCCTTTTGGAAAGTTGGAAGCTTTTATTTCCATTTTGCGTGGTATGATAATGAGATTCATATAAAATGAAACGAGAAGGGGAGATTAGCAATGTGTTGTTGGTTTTTATGTGGAATATGGAATAATGGTGAAATGATGTGATTAGGACACGAGGTGGAGTGCACGGGCATGGACAAAGTGCCGCGGTAAGAGGCGAGTGAACACGCCGTTGGCCACCTCTTGATCCATTAGGTGGCTCCACGTGGTGGTGGCTCCACGTCGATATCGGAGTAGAAATCACGATTCACTTGCACGCTCATTCATGGGATCCCCTTGCATTGCATTGCATCGTATTACTTGTGCATCATATGCATCATGACATCATTTAGCAATTTTGGGTGATTTGTAGTTGTATGTGTGTGATGGTTAACCTTTAAGAATGAATGTTGCCATTGATGTACTTGGTGCTTGAGTGTTGGTACGTTGGTAAGCGTGGTTGTTAGTTGTTAACAAATGTTATTATCTTTGTTGTTGTGGTTGATGTTGGTGGTGGTGATGTTGTTGTAATAGTTATTGGGTTGTTGTTTATGGGATTTCATCTTGTGCATGAATTTCCAATTGGGGGCTTGGTGGATTTGTGTATGCAACTCTAAAGTGAAGATGTTAAAATTTTGTTAAGGATTGAATTCATGAAACGAAAGGAAAAAGGATGGGCCATTGCGATCCCCTTCTTTTCCATCTCTAATTTTAGGATTGAATCTTTCATTCTAATGCTTAAGTGACTCTTTCAAGTTATATGTGGCCATTAAAACTTGTATATTTATTCAAGCTCCTTAAGGAATTTCTTTAAAAATAAAACAAGCTCCATACGTAAATTCATTTAAAAGTAGCAATTTATTCAAGTTGCTTGTCATAACTTGTTTGTAGGAAACACTACTCACTTAGAAAGTATTATCGTAGGAGTTATGGTAATACCTGTAGAAGGATCCCCAACGAATGAAATAAATGTTAAGTTGGATTGTAGGAATAGTTGTAGCATTAATTAGTGGGAAAGGTTGTAGTTTTACTTGCAATCCAAATGGAAGCTAACCCCCTTTCTTAGTTATAATGTCTTATAAGAGTGAAAGGTGATGCCTTCCATGACGCTTTAACAACATTAGCACTTGTACCGGGATTAAATGTTAGGGAACTTGTGAAATTATTAAGTAGTGAGTGCTTTTCCTATGTGATGTGCCCAATTAGGAATGGTCAAGTTGCTACTTGGTTGCATTTTGTGTAATTTGATTAAAGCTAGTCACTTTAAATGCGGGAATAAGTTTATATCAAGTAATGGATTCTTATTGTAAGACTTAATGTTGGAAGTAATTTGTGATGAAGTTATAGTCTCATTATTGAATCTTAATGTTGGTAGATTTAAGTCTGAAGTCAAGTTAATGTGCTTTTATTAATGCATTCTTTATGTACCGTTGGTTAAGCTTGTGCCTAAATTTTGAATGGAGACTTGATAGTGTTGCACTTATGAGCATGTTGGCTTGTTGTTGCTACGTCCTTTATGGCACTTCTCATATGATTTTTGTGAGCAAGGTTATGTATTCCGTTTTATGATTATAGCAGGTTCCTTTTTGGATAATAAGTATGTTGTAATTGGAAAATTTTGATAAATACAAGAGAAACTCTGCCGAAATTTTTGTAAACAACTCCATGTTTAAACGAAAACCCATTTGAAAAATTAGATAATAGGAAATTAGTAAGAGGGTTTGATAACTTCTGGGTTAGAAGCTCTAAATGAATTTTTAGAAAGTGTAGGAACCTTAATTACCAACATTTGCAAGTTCTAATGTTTGGGTAGAACTTGATGGAAATTGAATTCCACCCCAAGTGATTTTGATGATGAGCACACCAAATGAAACTTAGTATACTAACTACACTACAATTAAGTGTGCAGGATATGCAAAACTTTACTCATACTCAAAGAAGCGCAATCTACGCTCAAAGACTAGGACGAACGTGGCTAAAGATCAAATAATGAAGTTCAAAGCTCAAATAGAACAAGAAGCTCAATTGAAGCTCGCATCAACTTCATCAAATTGATCAAGCTTCCTAAGACGTATCCTAAGTATATAGTGAGTGTGTTGTGTCTCTTTAGGGTATTGTTAAAGCCAAATCATATAGACAAAACACACGCACACAAAAACAATTTGAAAAATGTTTTTGAAAATCTTTTAAATCTTTTCAAAATGTTTTAGAGAGCTTTCTCTAGTCAACTTATAATTTCCGTAGTGAAACTCCACACACCCTGGAGTTAGCTACCTGTCTAACTATCTGTGTCGCAGGAAAACTCCTCTGGGAGTCGACTACCAACAGTAGGGAGTCGACTACCAGCTAGGATTCAAGTATTCCCAAAACACTCTGGGAGTCGACTACCTACATGAGGGAGTCGACTACCAGCTGTAAAAATCTGACGTTTTTTGACTTGAATTTTGAAAATTCGTTGAGCGATTTTCTCCGTGATTTTTGGGACAAAAGTCAAAGTAAATTTGAATTTCAAATATCAGAATTTTCCCTATAAATAAGAGCTAATTTCATTTGAGCAAAACACAACTATTGAAATCAAAATCTTTTCGTGCAAACGCTCTGAAAATTCTATAAGCTCTCATTCTCTCTTTAGCCAATTCTATTTTAATTGTGATCTTGCAAAATTCTGTTATTACTTTTTAAGATCATATTCTCGTTTTATTGGCTAATTGTTTTTCAAATCCTTATTGCTCTTCTCTTGATTTTTGTTTAAAAGGATTTTTGAAAAACATTAGATCTAGATCACAAAGAATTCTCCCGTATCTTTGTGTGATCTAGACTCTTATTCTATCAAGCCACTACACACAATTTTGTCTATCTTTGTTTGGTTATAGAATCGGGTGTAAAACCAATCTCCATCAATTTATTGTGGTGAATTGGATATTGATCTTTATTGAGTTGTTGTTGGAACACTAGACAAGTCTAGGTGTTGCCAGTTAGAAATCCTGGTCAAGACTAGGTCGTTGGAAATCCTAACGAGTGGAGTTAGGTGCTTTTATTTGCCAAGGCAGATAGTGGAAAATCTCCGGATTGGTCGGGGACTGGACGTACCCGGGTTGCGGGGAACCAGGATAAAATCGCTTGTCTCTGTGTTTGTTTTTCTGTGATTGTTTATATTTCTTGTACAAGCATTTTTCATTTGCTAATCTTATATCTTTGTAATTCCTTGTTTATTTATTATTGCAAAGATTGTTTATTTAATTCCGCTGTGTAAAGATCTCTGTGTAAAGATTTACATCTGGTTGTAATCTTTTCTATATCATATTCTAATGTTGCCTAAGAAGCCAAGTAGAGTGATCTACGCTTGGTTCTTAATCAACAAAGTAATATGATATAGAAAAGATTACAACCAGATGTAAATCTTTACATAGAGATCTTTACACAGCGGAATTAAATAAACAATCTTTGCAATAATAAATAAACAAGGAATTACAAAGATATAAGATTAGCAAATGAAAAATGCTTGTACAAGAAATATAAACAATCACAGAAAAACAAACGCAGAGACAAGCGATTTTATCCTGGTTCCCCGCAACCCGGGTACGTCCAGTCCCCGACCAATCCGGTACGAGATTTTCCACTATCTGCCTTGGCAAATACAAGCACCTAACTTCACTCGTTAGGATTTCCAACGACCTAGTCTTGACCAGGATTTCCAACTGGCAACACCTAGACTTTTCTAGTGTTCCAACAACAACTCAATAAAGATCAATATCCAATTCACCACAATAAATTGATGGAGATTGGTTTTACACCCGATTCTATAGCCAAACAAAGATAGACAAAATTGTGTGTAGTGGCTTGATAGAATAAGAGTCTAGATCACATAAAGATACGGGAGAATTCTTTGTGATCTAGATCTAATGTTTTTCAAAAATCCTTTTAAACAAAAATCAAGAGAAGAGTAATAAGGATTTGAAAAACAATTGCCAATAAAACGAGAATATGATCTTAAAAAGTAATAACAGAATTTTGCAAGATCACAATTAAAATAGAATTGGCTAAAGAGAGAATGAGAGCTTATAGAATTTTCAGAGCGTTTGCACGAAAAGATTTTGATTGCAATAGTTGTATTTTTCTCAAATGAAATTAGCTCTTATTTATTAGGAAAATTCTGAGATTTGAAATTCAAATTTACTTTGACTTTTGTCCCAAAAAATCACGGAGAAAATCGCTCAACGAATTTTCAAAATTCAAGTCAAAAAACGTCAGATTTTTACAGCTGGTAGTCGACTCCCTCATGTAGGCAGTCGACTCCCAGAGTGTTTCGGGAATACTTGAATCCCAGCTGGTAGTCGACTCCCTACTGTTAGTAGTCAACTCCCAGAGGAGTTTTCCTGCGACACAGCTAGTCAGACAGGTAGCTAACTCCAGGGTGTGTGGAGTTTCACTACAGAAATTATAAGTTGACTAGAGAAAGCTCTCTAAAACATTTTGAAAAGATTTAAAAGATTTTCAAAAACATTTTTCTAATTTTTTTTGTGTGCGTGTGTTTTGTCTATATGATTTGGCTTTAACAATACCCTAAAGAGACACAACACACTCACTATAGACTTAGGACACGTCTTCGGAAGCTTGATCAATTTGATGAAGTGGATGCGAGCTTCAATTGAGCTTCTTGTTCTATTTGAGCTTTGAACTTCATTATTTGATCTTTAGCCACGTTCGTCCTAGTCTTTGAGCGTAGATTGCGCTTCTTTGAGTATGAGTAAAGCTTCGCATATCCTGCACACTTAATTGTAGTGTAGTTAGTACACTAAGTTTCATTTGGTGTGCTCATCATCAAAATCACTTGAGGTGGAATTCAATTTCCATCACTCTCCCCCTTTTTGATGATGACACCCAAATGAAAAATGAAGTAAGTTTGAAAAATGAAAATACATGAAAGTATACTTACTCCCCCTGCTTTGATGCGGTTCTCCCCCTGCATCGAAGCAAAATAAAATAAAAACAATATAATACATATGATTTCATTTTTGCATTTCATAAATCTTCTCTCCCCCTTGTCATCAACAAAAAAAATTTCAATGATATATGAATCATAATATAATCAGGAGGGGAATTCAATTTCATATGCCTGCAAGAGAGATGTTAGTTTATTGATCATTATTCAATTCCTTTTCACTAACAATACCCAATTCTCTACGAAGTCTAGAGAATGTATCTTTTTGTAGGGGTTTTATTAGAATATCTGCAACTTGCAATTCAGAGGAGACAAATTTAAGTTCAACATCCTTTTTGGTACAGTGATCATTGATAAATCTATGTCTGATATCAATATGTTTTGTTCTAGGATGGAGAACAGAGTTTTTAGTGAGATTAATCGCGCTTTTATTATCGCAATAAATTACACATGTAGATGTATTAACATCATAATCTATGAGAACTTGTTTCATCCAAAGAATTTGGTCACAGGCAAGTCCAGCAGCTATATATTCTGCCTCAATGGTAGATAGTGAGACTGAACTTTGCTTTTTGCTAAACCACGAGACAAGGGAATGTCCAAGAAAATTACATGTTCCACTTGTGCTTTTTCTTGTGGCTTTACAACCAGCATAGTCTGCGTCACTAAATGAAGTTAAATTAAATGTGCCGCTTTTGGGATAAAATAGTCCAAAATCAGAAGTGGTCTTAAGATATCTAAATATGTATTTTTACCGTTTTCAGATGTGATTCTTTAGGATCACATTGAAATCTAGCACATGCACAAACACTAAACATAATGTCAGGCCGGCTAGCAGTTAAATAGAGTAAAGATCCGACCATACCTCGATATGTTTTCTGGTCGACCATTTTACCTGCTTCGTCTTTGTCTAAAGACGTGGATGTTGCCATTGGTATGTTCTTTCCTGATGCGGTTTCCATCCTGAACCTTTTGATTAGGTCTTTGGCATACTTCGTTTGATGAATGAAGGTTCCTTCTTTTCCTTGTTTGATTTGTAAGCCGAGAAAATATGTGAGCTCCCCCATGTGGCTCATTTCAAATTCTTCCTGCATTAGCTTAGCAAACTCTTGACAAAGATCTTCATTAGTAGATCCGAAGATAATGTCGTCTACATAAACTTGAATAAGAATAATATCATCATGAATTTTCTTAACAAATAAGGTTGTGTCTATCTTTCCAATAATGTAACTTGAGTCAATTAAAAATTTTCTTAATCTTTCATACCAAGCTCTTGGAGCTTGTTTTAGACCATACAGGGCTTTATTTAACTTGTAAACAAATCTTGTGTTTTTATCATGTTCAAATCCAGGAGGTTGCTCAACGTAGACTTCCTCCTTTATGAATCCATTTAGGAAAGCGCTTTTTACATCCATTTGGTATAGTTTGAAATTTTTATATGATGCAAATGCAAGTAACATCCTAATAGATTCTAATCTAGCAACAAGAGCAAAAGTTTCATCGAAATCTATACCTTCTTCTTGTGAGTATCCTTTCGCTACTAACCTTGCTTTATTTCTTACTACATTTCCATCTTCGTCTAGTTTGTTCCGATATACCCATTTGGTGCCGATAACTGGACGGTCTTTCGGTCTAGGTACTAACTCCCATACTTGATTGCGTTCAAATTGCAGAAGTTCTTCTTGCATAGCTTCAATCCATGCTTCATCTGCAAGAGCTTCTTCTACCTTTTTCGGCTCAACGTTAGAAACAAATGCAACATGTGTCAAGTGTTCTATTTGAGATCTAGTTCTAATTCATGCATCAATATCACCTATGACTTGTGTGTGTGTGGGTGATATGTGACTTCAGGAAATGATTTAGGTAGAGAACTAGAGATGTCATTAGCAGTGATAGATTCATTATTGGGAGTAGATGCAATGATTATGCTATCATCATCATTATGAGCAGTATTATGAGGTAGAGATTCATCAAATGCTACATGTAGAGTTTCAACAATAGTTTCGGAACTTTTATTGTAAACTCTATATGCTTTACTACGTAAAGAGTAACCGATAAATATGCCTTCATCTGCTTTGGAGTCAAATTTATCAAAGTTATCTTTAATATTCAGAATATAGCACTTACAACCAAAAACTCTAAAGTAAGATACTTTCGGAATTCGTTGGAGCAATAACTCATAAGGGGTCTTTTCAAAAGGTTTTCTTATTAAAACTTTGTTTTGAATATAGCACGCGGTTGCTACAGCTTCCGCCCAAAAACTTTTTGGAAGGTTGCTTTCACACAACATTGTTCGTGCACACTCTTGGAGTGTTCTATTTTTCCTTTCAACTACCCCATTTTGAGGAGCAGCTCTAGGAGAAGCAAAAGTATGAGAAATGCCTCGATCTTCACAAAACAGTTTAAAATGTTCATTTTCAAATTCACCATCGTGATCACTTATTAAAGAAATAATTTTCAAAGAGTATAAACGTTCAATTCTTTTGAAAAATATTTCGAATTCACGGAAGGCATCATTCTTATGAGTTAAGAATAATACCCACGTATATCGAGTAAAATCATCAACTATGACAAATACGTATCTAGAGTTACATAAGGATGGAGTTCTAGTTGGGCCAAACAAGTCCATATGGAGTAGTTCAAGTGGCCCATTAGAACTAAGAGCTCCAATATTCTTAAATGAACTCTTATGCATTTTGCCAAATTGACATGAATTACATATTTTATCCAATTTAAAATTTATTTTGGGAAGTCCTTGCACCAACTCTTTCCTAGAAATCTTATCCATATTTTTGATGTTCACATGGCCAAATCGCCTATGCCAGAGCAAAGGGTCATTTGTTGAAACAATTAAACATACATTTGATTCATATTCATTTAATCTAAGTACATAAATATTTTCTACTCGCTTGCCCTTAACAAGAATAATTTTCATATCCTTGTCATAGACTAAGTAGGAGTCAAGAGTAAATAGAACTTTCATACCTTTGTTGCACAGTTGACTTATGCATATCAGATTATGCTTTAATCCTTTCACCAAGCTTACATCTTTGATGAGCAATTTTGAAGGACTGCCGATATTACCTATTCCGACAATTTTACCTTTCTTGTTGTCACCAAATGTCACGGTTCCGCCATCATACATTTTTAGATCGCTAAGTAGTCTTGCGTTCCATGTCATGTGTGCGGAGCATCCGCTATCCATTATCCATATGTCCTGAAAAAAAATAATTTTGACACGTTTGGTACCCACTTATAATTGGGTCCAATTTGTTAGAGAAAAGACAATTTTATTGATATGAGCGATCTTGAATGTTTGGGTATCAGAAGAATATACATGAAGCATGTGGATACCCTAATGCATGTACAAAATGAAAGAATTACTTATTAGGAACCCAAATTCGATTTGAATTTGATTTCCTATGAACAAATTAATCATTATAAAATCCATGCATACTTCTAGTCAAATTATGAACATAAACATTTTTATCATGCAGACATAAGTGTTTAGGTACCCATATCATGTTAGGTCTAATATTGTGTACATTGTGAGCTTTGTGTACAAAATGTGATCTTTGATACGCATTGTGTATGTCATGTGGTTTATGTGACATGTGGGATGTATTGTGTCCAACATTTTTTTCATACACAAAAGTATGCTTTCTAACATTTGTATGCACGACATTTTTACAATTGTTACTAGAGGTAGAAGCATGAGCATTTTTATTATGTGTTATGGATACATGCTTTTGTGAATGAGTAGCTTTTGCACTTGGATTTGTCTTAAACTCATCAAGCTTAAGAACTAATTCTTCATGTTTAAGCTTATTCGTGCTCAAAGCATTTTCAAGCATCTTAATTCTATCATTCAAACTGGAAACATAAATAGCACGTTCAGTTTTCAGTGCATCGTGATCACAAACTAATTTGTCATGTTCTTTATTCATAGTCTTGTGTTTCTTGTCTAGTACCTTGTGTTTCTTTGACAAACGTTCATATTCTCTATAGAGGTTTTCATATGCGCTTACAATGTCAAACTTATTTTCCTCATCGGAACTAGAATCACTTACCTCGTCTTTGTCGTTTTGACGTGCCATCATGCATAGTTCTTCATTGTTGACTTGAGGTATCTTCATGGGTGTTTGGATCTCATTTGATCTTGATCCGAATATTTCATCCAATTGGTTTAGGATTTGATGTGCGGTTTCGGCCTTTTCTACAAGATCTAATATTTGATCAGTTAATCCAGTGTAAAGTAAATACATTACCGTGAGGTTGTTGAAGTAGGCTTCCTCTTGATCAGGACTCCATTGAGTTTGCGGTATGGTTGGAATCTCGTACGGTTCTCTGAGAGATCTCATGTATTTCAGATCTTGTGCCTCTAAGAAAATTTCCACTCTCCTTTTCCATTGAGAATAGAGATTGCCGTTGAAGATCAGAGGAGTGTGAGTGTTGCAGAAGTTTGTTGATGTCATCGCTTTGACCTTGCTCTGATACCAAGTGTTGGATCCTGTGGATGGCAAACAACACTAGAAGGGGGGTTGAATAGTGTTGTTTGCCATCCACAGGATCCAACAGAACTGGTAAGGTTTCATTGCATACGTAAGGTCACATGATAATAACGGCTTATGGAAGGGATTCATGGTGTAAGCAAGTTATAAGGAGATCGAGTATTGTTGCGTTCTTGTACTTGTCGCCTCTACTTGTTTTGCATATATAGTTGCTCCTCTATTTGTAGCACTCACTTTGTTTTACAGGTTATCCTTGCCGCAGGTACGAGAATTTGTTATTGATGTCATTTGCAGATTAATATGAGTGATGTAGGCGTATGCTTGTATACTTAAATTTTCATGATATGCCATGAGTTATTTCTAGTTGTTGCATTAATGCATTGCATACTTTTGCGCCATGTGAGTTGGGTTTGGACATCCTACTGGGTCACGCTGTGACGTGTCCCCGTTGATACTTTTCAGGTGTTGGATTGTGGAGTTGAAGGCCCACTAGTCCAGCAGGTTGGAGTAGAGAGTGGTGTGAGTGTGTGAGAGGACTGGAGGTGTGACGTTGTCTTTGGCAAGATATGGGTTGTTATATTGTATGTGATACTCGTATAGAGATGTTGTAAACATAGTTTGTGTGTGTATATATATATATGTATATCAATGTTTGGATTATTGTCTCTTTTGTGTTTCTGTGATATCTGAATGTTACAGGTGCTATCCCAGCAGTGCGCAGTGGACCTGCATGGTGTGTTGTTTGTTTGTTTTCCTTCGTATCACCTGCCTATTTTGGAATTCCTAATACGGACTCGTACTCATTGGGTATTCCGGGAAGCGGGGTGTTGCATTAATAGACCCTTGGAGGTAGCGCAAAAGATGCTTAACTCCGTTCAAGTGGCACTTTGTAGGTGATGCACTGTATCTGACTAGTAGGTTAACTGCGAACGCTATATCGGGACGCGTGCAGTTTTCCAAATAAAGAAGTGCTCCGATGGAACTTAGGTAAGGTACTTCAGGACCTAATATATCATCCTACTCTTCCAGTGGACGGAAGGGGTCTTTATGTACATCCAAAGATCTTACGGCCATTGGTGTACTCAATGGATGAAATTTATCCATATGGAAATTTTTCAGCAATTTTCATGTATAAGTGGATTGTTGTAACAGGACAACATCGCTGAGGTGTTCAATCTGTAAGCCTAGACAATACTTTGTTTTGCCTAGGTCTTTCATTTCAAAAGTTTTTGTTAGGCTTTCTGATATCGCAGTTATCTCTTCAGGATATCCGATGAGATTAAGGTCGTCTACGTAGACGGCGATTATTACAAATCATGTTCCCTTTGCTCTTATAAATATGCAATGGCAGACTTCATTTTTGATGAATCCTTGTTTTACAAGGAACTTATTGAGTCTGTTATACCACATTTTTCCCGATTGTTTTAGACCATATAATAATCAATGTAGCTTAACAGAGTATACGTCCCGAGGTTTATCTTTTATATCTGTAGGCAATTTAAATCCATATGGGAATTTCATATAGATATCTTTATCTATATTTTCATATAGATATGCAGTCACAATGTCCATGAGCTGCATATCTAAGCATTCCCTAGCTGTTAAGCCTATAATAAGTCGGAAAGTGATCGCAACCATGACTGGGGAATATGTTTCTTCATAATATATCCCCGGTCGTTGGGAAAACCCTTGAGCTACAAGATGTGCTTGGTAGCGTACGATCTGATTATTTTCATTTCTTTTTCTGATGAATACCCATTTGTATCACACATGTTGTACACCTTTTGGTGTTGGACTAATGGTCCAAAAACTTTGTGTTTCAAAAGTGAGTCCAGCCCAACTCCTATTGCCTCGTTCCATTTTGGATTGATGTCGTGGTCCAAAAACTTTGTGTTTTGAGGAGTCTTGAAATGGTCGTAGAGTGGTGATGCCTTACCTTGATTGGATTTACTAAATTCATTCCACGAAGTATAACAAAATACCATGCATGCTTGAAAACATTTGATCATGACAAATTACACTGCTTAGAGAATGAGTTGTGAACATTGGTTTCATTTCTGTGAACTTAGTATATTGCATGATAAACTATGATATGATATAACTCTAATCTCTTTCTATTTCTTATCAAGTTCATTTTATTTATTGAAATCCACATTATTTTAATTTTAGCGAGACTTAAGTATTTGTTGTGTATATATGTTCTAATTTCATATTGACGTGTGTTCACGAGATCTTGCATATCTTGGGGTCTTGTATATTCTGAATTTTAGATTGAACCCCTTGGCTCCATTACACGCCATCGCCTCTCATCTCCATTGTATCCATCTCCCGTGTTCGCTTCTTACTAGTCTTCCTCGAGGACGAGTAAGAGGTAAGCTAGGGGGATTTTGATGTGTCCATATTTCCCACTATTTTCATATCATCATTTCATTGCATTCCATGCCATTTTCGCATCCAAATCCCACATTTTACTACGATATCACGTTTCTGACGTTATATTCGAGTTTCATAGTGTTTTATGAGTTTTCAGGGATTTTGGAGCAATTTGGGACCACACTTGGGTATGGACACATCCGACATGCCCGTGAGGTCATTGGTGAAGCCCTGTAGGAATTCGCCATACTTTTGGAACCATTGGAGGAGAAGAGAGAGAGCAGGAGGAGATAGAGGAGCTTCAGCAGCTTAGGAGTGAATTTCACAGGCTGCTCGGTCGAGCAGTACAGGTGCTCGGACCGAGCAGATTCAATTGGAGAAGGGAATGCTGATACGGTGATCACTCGGACCAAGTAGTTCATCTGCTCGATCGAGTATCATAAAATTTCAAGGCTGAATCAATTCCAGCGCACGGCCCGAGCAGATCTTCAGTGATCGAGTCAGCCTATGCTCGGACCGAGCTGAGCCGACTCGGCACGTGCAGGCAGAGCGAGGATTTTGAAGATTTTGGATTCCCTGTCAAGCTCGGTCGAGCAGCACAACTGCTCGGTCCGAGCGACCGAACGAGCAACGCACTGCTCGACCGAGTAGCCTACTCGGTCGACAGCTCCAGGGCCATTTTTGGAAGAATTTTGTGAAGCGGTTTGTGCGCAATTTTTGGACTGAAGGCTGGGAGCTCGCGACATCGAAAGGGGGCGATTCATTATCTAATTTTTGAATACTTTTTGGGGAGCAGAGCGTAGGAGATAATTGTGAGATTTTAGATTAAATTTTTGGAGACTTTTGGATCGAAATTATTGGATTATTGTTTTGGTGCTCAATTGCTATTATGTATTGGGAATTTTTGTTCTTCGTCGGATCTATTTCTCGTCTATTTTCTTCATCTTTCGCTGTAAGTTTTTAATCTTTATTCTATCAATTGCCATGATGTTTTCATCTCTAAATATTGTGTTTTTATCTGTCAACAATGCCATGAGTGAGTAGATCTTTCTAGGGTTGATGAGTTAGCCCTAAGATCCTAGGGGGAAGACGTAGATCTGGATCCATACGTTGAATTAAGGATTTAGGGGAGTATTTCGGTCGATCCTACCGAATCCCTAGGATAACCCGTACTGAGATCATGCCCACGGTCTGTGGAGTTGATGTGCTTAAGGGGTATCCTTAGGATTCGAATAGGGAAATCGATGGATCCAACCAAGTCTCGTGACCATGCACAGCTCGTGCCTTGAGGGGATCCCCCGATGAACTATATCGCTATGTTGACGGCTACCGCTATTGCGTCAATGAGAGCCACCGAAATACCTCGCAATTCTAGCCCACGAGAGTGGTATGAATTGGGAGATTAATCCCATAATCCTAATGCAACGTAAGGATTCTATTCCAACGTCGATCCCCGACGGTCTTAGCGGTGATCCATAACACCCTAGTCCCCCTGTTTGCGACGTTGAGTGACACAACGTTCGCATCCATCACCATTTTGACCTTTCATACTCCACATCCACCAATAAACCTGCAATTCTAACTCAACCTAGGAGTAGATATGTAGTATAGCATCGCTTCCCCGTGTTCGATACCCGCTTGCCACTATGCCGTGCGCTTGTGGTAAACGACATCGTTTCGGAGTTAGTTCCGGCTCGATCAGAATCTCATGGCGTATGAAGTGAAGCTTCAACACAAGAAGGAGATTTAACCATCCAAGCCCGAGAAGCCGGAGAAGCAAAAGGGGGTTGCATTCCATGACGAGGAGGAGAAAATCAAATGATGGAAGAAATCCCATCGAGAAGCTTTAACTGAGGATGATGGAGAAGATGAGGCTAGCAATGATGATTTCATGGATCTTGCCAAGCAATCCAAAGCATTCCTCAAGGGAAAGTAAGGTAAATCTTTGTCAAAGTTTGACTCCAATTCTAACAAGATTCCTACTTGTTACACTTGCAGTGGTAAAGGTCATCGCTCTACTGAATGCCCCTCCAAACCATCCAAAGATTTTTACAAAGGAAAAGTGAAGAAATTTTGAAAAGAGAAGTCCAAATTCAAGAACCAAAAGAATGGTGGTGTTGGGACATTTGATGACTCGGATGAGGATTCATTAAGTAATGAAGAGGAATATGACAAGGAGCAAGCCCACATGTGCTTCATGGCATTGGAAGATCTTTCTTCAAGATCTAGCAATGAAGAGGTGGAGGCTTGGATCAAGACCAATGAAGACGTGTGCTTCATGACAAAAGGAGAAGAGTCTTCGTCAAGTTCTGGCGAGGAGGAATCCAATGAGGAGGTTGATGAGGAGCCAAAGCTATCTTACGAAGAGCTTGAGTATCGTTACAAAGTGGCCTCCAACGCGGCAAGTAAGTGCATCGACTCATATGCTAAATCGAAAGCTAAATTTAAGAATGATATGTGTAGGGTGCATCTTTAGAATCTACTAGTGTAAATAATAATGATGCTTTGCATGTTTGTAACACTAGTGAGAGAGACATACTTCTCTCTCAAGTTAAGGATTTGAGCATTTCTAATGAAAAATTATTAGCTCAAAACCTTAGCTTAGAATCTCGCATTCAACAACTTACGTTGAAATGCGAAGAGAAATTCCAAAAGCTTATAAACTTTGTACATACTAGGGATTCACTCCACGGTTTGCTTGAAAAACAACATCCGGTAAACCATAGAGGAGGTTTGGGATACATTCCAAATGTGGTGTCCAAACCCACATCTAATTCTTCTTTTTGCGCAAATTCAAGAAATTTTGTTAAAGCGCCTAAGAAGAATCATCATGCCTTCTTGTATAACAATAACACCAACAAGAAGCATGTAAATCACAAGGTGGTGAGGAAAAGTGAAAATTCTTCTTTTTTGGTAAGAAGCAAAATCCTCACTCTTTGCATGTCAAGAAAATATTTTTTACACCTAAGCATGCCACAGCCACCCCTCTTGCAAAGGCAAAACCCTTGCCTAGGAAATCCTTGAGTTTATGGATTCCCACTAAGGTTAGTGTGCAAGAGAGGGATAGTTACAGAAACTCTCTAGTTATGGATGTGATCACCTCATGTGATGACATTAGGAAATCAAACTCCTCATGGGGTTTGGTCACTAATATTTAGGTCTCTCGCACATAAGCATATTGCATGTGTATTTTGCTTTAATGTTTATTCTTAAGCATACTCATTGATTGTGTGTGTGTGTGTGTGTGTGTGTGGTGTTTTCATGATTTTAAAATTATTTTTCAAACTTATTTTTCATGAAAATGGGGACCTTGGGGATATATTGTCATACATGCATAAATTGAACCATGTGTATTGAAGGGTTTTTTCGGACCCTTAGGGCACAAATCCGTGCCCGTCCTAAGTCGAACGGACCACAGAAACAGAAATAGCAGCGGAAAAATTATATGTTAATCGAATTAACATGCAGCACTAAGGAACAAGACCCTTAGCCAGGATCTCTACCAACTTGGGGTGGATCTGACCACCCCAAGAGGGATCTAAACTACTGCGAATAATTAAAACGAAATCTTTTAAAAACATATACCCAGAATCTCAACCCAGGGGCGGGCAAGATGTACCACACCGTCTTCCGAGCCGCTCCCCGTCCCACGCCGAGCCGCTCCTCGAACCGCTCCGCATCTCGAGGCGAGCAATCCTCGTGTCGTCGAGCCAACCACGCGTCGAAGAAAGTTTCACGCGAGTGAAAGCCTTCGCCAAGATTTCGGATCCGAATCCGAACTCCTTCGTGGCTTTGTTAGAGCCCTTCAGGATTAAGGCAGAAATATAGGGAGAAGAGAAATTAATCTAAGCTTCGATCCGAACGTGCTCCAACATTTACGGGAGCCGCTCAGATCTTGAGCTTGGGACGAGTTTTGATGAGGGGAGCAGACCCCTATTTATATAGGCGACTGACCGCTCCCCTTTACTCAAAATCCGATGTGGGACTAAATTTGGAGTTAATCAATTCAATTTAGTTTGCCTTTCACAAAGGCCAAACTTCCGTAAATTTTGACTCCCTCACCGTTGAGCTTCATGATTGATACAACCTATCAATTCGAAGGGCGTTCAACGGTGAACGCTTAGGAAAAAATGGCGAGTAAATCAGAGTCCGTTTGACCCTCCAATTGATCGTCTAAAGATCAGCCCAAACATTGTATTTCACAAATACAAGCAGCCGTCAAAAATTCGCACAGAACCTTAGGGTTCAGTGGGGCCCACCGCGTGCGGCAGTTGCGTGCAGTGCACGCGCCTCGAGGCGTGTGTGATGCACGTGCCTTGAGGCACGTGCGCTGCACACCCCTCAATGAGGCGCATGCGTTGTGCCCTCAGTGGGCGTGCGGGGGCCCGCCCGCTGCCAACGGGCGCGGGGGCGGGGGCCCGACCGCTTAACGGGCGGGACGCCCACCCGTACCCGCCCGCTGCAAGCCCTTTGTGGGCACGGGCCCGCCTAGCAGGCCCGTTTTCATTGTTGGGTTTAACCCAACATATTTGGCTGCCCTTTGGCTGTTTTGGCTCTAACTTGAGCATTTGGTGTCCGATTTGGACGCCGTTCGAACCTGGGTTTAGACCGGGACATTCCCGTCTTACCAGTGAACTTTTCCTTGCGTTTATTTCGTTAAATATTGTCATAAACTATTTATGACACATTTAATCCGGTTTGCATCAAATGCAAAATAGTCCATATCTAAGCTTAAATTATCATTTGAATCAAATGCAATTTTCTATCCCTTGAATCAAATGCAAATTATTCTCTCTAATGTTTCTACCTATTACTGGACGAAGGTCGCACTCTGTGTGAGACCCTACAGCCTGACCCTTACAACAGGTTGGGCTCGAAGCCCTATACGGCAGTGACCACGAGCAGTGGTTGCTGTCCCTGCTTCAGAATCATAATTATGTGGTTGACTCATCGACATGAGTATTGTTGGGACCACCCTGACTGTGTCCGTGATGAGTTCCGCAGTTTTAGTCTCTTCGTCTAAACTATGTCGTTCAATTCAAGTCTATGGTACGGTCAAACTGTCAACCCTAATAACTTGAATTCGGTTAGTTTCTATCGATCTTTAGTCAACTAATGTTAGACTTCTTCCAACATACTCTGATCAGAGATTTTACTAAAGACCGAACTAACTCTACGACACTAACTCCCATTGACCGGGAGAGACGAATCCTCTCCTGGTCATTACTCTCCTCGTACGCTTCAAGTGACACCCAATCAAAGACCGTGCGTCAGGCCTAGCCTTGAAGCTAGGTCAGTGATCTAAGTGGCACCGTTCACGCACAGGTTCGTAAAATAACCTCAAGTCAAAAGACCAACCTGCCTGTCATCACTAAGAGTTATCATTGACAGATTGGTCAATATAACCATATGATAACTCTTGTGGATCGTTTAGTGAACTCATTCTCTAATGAGCACCTGTGTCTCGTCTTCGACTTCGCCAAGTCAAACGACCATGAGATCATCGTCACCGCTATACGGTGAAGACTAATTCACAATGATCTATCCGATTGTTCGATATACTTGTCTCGAAACATCTACGACCATGAACCCTTTTAGACCTATGCTACAGACGGTCAAACATTTCTCCATGATCTCGATACTCATCTCGATACATGTTTGACCTTACATAAAGTCTCGGGACTTTACCTAAGTTAATATCTAATGTTAACAACATTATAATATAACTTAGATAAATTATTACCAAACAGCTTACTGTTATTTTGAACAAGACGTTTGTATTGAATACACAGAGATAAATTGCATCGAGGGCATACATCTTTCTACATCTCCCACTTGCACTCAGGCCCATTTATCCTGGTAGCTTATATCGTTTTACACATAAGTCTTTCTAGACTTCATATGGTAGAGCCTTCTTGAGTGGATCTGCTAAACCGTCTACTCTATAGACTTAAGGGGTTTCTATGTTCAAGTTGGACCAACCATTTGAATCTTATTCAAATAATTCACTTGGTCAGTCGAAATCCATAATATTTCATTTCACTTGGATCTTATTCAGCTCATCGTACCTTACGATAATCATTTAAATTTGTTACTGGTCATTTCTAATGGCTCATATCTATTTCTGATAAAGTATCACACTTTTTGATTACTTTGTCAAAATATATGTTCCATCCCTTTCATGCCTCACATGTAATTTATACGCTCCCACTGACCTTGAAAACTTTTTGGCTAATTCCTATAAGTTGGTTCTTCTAAATCATATTTAGAAAAACGAACTTATAAGTGAATGCTCCAGTTTTTATGGTCAACATGAGTGTTTACATCGATTTTGGTCCGAGTAGATCTGTACACATCTGCTGGCGAAAACGATTTCATCATAATCCGTTTATAGGAATTAGGATGAAAAACGTTCTCGACTAACATGATTGTACTTCACTATTTTCTTTCTGCACCAATCTTTCAACTTAAAGATTTACTTGCAGAAAGTGAGGAAACATTTTCCTTTGGCATGTAAACTAAATTCCAAAATTTATTTACGCATACAGACATATTCTGATTGCATCAAGTTATAAATCGGAGTTACTACTCCGAATTTCATCCTAGAAGTTGATTAAGTCATTATCAATTATGATGTCTAACTCGACTCTTCGTCTCACGAGATTCGAGTAATTATACAACTTCTCAATGATCGATTTAATGAATATCGTATTGATAACGTCCTCATAGAACATTATCAAACCTAGGCATTACTATCCGGGACTTAACCCATAGGGAAGACTTAACTCAGAGTCACTTGCTATGGATCGCACCAAGTCTAACTAAGTGTGATTCATACCTCTTAACACACCGATGTGTTAACAGACTTGACCTGAGAGAAAATCATATTTTCTTTTAATTACACAAGATTTTATGTACATAAGTATTTGAACATTCGATCTAATCGAATCAGTTTAAATACTTTTGTCATTTCGTTCTTTATTTTATCAGACTTGTGTTTCATCAAGAACACGTGTCTTAGTAAAATATAAGAATAACTTATTTTGGTTAATCTAGACTCGGGTACATTAGTATGTATGAGACTGAGTTCAACAACTCATTCTCCCACTGTCTTACAGATGGGTTTCGGCCATTATATCTAAGAGGATAAGATTCATAATACGAGAAGTCAGACCCCTCTTTATGTGACTTGTGAAGCTTAGTCTCTCGATACGGCCTAGTCTATTTTGCCATATACGTTTGCTACTATCTTGTGTATTTATATATTAACATTTAATATATATATATATATATATATAATCGTTATATATATTACTCATTGCTTCAGAAGCAATATGACGACATTCGTCAAAATGTGTTAAGCTTTTGTATAACAATAATTATGAAATCGTTACATCAAAATATGTCACATTTTCATTCCCTCCTACTTATGCCTTTACTAATGATAAATTAAACTATTTAACTCTATTGACTTTCCGGAGTGCTTTCTTCCTTTTCTAAATCACATTTAGATATTAAATAGCCCAACACAAATGAATAGCTATGCAAGCATCTCATGTATCCAAACACTTGAGCTTTGCAACCTTGAGTGTATCTCAACAAGTTGCTCGTCTCAAGATTCGGTCGGGATGCATAGTCTTGCACCGCTCATGCACTCGTATTCAACTCAAACGGTTTGATCGAATTCTCGAACTTTGCGGATCAAAATTGTTTTTCCATACAACCTTGAGTGTAGCTCAACAAGTTGTAGGGAGAAACATACTTCGAATATCCTATATGTTCAAGCTGCCCCATATAGAGGCGAGCGACATGTAGCGTGAATTTATTTGTTGGACCCAGAACTTAATGAAATCATATTTCTCAAGTATGTCTTTAGAAGGTCATTTTAATGTCAACGAGAATATAGTTTAATTCTATCAATTAGAATTTAACTTGATATTCAATTAATCAACCTATTTGACCAGTTAACTTATTTCATAAAAATATTTTATTTTGATTCCTTCGGTAAACATAGTCTTGCCCTAGTTTAGCATATGTTCAATATTAAATATAGGTAGAATGGCTTTTATCTATCTATTTCCTCCTACTAATTTTACGATCATTCTTAAGCCTTAATAATAAACGATTTAATCACATTAAATTAATGGGTAAGAGATCCAATCACCCTGAGCCTAACAACATTGAGTGTAGCTCAACAAGTTGCTTGGCTATGCGATCAGTAGATAACTCTTCATCAATCATATCAGATATGTCTCTCTTATCGGTTTTTACCCCTAGCCATTTGTGATCATGAGTATGCTCATCCAAATCACAATGACCAGTCTAGTCGGACCCTTGTTTTCGCGTCTAGCCTGACTTGCCCCTGCGCTCGGTGTATTCACGAGATTTCGGTTTGGGTCAGGTCTTAGACTACATCATATGTGTTTAAGAAATTGGTTTCTATAAGATTGCCATGTCACAGCTTGAGTGTAGCTCATCAACTGTAACACGGGTCCTATAGTTGCCAACCCCTAAAACAAGGAGGACTACTGCTAATCTTGAAGAAGATTATTAACGTATTTGACTTAGATACAGTCCAGGGTGTCATATAATCATGATTCGCGTCATTGCGGTCCAGCGGAACACATCCATGTAATTGACTAAGCCAGGATCACTTATCCCTTATACTAGCTAGGGTGATCCAACAAACTTAGCCAAGCACATTGACTGGATCATGGTCCATTGAATGAAGCTTGTCATTTTTATATGCGTGCCATAGACTAAAAGGCTTTTATTAACAACTAATTAATCATATCAACTAGTTGAATCCTTAAATTCAAAATTTTAGGATTTGTTTAATAACTTTTATTAAATCCTTATCAACTATAAGGTTCACGTGCTACCCTAATCGATATTAGGATTTTAATAAATTTATTAACAACGCTAAAAGCGAAGTCATTTAATGAGAATTAATTTCATAACAATTAGAATTAAAATTTCATTAAAGGGACTACCCTAATCAGAAATTAGGTTAAAAAGTGTTGTTAATGTCATTAGAATTTATTTCATAAATTTTAACGAGTTCTTAATGGCTAATCTAAGGGGGTTGTCTTGTGTTATCAAATAAGTGACAACAAATGCATAGCCATTAACATAAAGTTACACTAATTTTATCACATAAAAGAGTGTACAACAATTTAACAATTAAATAGAATAATGTTTATCAAATAAACAATTTTTAGCATGCATACTTAAATTTAACATTTAAATTTAAAATATGATTTTTAAAACTTTTTATTTTATCTCATAAAAATAAAAACTTGTTTTAAATGATCACAAAATTTGCATGCTACTTAAAATATTTATCGCATAAAAATTTTAAAGTTTTAAAATCAGTTTTAAAATTATCACATAAATTTAAAACATCATTTTAAAAATTTCATGCTTAAAATTTTATCATATAAAATATTTAAACATCTAAAATCATTTTAAACTTATCGCATAAATTTTTAAAGTTTTAAATTCAGTTTTAAAAATATCACATAAATTTAAAACATCATTTTAAAAATTTCATGCTTAAAAATTTATCATATAAAACTTTTAAACATCAAAAATCATTTTAAACTTATCGCATAAATTTAAAGAAAACATTTTACTGTATTTAAAAGCGTTCAATTAATTAATCGCAGTCCTAGATCAGCATACAGACATTGCTTTGATACCACTGAAGGGTTTTTTCGGACCCTTAGGGCACAAATCCGTGCCCGTCCGAAGTCGGTCGGACCACAGAAACAGAAATAGCAGCGGAAAAATTATATGTTAATCTAATTAACACGCAACCCTAAGGAATAAGACCCTTAGCCAGGATGTCTGCCAACTCGGGGTGGATCTGACCACCCCATGAGGGATCTAAACTACTGCGAATAATTAAAACGAAAGCTTCTAAAAATACGTACTTGGAATCTCAACCCTGGGGCAGGCAAGATGTTTCGCACCGTCTGCCGAGCCGCTCCCCGTCCCACGTCGAGCCGCTCCTCGAACCGCTCCGCATCCCGAGGCGAGCAATCCTCGTGTCATCGAGCCAACCACGCGCCAAAGAAAGTTTCACGCGAGTGAAAGCCTTCGCCATGATTTCGGATCCGAATCCGAACTCCTTCGTGGCTTTGCTAGAGCCCTTCAGGAGTAAGGCAGAAATATAGGGAGAAGAGGAATTAATTTAAGCTTCGATCCGAGCGTGCTCCAACATTTACGGGAGCCGCTCAGATCTTGAGCTTGGGACGAGTTTTGAGGAGGGGAGCGGACCCCTATTTATATAGGCGACTGACCGCTCCCCTTTACTCAAAATCTGATGTGGGACTAAATTTGGAGTTAATCAATTCAATTTAGTTTGCCTTTCACAAAGGCCAAACTTCCGTGAATTTTAACTCCCTCACCGTTGAGTTCATGATTGATACAACCTATCAATTCTAAGGGCGTTCAAAGTGAACGCATAGGAAAAACGGCGAGTCAATCGGAGTCTGTTTGACCCTCTAATTGAGCGTCCAAAGATCAACCCAAACATTGTATTTCTCAAATACAAGCAGCCATTAAAAATTTGCACAGAACCCTATGATTCAGTGGGGCCCACCGTGCGCACCAGCTGCGTGCAGCGCACGCGCCTCAAGGCACGTGCGCTGCATGCGCCTCAGTGAGGCATGTGCAGCGAGCACGCTGTGCCCGCAGCAGGCGGGTGGGGGCCCGCCCGCTGCCAGCGGGCGCGGGCGCCTGCTTAGCGAGCGCGGGGGCCCGCCCGCTTAACGGGTGGGACACCCGTCTGCGCCTGTGGGCTGCAAGCCCTTTGCAGGCACGGGCCCGCCTAGCGGGCCCATTTTCATTGTTGTGTTTAACCCAACATATTGTGCTGCCCTTTGGCTGTTTTGGCTCTAACTTGAGCATTTGGTGTCCGATTTGGACGCCGTTCGAACCTGGGTTTAGACCGGGACATTCCCGTCTTACCTGTGAACTTTTACTTGCGTTTATTTTGTTAAATATTGTCATAAAATATTTACGACACATTTAATCCGGTTTGCATCAAATGCAAAATAGTCCATATCTAAGCTTAAATTATCATTTGCATCAAATGCAATTTTCTGTCCCTTGCATCAAATGCAAATTATTCTCCCTAATGTTTCTACCTATTACTAGACGAAGGTCGCACTCTGGTGAGACCCTACAGCCTGACCCTTACAACAGGTTGGGCTCGAAGCCCTATACGGCAGTGACCACGAGCAGTGGTTACCGTCCCTGCTTCAGAATCATACTTATGTGGTTGACTCATCGACATGAGTATTGTCGGGACCATCCTGACTGTGTCATTGATGAGTTTCGCAGGTTTAGTCACTTCGTCTAAACTATGTCGTTTAATTCAAGTCTAGGGTACGGTCAAATTGTCAACCCCAATAACTTGAATTCGGTTAGTTTCTATCGAACTTTAGTTAACTAATGTTGGACTTCTTCCAACATACTCTGATCAGAGATTTTACAAAGACCGAACTAACTCTACGTCACTAACTCCCATTGACCAGGAGAGACAAATCCTCTCTTGGTCATTACTCTTCTCGTACGCTTCAAGTGACACCCAATCAAAGACCTTTCGTCAGGCCTAGCCTTGAAGCTAGGTCAGTGATCTAAGTGGCACCGTTCACGAACAGGTTCCTAAAATAACCTTAAGTCAAAAGACCAACCTGCCTATCATCACTAAGAGTTATCATTGACAGATTGGTCAATATAACCATATGATAACTCTTGTGGATCGTTCAGTGAACTCATTCTCTAATGAGCACATGTGTCTCGTCTTCGACTTTGCCAAGTCAAACGAACATGAGATCATCGTCACCGCTATACGGTGAAGACTAAGACACAATGATCTATCCGATGTTTCGATATCCTTGTCTCGAAACATCTATGACCACGAACCCTTTTAGACTTATGCTATAGACGGTCAAACATTTCTCCATGATCGAGATACTCATGTCGATACATGTTTGACCTTGCATAAAGTCTCAGGACTTTACCTAAGTTAATATCTAATGTTAACTACATTATAATATAACTTAGATAAATTATTACCAAACAGCTTACTGTTATTTTGAACAAGACGTTTGTATTGAATACACAGAGATAAATTGACTCAAGGGCATACATCTCTCTACATGTATGACAATGGGGGAGTTAATATGGGTAGTATGTTTAAAAATATTTGTAAAACATATTTTAACTCTTATTTTGGGTTATGCTTGAGATCGTTGTTTAACAATTGGTATCTATGTTTACAATTGGTTATTTTGGCCTTGAACTCAACCCATTGATATTGCCAACTTTGCTTTTGCTATATCTTATATTGTCAATGTCATGTGTATCAAAGCATTTTATTTTTCCATAACTATGCTTTGATACACTTTAGGCCCATGGCTCCTAGTATTATAAATTACAATTTATAAAGAAGATTATCTTACAATTGGTATTATCTCAATTGTTAAAGATTTTTTATCTTTTTCTTTGCAATTGATATTAGATCCTAGAAGTCAACAATTTGACCATTTCTATGATTTAGGCGGAGCATGGGATAATGATTGATACCCGCTAAATTTTTACATTTGGTATCTTACATCTCTTTATATCTTAATTATTTGTGATTTTTTAATGATTGATATCAATGACAAGATATTATTTATTGTATGTTTGATGTCCACCTTTTTGACAATGACAAGGAGAGAGAGATAGGATTATGTAAATCATATCTTCTATGGGGAGAGAGATATACATATGGGGAGAGATATGGGGGATTATGTAAACCATGCATGTGGAGAATGTTATTGATTTTATTTCAATTGGTTTATGTAATCCATACCTATTATATGTAACCATTGTTTCTTATTATTTCAATTGGTTTATCTCATTTTACAATTGGTGCATATAAGTAGAGGAGCTCATTAGCATTGTGCTTTATTTTCTTTATGTTTACATAATGTGTGTCATCATCAAAAGGGGGAGATTGTTAAGTATTGGTGTTTCATACCAATATTATTTTGATGATAATCACAACATTATGTTGTTGCTAATGTCTCTCATGTTTTAGTCTCATAGTTAACAAATGAGGAATATCATTTTTGGAGACTAAATGATTGGTGCAAGGATGGACATCAAGAGGAGCAATGCCAAAGCTTGGACTCAAGAGATGCCAAAGCTTATGAGATGATGGCGAGCATCAATGTTGAAGATTAGACTCTAAGGGAAGCAATGTAATTCATGTATTATTTCATTTATTGCTTTTCTATTTTTGAGTCTAGGTTTAATGTAATGCCTTGATGGATGGACTAACTCATTTATGCATATGCATTTTTCATCTTAGTGAGCCTTAGGATTATCATAGAAATCATCCCAAAATTTCACCATGCCTTAAACTCAAACTGGAGTTTTTGGCTCTCCCACAGTCGACTGCTGATAACAGGACATGTGACTGGATGTCCTTTAGATGCCTGGCCATTCTTCTACAGCCGACTGGTGTGCACAGCTCAAGTCAACATTGCTTGACTCTTTCTTAAGCACTTGGAAAC
This sequence comes from Scilla litardierei, assembly GCA_030789695.1. Taxonomy (NCBI): domain Eukaryota; kingdom Viridiplantae; phylum Streptophyta; class Magnoliopsida; order Asparagales; family Asparagaceae; genus Scilla; species Scilla litardierei. Next base: position 46,455,230 of record CM061131.1, read on the forward strand.
GGACAACTGAAGTTCATACTACAATCACCTGTCTTCCATCAGGCGCCTGGGAGTTGTTCTCCAGTCGTCTGTGTGCCAAAGTGCGTAACTTGCATTTTCTGAGTTTTAACCCACTTTGCACGTCAGTCGACTGATAAGAGGTTTTCAGTCGCCTGTCATATTACAGGCGCCTAAAAATTGGTCATCTATCGTATGGAGGCGCTATTGCAAAAGTTGCGTTTTTCATGCTCTTTTCCATCCCATGTGTCAGTCGTGTGCTGAAGGATATTCAGGAGCATGCACCTTGTACAGGTGCCTGTGCAGTCTTCAACAGCCGACTGTCCTGGCTTAGATTATAGCCGTTGGGATTTTTATAGCAGTTGACCAGTCGACTGTCAGTTATTCATCAATCGACTGTCCTAGGCGTAAACTGCCAAAATCTTGCCGTTGCAGATTTCATTCTTTGGGGTCTTTGCTTGGGTTTGAGGGTTTATTTGGGGTTCCTATATATAGGAGAAGGCTAAGTTCATTAGAACTTCTTGATACAATTGAAGATCATTTGAGAATCATTAATCCACTCTCAAACTCTCTCATTTCCCTCTTAGAGCTATCATTCATCTTCATGCATTAAAGTCAAGCTCAACAGAAATCCTCCAAGTGAAATCAAGTTCATCTCAACACTTGGAGATCCTCTTCCATGCCTTGCATACTTCATTGAGTAAGTTCACTTCAAGGCATAGGTAAGAGTCTTTTGTTTCATTTGTTTTCTTGAAACCCTAATTATCTTTGTGGGAATTAGATACTCTCTTTGTGGGAGTTGGTCACTCTCTTTGTGAGAGTTTAACCCTGAAAGGGTGATTGTGTCCTTGTGTAGGATAACCATAATTCTGTGTGTGGGAATTAGTTTCTCTGTGTGTTGGAGTTAGACCCTTGTGTAGGGTATGTTGAGTCCTTGTGAAGGGCAAATCCCTTGTGCAGGGTATCCATTGTGTAGGGATTGTATTTACTACCTTGTGTAGGATTATAGTGAATATTTGGTGTGGCTGGACGTACCCAAGTTTTGGGAACCAGGGTAAAATTTTGTGTTTGCGTTTGCATTGATTGTGGTGTTTAAATTCCTCTTGCATTTATAATTCCGCATTTACAAGTTTATTTTTTTGAATACACAATTTGTGTCATTACTCTATTCACCCCCTCTAGAGTGTTTGTTGTTAGTATTGCAAGGTAGACGGTCCTTACAAAATCCTCTTGGAGAGTGGTTGTTTTGAGTTGTTGTATTGGAAGCCATAGTAACTTAAGCTAGGCAATTGTAGTTGGAAGCCCTCTTTTGGGAGGCCTTTGCTCTCTTGTTTAATCGAGTTGGTTAGTGAAAATCCCAACAAGTGGTTGGGGACTGGAGTAGCCCAGGGTGGGTGAGCTAGGATAATCATGTTGTGTTTGCGTTGTTGATTGTCTTATCTCATTTATTACTTGCACTTGTGTTTGTTAATTTCCGTTGCAAAATACTTTAGCTCTAATTCTTGCAAGTGTCTCATTGTGTTGATTAAGTTCTTGAGGAGGTAACACTCTCAAGATACTTAGGCTAAATTAGAGGGTGCAAATTTATAATTGTGGTTGAATTTTTAAGAAACACTAGTCACCCCCTCTAGTGTTTAAGCTTGCTATCTACAAGATCCAACACGTGGTATCAGAGCGCATAGGTTATAAAGATAGCATCAACAAAGACGGCACACTGGAAAAGTTTCATCTCTCCACCCATTTTGACGGGACAAACTATTCTATTTAGAGAAGGAAAATGGAGATACATTTGGAAGCCGAAAACTTTGAGCATGGAATATTTCTCCAAGACTTAATGTGGTTCTAACCACTCCAAAAATATCATGGACCAAGGAGGAAAACGAGACATACTCGATGAACATAAAGGTAATGCACATTATTTACGCTTGTTTAACTAACAACATTTTTAGTGAAATTTTAGAAATTATCACAACCCAAGAAATCTTGAGAATATTGGAGAGCAAATATGGAGAACAACCCATGGGGAGAGCACCCAAAAAAGAAGTGAATAAGAGAGCTTCACAAACGAAAATGACTGATGGCACATCAAAATGAGAACAACAATATAAATGATTCGGACTTGGATAATGAATAATTTAATATAGATGATGCCTACGAGAAATTATATCATGAATTTGAGAAGTTGAATAAGAAAAATAAAAGGTTAGATAAAAGGTTTAAATTGTTGAATGATGATTATAATAAACTTAAAGTTAAACATAATGTGTTATGGCATGATTTTGATATATTGACGAATGAGTAGTAGTTCTTCATCTCATGATCTTGATTGCTTAAAGCTTAAATATGATGTATTATTGTGTGATCATAATTCATTGAAAAATGAGCATGCCATGTATGTTTCATGCATTAGTGATAAGTTAAAAATGATTGCTATTAATTTGTGCATGAGTAAACTTAAGCACGTGGGTTAGTTTTTAAGATTTGATTTGTTTAAGAAAAATCCAAATGCTAAACTCACTCCCTCACAAAAGTATGTTCACACCATTCAACACAATGCTAAGAATGTTAGACCCCCACATGTTCATATGAACCATGCTAGAAAGCATCACACTTTTATATATGGTAGATATGCTAAATCCCATGTTCAAAATGAACAACATGATACACACACGCTATGAATCACAATATGTATCATGCTTCACACAAACCCTCAATGCACCATGATAGGAAGCATGTTAGAAATCATAGTGACATGATTTGGGTGCCCAAGCGTTTGTGCTTGGATGATAGATATGCTTACATCCACAGTGTATTTAGAAATAATCTTGATTGATTTTCATATATGCATAGGGAAGCAAATCCATATCGGAATTGGGTTCCTAATGGTTATATTTGTTTGATCCCATGATTTTGGGGTATCTATGTGCTTACATGATTATTTTGATGATACCCTAGTGTAGAATGGTGAAATGTATGATAGAATAATTCTTGATTATGATTGATTATACAGAATTAATTAAATATGTCATTTAAATCATTTTTATCATTCTGTTGCAAAATAGTTGAAATATTATGGGAAAATAGCCGACTACCGAGCTTAATATTTCATAATCCGTCGAATTGTGTGAACGAGATCGACTATTTCCACAAAACATTGGACTAATGTTGTGTTTGTTTGAAAATTTTCATTATTCTTGCACAATTGATTATTTTATGATGTTTATTGAGTTTATCATGTTTAAACGTTCATGTCTATAGCTTCATTTTGTCGATACTCGCATAGAGATTAAATAGAATTTATTATTGCATAAGATTAGTGAGAATTTAGTCGTGATTAAATGCATGCACTTTTGGATATCTTTGCTTCATTGTGAAAAGTTTATTTATTTTGCTCAAGTATTTATTCATTGATTTTTAGTGCGTTTCTTCTATAGCGAAGAACTCGTTGGGCTAATTATGTCGACCCAACTTAATTGTGGGTACCAAAATGCTTAAGTATTTTTATTTCGGGTTGTTTGGATATTTGAGAGCAGATGCTCAAAGCACATGACCGAAAACCCAAGCCTATTAAACTTACTTCAAATGAGAAACGGAGAAACCATCACATTTGGAGATAATAAAATGGAAAGATTGTTGGCATCGGTAATGTAGGTGATAAAACTAAACTCTTAATAGAAGATGTTAATTTAGTGTATGGTTTAAAGCATAATTTGGTTATCATCAGTCAATTATGAGATAGAGGCTATATAGTATTTTTTACTATTGACTCTTACTTAATTTATGATGATGCTATGCAACATGTATGAGTTAGAAGTAAACGTAGAGATGATATCTATACGTTATGTTTATGTGATCATGATTCAAAAGTATGGTTAGTTGCATCTTCATGTGACCATCTTCTTTGGCATAGAAGATTTGGTCATGTGAACATTAAGAATATGAATAAGACATGTCGGAAGTATTTGGTACATGGTTTACTTAAAAAGCGTTTTCAATTAGAAAAGATTTGTGAATCTTTTCAACATGGCAAGTTGCATGTGAGTAGTTTTAAGAGTATACGAGCCATTAACTCTAGAAGACCATTAGAACTCCTTTATATGGATTTAACTTATTCCTCAAAAGTTTCCTCTCTTAATGGTAGCAAATATGCATTTGTTATAGTTGATGATTATTCATGTTTTACGTGGGCTTTGTTTTTGGAAAATAAAAATGATGTTGTTCATGGTATCAAAATATTTTTCAAACGTGTTCAAAGATCATTTTCAACTAAAATTGTTACTATTAGATTGGATCACAGAGGCGAATTTGAAAATGAGCATTTTCAAAAATTCTGTGAAAAATATGGAGTTACACACACATTTGCTTTTCCTAGAGCTCCTTAACAAAAGGGTGCGGTTGAAATGGAATATAGAATAGTCCAACAGTGTGCACGTACAATGTTGTGTTCCTCCCTGGCCAGCAGATATACAAGCATACATACGTAGATACACACACACATACATACATAAGCGCGCGCGTGCACACACACACACACACTTGTATAATAGAATAACATGTATCATATGACATATGAGCTTAAGCCTCATATACAACCTTAAAAACTACACCCTCCCAAAAAAATTTTAAAGATCAGAACCATTAAATTTGATCTTTATATTCTAAAATTCCAAAACACCAAATATTTGATGCGAACCTTGGGAATTTTGATCCTTCATCCACTATTGCAAAAAGTTCTATTCTTATGAAATACATAAATTTGTGATGGGTGGATGAATGATAAAAATCTACTATGTTTGTCTGATATTTGGTGTTTTGGGATTATATAATTTGGAGATTAAATTGAATAGTTACTATCATCCAAAAAATGAGGAGGGGTGGAGTTTTTGAGGTTGTATATGAGGCTTAAACCCATACAAAAAGCTCTATTATTTCAAAACCGTTGGATTTGCAACAAGTTAATCAAGTGTTAAATAGCATTGGATTCACTTGATTTTAGGTATGTTAATCATCCATGATGGGTAGAACACATCAAATTCTTTATGAAAAATAAAAAATGGTGTATAAATGCATCAGTGTGAAAAAAATTCTATAATGACAATACCTATGCATTATTTTGATATGAGGAAACTAGATATGTGCTGTCAACACATGAAATTTACTATGCTGATAGCAAAAAAAATCCACTTTCTCATATTTTTGACATTTTTATAGGATTAATGAAAACATTTCAAAACCACAAAATCTAAAATATATATAAACCCTAAAAGGATTACCCTCGATCCACATGTTACAAAAAATTCCATTATTCTAAAATCGTTGAATTTGTAATTAGTAGATCGAGGGTTAAAAAGTATTAGATTCACTTGATTTTTGGTAACTTGATCATACATGATGTGTAGAATTCACCGATGAAATTTACTATGCTGATAGCAAAAAATACCACTTTCTTATATTTTTGACATTTTTATAGGATTAATGAAAACATTTCAAAACCACAAAATCTAATATATATATAAACCCTAAAAGGATTACCCTCGATCCATGTGTTACAAAAAATTCCATTATTCTAAAATCGTTGAATTTGTAATTAGTAGATCGAGGGTTAACAAGTATTAAATTCACGTAATCTGAATTTTTTTAAAAAAATAAGTAAATACGATGTAAATGTGCATTAGCACATGAAAATTTTCCACACTAATAGATCATTTATATTATTCTGATACAGACACTCACGCAGGCACACATGCATACATGCGGATGCGCATACGCACGCGCATGTGCGCACACACAGAGAGAGAATAGGAAAGAGAGAGAGAATCGGGGATACATGCATGCACGCATATAGACTAAGGGATATATGCTGTGAATACAAGGAATTTTCCCATACTGATGCACATATACACCATTTGTTTTATTTTTTCGAATTTTTTCAAATGTATTTTACACATCATGGATGATCAACACATCAAAAATCAAGTGAATCCAATGCTATTTGACCCTTGATCCAATTGGTACAAATTCAACATGTTCAGGTCAATTAATTTTTTAAATAAATGGATCAATGGTCAAATACCCCTGGGGTTAACCTATATTTGGGGTTTTATGGTTTTAGAATGTGTACAATAACTTTGAATTTTTCCAAAAAATTACAAGAAATTGGTTTGTTAATGCTATCGGCATAGGAAAGTGACGCGCCCAGAACTATACCTAAAAGCCACCTGGCGGTGTCACAGTCGCCAGGAGCTGTATGGTTCCTAAGTGTCAATTCTGAGTTCTATCTGCAAGCGGACGGTGCCAAATTATAGTATAAAATATTGTCAAATCCCACAGAGACAGTGACAGTGTATTGGGTCTCAGAATATTCCTAAATCTCAGAAAGAATTAGCAGTCGGTTGGAAGATTGTTTGTTTGAGGTTGTTGGTTCAATATAAGGATACTAGGGCCTTAGGGATTATCGCTAGGATCGTCAGAGGTCGATGTTAGGCTAGGGTTCCTACGTTGCATTGGTTTTATGGGGTTCGTCTCTCAGCTCGTACCACTCTCGTGGATTAGAGCTTTGAGGTACTTTGGTGGCTCTCATTGATGCAATGGCGGTAGCCGTCAATTTAGTGATATAGTTCATCGGTGGATCCCCTCAAGGCACGAGCCAGGCATGGTCACGAGCCTTGGTTGGATCCACTAACTCCCTAATTAAATTCTTAGGATAATCCTTAAGCAAATCAATTCCACAGACCGTGAGCTTGATCTCAGTACGAGTTCTCCTAGGGATTTGTCTAGATCAACCAAAGTACTCCCCTTTTATTCCCAACACAACCTAAAAATCCCGACTTTACAACTTTTTTCTAAGATCTTAGGGCTAACCCATTAGCCCTAGACAAGACTACTCAGACATATCAAGTAAAACAAAGAAACAAGCGATTTTTAGATAGGAATTCATAATGGCAATTGAGAAAGTAAGAAAGTTGAGATTTTTACGTACCGAAAGCAAGAAACGCGATGGACAATAATAAGAAAATGAAGAACCAGAGATTCCACGCAATAACAAGCAATAAAAATATCGTCTTTACTTCGTCGGCACAATATCTCCAAAAGCTATATCTAAAACTCTCAACTAAACTAAAACTAAAACTAAAACTCAACCTAAAACTCGACGTCTTGGAAAAGTCTGGAGAAACATCTTAAATACATAGGGGATGGACCCCACAAGAAAAACTCAAAATATGGACGTTTGGGGCCCACTTGTCGCTGTCAGCGTCGGCTGCTCGACCGAGTAGGCTGCTGCTCGGTCGAGCAGACACCTTGGCGTTGACTCTATTGCAGCACTGCTTGGAATGGATACGGGTTACTCGGTCGAGTAGCCCGTCTGCTTGATCGATTCGTCAGTGGGTCTGAGCTTCTCCTCAAATTGTCGTTCTGTCTACTCGGGTCGAGTAGGTCCTGCTCGGTTGAGTCGTCAGGAAGTCTGGATTCTTCGTCCAAAACTTCGCTCTGCCTGCTCGGGTCGAGTTGGTCCTGCTCGGTCGAGTCGGATGTCTGATGGAGGAAGCTCGAAGTTGGGTTGACTCGGGTCGAGTCACCTCTCTGCTCGATTGAGTGGCTCGTGCACATCTCCGGGCTGAATCTGCGTGTCAGCTCGATGGAGCAGCAGAATGCTGCTCGGGTCGAGTCGCCTGGGAAAATGGCTTGGGCCTAGGCTGTTGCTCCTTTCGCTCGCTCGCTCCTCCTCTCCTCCTACCTGCCTCCAAACATCGACAAACTCCTGCGAAGCCTTGCCTATGACGTCATGGACTTGCTGGATGTGTCCGCATCCCAAATCAGCTCCAAATCGCTTCAAAATCCATGCAAGTACAACAAGCTATACGAGACTCGAATATGACGTTAGAAGCGCGTATATTTATGAAATAAGGGATTTGGATGCGAATATGACATGGAATGAGATTAAATGATGCTATAAAAAGATGGAAAATATGGACACATCAAAATCTCCCAAGCTTACCTCTTACTCGTCCTCGAGGAAGACGAATACTAGGCTCGTCGGGCGATAAAGATAATAAAGAAAAATGGAAGAGATAGGAGATGGAGGGGAGTGCTAGAATATTCAGTCAGATCGCAAGCCTAAGCAACATATTATGACACTCGGAATAATAAACTACATGCTAAAAGGAATTTCAAGTCTTAGCTTAATCATATGGCTTGCAAGCATTAAAACCAAAGATAGGGATCTCCAAAAATAACGTCGTCAACTCATATCAACATCGTGCAATTCATAGAGTCTAGTATAAAGGAAATTGGCAATGCACTTTTCAATCAAGAGATATAAATGAAGCACATAGAGATCACACCAAGCATGCAAATAGAGAATAGAAAGCGTATCACGGCATTCAAATATTCATTTCGAATCCTGAAAAATCTCCAAAGCTAATATATTTCGTAAAGTTTAAGCATTATCAAATCTCCCTGCTTGTGCACAGTCTCCACTCTAATGCCATGCTCACTCGTATAATCAAATGGGTTCACCACCCCAAGTTTAGCTTAAGGCGTCGCATCTAAGAATGTGATATGGAAATTTTGCTTTTCCAAAGTAATTTTGTAGCTTCTAATACTAAGATACAGAGAGAAATTCTTTTCTTTTCTTTTTCTTTCTTCTTTCTTTCTTCTTCTTTTTGAATGGGAGCAAAGGTTATACAACTGATTTTTGGCTCCTTTTTGGTATTCTTGGATTTTTGGAAGATAACCTTTTCTTTTGGGATTTTTGGGAGATAGATGTGGTATAAGTAGCTGTGGGGATGAAACCAAATGACATGTAGAGAATTTATAAGATATGTGGAGAAGGAATATAATATCTCTCGGTTCACTCATAAGACGTGCACATCGGTTCAATAAGATAATACCATAAGTAAACTCATGGATAGCATGTATATTCTCATTCATCTCAATAAATACTGGAGTCATGCGGTAAAAAGTACAATCACATCAGGCACGCAATCAGAAGTGGATAAGATAAAAAGCAGGTGCTTCAAATATTCTAATGACGCGTAAAGCTTGGTGCATTACCCAACGAAGATCATACTAGATACTACTGCATATATTCAGTTTTAATTTATATCAGGCATTCATTTAGAAAGATCATCAATAGAATATGCAAGCATATAATAGCAAGACTGAAATACTCTATATAGCACGTTAAACGAGATAAGCATCGTAATAGGCTACTAAAAGCTATGAGAAGTATCATCATGCTGAATAATTTTAGCAAAAGGGAAAATAAGGTGGAGAAAGTAAGAAAAAATGAAAACAAGCATGCAGGCATGGCGAAAAGTGGAAGACGTGATGCTAAATGTGAGAAAAAAATAAAGGTGAAAAAATGGGTGGAAAATGAAAATAAATAGGTCTAAAATGAAAAAAAATAATTAAAAATGAAAATAAAAATAAAAGCGATATCGCTCATCCCCCAAGCTAAACACAGCCGTGTCTTCACTGCCGAGAACACGCTGGCATGTGGAAAATGAGGCTAGGATGGGTGGGGTGGATAAGGGAATGTACAAAAGGGAAAAAGATGAAAATATGCAGGTGAAAATGGAAAAAAGAGTGATGCATATGCATGTCCTAATACAAAAGATGCAAAAATATCTACATGCATGCAGATGATTGATTCAATGAAATTGTGCACAATCCAAATAGGATGCACACGATCTCCCCCTGAAGTGAAAGGGTGTCGAAGCAATACAAAATAACCTGGTGAGCCCAGGGTCGAACTCAGGGACAAGTCGTGTCGCATTCAGAGAGTCGATCAAAGATAGCTAAGTGTGTGAGAACGTCCAACTACTAACAAAGTGTGGTGGTGGAAAGTATGTGTGGTAAAATGTATCAAACTACTCTATGAAAATGAGGGATGGAGGATTGGATATGCAAGTGGCAAGGAGGAGGAATGCATGTATCGTGGGTTTGTTAGGATCAATGTTAAGTGTGAGAATATAACCCTTCAACTCAATGATGTCCCTTTTGGGGATGCACTATCGGAAAATACTCTTTTGGAGATGAAAGCAAGTGTGAAATGTGATTCAATTGTGGATCCCTTTTGGGGTCACAATTGGAAGTGGTAGCGGTCACGGGCTATGGTTCTATATTACTCAATGGCGTCCTTTTGGGGAAGCGTCATCGGGGATATCCTGTTGGGAGTTAAAATGATGGGATAGTGTAGTGGCTTAAGAATTAGGTCTCATGGAAATTAAGTAGATACTACTTTTTGAGAAGATCAAACTCATCCTTTTGTGATGATCGGTTCTCTAATATAATCTTTTAGATTCATATAAGAGAGGTAAATTAGAAACTTAAATTTAAGCCACATAAAAAATAATTCAATCCAAATGAACCCAACTCAACATGTGAACAAAAGTTCCATAGCAAATCACAACCCACGCAAAGTAATTTAGCAATTCGTATGGATAAACAATACTAACATCATATAAAGCATTATCAAATCCATACAACCCAATTAAGCACAAATGAAAACCTAAGACAAAGGAAAGAGCTCACCAAATGTTGCTATAAATGAGTCCTTTCTTCCTTTTCCTTTTTCTTCTCCAAGCTACTCCAAGTTCCTCCAAGTTCCTTGCCTCCATGCCCACCAAGAGCCCCTCAAGAACCTCTCTATTTCAGCTAAAGAATGAACTACAATGGGATATATTGGAATGCCATAAGATGAAGTTCTCCCCTCCTTTTATAGGTGTAAAATCCCAAGGGGTTTATAGTGCTTGGCTCTTCATTTCCACACTCTTTATTTGAGAATAAACTCCACGACTCTTTATTTTCCACTCTTTATTTTAGAATAAATTCCATGACTCTTCATTTTCCATTCTTTATTTTAGAATAAATTCCATGAAACCATTCAAATCTTGGCCTCTTCATTTTCCACTCTTTATTTGAAAATAAATTCTCATGTCTCTTCATTTTCTGTCTCTTTGCCTTCTGGTCATGCAAATAAGCTGAAGAGTCGCAAATTGGTGGAATTTGGTCCGGCCTGCTGGGCTTATTTTTATTTTTCAGAAATTGCTTTCCACCTTCAAAAATTCAAGGAAAATACTTAAAGGCTTAGGAAAATTATCAGAAGGAAATTCCCTAAGACCTCTAGAAGTACCTGTAAAATATAATGGGTAGAAATTAGTCCAAATATTAATAATATGAATTAAACCATGAACTAAAATCAATATAAAGTCATTTTAAGCTTCCAAAAATTGTAGAAAATTCCACCGAGCTCCGAAAAATACAGAAAAATAGCCGTAGCACCACAAAAATACTATGAGCACATGAAAAATAATGGAAAGCTAAAAAGATCGCTAAAACCATATTTTGTGCACAAATCAACGATATGCTCCATAAACCAATTTTAATTCAATTATGCTTATAATGAAGCTTAGTTAAACTATATTCATGCACAAAATGCCCAGAAATAGAGGGAATAAATAAGTAATATTCATACTGCATCAATGATGATATGATGCACTATACTGATGTAGATATATACAAGTGCAAGAGATGATATGTGTAGATGCAAAATGATATGTAAATACGTAAGATATGCAAAGTGTGTCATCTCCCAAGCTGTGTGGAAGCAAGGCCCGGAACGGACAGACAGGCACGATAAAATAAATGGGAGGGGGTGACTGGAGCAAAATAAAAGGGACATCATCAAGCAGGGGCGCCACCCTCTGGAGGTGGTGATGGGTCCCCCTGCTGTGGACCAGAAAGTGGGACAGTAGGCTGAGGCTCGACAACTGTGTCGGCCAGGAGGTCAGTAGAAGAGGAAGCAAGCTCAGCTGAAAATGGGACAGTGGCAGTCTCGACTAGTGTGAAAATGTGTGTGTCGACGACTAAAGTGTCCACTACTGTGGCTACCAACTCAGGTGTAGAAGTGGCAGGCCCTGCAAAAGCCTGAGAGTGTGGGGCACTGAGTGGTGCTACAGAGAAGACAAGGGCTGGCCTGGGAGGGGGGCGTGGGCTAGGATCACAGGTGGTTAAGGTCGTGTCCTCAGAATATCTATGATCGCAGCGAGGTCCTCCTCGACTCTTTGCTGGTGGGCGGCGGTCGCGCGGATGAAGTTGTCGAAATATCGCCTAAAGCGAGAAGTCTCAGCCTCCACCGCTGTCAGACGCGCGTCGGTGGTACGAGAGTCGGGGGGAGGACGGGAGCAGTGAGACACCACTCTCGAAAAGCGGCCCTATGGAGAGGATCCACGGTGCCTGGGCTGAAGGGTTGGAGAGGGTGAACTCGCAGGGATTTCGGTAGAGGTAGTGGGCAGTGTAGTGTGGCCGAGATCTAGGGCACCAGTGGAAGCAGCAGTAGCATCGGTAGCAGAAGAAGGAGCTGTCGTCGACACAGACGTGTGGATAGAAGTCGAGACGCTCTAGGTAAGTATGGCTACTGCTGGTGTGGTGGTGGGGCCAGTGAGTGGTGCAGCGGACCCTAAGGAGGTGGGTAGTGAAGCTAGAAGGTCCGCAAGCGGTGGTACGGTGCTGGCAAGGTCCGGCTCTGAAAAGTATAGAGCGATGGGCTCAGGAGCGGACGAGACTGCCGTGCCCTCAGGGGCGGCCACAGAGGAGACATCAGTAGAGGCCTCGGGGCAGAGGGTGGTGACAGTCCCCGTGGTCCCTACGGTGGTGGTGGTGGTGGCAACGACAGGGGTGGATACGGATGTGCCTCTGGGTGGCGGTGGGTGCGCATGCTGGGCTGGCTGGGCTGCCACTATGGCAGCCAGGTCAGGCTCCTCATCCTCAGAAGAGCTGAGCACCCAGACGTTGGCATCGACGTCGACGGGAGCTCCGGGGGGCTCGAGGATGTGGAGGGCAGGAAGTGGGAAGACCATGTCAATCATCCAGCTCTGCTGGACTGGATGTATGGTGGTGAGGTGAGGGGCGGGCAGGACAAAGTGGGGCGTGTGATGGGTGCCTAAAAGATAGGCCTAGTGACGCTCCCTATATGGCCTAATGATGTGCATGTGCTCAAGCACACCCAAAGTCAAGCGCGTGGGGCCGGGGGGGGGGGGTCACCAGGCCATCAGGAAGCTCGATGCCCAGCATCCGTGCAAAAATAGTGAAAAATCCTCCGCAGCAGATATCTGTGGCGAAGCAGGCATGGGTGGTCTGGAGGAGGCGATAACACATCTAATGGGCTATGTCGGAAAGGATAAAGGGGTGGATGGAGCCGTCAGGGTAGTGGCACATCAGTCGAGTCATTCCCATAAGATGGGAAAGCTCGGGTAGGGACATGGTCCTGGCTTCTGGCCGGCAGAATATGGTGGCGGCGAGGTGACGCTGAGCATAGCGAAGGCAAGGGTGCACTAGAGTGAGTGTGGATCTGGGCGTACGTGACCACGAAGTCATGGTCCAGCAACTTGAAGCTAATTCCATCGCCCGTTGGTGTGCGGGCAACGGAACTCAATGCCTCTAGAGTGAGGCATGTTGTAGGTGGGGGCGTGGGCGGCGAGAAATCGGTCGAAACCGATGGTGCAGTAAAGCCAATGGACCCCCTGCAGGAGTCCTAGGCACCGAAGGGTATGGAGGTGGATGAATTGTGTGGTACGATCCTCCGGTGCGACATCGTGATGAAGCAGTCGCGGTGCATATCATCCCTAAAGGAGATGCCGTACGTCCGCACCCGTGGTGGCAGAGCTGCGTGAGGGGTGGATGGTGCGGTAGTGGGGATGGGTGCGAAAGTGGCAGGGATGTGTGGGAGTTGTGGCAGGTGATCGTGGGTGGGAAGTACGGCTAGTGGAAGGGGGAAGGGGAGCATGAGGATTCGGACATGGACGAGGAATTTCCCACATACTCCTCCTCGGTGGTGGGTGAAGCGACGCGGCGAGCACGGCGTGCGGGCCGAGAAGAGGATGCGCTTGTGGCCTTCCTCTTCGCCGACCGTGTAGGGGGTGGCTTCCTCGGCCTAATGCGAGGAGGCATCGTGTGATGAGCACGCGACGGACGGCAGTAGAAAAAAGTAAAGAGAGGGTAGAGTGTACCTACACGAGAGTGGTTGTGAAAGCAATGTGGTCGTGCACGAACCTGGCCGCGAATCCAATGGATCCCCCAAGCTGCTACTGTCTGGCCCCTTCTCGATAAGCATGGTGTACCTGAAATGGAAGGAGAAAATGATATCAGGCAGAAAAACAAAGAGTAGGGGGACGGGCGTGGTGCGGTGCGGGTGTAAGAGAGGTGGATGACGCCCAAGCAGTGACCGTGCTCAGGTGGGGGGTGAGGCAGAGGGGGGGTTACTGAGCTGTGCCCTAGGGCAGATGGAGGGTGGGGGGGAATGGGTGGGGGAGGTGGGGGAAAGATAGAGAGAGATTGAGAGGGGGGTGGTGGGATGGGGATGGGGGTGGTGCCGCCAGCACTGGGCGGTGCCGGTAGCGTTGCTCCGGTGATCACCAGGGTGGAGGGGGGGTTGAAATTGAGAGGGAGAGAGAGAAATAGGGGGAGATAGGCGGTTAGAGAAAGATAAGGAGAGAGAGGAGGAAGGCGGATCGGAGTGGTGGTGCAGCCGGCGGCGCTGACGGCAGAGGAGGCGGAGGCGGAGGCGGGTCGAAGTCGAGTAGGTTGGGGGTTTGGTTACTCGAGTAGGGTAATCGGGTGAAAATCAAGTAGGATTAGGGTTAAAAATCGAGTTGGTTTGAATATAAACCAACTCGGTTTCAAGGTGGGACCCTTCGAGTAAGTCGGTCGATACTCGGGCCGAGCAGCTCTCGGTCGAGTCAAATAATTAAAAATATATAGAAATTTAAGTTTAGAATACTCCCTCAGCTGCTCGACCTAGTAGGGGCTACTCGGGGCGCGTAGACAGAACACCATTTTTCACCATTTTTCTGCATCCTCTGATGCTCGACCGAGTAGGTGGATACTCGATCGAATAGGTGGGTACTCGACCGAGTAGGATCTACTCGGGCCGCATAGGCAGAACGCTGATTTCTTCGCTTTTCCTGCGCTCTCTGCTACTCGACCGAGTAGGTGTCTACTCGGTCGAGTCACTTGTAGCTCTTTTCCCTCAAGCTTTTTCTTCTATTGGCTGCTCTTCTCCTGGCTCCCTTGCCTTCAATATGTCATTTCGCGTGCTCCCCTCAATGTTCAACCTGCAAAAGTAGTGACTCGTCAGATTTTTATAGTTTTGTATTTTTATGGAATAGAAAAGTGTTTTTATTTTTTATTTTTTTATTTTTTTGAATAGAAAAGGAAATAAAAAACGAAAAGCAAGATCTAAGAGACAGAAGGTCGGGTTGCCTCCCGGTAAGCGCTCGTTTTGAGTCATGAGCTCGACTCCCTCCCAATCTTCAATGAATGATATTTGGCGCATAGGATATGCATGCATCATGCTTGCCAACGATACCGTATGTCGGTATTTGGCATGCCTCCTCTCTATGGTTCTCCTCAGCTATGTGGTTGATGGCTTCCGGCTCTTTGTGGTGTAATGAGTTGTCCGATGGATCCTCATCAAGCACACAAAGAAATGCAGCAACCGCTTTATAGTAGATGGAGTCGCCATCGTCATCAACGCTTGTCTTCACTAGGTCCTTCATGAACTCTTCAGTAGTGTACTCACCTATAAGATCATCCTCCAAGAGTTCTAGATAGCTCGCTCCTTCTTCTTGGACATGCTCTTTCATGGATCTTTGTAGTCAGAATTGAGCTTTGATATTGCCCACATTCATGGAGAGAGTACCTTCCCGAACATCTATCAAGACATCTGTCGTCTCCATGAATGGACGGCCAAGTATAAGTTGGGAACTCCCCCTTTCTGGCATATCCATTATAATGAAATCCACCAGCACACATAATCCTGGAGGTATTTGTAGAATGATATCTCTAGCAATGCCTACCGGATATGTAATTGAGTGGTCTACCAGTTGTATAGACATATCAGTAGGCTCTAACCCGCTTCCGGTTTGTAGCCTCTTGAATATGGAGAGCAGCATCAAACTGATGCTCGCTCCCAAGTCGATCAATGCACGGCTAATAGGCGTATCTCCAATAGAACATGGCACTGTAAAGCTTCCCAGATCCGGTAATTTCTTTGGGAGGTGGTTCTTAATGATAGAAGTAGAATCCTCCAAGAGCTTCACTTCTTCGTGTTTCCGCTTTCACGTGATGAGGTCTTTCAAAAACTTCGCTTATATAGGAATATCCGTTATTGCATCCATGAAGGGGATATTAAGTTGGACACCTTTTAGGAGCTCCGTAAATTTAGCGTACTTTTTCTCCATTTTTGCCAAAGCTAGCCTTTGTGGATACGGTGGAGGAGGTCGGCTTGCCTTGTCCTTGGTGGCATCATTAGGAGTTGACTTGTTTGACTTAGTTGTATCATCCTTCGGTGCCGGTGTGATGGTAGGCAAGGTGGAAGGTGAAACCTCCCTCTATCCATTCATAGTAGGCCCATCGGTAGCCTCTTCCTCATTGTTGCCAATAGGGACATCTTCAGTTATAGCTTGAATCGTTGGTCCTTGGCTTTCCTTGCTTGTAACCGCCACCATTACAGTGTTGGTTATCCTACCTCCTCGCGTGGTGACAGCGACCACGGAATTTTCTTGAGCTCTTGGGTTTGGCTCCGGTTGTGAAGGCAAGCTTCCTTGATGCTTCATCAGTTGGAACATCTGACCTCTTAGCTCCTCAAGTGATGTGTTGATGTTCTTGAATTGAGCGGTTGTGTCTTGATTGAACTTTATTTGTCCGCTCATAAAGAAATCCAAGGTAGCCTCCAAGTTAGGATGTGGTGGTGTCGGTGCATAATTTTGCTGAGGTGGGTGATTGAATTGGTAGCCCGGTGGTCGATATGGCCCAGATGGCCTAAATCCATTCTGTTGCTAATGTGGCGGCAATCCTTGTTGTTGAGGAGGAGGATGTGGTGGCTTCTGAAACTGTGGAGGTTGCAGCCCTCCATTTGGATTTCCATAGGATAATCCGGGGTGATTCCTTGCCACCAGATGTTGCCACTGATTGCGTCCATCTCCTTGTACATATTGTACTTGCTCAGATTGTGATTCATCTCCGTCATATGGTCCTTCGTTGGGGACGTAGCTCTGCTCCGCATATTCTTCTTGAGGATGATAAGATGGAGCGCTGGTAGTTGTTGGAATAGCATCCAACCGTTGTTTGATCCTTGCCACCTATTTGCACAGAGTTTCAATATGTGTGTCAAGGTGGCTAATGACATTTACCTCCGGGATTCCTAGTGATGATGGTGCGCTCCCCGCTCTATTGTTAGTTGTTCACCGACATATGCTCAAGCAGGTCAATTGCTTCCTCAGCTGATTTATCTAGAAGGGCGCCTTGTGCGGCGGCGTCAATGATCATCTTCATACTGGGATGCAGCATGCTGTAGAAGCTTTGGACTAGATCCCATGATGGGATTCCATGGTGTGGGCATTGATGCTGAAGGTCCTTGAACCTTTCCCAGGCTTCGTAGAGCGACTCTTGCTGCAGTTGCTTAAAGTTGGAGATAGCTCCTCTGATCCTCACTGTTTTGGACGGTGGGTAAAATTTGTCCACGAAAGCAAGCACCAGTTGCTCCCAAGAAGTGAAGTGGTTGGATGGGTGGGCCCGTAACCAATATGAAGCCTTATCCCTCAAAGTGAAGGGAAAGAGCCTTAGCTTTATTGCGTCTTCGCTCACATCCTTGTCTTAAACGTATCACACTTTGCCAGAAAAGTGTCGATGTGATGGTTCGGGTTCTCGTACGGATTCCCATAGAAGGGATCCTACTGCATCAGATTTATAAGCCCGGTATTTATCTCAAAGCTACTTGCCACTAGTTGCGGCCTCAGAATGGAAGAATTGTTCCCGTAGCTCGGTTTCATGTGGTCCCGGATGGACCCGGTGCGAGGCGAAGTGGGGGTATTTTCTGCCATCAGATCAGAGGGTGTCTGACCCTTAGTCAAAGCTCTAAGAGTTCTTGCGGTCTTCTCGATTTCGGGATCAAATAATAGCTCTTTATCAATAGTTTCGAAGCGAGTAATCATGCATAAAACAACTCAGAAAATACCGTAAGTAGCAAGGTGATAATAAAAGAGAATAAAAAGGGTGGAAAGATTGGAAATAATAAGAGTTGCTAGCAAATTCTTCAAAATAAAAATAAACTGAGTAACACCGTAACTATCCCCGGCAACAGCGCCAAAAACTTGACGTGCCCAGAACTTGCACCTAAAAGCCACCTCTCGGTGTCACAGTCACCAGGCATTGTATGGTTTCTAAGTGTCAATTCTGGGTTATATCCGCAAGTGGACGGTGTCAAATTATAGTATAAAGATTGTTGAATCCCACAGAGACAGTGACGGTGTATTGGGTCTCAGAATATTCCTAAATCTCAGAAAGAATTAGCAGTTGGTTGGAAGATTGTTTGTTTGGGGTTATTGGTTCAATATAAGGAAACTAGGGCCTTAGGGATTACCGCTAGGACCGTCAGAGGTCGATGTTAGGCTAGGGTTCCTACGTTGCATTGGTTTTATGGGGTTGGTCTCTCAGCTCGTATCACTCTTGTGGATTAGAGCTTCGAGGTACTTTGGTGGCTCTAATTGACGCAATGGCGGTAGCCGTCAATTTAGTGATATAGTTCATCGGTGGATCCCCTCAAGGCACGAGCCGGGCATGGTCATGAGCCTTGATTGGATCCACTAACTCCCTAATTAAATCCTTAGGATAATCCTTAAGCAAATCAATTCCACAGACCGTGGGCATGATCTCAGTACGAGTTACCCTAGGGATTTGGCTGGATCAACCAAAGTACTCCTCTTTTATTCCCAACACAACCTAAAAATCCCAGCTTTACAACTTTTTCCTAAGATTTTAGGGCTAACCCATTAGCCCTAGACAAGACTACTCAGACATAGCAAGTAAAACAAAGAAACAAGCAATTTTTAGATAGGAATTCATAATGGCAATTGAGAAAGTAAGAAAGTTGAGATTTTTACGTACCGAAAGCAAGAAGCGTGATAGAAAATAAAAAGAAAATGAAGAACTAGAGATTCCACGCAATAACAAGCAATAAAACTATCGTCTTTACTTCGTCGGCACAATATCTCCAAAAGCTAGATCTAAAACTCTCAACTAAACTAAAACTAAAATTAAAACTCAAACTAAAACTCGACGTCTTGGAAAAGTTTAGAAAAACGTCTTAAATACATAGGGGATGGACCCCTCAAGAAAAACTCAAAATCTGGAAGTTTGGGGCCCACTTGTCACTGGTCGCGTCGGCTTCTCGACCGAGTATGCGGCTGCTCGGTCGAGCAGACACCTTGGCATGGACTCTACTGCCGCGCTACTTGGAATGGATACGGGCTACTCGGTCGAGTAGCCCGCCTGCTCGATCGAGTCGTCAGTGGGTCTGAGCTTCTCCTCAAATTTTCGTTCTGTCTGCTCGGGTCGAGTAGGTCCTGCTCGATCGAGTCGTCAGGAAGTCTGGAATATTCGTCCAAAACTTCGCTCTACCTGCTCGGGTTGAGTAGGTCATGCTCGGTCAAGTCAGATGTCTGATGGAGGAAGCTCTAAGTTGGGTTGACTCGGGTTGAGTCACCTCTTTGCTTGATCGAGTGGCTCGTGCGCATCTCCGGGTTGAATCTACGTGTCAGGTCGACCGAGCAGTAGAATGCTGCTCGGGTCAAGTCGCCTGGGAAAATGACTTGGGCCTTGGCTGTTGCTCCTTTCGCTCGCTCGCTCGTCATCCTCTCCTCCTACCTGCTTCCAAACCTCGGCAAACTCCTACGGAGCCTTACCTATGACGTCCTGGACGTGCTGGATGTGTCCGCATCCCAAATCAGCTCCAAATCGCTTCAAAATCACTGCAAGTACAAAAAGCTATACGCGACTCGAATATGGTGTTAGAAGCGCATATATGTATGAAAGCAAGGGATTTGGATGCGAATATGACATGGAATGAGATGAAATGATGCTATAAAAAGATGGAAAATATGGACACATCAGAAAGTTCATGCGCTAACAACACATATCTAGTTTCCTCCCACTCACTCATATGTATGTGTGTATGTGTATGTGTGAGTGAGTGAGTGTAGGTAGAATAATGGGTATCATATGGCGTATGAGGCATCCCCTCATATACAAGACACAAAAAGTGTGGTGCTATAAACCCATATGGGTTTGTACTTGTTGTACCATCCAACTTTTTATGTCTTGGTATATGAGGGGATGCCTTATACGCCAAATGATACCCATTATTCACACACACACACACACACACACACACACACACACACACACACACACACACACACACACACACACACACGACAGCCGGTGGGTGGAAAATGATCCAGATATTTAGTCACTTCTCCCCATACTTCAGACGACCTCCATTACTCAGGGGAGTGACACTTGGGAATGGTTGCCCGGACCTGTTTGCACATATCGCGATGCTTGGGATGTTTCCCGCACGAGGGGAACCTCGTGACGTCCCCTGCTTATGCTATGCCAGATGTGTGCAATAATATGATTGGGGGTGTGAGATTTAAATATTTGTAACCACAAGCGCACGGTGTTGTAGTGTGGCTTGCGGGTCGAACTCAGGGAGGCGTGGATGTGCTTGTGTCAAGAAGGGTCAAATTCACCCCATGAGTGATCTAGCCCGAATCGGATGATGGGTTGTCACGAAAAATAATATGCAGGGGATAAACAATATAAAGTAAAAACCCGGGACTCTGGTTTCCACCCTATCGTGCGATTCTCGCCGATACGGCCTACGGGTAGGATCTTAACCAGTTTCTTTGTTATATTCATTAGGTAGCGATCGGAATTAGGGTCTATTGGTGAAACGTTGCCTCTGAAAGTGGTACCGGTGTCCCATGGGCCCGATATTCCGGTCGATGCCCAGGATGATACGCCGAACTTCCCAGGTTCGATCAGTGGGCACTCCCGTGTCCATTAACACTGATCGACTCCGGGAGCACTAAGCTCGCAACGATAACTCCCAACGTCTCATCCTGCCGCTCCCGCGCGCTAGGATTCGACGTCTACGCTAAGGGCGTGAGCTATGGCTAGGGAGTCAACCGCCAAGTTTATTCCCCCTTGGCCCAACGGTCAAAGGTGGTATTTTTACCGCCGATGACAATAAAACACCCCGCGTAACCGATAGATTCCTAATCCCTATCGATTTCCTAGCCCTATGGATGCATCGGGGAGAACCCACGAAGGGGTTTCCACCAAAATCCCAGATTCGGGAACTACTCACACATATTTAGTAAAAAGCGATCTAAACAGAAATCGACCGTAAAAATCATGATCAGGCAATTGAAAGGCAATAAGAACAATGCTAATAACACTATATCAAAGTTTGACAAAGATCGAAAAACTTACAAATATCTGAAAAATTACAGCCGTCAAGAAAGAGAAAAACAGTAAAAAATAACAACTCCTCGTTTCTGGAAAACCTAGGGTCATATATATAGAAAACGAAATCACCCGATCGGGTGACCCGCTTCGTTTCTTCGACAGCGCAGAACAGGACTCCACCCGGTCACCACGGCACGGTCGGTTGAGGGCTGAAGGCGATCGGTTGGATCTTCGTGCCGTCGGGTGAACCGGTCGGTTGATCTCTCCGTGCTTGGCTTCGGAGAATCGGCTACAGGTGAACCTATCGGGTGAAAGTCACCCGATCGGTTGGCATTCAGCGCAAATTCCAGAAAGTCGGGGGCGTTTGAACCGTCCTCTGAACCGATCGGGTGACTTCTTGGCCGCTCCAACTTGTGTCCGGGTGGTGCACGCGTGCATCACCCGATCGGTTGGAAACAACCAACCGGTCGGGTGAGGGGCTGAAAGATGCGATCTTCGTCGTTTGACCCCCTGGATCATGCGTGACTCCTCCCGTTGCTCCGGAGACTCATGATATCGTCGTTTTATGTCCCCTATGCCAGTAAACTCCTGCAAAATACGGAAAACACGAAAAAGTGAAAGAAAACAAGAAAACACGAGAAAACGAATATAAGACAGCGGTAAATACCGGAAAAACACGGAAGAAAATGTGCGCAAATATATGAAATATAAACGCACGTCAAAAATCTCCCAAGCTGAACTCTTCCTCGTCTTCGAGGAAGACGAGTGAGAGTAGGAGCTCGGAGAGGGAAAATAGAGAGAAAGAGAGAAAAAGAAAACTCTATATCCTAGATCACCCGTCAGGGCCAACAAAATCAAAAACGACACACCAAGCAAGCAAACACCAAATCACATCACTAAACCAAGGAATACGAGTCCAGACAAGTGCCGTGGGCCCACGCGGTGAAGCGCGAGTGAGTGTGGTCGTGTGCTAGCAGTCCGTGTCACTATCTACGATGTGCAATAAAGCTCGATATACACAAATCCAAGAAATGACCCAAATATCGATTCGATTCGAATTAAGCGGTGAATATATGTAGTTCAAGCATGCATGATAATAGAGAGAGAATCGAAACATATCACGCGTCAGGGACTCCACAACTAGGATCAAGGAAATCACCACACTATAGCCTAGATAATAGCTAAAAAGTTCCTAAGCCAAGTGTTTTCGAAAACGATGGGGATTGAGATGATGTGGAGTAGAACACTCGGTGCAAATTCTCGCCTTCCCTTTATTCTCGGCAAGTAGGAAAATATTCACACGGGAATTTTTTTGGGTTTTGGGTATTTGTATATATATATATTTTTGGATTTTTGGCTATACAATTTTTCTTTCTTTTCATTTCTTTTTGGGTTTCTCTTTTCTTTTTGGATTTTTGGGCTTTTTGGCTATACACATGTGTACTCTCCCAAGTGGGAGAACGGTACACGACGAGGGGATTTGCACCAATTAAAACAAAAAAGAAATCGGAATCTAAACACTTGGTCAAAGGAAACTATTCTCGCTAAATAGAGCATGGGCCAAATGGGTTATCCTAGTCCTTAGTTGTGGAACCCCGACACATGCGAAATGAAGTATACGATATATATATACAGCATGCAGAAGCAAACATGAGAAACAAATACCGCATATTCAAATCGAAGCATGATAATCTAGGGGTCATTCTTGGACAGGTATATAAAACAAAATCACAAAGTAGAAGCACACCAAACAGCTAGGCACGACGCACGACTCACAAAAAGCTAAGTGGACCCACGATGCGTGAAATGCAGGAGGACTCGATATCCTAGGGTTAGTGAATGTGATTATCGATGCTATGCTAGGTGTGTGTGATTTGTGGCAATTCATCATAGGGTTCATCTCTAGGAGAAAGAGATAAAAAGAAGAAAAGAAAAAGAAAAGGAAAAAGATGGAGAAAACGACTCAAATAACAAGGAAAAAGAGACAAATGACGCACGAAGTGCGACTCCCCCAAGCTGAAACTTGCATTGCCCTCAATGCAATAGAATTAAATACGGGAGGGCAATGAATATGGGGGGGGAATTTGCACAGACACAAAAAGACACGAAAAACAAGAAAATCACACAGACGAGACCGAAAATACGAATAAAAATAAAAAGTACACCACGTGACATATAAACAGAAAATAAAATAAAATAAAATAAAGAAAATAAAAATCACACGACACGACAAATAAACAAACACACAAAGAAAAACGAACACGATAGCACACAGAAAAAATTTGACTTCCCCCAAGCTAGACATGACAATGCTAGTAAGATGATATGATCGTGAAAATGCAGAGATATGCGAGGGGGGTCAATCAGATTCGCTTGAGGTAGAATGGTAAGGAGATGGGGAGGAGGGTGGTGAATAATGGTAGAAGGAATCCCCCAAGGACGAAGGAGATGGAGTGCGAATGGGAGAATGAGGAACAACAGGCTGGACCACCGGAGGATTGGGATTTATCGGTGGATCATGGTGGATGATGGTGGGACGGGGCGGACCGACACATGGTTGCCAATCGGGAGGATTCAGGGGCAGAAAGTGAACGAGTGTGGAGTACCAAGGATCCGGGTAGAACTCCCAGGGTAGGTGTGTAAGGCGCAAGGGGAAACGCTTCGGGGACGCGGGTGGGAGGATGGCAAGAGGAGTGCGGGCAGGGCTATAGAGGTAGGTTGCATGATCCTCCCCGAAAGGAGTAAGCATACCGATAGAGATCAAGTAGTCGCGATCGATACGGCTACGTCCCGGTACAATAGGGAGGTCGGGCGGCATCCTCAAGACGAAACTGACGATAAGAGTGACAATCCACCCACAGCAGATAGAGCCAGAAGCAGCGCGACTGATGGATAAGAGCTCGTGGACAATCCAATGAGTGGTGTTTATGGGTAAAGGAATATTGCCATGAATTCGGTCGTGGGACATGGCATAGATAAAAAGCAGCTCATCCCTAGACACCGCAGATACATCATCACGAGCGAAAATGGTGTTGGCAAGGAAGCAGTGGGCAAAACGGTAGCAAGGGTGTATGATGTAGGAGGCGAGGGCTACCGCAAGAAAGGAGGTATATCGGGTGAATCGCTGCCAAACACCATCAGCTCGGAAGTAAGAAAAAATGTCAGATCGATCATGAGTGGAGCATTCAACATGGCTATCGGGGTTAGGGTAGTGTAGAATGTTGTTAAGCGTGCCGAAGCTCATGGAAAAATCACAATTGAAGGCCCAGAAGGTGAAACCATGGTCGGACACCTCGAGAGAGCTGAGGAACTCAAGTGTGAGATTCCTGTGCGTATTGGCTTGGGTCCCAGAAGGTAATCGCAACCGATGAAGCGAAAAAGCACGCAGACGCCTCTAAAGAGTCCAAGGGATTGTAGGGTGGGGAAGTCGGCAAAAAGAGTAGGACGTATAGGGCGATGGAGAAGGGCTTGTAAACGATCGGATTGCTCCTCAGACGAAGGGTTTATGCCGAGGAAAGATGGGGAAAAAGGACCGTATATGGAATGTCTGCGTGACGATGAGGCTATTTCCTTTCCCTTCCCAGACATTGGGATGGTGCAGGGGAGAATGATGGGGTCTGATACAGTGTCTATGAAGAAGATGAAGCAGATAAAGTGTGCAAACACAAATTCAAGACATTTCAGAAAAATGAAATAAATGCGAATAGTGGAAAGAGGTTACCCGTCAACAGATCAAGCACCCGAAAGATCCCGCGCAATATGAGGAAGAGATTTGGGAGGTTGCCGCTCGCTGATCCGACAAGAATCGAATTTTGCGAAAATTTGGGGGTTAGGGTTAGGGTTTGGAGGTTTGATGGGAGAATGTTGATGATGGTGAGGTGGCGAGGTTGGGGGAGTATGGAAATGAGTGTGGGTGAAGATTTAGGGGCAGTGGGGTGGATGAAGGATGTCGATTCGGCAGTTGGAGGGAAGGAGATCGCGTGAAGGGGAGTTGGGGGGGGGTCAGGCGGAAGATATCGTGCGACAGGGGTATTTAAAGGGTTTAAATGAACTGATCGGGTGAGTTTTCACCCGATCGGTTGGATAAATCAAGAAAATTTTCCGTCGGCCAACAGCTACAGGTGAACCGATCGGGTGAGTTTTCACCCGATCGGTTGACCGCTTCTCAATTCTTTCCGCGAGTCTGTAACTTTTCACCCGGTCAGCCACACGACAGCGGTTTCACTCAACCGATCGGTTGGTGTATCGCCCTAAATTTCCCGAGAGTTCAGCCCATCTCACACGGTCAGCCACCCAGTCTCGGCTATCTTCACCCGATCGGTTGACCAATTCCCCAAAATTCCCGAGACTTCTGTACAGATCACACGGTCTGTCACCCGGTCTCGACTGGCTTCACCCGATCGGTTCGTTGAGTGACTGATACAGCTGTTAGCTGATACTTCCCACCCGATCGGTTGAGTTATCAACCGATCGGTTGGGGCCCTGTTTTCTGCAAAAGTGCACAAACGGCCTTAGTCCTTCAACGGAAGTTCTTGTGGCTGGATTTATTTATTTAAAAACAGATAAAATAAAGTTAAAAATAATTCTAAAAATTGCAAACAAAGGTTTAGAACATGGGTTGCCTCCCATGAAGCGCTTTTGTTTAACGTCATTTACTCGACGCCTCAAGCGGTGGTCAATTAGGATCCGGAGGGTTTGAGGAAGAGTTGTCGGTCGTTGAGAGTCCCACCATAGAGAATGCTGGTTCTCCTACCGCATAGTGTTTAAGGCGCTGTCCGTTGACCTTGAATGGCTCATTTCTTCCCATTATCTCGATAGCCCCATGCGGGAAAACCTTGGTGACGGGAAGGGCCCCGACCATCTCGACTTGAGCTTTCCAGGAAAAAGCTTCAGTCTAGATTTAAATAGGAGGACTAAGTCTCCTTCCTTGAATTCCCTCTTCAGGACGCGCTTATCGTGCACCCGCTTCAGCTTCTCCTTGTAGATCCGGGCGTTTTCATAAGCATTGAGCCGGATCTCATCGAGCTCGTTAAGTTGAAGCTGTCGATGACCTCGAACCTCCTTGGCGTCAAAGTTTAGGTTCTTGATTGCCCAAAACACCTTGTGTTCCAATTCCACGGGGAGATGGAACGCCTTCCCGTAGACAAGCCGGTAGGGGGTCGTCCCGATCGGAGTTTTAAATGCCGTCCTGTAAGCCTAAAGCGCGTCGGGAAGTCTTGATGACCAATCCTTCCTAGAGTTGGCCACTGTCTTCTCCAGTATGCTCTTAATCTCCCGGTTAGAAACGTCCACTTGGCTGCTAGTCTGCGGGTGGTAGGCGCGCCCGACTCTGTGTTGAACCATGTACTTCCTTAAAAGGGCTTCGAATTTCTTCTCTATGAAGTGGCTCCCTCTGTCACTGATCAAAATTCGAGGCACTCCGAACCGCGTGAAGATGTTATTTTTAAAGAACTTGGCTACCACTCGGGAATCATTAGTAGGACTGGCTATAGCTTCAACCCACTTCGATACGTAGTCCACGGCCACCAAGATATACTGGTTCCCTGAGGAGGAGGGGAATGGTCCCACGAAGTCGATTCCCCACACATCGAAGATCTCTACTTCTAAGATGTAGTGCTGGGGCATCTCGTTTCTCTTGGAGACGTTCCCCGTCCTTTGGCATTTATCGCAGGCTTGGACATAAGAGTGGGTGTCCCTTAATAGGGTTGGCTAGTAGAATCTGCTCTGGAGGATTTTTGCAGTCGTCTTGTAGGTGCTCGCATGTCCTCCACATTGCTGATCGTGGCAATGAGATATTATGGAGGTCGCCTCAGTCTCAGAAATGCACCTTCGTATTACCCCATCGTTGCAGGTTTTATACAAATGGGGGTCGTACCAATAAAATTTTCGGACCTCATGGAAGAGTTTCTTCTTCTGCTGATAGCTCACGTTGTGCGGGACAATGGCACAAGTCAGATAGTTTGCGATGTCGGCGTACCAAGGGGGTCCAAGCTGAAGAGACGGAAAAGAGATATTCATCAGGGAGTAAATCATCAACCGGAGTAGCATTCAAATCGAGGGTAGGCATTCTGGACAGGTGATCGGCAACGACATTCTCCGCCCCCTTCTTGTCTTTGATTTCCAGGTCGAATTCCTGGAGGAGGAGAATCCATCTAATGAGCCACGGCTTAGCCTCTTTCTTGCTCAATAGGTATTTGAGAGCCGCGTGATCAGTGTGCACGATCACCTTTTCCCCAACGAGTTATTGCCGGAACTTGTCCATCGCATAGATGACCGCTAGCAATTCCTTTTCCGTGGTCGTGTAATTCCTTTGGGCGACGTCAAGGGTCTTGCTCGTATAATATATCACATGCAGATTTTTATCCTTCCTCTGCCCCCAAGACGGCTCCAACGGCATAATCACTAGCGTCGCACATTAGCTCGAAGGGGAGACTCCAGTCCGGTGGCTGTATTACAGGTGCGGAAATCAAAGCTTGCTTCAGATGGCGGAAGGCTTCCATACATTCCTCGTTGAAAATGAAAGGTGCGTCCTTCACTAGGAGCTGGGTCAGTGGCCTGAAAATCTTCGAGAAGTCTTTTATAAAGCAGCGGTAAAATCCCGCATGCCCTAAAAACCCTCGGACTCCTCGAAGATTGAGTGGTGGTGGGAGCTTTTCAATCACCTCAACTTTTGCCTTATCAACCTCAATTCCCCTCGAAGAGATGATGTGTCCCAGCACAACCCCTTCTTGGACCATGAAGTGGTATTTCTCCCAGTTTAGGACTAATCCCTTTTCTTGACACCTCTCCCGAACTTTAGTTAGATTGCTGAGGCATGAGTCAAACTCAGTTCCATAGATGGAAAAATCATCCATGAAAACCTCCATGATATCCTGGGAGTAGTCAGAGAAGATAGCTGACATGAGCCTTTGGAATGTAGCAGGGGCGTTACAAAGTCCGAACGGCATTCTTCTATAGGAATATGTCCCGAACGGGCAAGTGAAAGTAGTTTTTCCTGGTCATCGTTATGAATAGGGATCTGAAGGAATCCGGAGTACCCGTCCATGAAACAGAAATAGTTGTGCTTCGCCAGCCTCTCGAGCATCTGATCAAAGAAAGGGAGAGGGTAGTGATCTTTCCTCGTGGCTTTGTTCAGCTTTCTATAGTCAATGCACATCCGGTACCCTGTGACGGTCCTAGTAGGTATGAGCTCGTTTTTCTCGTTGCGAACCACCGCCATTCCTCCTTTCTTTGGAACGACGTGCACCGGGCTAACCCAGCGACTATCGAAGATAGGATATATGATACCGACGTGTAGAAGCCTAACAATCTCCTTTTTCACCACCTCCATCATTATGGGATTTAGCCTCCACTGCGGCTCAATCGAGGAGGCTTGCTCATCCTCAAGCAGTATCCTGTGTGAGCAGAGGCCCAAGCTAACACCTTTTAAATCTTCAATTGCGTAACCAAAAATGCCCTTAAACCTTTTTAAAATGCCAAGGAGTTTGGTCATCTAGTTTTCAGGTAGCGAGGAGCTCACGATGACCGGCAGGGTCGAGCCTGTTCCCAAATACTCATACTTTAGTCCCGGGGGTAACTCCTTCATCTCAACCTCGTGAGGTCCCGACGCGTACTTCTCAAGATGAGCATCCTCTAGTGAGAGGACTTCTTCGTGGATCTCTTGAAAATTAGTGCTCGGAACTTCACTCCCAACCGTGGTTCCACGAGGTAAATCCTCGCAAGGTGTCGATCGGGTAACTGAGGAAGCCGCCGGATCCTTCTCAAGCTCATAGTAATTCTCGGGAAAGAGAGCTTCGACGTGAAAACAAGTTTCTTTGGTCGATGATTCCCCACCATGTCCCCGGCTTCCTCATTGTCCCGAGACCCGGGGTGTTCGAAAAATGTATGCAAGGAATAGATCGGCTCCTGTCCAATGCTACAGACAGACTCTGCCGGGTGGTTTTCCTGACCGGGCCCGGTGAACAATTCTTCTCCCCCGAGTCCGAAGCTGAGCACGTCGATATACGCCATATCATCAGGAGAAAAGAGAGTTGTCTTGACTGGGTCCTGCTACACATCATGGTACCTTCTCTGATTTTCCACAGTGGCAGAAAGAAGGGTAAGAATATTCGAAGCATTTAGGGACTCTGCCAAGGTTTACGCCAAACAGCGGATGTGATGCGAATGATCCCAGATATCGCCCGAAATGGCATACAACATTCTCATCTTGAGGCGAAAAACCTATAAGAAAGGGGGAGAGAGAACTACACAGATAGCAAACACGTCAAAAGCACGGGTTGCAAGAACGGGAGGCGAATGCAGCGATAGCAGCACGGCGACTCAGTCAATCAGTTCTATACAACTACTATTTACAATATGTACAAGTGAAATCAAAAAGTGTAGAGCGCAAAAATTATTGCGAGGCAGGGATGAGAGCTAGACACAAGGGTTCATGAAATCCTAAAATAACAAGCACGTTGCCTCCCCGGCAACGGCGCCATAAAGCTTGACGTCCCTCGCTTATGCTATGCCAGATGTGTGCAATAATATGATTGGGGGTGTGAGATTTAAATATTTGTAACCGCAAGAGCACGGTGTTGTAGTGTGGCTTGGGGGTCGAACTCAGGGAGGCGTGGATGTGCTTGTGTCAAGAAGGGTCAAATTCACCCCATGGGCGATCTAGCCTGAATCGGATGATGGGTTGTCACGAAAAATAGGATGCATGGGATAAACAATATAAAGTAAAAACCCGGGACTCTGGTTTCCACCCTATCGTGTGATTCTCGCCGATACGGCCTACGGGTAGGATAGCGATCGGAATTAGGGTCTATTGGTGAGACGTTGCCTCTGAAAGTGGTACAGGCGTCCCAAGGGCCCGATATTCTGGTCGATGCCCAGGATGATACGTCGGACTTCCCGGGTTCAATCAGTGGGCACTCCCGTGTCCATTAACACTGATCGACTCTGGGAGCACTAAGCTCGCAACGATAACTCCCACCGTCTCATCCTGCCGCTCCCGTGCGCTAGGATTCGACGTCTACGCTAAGGGTGTGAGCTATGGCTAGGGAGTCAACCGCCAAGTTTATTCCCCCTTGGCCCAACGGTCAAAGGCGGTCTTTTTCCCGCCGATGACAATAAAACACCCCGCGTAACCGGTAGATTCCTAATCCCTATCGATTTCCTAGCCCTATGAATGCATCGGGGAGAACCCACGGAGGGGTTTCCACCAAAATCCCAGATTCGGGAACTACTCACACATATTTAGTAAAAAGCGATCTAAACAAAAATCGACCGTAAAAATCATGATCAGGCAATTGAAAGGTAATAAGAACAATGCTAATAACACTTTATCAAAGTTTGACAAAGATCGGAAAACTTACAAATATCTGAAAAATTACAGCCGTCAAGAAAGAGAAAAACAGTAAAAAATAACAACTCCTCGTTTCTGGAAAACCTAGGGTCATATATATAGAAAACGAAATCACCCGATCGGGTGAAAAGTCACCCGATCGGGTGATCTGCTTCGTTTCTTCGGCAGCGCAGAACAAGACTCCACCCGGTCACCACGGCACGGTCGGTTGAGGGCTGAAGGCGATCGGTTGGATCTTCGTGTCGTCGGGTGAATCGGTCGGTTGATCTCTCCGTGCTTGGCTTCGGAGAATCGGCTACAGGTGAACCGATCGGGTGAAAGTCACCCGATCGGTTGGCATTCAGCGCAAATTCCAGAAAGTCGAGGGCGTTTGAACCGGCCTCTGAACCGATCGGGTGACTTCTTGGCCGCTCCAACTTGTGTCCGGGTGGTGCACGTGTGCACCACCCGATCGGTTGGAAACAACCAACCGGTCGGGTGAGGGGCTGACAGATGCGATCTTCGTCGTTTGACCCCCTGGATCACGCGTGACTCCTTCCGTTGCTCCGGGGACTCATGATATCGTCGTTTTATGTCCCCTATGCCAGTAAACTCCTGCAAAATACGGAAAACACAGAAAAGTGAAAGAAAACAAGAAAACACGAGAAAACGAATATAAGACGGAGGTAAATAACGGAAAAACACGGAAGAAAACGTGCGCAAATATATGAAATATAAACGCACGTCACCCAGTATGCTTACTACAATGTGGTATGGTATAATAAACATATCCCCAAGATGGCACTAACACTCCTTTATGCATTCCATGGTAAACTCCTAACTAGAGACATCCTTCACAAGTGGGGGGTCGCTGCCATCCAATCATGCATCTTATACGAGGATGATTCTATAGAGACTATTAATCATCTATTTTTTGAATGCAGTTACACTCGTTATATTCTTTGAAGGGGTCTTCTTAAGCTGGGTATCACTGATCCAGCACCATGTGGGATCTTTTCCTCTCCTTTACAATAAAAAAGATAGCTTGGGCATACTAGCAAAACCGGCTTTGGCATCCATGGTATGGCATATCTGGAAGCAACACAACAGTAGGATCTTTGAAGGAAAAAGGGTGGAAAACGGCACTTTTGAGGCAATTTCAGCAGATGTCCTTATTGCTTTGCAAGATATTGTAACGCCCCGCTCCCCAGGGTACCCTGATCAGCAAGTGTTACGGAGGAAAATATCAACCAACACAACACAAGCAGGCCCACTGCGCACTACTGGGATAGTACCTGTAGCATTCCAGACATCACAACAATACAAAAAGAGCCACCAACTCAAAACACCGGTATAACATATATATAAACTGTTCACTTACAACATCAATTACAAATCTCATATACAATACATAACCCAACTCACCCAAGTACATTATCATACCCAAATCTCTCTCACGCTCACCCCCACACCCAAATCCAACCAACTGGGCTCGTGGGCCTCTGACTCCAAGATCCAACACCTGAAAAATAACAACGGGATACGTCACAGCGTGACCCAGTAGGATGTCCAAACCCAACTCACATGGTGCACAAAGACACAATGCATTAAGCAATAACCTAGAACTAGCACATGACAAATCCTGGCAAATTTACATGGAAATGCAAAAGACATCAATAACAAACTGCATACCTGCGGCGGGAGGAAATCCGGCAAAAACAAGTGAGTACTACAGATAAAGAAGTGATCTGCAATATCAAGAAACTGAACTCTAGCATTACAGCATTCATCCCAAGTAACCTTGCTAATGGACCCAAGGAAGGCTAACCTAAAAGAGACCAATTGAGTAGCTACCTAGCAACTTCCTCCAAAGGGGGGAGGGGTGCATGGCATAACATATTACCAATTCGATTTTGTTATGAAACTTAGGGGTTTTCACGAATTCTTGAACTGCTTCATGTGGTAGCTCCTAGGTAAGCTTGACCTTACTCATAGTTAAGAAAACTACAATTCTCATTTAAATTGACATGTGCACAAGGCTCCTTTATTAAGTTAATGGAAGCACTCGTTCCTATTGAAATGTAACCAAATGGATTCGGAAATCAAATTTGCATAAAGGAAGCTTGTAGGTACTTGTAGGTGGTGCTAATTAGGATCCTACACTCTCGAAAGCATCCAACTTGAAGATTTTCAAAATCCTCTTACTCACTTTTCTTTTATACTAATTTTCCAAATGGGTGTTCATTTTAACGTGGAAATGTAAAGGGGCTAGCAAGTGGCATTTTGTGTGGTATTTCTAGCTTAAGTTTCTAATACTTAGGATGTTGTGGGAATGCTCATAAAAATTTCGACAGAGTTTCTCTTGTATTTT
Organism: Scilla litardierei; assembly: GCA_030789695.1. Classification (NCBI taxonomy): domain Eukaryota; kingdom Viridiplantae; phylum Streptophyta; class Magnoliopsida; order Asparagales; family Asparagaceae; genus Scilla; species Scilla litardierei. The sequence continues at coordinate 46,488,241 of CM061131.1, forward strand.
TCAAACTTTTCCAAATACAACATAAATAATGTTTAAAAGAAACCTGCTTTATTCATAAGAAAAATATACCAATGTTCAAGAATCATAAGGGAAGTGCCCTGAAGGAATGGGCTTGCATTAACAACATAACCCACTTTAAGATCTTTGATGTAAAAATGCAACATTCAACATCTTATTCACTAACTTCACAATTTTCCCAACAATACCAAGCAAAACTCATATTCCAACAAACTCATGGACAAGTTTAATTAGCAACCATTCTTTCACGTAAAATGGAGAGTACGCCGCTCTACTCTCAATAACACAATTTTCCATGAAGTTAGTAACTTGAACATAATCCTAGAATAAATGACTAACTATAGCATGACTATTTCAATCAAATGACACGAGTGCATCAAACTTGGGTAAAGATCACCATTTACATGAAAAAGATGGCAATTTGTATATAATTCAATAAAGTTTTCCATGTTCCCATTGAATTTAGCCAATGAAAGGGGCTAACTACGCAGGGGTGCCAACTCTCACATGGGTTTCCAATCGAATTAACTTCTTGAATAACAATCCTAATAATTTAGCAAGGGCAATCTTATCATCACCAAGTACTAAAGATGCCAACTTTAGTTAGCAAGGCCCTTAAAGACATCACCTGATCACAACTACAACATGGAATTAAGAAAGATGGAAGCTTGCATTAGGGTATTAAGTAAAACAACAATTCCTCAACAATTGAGGCTACTAGTAACTTAACGATCCAAATCACTTAGGAAGGAGGTAGCTTTGGTTAAGGGAGGGGTGAATAATGTTATCTTGGCCTTGAGTTGAGACATTAATAACAACGCCAACAATAACACTAACAATAACACTAACAATAACAACCACTACGACAACACCATCAGTAACAACATAACATCCACAACAACATTTTAATTCAAGAGAAGGGAACACAACCCCAACCCAAATTCATCTTCTAGCAACCACCCAACCCCACTTTCCAACATACCACCATTTCAACATATAATGTGTTCATGGCAACATTCGTTCTCATAAAGCAACAATCACACACATATGTATCACCCCAATCACACAAATGCTTAATGATGCCATGATGCAAATGAATCACGAGCAATGCGATGCAATGCAATGCAATGGGGATCCCATGAATGAGTCGGCGTTCACATGTAAATAATTCTACTCCGTTATCAACGTGGAGCCACCTAATGGATCACGAGGTGGCCAACGGCGTATTCACCCGCCTCCTAACACGGCACTTTGTCCATGCCCGTGCACTCCACCTCGTGTCCTAACGTGACCATGTCACACAATCCATATTCCGCATATTTCCAACATCACCTTTCCAATTTCCCAATTCATTTCATTTTCACATGTTTCTCATTTCAAACAAAATAAATTGAACAAATAACTTCCAACAACCCAAAATGAGAGCAATGTTTATTTAATCAATGCAACAAAATAAGAACGATTTCATTTAATCAATATAACAAAATGAGAGCAATAATAACTTCCAACATGCTAAATGAGAGTCATTCCACAAAGTTAATGAACAATGCAAGCAAATGCAACATGACTCACAACATAGCATCTTATAATCTCAACACCATCATAAAAATTCAATCACTCATTTTATTAATTCTTCATAGCCAATTTGCACAACTCCATCTCATCATCACATACTTCGCATTTTCATACAAAGGAGAATTAAATAAGGTTTCCAACATCACAAAGAGAGCAATTTCACAACTTAATTGTACCTCCAATAAAATGAGGGCAATTTCACCAAATCATTAAAGCAAGCTATCCAAACCACATGAACATGATCATGGCATCATATATTGCAACATACCCTATATATTCGAACTCAATTGCACCATGTCGAGGGATTTCATGAAAAACCCTAAACATGCCAAATTTGTTCTCTATTCTAATTCATTACATTTCATCTTCTTTTAATATTTTTCCTTCACCAATACAACTCTATGGCACTATGGCATCTCAAGACCCTAGGCCGAAATTCATGGGTGGTCTCAAGTCCCCAATTTTATCACATCTTCAAGACCATTCTCACCTCTCAATTCATTATCATATGAAACTCATTTCGCATACAAAGCAAATTTTAATAACAAGCTATCAACATTGAAAATGAGAGCAATTTCCAAAAATTAGTGGAACAAATCATTTGAATGCATCATCAACATAAACATAGCATCATATAAGTTCAACATATCATATGAATTCAATCTAGGATGAGAGCAATTTCAGAAACATGAGTAGAAGTATCCAACATCAAGAATGAGAGCAATTTCTCAAAATTAGTGAATCAAGGCAATTAAAAGCACCATGGAACATATTGATAGCACCAAATAACTCAACATCTCATATGAAATCATCAAGAATGCACCAAGTCAAGGGGTTTCAATTAAAACCCTAAAAATGCCAACTTTACTCAACAAAATGAAATGAAATCAACATGAGAGTTGAGATTGGACTCCTACCTCATCCAAGCTACGAAATCCTCTTCCAATTTGAGAGAACCCACCATCTTCAAGCTTCAAGCCCTAACCCTCTTTCAATTTCATGACTCCACCATCAATCTCATCCTCCAAATCCCAAGCCTCCTCTTCAAATCCAAACCCTAATCAAGCCCTCTTCAAATTTCCCACTCTTCCTCTAATCTTCCTCCCTTATTTGTGCTTGGAAATTCGGTAGCACAGGGTTTCGGCCAGGCATGGGGAGAGGGATGGGGAGAGGGATTTTCGGCCATGAAGTGGAGGGAAATTGGAGAAGATGAAGGAGAGAAGGAGAGGATAGCTTAGGGTTTCACTTCTTCCCTTCTTCCTCTTCTTCCTTCTAATATTTCCCCATTTTTTCTTGATTTTTGCTTGGCAATTCCGCAGCCAAGAGGAAGCATGCGACAGGATTTTTGGGGGGAAAGGGGTCGGCCTGGGTAGGGGGTTTCGACTGTGGCTTGGGAGAGAAGAAGTGGGAAAAGAAAAAGAAATAAGGAATTAAGAGAAGATCTTTAGGTATTACAAGTTTGCCATTCCCAATCAATCAAACCCTCTTCTCTTCATCAAATAGTCTAGCCCAACTATTAAAGCCCGATCAATAACAACTAACAATAATCCAAGCCCAACTCTAGCTACCAGAATTAATTAAGGCCTCCGTAATAGTCAGATAATGTTAATCAACATCAATAATAACAAAACTACTAATACCCAAAAATAATACCACATCACCAAAAATAACAACCAAACATAAGTGATAATTATGTCATCCATTAATAACTATCTCAGCATCACCAGTTGTCACGAATATACCGTTTTACTTTACATACTCACTAACGAAAAACGCCAAGCACGCCAATAACCACTATTCGCATGCCAACAAAAATTTCGATTTACTACCCAATCACACGCATTCACTTATATACCCAACGCATATCATAGTCACCCCATAGCCATACGTGTATGAAATTACTATACGCACAACAAAATTACTATACACACACAAGCAAATAGTATTTTACACATACGTGCATTACAGATATTGATTGGGATCATCCCTCGGCGATTACCCCCATTTGCGAATTGGAGCTTTTTGGATGTTTAAATTCATGTAAACATGTATATCTATATATTAAAACACAACTATTTTTGAATCCTAGGGCTGACTGGGACAAGCTGATGTCATGCTGATGTATAAAGAGGTTGATACAAGAATGGCTAGGATTTAATCTTGGTAAAAGAATGGTTGAGATGAGTCTTTGGAAAAACCATCACTTTTGTCCTTTTGTTTTCAAACCCCCACAATCACTACATTTGCGCAGAATACCACCTATTTCCCCTTTTTGCTAAAAACCACTCTCATTTCACTTTTTACCCACACACTATACACTCTCTTATGCACTTCCACCTGCCGAGGCACCCGCTAAATTTTTTTACCCTAATTTGGTGTTCCGACTAAAGGGCGTCCTCGCCGAATTTGACTGTGTAAATAATGTTTGGGAACAAAGATTTCGCGGAAGAAAATCTTAAATGAACCGTTCCCGCGGGCACGCAACTGTTTTTGAATGCTAGAGCTGACTAGGACAAGCTGTTTTTGAATGCTAGAGCTGACTAGGACAAACATGTTGATAGAATGATGGTTGAGATTTAATCTTGGAAAATCAACGGTTGAGATAAGAGAGTGTGAAAATTTTGGGAGGGAAAAACATTTCTTGGGAAATGAAAGTTTATAGGAAAATGAAAATTTTTCTGAGAATGAAAGTTTCTGGAGAAGAGCAGAGTGCAATTATTGCTCTGTAAACATCAAAATTAAGAATTTGGGTAAGAATTTGCACTATAATTGTTCGGCTGGCCCCAGAATTTTCAAAATTAAGAATTATTCAGCTGCAATCGTTCTGTAAACCAGAATTTTCAAAAATTACACTGCGATCTTATTCATTTCAGCTAGATATTTTTACGAATACCTTGCGGGCTTGGAACAGAGATTTCACTTCCTCTTTGGAATGTACCTGGTCTTCGCTTCCTCTTCGGAATCAAACTCCTCTTTCTTTATCTCTAGCATAAGAGCTCGAATGAAGGCATCAAAAAGCACAACAAATTCTCTCCATGAAACAAATTAATATTTTTGAATCTCCCCTGCACATGGTTGTTTCAAAGCCAACCAAATTTTCTAACCTTCCACCGAGAAGCAAAAGCAAACCCCCCCCCCTAAAATGTGCCTCTCCTCAAACTTTGGATAATAGTTCTTTGGCCTCATTTGTATAATGTGCCTCCCCTCAAACTGAACTATTTAAATAATTTGGATAATAGTAATGTGCCTCCCATCTCCATCTCCCATCTCCATCTCAATAATTTACCAACCAAAAACAACTGACCATAAAAAATAGCAAAACGTGCTTGCATATCAAAATTAAATAAGAGAAGAACAGCCGAATAAAGGGCGGATGTAATAATAACCCAAAAAATGTAACGCCATGAGTGTGAAACCCTAAATCAAGTTCGAATCATATGCTCTCTAAGGGCCTGTTCTTTTGCTGGAATAGAGAAGAATGGAATAGGGGAAAGTTTGTATTCCAAGGAGAGAGAAAATGGAGTTTTGTGTTCTTTTGGGTGGAATAGAGTATGGAAAGTGGGGTTTGGAATAGAAAGTAGGGTCCACATTCTATTCTTGTGTTTTTTTTGAGATTGGAGAGTTGGAATGAAAAAGTGGAAAGGGGATGAGTTGGAGGGGGGAGAGAAAGAGATGAGAGAGTGGGGCCCACCATTCCCAAGGATTCCATTGTATTCCAAGCAAAAAACTTGGAATACCAAAGTGCTCATCATTGGCAAATTGGAATAGCCACGTAGGATTCTATTCCACGCCCAAAAGAACAACCGCTTGGAATACAAACTTGGAATATGGTGAATAGTGCAGAAATAGTGTCCCTATTCCCATTACCACCCCTATTCTTGGCAAAAGAACATGCCCTAAAGCTTAAAGTAAACGTATAATGAAGGAGACCAGAGTCTGACCTTGATATGATTTTGATTTAAAGGGGGAAGGTCCAGATGCGTCCTCTCTCTTTAAATTTTAGGGGGAACTAACATTTTTGGGAAAATTTCATTTTTTTAGAGAACTAATTTTTTTTCTCGAAAAACTAAATAACGATTACTGAACTTTACTTATTGATGTTCCTTTAAAATTAGGGAATCCAAAATTTTTAGGACGGAATATTTTAAATGAAGCGTGCCCTTAGGACAAGCTGACTAGGACAAACTGCTTGATAGAAAGATGGCTAGTAGGATTTAACCTTTGGAAATCAAGGGTTGAGATTGAAGATGGTAAAAAATTTTGGAGGAAAAATTTAGGGTTTTGATTGAATCCTCGATTGAAACCTAAAACAAATTCTTGCTGTAGATTTAAAAGGGTCAGCGCAATAATGGGTCGGCGCAAGTTACAGTGTGGTGGGGCCCACAGCAGGAACGGATACCCATTGGAGTTTAATGGTTAGCTGCTAGATTCGAGAACAGGATGTCTCTGATTTTTCTTATAAAATAAGAATAATATGGGTGTCGACGGTGAGCCCAGACGCTGCCACGTGGACGGAAGCATGAAGTAAGTTGATTGTTGAGGCATTTGTTCTGTTAAAAAATCATAGTTTACTGCATGGGCTTTTTAAATGGCGGGTGTATTTGATGGGTTGAGACTTAAATCATGGAGCCCGAAGTTAGTTTCATGGTACCTTTGTCTGTAAACTCTCTCATAATTTTGTGTATGTAAGAGACACACAGACAGACAAATCTATATTACATCCTTTACGCTAATTTGTTGTTCCGTTCGGCGCACGCGTTGAAGGCGCCTGTGCCGAATTTGTTGTTCTGCACCGTAGGCGCCCGCGTCGTTTTAATTTGTTGTTCGATGCCAAAGGTGGTCGCTAAATTTTTTACGCTGATTTGTTGTTCTGCGTCGAAGGCGCTCGTGCCAAATTTGATGTTCCACGCCGAAAGCGCTCGATAAATTTTTTTACGCTAATTTGTTGTTCCGCGCCGAAGGCGCCCGCGCTAAATTTGTTGTTCTACGCTGAATTTGTTGTTCCGCGTCGTATGCGCCCGCTAAATTTTTTTACACTGATTTGTTGTTCTGTGCCGTAGGCGCCTGCGCTAAATTTGTTGTTCTGCACTGAAGGCGCCTGTGCTGAATTTGTTGTTCTGCACTGAAGGCGCCTACACCGAAGGCGCATATGTTGCTAAATATTTTTGTGCTAATTTGTTGTTCTGTGCAATTTTGGCTGTGTAAATAATTTTTGGGGAACAATGATTTTGGGGGAGGAAATGTTAAATGAATCGTGCCGTGGGCACGTGTTATGACTAGTACATCCTTATTACAATTGAGGGATGTTTTTGAATTTGTCCTATGTGGCAATGTCACATCGCCACATGGAACAACCTTCTTAAACCCAAAACCCAAAAAACCCAAAACCCTACCCAACCCTCCAAAACACACTCAAATCCAAAACACCCAAAATCACACCCCCAATAAAAAAAATCCATAAACCCCCAAGACAATACACTCACCCATAACCACTCTTCTCATTTTCATCAGTTTTTGCCCTTATCGAAAAATCCAGTGTGTGTCCCGCATCCTGATTGTGTGGGTTGGTTTTTGGGGGTGTCTGTGCATTCGCTCCCATTTTACCATCTGACGCTGCCGACATGCACACCCACGCTTTTTGTTCCTTCCCGGTTCCACACGTGCCGTGTTCGTTGGTGGTTTTGTTTGCTCCGTGCACCAAGTGCACGTGTAATTTCTAGTATATATATATACAGAGGGGAGTGTTCGGCTGCTCACTGTGCACATGAGCGAATTCGTGCAAAAAGTCTCGTGAGCTATTGGATCTCATCCTACGGTTTGATGTAATCGCGCAATATTTTCTACCTCGGCACGAAGGGCCCAATTCCATTTGCAGTTTCTGGCGAGATTTTCAGCCGCTGAGAAAACGAAAATAGATGCGAAAGAAACCCTCTCTCTTCGTGCACTACTTCTTACAACATCCTCTCTCCTTTCTTGTGCGATCGAAAAAACAAACCCCAAGAAAAAAAATCAGCCGAGGGTTTCGATGAAGGGAAAAAAAATCGTTCCGACAGCTTTCGATTACCAACGCATCCACTGTCTTCATCTTATCGATGTCTATGGGTGGCTCTCCGTGCCGTTCTCGTCCTGCCGGTTGCTAGAGACACTGATGTTGAGGGTTGTGGCCCTGATAGAGGAGAAGCGCCTCGGTGTCGTTGCTCCGAATCTCCGACGCCTCGAGTTGGTCAAAGTGGTCGATGAAGCCGGACAACTTGCTGATTTAAGTGTCATAAGTGTGCCGGCCCTGGAAACTCTTGTCATCGATTTGGTTTTAAAAGGCAGTGATGACGGCGGAGCTGATGAGATTTGTAGCTTGATAAATGTCATTCGGAGTTCCCCTTGTGTCGCGAACCTTTCGCTCCATGGTATTGTGACGCACCCGAAACATACAACTAGATTCCACCTGGCGGTGTCACGATCGCCAGGCGTGGTATGTCTCCTAGGTGTCAATTCCGGGCTCAATCCGCAAGCGGACGGTGTCAAGTTGTAGTATAAAAGATATCGAATCCCACAGGGACAGTGATAGTGTATTTGGGTTCTCAGTTCACTTCTATATCTCGAAGTGAGATAGCTATCAGGTTGAAGAATTGGGTGTCATGTTGTTGTTGTTTTAATAATAAAACGGAATAGGGCGTTAGGGATCACCGCTAAGATTGTCGGGGATCGACGTTGGAATAGAATCCTTACGTTGCATTAGGGTTAGAGGATAATCTCCCAATTCGTACCACTCTCGTAGGTTAGAATTGCGAGGTATTTCGGTAGCTCTCGTTAACACAATAGCGGTAGTCGTCAATGTAGCGATATAGTTCGTTGGGGGATCCCCTCAAGGCACGAACCGGGCATGGTCATGAGCCTTAGTTGGATCCACCGATTTCCCTATTCGAATCCCAAGGATACCCCTTAAGCACATCAATTCCACAGACCGTGGGCATGATCTCAGTACGGGTTATCCTAGAGATTCAATAGGATCGACCGAAATACTCCCCTAAATCCCTAATTCAACGTAGGGATCCAGATCTGTGTCTTTCCCCTAGGATCTTAGGGCTAACCCATCAACCCTAGAAATAAATACTCACTCATAGCAATATTAACGAATAAAAGCACAATTTTTAGGGAAGAAAACATCATAGCGATTTAATAGGATGAAGATTGAAAACTTACAGCGAGAGGTGAAGAAAATAGATGAGCAATAGATCCCAGGAAAAATAACGAGATTCCAAGAACGCAAATCGCAATAGAGCACCAAAATAATAATCCAATAATTTCGATCCAAAAGTCTTCAAAAGTCAATCTAGATCTAACAAAAATTATTCTCTAATCTCCTCTCTAAAAATCTAATTCACAACTCAGAATGAATCTTCTTCTAACGCCGTCGCCAGCTCCCAGACTTCACTCTCCCCAAATCGCGCAACAGCCGCACCAAAAAAATCCTTCCAAAAATGGCCTCAGCCTCATCGACCGAGTGGGCTACTCGGTCGAGTAGTGCGTTGCTCGGTCAGTTGCTTGGGCCGAGCAGCTGAACTGCTCGACCGAGCATGACAGGAAATCCCAATCCTTCAAAATCTTTACTCTGTCTGCACGGGCCGAGTCAGCTCTACTCGGTCCAAGTAGAGAGCTGACTCTGTCGCTGAAAAGTTTCTCGGGCCGTGCGCTGGATTGGTCGGGCTTTGGAATGAAAAGCTGCTCGACCGACACTATAAGTACTCGGTTCGAGCCGGCTGTGTATCTGCTCCTTCTTCTCCAATTGCATCTGCTCGACCGAGCAGCTGCTCTGCTCGATCGAGTCACTTGGCAAAACCTTGCTGAAGCTGCTGAAGCTCTTCTCTCCTTCCCGCTCTCTCTCCTCCACTCTTCCCAAGTCTCCCTATACATGGCAAACTCATGTAGAGCTTGGCCAACCAGCTCACGGGTGTGTCAGATGTGTCCATACCCAGATCGGGTCCCAAATCGCTCCAAAATCCCTGAAAACTCATAAAACACTACGAAACTCGAATATAACGTCAGAAATGCGATATCGTAGGGAAATATAGGAATTGGATGCGAAAATGGCATGGAATGTGATGTCATGATGATATGAAAAAGGTAGAAAATATGGACACATCAAAATCCCCCAAGCTTACCTCTTACTCGTCCTCGAGGAAGACGAATACTAGGTACGCCGGAGGACAACAAAGAAGAATAAGAAATAAAAATAAGAAGAGAAGAGAATGGAAGTGGATGGAGGGTTCTAAGGGTGTTCGGTCAGATCTAAGGCCTAGGCAGTATATCACGATGCTCTAAATAGTAAAAATACATGCTAATGGTATTTTCAAGGTTTACAAATCACATGTCTAGCATGCAATACAGACAAAATAAAGGGATCTATTGAAATAATGCTATCAACTCATGTCATTCTCATGCAGTCTATAGAGTCTAGTATAAAAAGAGTTGGCAATGCACTTTTCAATCACAGATACACATGGAGTATATAGAAATCACACAGCATGCAATAGAAAATAGAAAGAATCATGCTATTCAATTATTCATTTCGAGTCATGAAAAATCTCCAAAAACTAAAGTGTTTCGTAAAGTTTAAGTATTATCAAATCTCCCCGTTATGCACCATCTCCACTCTAATGTCACACTCACTCATATGATCAGTTGGTTCACCCCCCAAGCTTAGCTTGAGGCGTCGCATCTAGGAATATGATATGGAATTTTTCTTCTTCTTCCCAGTATATATGATAGCTTCTAATGAAAGGATACAAAACAATTTTTATTCCTTCATTTTCTTTCATTTTCTTTTCTTTTTCTTTTCTTTTTTTTCACATGTAAATATATACACATTTTTTTTTTCATTTAGAAGCTATACTTTTTCTTTTTGGGTTTGGGAAGTGAGATGCGGTAAGGATAGCTGTGGGGGTGTAACCAACTGATATGTAGAGAACTATATAGATATGTGAAGAAGGAAAATAATAGATCTCTTGGTTCACTCATAAGAGGTGCACAACGGATTGATAAAATAATACTCTAACTAAACTCATAAATAGCATGGATATTTTCATTCATCTAGATGAACACTGAAAAAGCATGCAGTAATAGGCACAATGATATCAGGCATGCAAACAGAAGTGAATAATATAAAAAGCAGATGCTCCAAGTGTTCTCGTGATGCGTGAACCTAGGTGCATTGCCCAACATAGCACATACTAGATACTATTTCATGCATTTAATTTTCAATTCATTTCAAGCATTAAATCAGATAGATCAGCAAAAGAAAATGCACGCATATGGATAGTAAAACTGAAACTACCATAATAGCATGTCATCAGGGAGTAAGCATCATGAGTAACTACTAAGCCGACGAGAGGTATCAACATGCGGAACATCCTTAGCATAAAAAAGAGAAAAAGGTGGAGAAAATAGGAAAATGAGGAAAAAAGAGATGCATGCATGGTAAAAAAACAGAAAACATGATGCAGAATGAGAAAAAAGATAAGGGCGTGGAAAAGTGGTGAAAAAGTAAAATAAAAACTGAAATAGGAAAGAAAATGTAAAAGAAAAAGTGAAAAATAAAGCGGTAGCGCTCATCCCCCAAGCTAAACCCAGCAGTGTCCCCACTGTTGAGAAAACGCTGGTAAGCGGGAGATGATGCTAAATAGGGTGGGTTGGGTGGGGAATATAAAATAAAAACAACTGTGCAAAAAGAAGGAAAAACACTACATGATGCATGATGATGGATGATGATGCATGCGTATGTCCTCCCCCAAGCTATCTAATAACATGGCTCCGAACAGACAGATGTGCTCAATATAAAATGAGGGAGGCAAAAAGGGTAGGGATGACATCAAGCAGAGTTACCACCCTCTGGGGGTGGTGATGGGTCCCTCTGCTGTGGACTGGGTAATGTGGGTGGATCAGGGTGGGGCTCATGTGGTGGTGGTGTAAGGCGCAGCTGAAAATAACGCTATAGCAGAAGTGGTGTGTACTGTGACGGCCGACTCAGATGTGGAAGAGATAGGCTCTGCAGAATCCTGTGAAAGTGAAGCACTGAATGGTGCCAGGGTAGTCATAGAGGCTGGCCGGGGTGGTGGGGCAGGAGCGAGGATCACGTGGGGAGGGCCACATGTACAGAGTAAGTCAATAATCGATGCCAGGTCCGCCTCGACTCTCACATGATGTGTCATCGTCGAGCATACGAAGGCGTCGAAATCTCGTCGTAGGAGAGAAGTCGACTCCTCCAATGCCGTTAGACGACCGTCTGTAGTACTGGAGTCGGGGGGAGGGCGAGGGACGTGACGGTGAGTCACCAATCTCGCAAAACGGTCACGTGCAGCTGATGCACGGTGCCTAGGGTGGAAAGTAGGAGAGGATGAGCTCGAAGGGCTATCAGCAGCGACTGAAGAAAGAGCGGTCGTCGACACAGAAATGTGGACAGACGTTGAGACGCTCTCTGTAAAGATGGCCGCTGATGGTGACGAAGTGGTGCCAGAGAGGGGAATGTGGCGACCTAAAGAGATCGGAAGTGAAGCTATGAGGTCACTGAGAGGGAGCAGGCTGTATAACGGTGCCCTCCGGCACGGAAACAGTGGGGACAGAGGTCTGAGTCTCGGGGCAAGAGATGGAGACAGTCCCCGAAGACTCGACGGTGGTGGAAACAGTGGATACAGAGGTGGTAGAGGAGACAGCTCCCGAGGGTGGGGGGTGTGCGGGTGGTACTGGAAGGCCGGCTACAAGGGCTGCAATGTCATGCAACTTGAACTCAGCGGAGCGTGGCACCGGGTCATCGACGACTGCCTCGACGGGTGCTCCTGGGGGCTCGAGTACGTGTATGGGAGGGAGTGTGTCGACCCTAGGAATCATCCAGCTCAGCTGGACCGGTGCAATGTGTGTAAGGTGAGGGGCGGGAAGCACCATCTGTGGAGTTTGGTGGGTGCCGACGAGGTATGTCCAGTGACGATCCCCGTAAGGTCGGATGATGTGCATATGCTCTAGGACACCAAGGGTCAAGCGAGTGGGTCCAACAGGGGTGGCCAGGTCATCGGGAAGGTGGATATCGAGCATCCGGGCAAAAATGGTAAAGAATCCGCCGCAGCAGATGTCTGTGAAGAAGTAGGTGGTGGCAGTCTGTAGGAGGCGATGACACAACCAGTGGGCTGCGTCAGAAAGCATGAAGGGGCGAAGGGAGCCGTCAGGGTGAAAGCGCAGAGGCCGGGTCATACCCATAAGGTGGGTAAGCTCTGGTAGGGACATGGTCCCGACCTCAGGCATGTAGAAGATAGTAGTGGCTAAGTGCCTCTGCACGTAACGAAGGCATGGATGCACGATGCATGATGCCTTCGCCCGGCTAGGGCGGTAGTGATCTAGGCCAGAAATACGCTGCCAAAAAGATGGAGCATCGAATGTGTCAACGTCGTAATGTGGAGAAAAGGCGGCTCTGGGCTCGGGGATGGCTGGGAAGTGAAAGTACTCACGGATCATGGCATGTGGAATAGTGCAATCGTGATCCATGAGGCGAAAAGTGATGCCATCACCCACCGGGGTGCGAGCGAGGGAACTAAGAGCCTCCAGGGCAATGTGGGAGTACGTGGGGGCATGGACACCGAGGAAGCGATCAAAACCAATCGCTCGGTACAGGTAATGGACCCCCTGAAGAAGTTCGAGGGATCGGAGGGTGGGCACATCTATGAACAGTGTGGGTACGAGGCGACGCTGCGAGAGCCTAACAAAGAGCTCGCGGTGTGTGTTGTCTCTGAAAGTGATGACGTAGGTCCGTAGACATGCCGGTAAAGCATCCCTGGTGGGGGCAGGGTGTGGGGGTGATGATGGAGGGGCGGTGGATGAAGTGGTGGGGATATGGGCAGAGGTGGTGGGGATAGGTGTGGTCGTGGTGGGGATGGCAGTGGTTGTGATCGGTGCTGTAGTGGTGGAGCTGGTGGTAGTGGTGGTGGTGATGAGGCAGGCATGACGGGTGGGGCGGGAAGAGGAGGAGCCAGACGACAGCCTCTTCCCACAAATGGGAGGGGTGGTCATACTGCGCGTGCGAACCATCGTGGCGATGGCAATGTGGTGTGTCGGTATAAATAAAGTAGATAGTGGAACGAGTGTACCGAATGTGCGAGAGATGCGAATGCTAGGAACTCGCCCAAGCTAGTCCCGGCAGCAGCTGCTGACGTAGGCAAGGAATACCTGCAATAGAAACATGTAAAACGTCAGAATAAGGCATTAAAATGGGGGACAGGATGAATTAAGTGTGCTCGACCGAGCAGTGTAACTGCTCGGTCCGAGCTATGCTACTCGATGGGAAAGTGCTGACCGAGCACTAGTGAGCTTGGTCATCGGGCTGAGCAGCCGCAGCCGTGCCCTAGGGTAGTGGTGATCGGTAGTTGGGGGGGTTTGTGCGATCCGGCGAGAGAGGGGGATGGGGGTTGAGGCATCGGGGGGGGGGGGGGGGTTGGGCGACGCCGTCGGTGGTGGTGGCGCCGTCGATTAGAAAGGGGGAAGAAGGGGGGATGGAGAGAGAGGGAGGGGCGGAGAGATGGAGAGAGTGAGAGAGGAGGAGGCGACTGACCGGAGGTGGGGCGGCGTGACGGGTGGCGTAGGCAGAGGACGACGGCGAAGAGGACGGAGATCGAGTAGGGGAGTGAGGGAGAGCTCGGGCAGAAGGGTAAAATTTTTTTTTTGTGGGTAAAATCTTTTAAAGCTTAAGTAAAAATTAAAACGAGTTGGGTTAAAACCCCAACTCGTTTGGGAGTGGGACCCACGAAAAATAGGTAGACCGACTCGATCGATCAGCAAAGTCAGACACGAAAAGTTTAGAGGCTCCCTCAAATGCTCGGACCGAGCATCGTATACTCGGTTGATCGAATTGCTGCTCGGGCCGAGCAGGGATGCTCGGGCCGCGCAGGCAGAGTGCTGTTTTCTCCTCATCTTCAAAAGCCTGTCATACTCGACCGAGCAGTAGGATGCTCAGACCGAGTCGCTGTCTGCTCGGACCGAGCTATTCTACCCAGGTCGCATAGACAGAGTGATGATTTCCTCTCAATTCTCGTCCATGCGCTGCTTGACCGAGCAGTGTAGCTGCTCGGTCGAGTCACATGTGTCTTCTTTTTGCTCCTTTTTCTTTAGTTTTCTCCTCAAATCTGGTGCTCTCCTCCAGCTTCCTTCCGTTTAAAATGTCGATCTGCATGTCCCCTCATGTCCAACCTGTACAAAGGAAGAATTCATCAAATTTTTGTGGTTTTATAATTTTACGGGAAATAAAAAACGTTTTTGTTTGGTTTTCTCAAATAAATGAAGTACAAAATAAGAAAATTGAAAAAGATAGTCTAGGATACAAGAGATTGGGTTGCCTCCCAATAAGCGCTCGGTTTTAGTCATGAGCTCGACTTCCTTTCATTTATCAGTTGTCGTTTGGTGCGCGTGGAAGTCGCGAGTCGTTCTTTCCAATGGTGCAATACGGCGGCACTTGGTATCCGCCTACTTCAAGCCTCTCCCTCGAGTAGCCTATGGCCTTCGATCCTTCGTGATTTGGAAAATGATTCAACAGATCTTCATCCAACACTCGGATGTAGGCGGCGACTGCTTTGTGGTAGGTTGGGTCGCCGTCGTCGTCAATTCCTGTTCTCATTGGGTCCTTCATGACCCCATCAGAAGTAAAGTCCTCTATAGCCTCATCTTCTGGGAGCTCCAAGTAGCTAGCTCCTTCATCACGGGCATGTTCCATCATCGGCTTCTGCAGCCGGAATTCAGCTTCGATGTTCCCCACATTCAGCGAGAGAGTCCCTTCTCGAACATCGATCAAAACACCGGCCGTTGCCATGAAGGGGCGGCCGAGTATAAGTTGGGAGCTCCCTCCCTCAGGCATGTTCATGATGACGAAGTCAATGGGAATACACAATCCAGGAGGTATCTGAAGAATGATATCCCTGGCTATGACCACCGGGTATGTGATCGAATGGTCAGCGAGCTGGATGGACATGTTCGTAGGCTCTAGTTCACTTCCAGTCTGTAATCTCCTGAAAATAGAAAGAGGCATCAAACTGATGCTAGCCCCCAGATCAATCAAAGCCCGGCTGATGGGCATCCCTCCGATGGAACATGGCACGGTGAAGCTCCCCGGATCTGGCAACTTCCAGGGGAGATGATTCTTTATAACGGAGGTAGAGTCCTCCAGGAGCTTTATCTCTTCAGGCTTTCTCTTCCCAGTGATCATGTCCTTCAAAAACTTGGCATAGATTGGGATCTCTGTGATAGCGTCCATGAACGGGATATTCAACTGGATTCCCTTCAGCAACTCCGTGAATTTGGAGTATTTCCTCTCCATCTTGGCCAAGGCCAACCTCTGTGGATATGGCGGGGGAGGCCGGCTAGCTTTGTCCTTTGCAGCATCAACAGGAGGAGGTGTTGTAATGGGCGTGATGGATGGTGTATCTGCCTTCTCCTCAATATTTGTAGGCTCTTCATCAGCCTCTTCTTTATCACCGTCATCAACGGCTTCTTCAACAATGACTCCCTCTTTGTTTACAACCGGGACCATGACGGGGTCAGTCGCCCATCCTCCACGTGTGGTGACAGAAACCACAACATTCGCTTGGGCCCTTGGATTTGTCTCTAGTTGCGAGGGCAACCTCCCCTGGTTCTTCAAAAGCTGGGACATCTGGCCACTCAGTTCATCCAATGAAGTGTTTATGCTCTTGAATTGGGTGGAAGTATCCTGTTTGAACTGGGCTTGACCACTCA
The DNA here is from genome assembly GCA_030789695.1 of Scilla litardierei. Classification (NCBI taxonomy): domain Eukaryota; kingdom Viridiplantae; phylum Streptophyta; class Magnoliopsida; order Asparagales; family Asparagaceae; genus Scilla; species Scilla litardierei. Next base: position 46,504,594 of record CM061131.1, read on the forward strand.
TAAATGTCTCCAAAGTGGCCTCCAGACTGGACTGGGGTGGATTTGGCGCATAGCCCTACTGAGGCGGCCGATTGAATTGATATCCTGGTGGTCGATAAGGCCCAGCTAGCCTGAAACCGCTCTGTTGCTGAGCCTATGGTTGCACATGTTGTTGCTGAGGAGGGGGTGGTGGCATTTGAAATTGTGGAGGTTGCAGCCCTCCACCTGGGTTCCCATAAGAGAATCCCGGATGATTCCGAGCAGCCTGATGTTGTCATTGATTCCGTCCCTCTCCTTAGACGTATTGCACAGACTCTGACAATTCGGCATTATCATAGTGTGCCTCACCAGGAATATACCCCTGTTCTACATAATCCTCTGTAGGATGATAGGTAGATGTGTCGGGTGATGCAGGGATGGAATCCAGGCATTGTTCAATCCGGGCCACTTGCTTGCATAAGGTCTCGATGTGAGAGTCCAAATGGCTGGTAGCTTTGACCTCGGGGGTCCGGGTCACAATGGTTCTTTCTTCACTCCATTGCTGATTGTTAGCTGCCATATACTCCAGCAAGTCTATAGCTTTTTCGGGAGACTTGTCGAGTTAGGCGTCTTGTGCCGCAGCATCTATAATCATCTTGGTGCTGGACTGCAACCTGTTGTAAAAACTCTGCACCAAAGCCCAAGGTTAGATCCCGTGGCGAGGACATTGATGTTGGAGGTCCTTGAACCTCTCACATGCCTCATAAAGTGACTCTTGCGGGAGCTGCTTGAAGTTCGAAATGGCTCCCCGGATCCGTATTGTCTTCGAGGGTGGATAGAACTTATCCACGAATGCGAGTACCAGCTTCTCCCATGTGGTGAAATGGTTGGGAGGATGGGCCCGCAGCCAGTACGAGGCTTTATCCCTCAGATTGAACGAGAAAAGCCGCAGCTTAACAGCATCATCACTCACATCCTTCGCCTTGAAAGTGTCACACTTTGCAAGGAAGGTATCGATGTGGTGGTTGGGGTTTTCATGAGGATGCCTGTGAAAGGGATCCTGCTGCATCAAATTAATGAGCCCTGTTTTCAGCTCGAAGCTCGTCGCTGCTAGTTGCGGTCTAAGAATGGAGGAGTTGTTTCCAAAAGTCGTCTTCATATAGTCCCTGATGGACCCTGTGCGATGAGGAGGAGTATTGTTGTCTGCCATCTGGGCAGATGGAGATGGATTCCTGCTTGAGGCCCACAAGGCCCTTGCCGTTTTCTCGATCTCGAGATCGAATAACAATTCTCTGGAAGATGCCCCGAAACGAGTGTTCATGCACCAAAACAAATAGACAAATACCATTAGTAGCACGACAATAAATAAAAGAGTGAAAATGATGGAGAGATAAGAAATGGTTAGAGTTGCTAGCAAACTTCTCAAAATAAAAATAAACTGAGATAACACTATTGTCGTCCCTAGCGAACGACGCCAAAAACATGACGCACCCGAAACCTACACTTAGATTCCACCTGGCGGTGTCACGATCGCCAGGCGTGGTATGTCTCCTAGGTGTCAATTCCGAGCTCAATCCGCAAGCGGACTGTGTCAAGTTGTAGTATAAAAGATATCGAATCCCACTGGGACGGTGATAGTGTATTTGGGTTCTCAGTTCACTTCTATATCTCGAAATGAGATAGCTATCGGGTTGAGAGAATTAGGTGTTGTGTTGTTGTTGTTTTAATAATAATAAGGACTAGGCCGTTAGGGATCACCGCTAAGATCGTCGGGGATCGACGTTGGAATAGAATCCTTACGTTGCATTAGGGTTAGGGGATTAATCTCCCAATTCGTACCACTCTTGTGGGGTTAGAATTGCGAGGTATTTCAGTAGCTCTCGTTAACGCAATAGCGGTAGCCGTCAACGTAGCGATATAGTTCGTCGGGGGATCCCCTCAAGGCACGAGCCAGGCATGGTCACGAGCCTTGGTTGGATCCACCGATTTCCCTATTCGAATCTCAAGGATACCCCTTAAGCACATCAATTCCACAGACCGTGGGCATGATCTCAGTACGGGTTATCCTAGAGATTCGGTAGGATCGACCGAAATACTCCCCTAAATCCCTAATTCAATTTAGGGATCCAGATCTGCGTCTTTCCCCTAGGATCTTAGGGCTAACCCATCAACCCTAGAAAGAACTACTCACTCATAGCAATATTAACGAATAAAAGCACAATTTTTAGGGAAGAAAACATCATAGCGATTTAATAGGATGAAGATTGAAAACTTACAGTGAGAGGTGAAGAAAATAGATGAGCAATAGATCCCAGGAAAAATAACGAGATTCCAAGAACGCAAATCACAATAGAGCACCAAAATAATAATCCAATAATTTCGATCCAAAAGTCTTCAAAAGTCAATCTAGATCTAACAAAAATTATTCTCTAATCTCCTCTCTAAAAATCTAATTCACAACTCAGAATGAATCTTCTTCTGACGCCGTCGCCAGCTCCCAGACTTCACTCTCCCCAAATCGCGCAACAGCCGCACCAAAAAAATCCTTCCAAAAATGGCCTCAACATCGTTGACCGAGTGGGCTACTTGGTCGAGCAGTGCGTTGCTCGGTCAGTTGCTCGGGCCGAGCAGCTGAACTGCTCGACCGAGCATGACAGGAAATCCCAATCCTTCAAAACTTTACTTAGTCTGCACGGGCCGAGTCAGCTCTACTCGGTCGCTGAAAAGTTGCTCGGGCCGTGCGCTGGATTGGTCGGGCTTCGGAATGAAAAGCTGATCGACCGAGCACTATAAGTACTCGGTCCGAGCGGGCTGTGTATCTGATCCTTCTTCTCCAATTGCATCTGCTCGACCGAGCAGCTGATCTGCTCGGTCGAGTCACCTGGCAAAACCTTGCTAAAGCTGCTGAAGCTCTTCTCTCCCTCATGCTCTCTCTCCTCCACTCCTCCCATGTCTCCCGAAACATGGCGAACTCCTGTAGAGCTTGGCCAGCGAGCTCACGGGCGTGTCAGATGTGTCCATACCCAGATCGGGTCCCAAATCGCTCCAAAATCCCTGAAAACTCATAAAACACTACGAAACTCGAATATAACGTCAGAAATGCGATATCGTAGGGAAATATGGGATGCGAAAATGGCATGGAATGTGATGTCATGATGATATGAAAAAGGTAGAAAATATGGACACATCATACTGCTAGTGTATGCTCATGCTTTTGGTGGTGATCAGCTAAAAGCTTCGATGGCATTTCCATGTCTTCGTCTGTTTATTAGTTTATTTTGGATGTACAATGCAAACATCCGCCAGCCCAATCCCCCATAGAAGCACATTATAGATATCGTGCTCCCTTTTTGATCAGAACATATTTCATCTTGTTAGTGTCCACCATTTCATTTGGCATATGTTGGTTGTCTGACAAGGTTATCTGATAAAATGACGATGTGGTCTTAAATTGCTGATAAGTGAGCAACCAGAATGGGTCCTTTCTATCTTTTTGGAGATTCGAAATGTTGATTCCACAAAGAGGGTTGACTTCGATTTGTATAAACAATTTTGCCCGTGCACTTTTTAACATCCATTTAAGTGTTCTGTACTTGCCGTGCATCAGAACGCGCGTGATGGTGTCTGGGAACGCTCTTTTGATGTAGTCTGGGAACGAGCTGGGACTGAACACGAAGATGGAGAATGTCTTGTGGTAGAGCGCAATGCTTTCTTTGGATGGAGTTGATGGTCTTGTGGTAGAGCGCAATGTTGTCTTTTTTCCTTCCATCTGCATTTTTGTTTTAATTCTGTTGCTAGTAATCACTGTCGATGAATGAAGACGATTAAAGACTTGTAATCTTACTGAACTGTCATTAAAACATTGCTACTGGGGGACCAATAAAGATGTAAAAAATATAGATGGACATAGTCAAAGAGAAGACATCTGTGTTGCTAGCTACAGAACAACAATATGCATACTGTGTTTACTGATATTCCTAAGATTGAAGGACATATGAAAGATGAGCTCTTTAAAGGGGGCAGCCACTTGGTAGAATGTTACACCAATGCTGCAAGCCCGCAATACATGTGCTATTGTCAGGCAGGAGGACTTCGTTCACAATAGAACAGTTTGGCAACACAACAATCTCATTCATCAAGAACCGAACCATAGCTAGAGAACTCGATTGCTCTTATGAGAGAGGACAAAATATTGAAGTAGAACTTGCACCATCAGCAGCTTCTCAAGTAAAGCCAAGACTCACAACAGCAATACAAAACTCTACAGCAACAACAATCTATGGCTGTATCATCCAGTCTCACCAACTTGTCTACACGAGTCCCCTAATTTGGAGCACCTAATCTGCTGTCCATATAAACAAATGCCAAAACCACCACCGACACATGGTCTTCTCCTCTATTTACAAGAAACAAGGATGACCTGGCATTAAGCAGTCAGTTTTTATAGCCTACAAAATAAATAAAAAGAATACCAATGTATATACATGGTGTTATGAATCAACTACTGGGGGAGGAGCCCCCAGCTCTTTATTTATAGGCAATTGGTGGAATACAGATATGGGCTTACAATGATATGGGCCTATCTCTAGGATAGCCCAGAATCTCACCCAACTACGGTTAAATAACCGTTCACAACACTCCCCCTTATCCAGCCATAGGTGTGGACTCTGCTCGTGAATGCTTCAGGATTCTGAGCATAGAAGAGTCTCACATGGGGTGGATACTTCAGGATCCTGAGTTGGTGAGATTTGCCTCGTTAAAACCTTTAGCTATGGAAAACCCAGTGGGAAAAACCATAGTTAAGGAAAAAGAGTGCAAACGCTCTTTAACTCCCCCTGATTTGTACAAGTGACTCTGCTAATGAATACTTCTGGATTCTGAGTGTCACAGAGGGGTGGATACTTCGGGATCCAGAGTTGATTTGATTTGCCTCGTTAAAACCTTTGGCTATGGAAAACCCAGTGGGAAAAACCATAGCTAAGGGAAAAGATTACAAATTCCCTCAACTCCCCCTGATCAGTAAAAGCTCTTAGGCTTTCAGATCTCTTAGGCTTATCTCATCACTCCTATTTACAATATTCCGAAAATGTACACAGATTACAAATTTTATCACCATCAAGCAGCTGCTGAATCCAGAAACTCTGGAGAGGTGTGCTAAGTTTCGTCGCCTCTGATGTGGTCTTCAGACTATATGGTCAGCTCCACAGAACCAGCCTCTATCCCAGTCGTCACTGGGATGTGATGTACCACCAGGCGCCCTTAAATACACCATTGGTGTGATTCTGGAATGGTGAGGATCTCGGAATGATAGGATGATGTTGCCTTCATAAGTTGCTTTGCATATTTGCAGTAGATGGTCATCCCACTGTTGGTACCTGTTCTGTGATTTCTCAGTATAGGGACCGGACCTGTAACCTGCATTCGCATAAACATTGGAGGATGCTACTACATTTTGTAAGTCCAAATATTTCGACCCTTGGAGGAAGTGCAGAAGGCTTAACTCCGGTCTAATGGCCCTTTTTAGGTGTCAACTATCTCTGGCTGATGAGTTTACTGCAATTGCTATATCGGGACGCATGCAGTTAGCCAGGAGTGCCTGATTGCACTTAGGTAAGGGACTTTGGGACCAGTTATATCCTCCCCCTCTTCCAGCGATCGGAAGGGTTCTTTTTGTACATCCAGTAAGTGTACCACCGTAGGTGTACTTTGGATGATAATGGTCCTTTTAATTTCTCCAACGCACTTCTGGGCGTTTGTAACAGGATTCTATGAGCCATGACTTTATATTTGCCTAGGTCTTTTTATTTCATGTTTAAAAGTCAGGCTTGTTCATATAGTTCGGTTTTCTCTTCAGGAGATCTGGTGAGATTTTAGGTGTCTCCAACTATGATCTCTAATCCTGTTCTTTGCACAGATGCAAAGACAACCTTCAGTAGGAATCACTGACTTGTCAAATGATTCTCTTGGTTGTACATTTATTTATTATATTTATTGTTTTTCTTCATTTGAATAGACGTCCCGAAGTCTATTCAGGCATTTTTAAGGAAATGTGAAAATTATCTTTACCAGATATCCACGAAGGTATGCTGTCACAACATCCAATAATAGCATATCCATAATTTTCCTTCGCCAAATCGTAAGGTATTCGCTTTTGATAACTTAGGGAGACTGATGCATCATTTATGAGACATGCTCATTTGAATTTGTTCGATCCCTAGTTTCAGCGAAATTTTCCTTGCGCTATAGGTTGTACCTTATAGCATACGATTTTGTATTTATTTTTCTTATGTGTGCAATACTTTGTTTTATCCACAGGTTTGACACCTTTTTGGTGTCAGGACTTCATGTCCGAACATTTCACGTTTCATAAGTGAGTCCAGCTCATCTTTTATTGCCACGTTCCACATTTTTGGCCAATCTCTACGTTTGCCTTCTAGCAACGGAGTGTGGAACGATAATTTACAAACATCATCGCTTTTGCGATGTATATGGTAATATGGTACGTGAATACATTTGTCGACAATTTATGTTCTATCTGTCCAACACCTCCCCAGTACGTACAACATTTACTTAATTTCACTTTTTCCCGGCAATTCCTATGCAGTGGATTCCGGGAAAGGTGAGGGTGTGGACAGGAGCTCATTGACCTGTGGTAGTATTATCTTAAGGTCTCCAGGAGTTTCTGTCCTTGGATCTTGGTGGTCTGCCTCTTTTCTGTTAAGGATCAGCCACTTCTGTTGCTGGTGGATTGCATCCATTCTCAGGGATGTCAATCCTAGCTGGAGTTTTTGCAGCAGGGATGTGTGATCTGACACTCTTCTGGTTGTCAATAAATGATTCCGGTAATTGGTGAACAGTGTTCTGTATGTGGAGGATCTTCGGGATCTCTTCTACACATTGTATTGTTACCGGATCATAGTGGGCCAAACTTTTTGTATCCCACGTTATAATTTGCTTCGCACCAGATTTTCCAGTATCTGGGCCTATTTTGGGGAAACTCGTCTCATCGAATCACAGTCTTCAAGATGTGCCTTAAATACGTCCCCCGTTTGGGGTTCTAGGTGTCTTTTTATTGAGGGTGAGTCAAACCCTTCATAGATACCTAGGCGACGTTGAGGACCCATTTTTGTCCTCTGTGTTGGTGCGATGGGGATTTAAACTGCGAACCGAAGATTCTCCGAAGAGAAATGTTCGGTGGCATTCCATATGCAAGTTGCATTGGAGACTCTGACCTCCAGAGGGTCTTATTTTTATTTACGATGCAGCATGCAGAATTTGCATGTCCCCATGCATCCATATGCAATCGGGATTTAATGGACGTTCAATCTATTGGAGTCTACTTTTCAGTAACTCTGCCGACCCATTTTGGGTATGAACATACGGCACTTGTATGTTCATTTTCTATTCTCGTTGCTTGGCAGTACACTTGAAATGACTGCGAGGTATATTTCCCAACATTAACCGGACTTATTTTCTATATTTTATTGTCTGGGAAATGTGCCCGCAACATTTTTATTTTTGTGCCAATAGCTTTGGAAAAGCTAAGTTGCAGGTCTGTAGTAGGCACACATACGAATATACTGAGGATGCTTTTATCAGTACAATAAAGTACCGAAATAGCCCACTAGGGGTGGTGGATTTTATCCACATCTATCTCCTTGTATTCTTTTTTTTTGAGGAAGTGTGGAGATTCTTTATTCAACTTTTTGTGGAGATGGCCTTGCAATTAATTTTTCCCTTATCACAAGGGATGCGAGGGAATTCTCACTTCTGAAGAATCTTCTGGTTCTTCAAGTCATACCCATGGGATGAGATGCAGTGCATCATCACAAATCCAGGGTGGCCAAGTCCATCATGCGAGAGTAAAAACTAGGCTGATGTCGGGCACTTCAGGTGCTCCGTTTAATTCCGCTTCCTTTCTTCGAATCTTCGTATGGTAGAGGCCTCTAAGGCTCTCAAAACGTTCAAGTATGGATTTTACTCCTTTATCTTGAGACGTTGCATACGATAATTTTTTCATTTACATTTGCTGTTTCCAAATGGAATCCGTTGAAACGGATGTCCTTGAAACTTAGAAAGTTTCTTTTGGAATTCGGAGGGGTTAGTGCATCCTCTATTTTTGTGACGTTTGGGGGCAACAGTGTTGCATTCCCTGGATCTTCAATATGGCCCTGATATTGGGCTTTGTATTGAAAAAATCGTACGTGTTTATTATCTACTAATCATTTATGAGAGCAGTTTCAAAAGATGAAACGTATATGCACATGCATATTCAGATAAACATTTTCATTCTAAAACAAATCACATAATTCAAATGCTCTCATAAATTATTCTTAAAACAGCTTGCTAAGATAAAAATAGTGGCTAATCAAGCATGTCATCATTTTCGAAGTTGTCAGCTGTAAACTTGACTGGAGCATCAGAGGTTATCCGGTTTGTTTCAGCTTTATTGTTCTTGTTCTCTTTATACAAATCCTGGAGATGCTGCAGAGTTCGGCACACTCTGGACCAGTGGCCTTTTATGCCACAATTATGGCACTGGTCTTCCCATTTCCTCTTGGGTGGGGGTGCATAATTTTTGTCATTTCTGTGCCATGTGAACTTTCGCTTACTTTCATTATTTCGCTGCTGTTGTACATTGCCCTTGGCATTTTTCTGTTGACCCCCCTTCTGTGGTCTTTCTTTTCTTTTATTATCTCTCTTATTTTTGAAGGAAGAGGAATAGTGAGCTTCTGGTAGGGGGGCAGTGCCGGAGGGCGCATATTGTGAGTGGCGAGAAGAAGCTCTCTGTTTTACTCGTCCATGAGTAAACATGACAGCAGCTCAGAATACTTGGTGAACTTGCGTTCACGGTATTGCTGTATGAGTATCACATCTTTTTCATGGAAGGACGTATACGTCTTTTCCAGCATGCGATTTTCTGAGACTTTCTCACCACACAACTTCAGGCGTGAGTTGATGCTAAAAAGTGCCGAGTTGTATTCAGCAATGGACTTTAAGTCCTGCAGTCTCAGGTTCTCTCACTCGTATCGTGCCCATGGGAGTATACCATCTTTCTGATGTTTATACCTGTCCTCAAGGGCAGTCCATAGCTCAAGTGGATCTTCGACCATAAGGTATTCAGCCTTTAAGGTCTTGTCCACATGGCGGCGAATATAGATGATGGCTTGCGCCTTCTCTATATCGCTAACATTTTCTTTTTCAGTCACAGCAGAGATGAGGGACTTTGCCCGCAGGTGAAACTTTACATCTAGCTGCCAGCTTAGATAGTTTCTACCTGATGCTTCCAGTACTTCGAAATCAATGCTTGCAATATTAGCCATTTATCTAGCAGAGCACAAACATGCATGAATTAATAATTAATCAGAGAAAACATTTTCATGCGGAGGCAATATTTAACGAAAAACTAAATGTGTGGATCGGCCAGTCCCACAAGAAAGAGTCCAAAAAAAGTCCACAGTCCAAATTATACAAATTTGCAGCTTAAAGAAAATGAAAATACAACTTTGGAAACCCCGTGGGTCCCATATGATATCTCCATCTTCAAGCGTGGCCTCCGTCTCCATGGAAGTTGGTCTTCTTTCTTTGACATTTACATAAATTCCTCACTACAATTTCTCTCAAAAATAAAAGAAAAGTGCGGGAAATAAACTGTGGGACTAAACGGCCGATCCAAAAACCACATTTAGCAATGCAGAAATATTGTGCTCATCAACATTTTCATAACACATTTTCATCACAGGCATCACATGCATTTAATATTCGCAGAGATGGATAAATAATTTAAACACTTAATAATTATTGGACCACTGGGCAACGTCATACACCGTTAGGTTAGGTTACTAACGGCAGAGCGGTCGCAGGATCTTCCTAATTATTAAGTTTTAAATACAATGCACAACCACGCATATAATATCCAACAGAATATACCACAGATGCAAAGCATGTAAATATGATTTTTGCAGAAAAAATCATTACAATGCAAAGGTTGTAAAGTAAATGGGTTTAATCAATTAAATTGATTAAGAGCCCAGAATAAACATTTTCTTTGTCAGAGGAAAAATTTTCCCTCTTCATCCCAAAAGCCCCCCAAAAGTCCCCAAATAGTCCTTTCCTGTCCGATATTTGTCCAGTGGTTTACAGTGATTTTTCACGAATATTTTGCCTTTGAATCCCCATTTCAAATTAATTTTTAGGCTAACAAGTTGCCTTTTGAGACGAGTTTATAGCCCTTTGCCTCCCCCATTTTTTTTCAGATAAACCAGCCTGCGGGCCTGAAGCCCGCAGTCGACCTATGGGCTTCAGGCCCATAGGCTTTTCTTTTCTTTTTTTTCTTTTCTTTTTTTTTGAAATCTGTGGGCCTGAAGCCCACAACAGGTCTGTGGGCTTCAGGCCCACAGACTCTGTTTTTTTTTGAATTCTGTGGGCATGAAGCCCACAGATCTGCTGTGGGATTCAGGCCCACAGATCTGTTTTAAAGGGTTTTGCATGGGGGCGCCGTTGCCGCCGCCGCCGCCGCCGCCGCCCCCCTGCAGAGGGGGCGCGGCGGGGGCCGCCGCCCCCCTCTGCGGGGGGGAGCGGCGGGGGCCGCACCCCCCACAAAGGGGGGCGCGGCCAGGCCCCCCCGCAGAGGGGGACGCGGCTAGGGGGCCGCCGCCCCCCTCTGCGGGGGGGAGCGGCGGGCGCGGGGCCGCCCCCCCTGCAGAGGGGGGTGCGGCCTCAGGGGCGACTGCCCCCCTGCAGGGGGGAGCGGCGGCGGCCGCCCCCCTGCAGGGGAGGGCGGCGGCAGGGGCCGTCGTCCCCCCCTTGCAGGGGGGTGCGGCGGCTGCTGCCCCCCTATGGGGGGGACGGCGTGGGCGGGGGGGGGGGGGGGCGGCGGCGAGGCCGTCGGCGGGGTTGATTTAGGGTTTGGTTTAAAAATCCAAAACCCCTAAAAAATTGATTTTTGGGATGAAAAATCCGTCGTTTTCAAGGCGACGATGAATCCCCATGACGATCTTGCGAGATCTAGGGGAGGGGCAATCATACGTATGATTAAAAACATTGTTTTTAGAGTTTTTACCTCTATATCTGTCCTCCAGATATAGCGACGTTTGCTCGAAGCCCTACGCGGATGACGACGCTCGATTGAGGAAGCCTTGTACCGCGCTCGTGGATCTCCCGCCTTCGCCTTCGCAACGAACGGAAAAAATTTTGTGGAAAAGGAAAATTTAGAGGCTCGTGTTGATAACGTGTTATGAATCAACTACTGGGGGAGGAGCCCCCAGCTCTTTATTTATAGGCAATTGGAGGAATACAGATATGGGCTTATAATGATATGGGCCTATCTCTAGGATAGCCCAGAATCTCACCCAACTACGGTTAAATAACCGTTCACAACACATGGCAAAATTTCCGTAACACAGACTATGTTCCAAAACAGTCAGTTTTTATAGCAACACAGGCAAAAATAATACCAGCCAAATTTCCAGAACACAGATGTTTAATGCAAAATTTCCAGAACAAAGTCAATTTTATAGCAAAATTTCCACGCAAGCATCTCAATAACAACACAGAAAACAAGATATACAGATACTTTGGATACATATTCAGGATATGTTGCATCTCAAACAACAGAAAACAAAATACAAGTTTCATGCTAGAAGGAAGGTTCCATCTCCAACAAAATACAAGTTTCATACAAGTTTCATGTAACATATTCAGGATATGTTACATCTCCAACAACAGAAAACAGATTCAGGCTATGTTCCATCTCAATCCAATGTGTGTCTCAATCACAACTTTCTTTGAACAACATATACACATTCAGGCTAGACGGAAGGTCCTCTCTGTGTCCACTGGTGTTACTTCACAAGTCAAATCCTTTTTCACCAACGGTCCTTCCCAAGCTACAGAATAACAGAAGACAAATATCAGTCATGATTTGAACCAATATGGTATGCATCATTTCAAGAGCAGGTTGCTTGTTTCAAGAGCTCATTTTGGGTATCAGTTGATGCAAGGTTGTAGTTGAAAAGCATCTTATATAAATGAATGTTTTATGACAGGGTTTGAGTTTTTGTTACTGTTTTGGTGATGTTTCATGAAACAAAATATGCCCGCCCCTAGGTCCATTCAAACAAAGGAAGAAGGAATGTGTACGCACCATTGCTTAAAATCAAATCATAAGATTTTTACATGTCAAAGAGCATAATGTTGGAAATAATAGGCTCTCAAAAGCCTTTGTTCCATTCCCACTATTCTTTTTAGTCCAACATTGCTTGGTCAATTTGCCTTGGAGGAGTTTATTAGGGAAGTTTTAAAGGCTTGGGTTGTGCCCCAAGGGGTACGACTCTTTTGTGAAGGAGACACGACTTATATGAGTATGGGTCCACCACACGCGCACCGCCGGCCAGCCGTGGCGTGGCGCGACTTTCCTTTTTTGGACACCATGACTTTTTTAGACCTAGCACATTGATGTCTCATTCTAAATGTTGGAAACGGCTAATTGATTGCAGCATTCAAAACCTCTCATTAAAATACACAATTAATGCCTCGCTTTAATATGCAGCATTCAAAGCATATTTTAATACTCATTTATTATTTGGTCGTTTGATTTCATAACGGCTATTTTGAACTCTATTTATATCCCTCTTCATTCCTCAAGAACCACACGTGGAAAAATTGTTTCCTCCAAAAAAATTCTTCTTTGCTTCATCTCGTTCTCCTGGGTAGCTGTACTGTGCAAACTCCAAAGTGTATGGCAGCGAGTGGACGCGTCCAGAGGCTGCTGTGTTAACCTTGGGGAGCAACCGGCAACAGCGATTACCACCGAGGTCGCGCCGTAATTGCTTTCAAGGCAATGGTCATCCCACGACACAGCCTTGAATCTCTTCTGATAAGTTTTCTGCTTCTCTGTTCATCCTCGTATAGCCACGGTATTCTACCAATTTTTCCTACAATTTGAAATCAATTAATCCGGTATTATACTATGGCTAACTTTGTGGGGTTTTCCTTTTCTTTTCTCTCTCTCTCTAATGATTTTTATTGTTCTGAGGTTGATCTATCTTGGGTCTGAGACTCTGAGTGCCCTCTTCTCATTTGGGGTTGTTAAATGAATTTTGAATTTTGACTGCCAAGAGATTTTGTTTTGATAGAAGGCAGAGCAAGGAGGGCTGCTGCTGGCTTTGTTGTTGTCAACAGGAGGAAGCCGTTCCCTTCGGGATATTTCAGTGCAGGGTCGTTTCTGGTGCTCCTCTTCCTCACGGCTTCCATGCTGCTTCTTCCGCCGCCTCCGCCTCCGCCGGCGTTGCTGCTGCTCGTCCCCGTCGGGATGCTGGCGGTCCTGTTGGTGCTGGCTCTTGTGCCTTGCGATGTCCGGGACATTGCATCTTCTTACTTGTAAGCAAAGCCCTCAAAGATCTGTTTTTTAAAAATCTTCATTTTGATTGCTTAACAATGAGATGTGTTAACATGCCCGGCTCTTCGAATCACGGAGCGGATGATACCTGAAATCAATGTGACGAATCGAATTTGTGGGTTCCTTTGGGGGAAAGGGTTTTAATTTTGCTCTCCATTTTGTATGTTGGCGTTTCATTAGCAATTTGAGTTGAACATAGTATTAGGTTACATGATGGATATTGGTATTATCATATCATATAGATATAACTAAAACCCTATAGAAAATTGTTGGTTACACCCTTGGTTTTTAACACTTCGTTATACAAAAATGTTTAGCTTATATAAGCTTGTATGATCATATCATACAGTTCTTGATGTGCTTGAACTATGTATCCAACTGTGTATTCATGTCTGTCAAATAGTTTTACCATTGCCATATTCGGGTATGTATTCTAAACATGTATCAAATACATGGTGTTTGATTTCAAGATTGCACACTTTAAGACGGCTAGCTGCCGATAATCAAATACTTTGTGATTTCGATCACTGCATGCCATTTCTAGTAATCTTGCCTGGGGCATTGCTGAGTTAAGTAAAACTGTGGTCTTTGTGTGTCCTAACATCTGGATCATGTCGACTGCAGTTTATGGTAAATTCGTGACGGGGGTTGTTGTAGGCTTTGATCTTGGTTCTTTGTTAACCATAGATATTGCTTCTCAGATCCGTTTTTAATGCATTTATTGTGTTTTGCGAGAAGATTTGATTTTTTCTGCTGCGGTTCTCAATGCTTGAAGCCCTTATGAGTGATGAGTAGAGTAGTTTTTAAATTATTAAATGAGTTCTTGGGGTTTATAAGTTCTGTTTTGATCCATTGAGGCAGAGATCCGATTCAAGGGACTTATTGGCCCCTTCAAAATTTTGAGAGGGGTGCTTGGTTTAATTGCTTGCAAAACTAAAGTAAGAGTAATAAAGGATATAATTAAATAAAGATTAATCTCAAACCCCTCTTTCCTCTCTCCTTTGTATTTCTCAATCCCACAACGATTTTGGCCTCTTGATTTTCGTGCACGGCTAGGAGACTCATGACGCAGGTTGAAGTTCGGCACCCCCACGACAACGGCAGTCCACAGTTCTTCACGGCAACGAGTGGGTTTTCGTCGGTAGCAGGCAGTGAGGGGACGTCGCAGAGATCTTGGCAACACGATAGTTCGATCGATGTTGATAGTTGTAGGGAAGAGAACCACGGCAACAAGATGACGGTGGAAGGGTTTCTTGGCGACGTGAGATCTCGTGTTTTTGTATTTTTCTTTGTAGAGCTGCCGCTGCCCTTGCTTTTTCTTATCCCCTGCCGAGTTCGATAGCGCGAGGCTTTTATTGTTGTGATTAGGAGTTTTGTGGAAAAGGTCAGAAGATCTAAATGCGTGAGCATTTATTTGGATTTAAAAGAGGACCTAATTTGTTTTATAAGCTCCAAATTTGTGACTAGCATATAAAGGACCGACTTTAATGTTAAAATAGAGTAACTGCTAGAAATCTTCATTATGAATGAGATTCTTATGATTCAATTCCTTGAATCTTGTTGAGTGACTGGATTGTTTCATTGTATCTTCACTTGCTTGCTACAAATAATTGTAGAGTTAGAAGCCACGTAGTTGTCTGGATACTTTTTTGGATACAGATCTGCTCGGGTATATTGAGATTCGAGCTATTGTTTCTTCTAGTGGAATTTTGTAGCACGATCCAACATGGAATTTGAATTCTTTGTTCTTGAGTTGACAGGGCAAGAAGCTGAATGGTTACTTGTTAGCAGACGTGTCATTGTGGGGGAAAAATCTGCGGCAGTTTCCCTTCATTGTGATTCTCAAGCAGCCATTGGAGTTGCTAAAAACAGTGTCTATAACGAGAGGAAAAGACACATACGTATCAGACACGGTGTGGTTAAACAACTCCTGAAAAAATGGGGTAATTTCTTTAGGATATGTGAGGTCCGAAAGAAATCTTGCAGATCCACTAACCAAAGGGTTGCCAAGGAAAGTGGTTCTTGATTCGTCGAGGGGGGATGGTGCTAAAGCCCATGAGTTAAGATAATATGGTTGATACCCAGTGTGGTCTAACGAAGCATATGATTCTTAACATACACTACATTTCCATCCCTATGACATGTGGTAGTGTTTTTAAATCCATAGCCAAGCTTTGGTGGTGCTATTGAGAAGCACTTGATGGATTCACTTTGAGATAAGTTCATAACCAGTTTTGGTGGTGCTATAGAGAAGCACTTGATGAACTCATATCTGTTGAGAGGTTGAGCAATATGCTCTTAATGGTTCCATACTCTTTATGATGGTGCTATAGAGAAGCACTTAATGGACCACCTACGTGGGTGTGAAGGTTTGGCCCCCTTCTATGAAAGACAAGGGCAGTCTTTCTAGAACACTCATGAGACACAAGGTGTGCGCATGGCCTTAAAGCGCTTGATTTGTATCGCGGAGTTTGCACATACTCAAGGTTCAATACGTGTTGTGGGGGTCTCAACCGAACTCTAATGAGTTCAAGAGAAATTCACTCATTAGTAAGTAAGTTGTTGCCTCACTTCACTACGTATCAATTCAATCGAAAGACATTGATACTTAAGTATATATCCTTTCTTTACCCAGGATTCTTTGTTTCTTTTCTCGAGCCATCAGTGGGGGATTGTTGGAAATAATATGCTCTCAAAAGCCTTTGTTTCATTCCCACTATTATTTTTAGTCCCACATTGCTTGGGTAATTTGCCTTGGAAGAGTTTATTAGGGAAGTTGTAAAGGCTTGGGTTGTGCCCCAAGGGGTATGACTCTTTTGTGAAGGGGACATGACTTATATGAGTATGGGTCCACCACACGCGCACCACCGGCCAGCCGTGGCGTGGCGCGACTTTCCTTTTTTGGACGACATGACTTTCCCTTTTTAGACCTAGCACATTGATGTCTCATTCTAAATGTTGGAAACGGCTAATTGATTGCAGCATTCAAAACCTCTCATTAAAATACGCGATTAATGCCTCGCTTTAATACGCAGCATTCAAAGCCTATTTTAATACTCATTTATTATTTGGCCGTTTGATTTCATAACGGCTATTTTGAACTCTATTTATATCCCTCTTCATTCCTCAAGAACCACACGCGGAAAAATTGTTTCCTCCAAAAAACTCTTCTTTGCTTCATCCCGTTCTCCTGGGTAGATGTACTGTTCAAACTCCAAAGTGTCTGGCCGCGAGTGGACGCGTCCAAAGGCTGCTGTGTTAACTTTAGGGAGCAACCGGCAACAACGATTACCACCGAGGTCACGCCGTAATTGCTTTCAAGGCAGTGGTCATCCCACGACACAACCTTGAATCTCTTCTGATAAGTTTTCTGCTTCTCTGTTCATCCTCGTATAGCCATGGTATTCTACCAATTTTTCCTACACATAACATACCTATAATAGACATTAGAAGAGCATAAATACATTGACTTTCCAAAAAATTCATCGCTCGCGCAAGAGAGATAATATTATCTGGAAAAATAATAAATTATTTAGTCGCACATACCTCATTAAATAACAATTCATTTTCCTTTTTGTGCACACAAACACAAGGACATACAATTGTAATAGTAGGGTATAATCATACACATAATATCATCCCATATAAATTAAGCACATAATTGCAGATTGTTCAAAGTTTAAAAATGGTTGAATGTTCAACTTAGTTTATTCCAATCCAAAGAATAATTCATGTTCAGAAACATGCATATCTTAAGATGCAAGTATAATGGCATACAAAATGGTTAAAACTGTTGAACGAGTCTTCCGAAGCTCCCGCAACTATCTACCTACTTACCTATTCTTTAGCATGAATATTCTGTATCATAACTATCTACCTACTTACCTACTTACCTAGTCTGATCATAATCCCATATATGTAGGGATATTCTGTATCAATTATGATCACAATCCCATATATGTAGGATTAGTTGTTATGAATCTCATGTATATATACTTCCAGTATTATCAATACAAATACACGGTTCTACCAAATCTTCTAATATGGTATCAGAGCAATATTGATCAACAATATTGCCCTCTTCCTCTCCTATTTTCTTGCTGCAAAATCATGCTGCCCGCTGCTCTCATTCAACTGCAAAACACAAGCAGTTCTTCATTTTTTTTGTCAATTCATCATGGCTGATCAAATTCTCAACCTTGATCAAAATCTCAACACCTCTTCACCAGTGACCACATCCAATCTTTACGATGTTCATCACTCGGAAAGTCCTTCCATTGTCCTCGTTACGCCTCTTCTAACAGGTGACAATTATGGTACGTGGAGTCGAGTAATAGCCATGGCTTTACAAGCTAAGAATAAATATGGCTTCGTCGATGGAACCTTGTCGAGACCTGATTCTCAAAGTGACATTCTCAACTTTGAACGTTGTAATGATTTGGTAAGCAATTGGATTCTAAATTCAGTTTCTCCTCAGATTCGGCCAAGTATTCTCTATTCCGAGAACGCTGCTCAAATTTGGCTCGACCTCAAAGATCGATTCTCTCAGTCAAACGCGCCGAAAATTTACCAACTGAAAAGGTCCATCTCCAATCTAAAACAGGAGGGTATGAATGTTTCTTCATATTTTTACCCAACTGAAATCTCTTTGGGATGAATTAAACAGCATCATCGTCCTATCTCCATGCATTTGTGCCAATTCGAAATCCATCATGGAGAAAATGAATCAAGATCAAGCTATGGAATTCCTACAAGGACTTCACGATAACTTCTCTTCGGTACGGCGACAAATCCTTCTCATGGAACCTTTTCCTTCTATCCAACGGATATATAATTTGGTGCGTCAAGAAGAAAAGCAACAAGAGCTTGACATACACATTCCAATTGTGGAATCTACTACCCTCAACACTTCCAGGAATTCAACATGGAATGATCGGCACACCGTCACTCCCCAATCTAATCGCCCAACTGGAAAGCGACCGCGTCCTTTCTGCGACCACTGCAATCGCCACGGTCACACCCGAGCCACTTGTTATCAGCTGCACGGATTTCTCGAAGGCCAAGTGAAGCGTCCAACACCTCAACGTAATCCTCCGGTGGCAACAAATAATCATATCACCACTGAGCAGTACAAGTTAATGGCTCTCCTCGCGAATGAAACTTCAGTTGGTAATTCTGCACATTTAGCAGGTAATATTTTCTTCTCTGGACATTTAGTAGATAAAGTTCTAACTTGTGCATCTTCTTCTTGGATTATTGATTCTGGCGCATCAAATCACATATGCATATCACTTGCATTATTCTCATCTTATTATGCATTGCAAAATCATTTATCAGTTCAAATGCCCGATGGATCTTGGCATCAATAACTCAATATTGGAGTTATCAAACATTCTCCAAATCTCATTCTCAAAGAAGTATTTTATATTCCATCTTTCAAATTTAATTTATTATCCGTCTCCCAGATAACTCGACATATTGATTGTGTAGTCACATTTTTTCATCCTCACTGCCTATTTCAGGACCGTTCCTCGAAGGCGAAGATTGGTCGGGGTAGTTTGCAAAATGGACTTTTCTATCTGGATGATGTTCCTGCTTTAAATAATGCATTTTCTTTCAAAGAATGTAATAACTTTGACTTATGGCATTCATGCCTTGGTCATCCCGGGTTTTCTCGTTTTAAATTCCTTGTAAGCAATTTTCCTGATATTGTTTCAAATAAGAATTTTACTTGTGATATTTGTCCACAAGCTAAGCAATCTCGTCAATCATTTTCTAACAGTAGTTCTCGTTGTTCTAAATGTTTTGAATTGATTCATATAGACATATGGGGACCTTTTTCTGTTCCATCTCTGAATGGATCTCGCTATTTTTTAACTATTGTCGATGATTATTCGCGATGTACCTGGATATATCTCATGAAAAATAAGTCTGACACTTTTCGCATGATTATCCATTTCTTTAATCAAATTAATAGACAATTTAATAGCAGCATTTCCAAAATCAACACTGGAAACGGTGGCATATTCCTTCCGCAACTCCAAATCATTCGCTCAGACAATGGAGCTGAATTTCTTTGCGCCAAATTTCAAAATTGGTGTTCTACTCATGGCATTATTCATCAACGTAGTTGTGTTGCCACACCCCAACAAAATGGGATCGTTGAACGTAAGCATCGCCATCTTCTCGATGTTGCTCGAGCCTTGCGCTTTCAAAGTCGTCTTCCTCTCCCATTCTGGGGAGAGTGTATTCGTACTGCTGCCTTTCTTATAAATAAATTACCAGCAAAGGTTCTTAATTTTAAATCTCCTCATGAAATATTATTTGGCACATCTCCATCATATTCTTCACTCCGAGTTTTTGGATGTTTGTGTTTCGCCAAAAATATGTATATTTGACATAAGTTTGATTCTCAGGCCAAACCTGGCATCTTCGTAGGCTACTCTTTTGGTCAAAAAGGATATCGAATTTATGATCCATCTACTCGTCACATTTATGTCTCTCACGATGTTGTTTTTCATGAATCACACTTCCCTTATAGTAACACATCGCCAACTCCTCATTCGACTCCTCCACAGATAAGCATCATTCCTTTAAATGATGACCAAATGGATCCTGTCATTCCCTCGAACTCTTCTCAAATCGATCCTCCTATTCAACCACCATCTCCTGTGCAGGCTACTATTGACTCCCCTCGGGAATTGGGTCCAACTTCTTCTCCTGTGCCTATCACTACTGATTCTACCTCCTCAAGATCCGTACGACCTTCATGAGTTCGACGTCCTCCACCTCGCTTAAGTGACTTCATATGCTCAAATGTCTTCCCATCTACTCAATTTCCCCTTTCCAACCACTTCTCTTTAAACACATTGAGTTCCTCTCATCATGATTTTGTATCCACGATCATTGATCACACTGAACTACAAACTTATTCTCAAGCGGTTAAGTCGTCTCACTGGCGTACTGCCATGTCATATGAAATTCAAGCTCTTGAGCGTAATCATACTTGGTTCTTTGCCCCTTACCTCCTGGCAAATTACCCATCGGTTGTAAATGGGTTTACAAGATCAAATATAATTCCGATGGATCTATTGAGCGTTATAAAGCACGTCTCGTTGCAAAAGGATACAATCAAATTGAAGGGATTGATTATCATGATACGTTTGCACCTGTTGCCAAACTTGTTACTGTTCGCCTACTCCTTTCCATCGCCGCGATTCATGGATGGTCCCTTCACCAACTTGATGTCAATAATGCTTTTCTCCAAGGCGACCTTCATGAAGAAGTTTACATGAAACTTCCTCCAGGTTCTCATCATAAGTATGATAATCATGTTTGTAAACTACACAAATCTCTGTATGGACTCAAATAGGCCTCCCGTCAATGGTTTTCGAAATTTTCTTCCACTCTAATATCACGTGGATTCCATCAGTCTACCTCAGATTACAGTCTTTTTACATATATCAAGGGTAAAATTTCTGTATTTGTCCTTATTTATGTTGATGACATTATTATCACTGGAAACAATCTCGCGGTCATCCATAAAACTAAACAATTTCTTGCCAGTTCTTTTTCCATTAAGGATCTAGGCACTCTCCGATACTTTCTTGGTATTGAAGTCTCTCGCTCCAACAAAGGTATCTTTTTATGTCGACGTAAATACACTCTTGACATTCTCTCTGATTCAGGACAACTAGGTTGTCGTCCATCATTTTTTCCTATGGAACAAAACCTTCATTTACTTCCAGATGATGGTACACCACTTCTCGACCCCTCTATTTATCGTCGTCTTGTGGGTCGTCTTCTCTATTTGTCTGTCACTCGGCCTGATATTCAGTATGTCGTTAATACTCTTAGCCAATTCATGCAAAATCCATGTTCAACTCACCTCGATGCAGCTCATCGAGTTCTCTGCTACCTAAAAGGTTCTGTTGGTAAGGGCATACTACTATCAGCTACTAGTTGTTTTTCTCTAGTTGGTTTTGCTAATTCTGATTGGGCCGGATGCCCCATTACCCGTCATTCTACCACTGGATACATCACAATGCTTGGCTCTAGTCCTATTTCATGGAAGACTAAGAAACAACCCACTGTTTCACGTTCTTCCGTCGAGGCCGAATATCGATCTCTTGCAACTCTCACTGCGGAGATACAATGGCTCAAGTATCTTCTTTGCGACCTTGGCTTCCCTCCTCAACAACTAATCACTGTTTATTGTGACAACCAAGCTGCCCTTCACATTGCCAGCAACCCGATTTTTCATGAGCGTACAAAACACATTGAACTTGATTGCCACTTCGTCCGTGAAAAAATTATTTCCGGCCTTATCTCCGCCGGCTACTTACTTCTTCTGACCAACTTGCTGATATATTTACAAAGCCGCTTGGCGCAGATGATTTTCATCGCATTATTTCCAAGTTGGGCGTGCTCGACATATCTCTCCCGACTCGAACTTGACGGGGGGTGTTGAACGAGTCTTCCAAAGCTCCCGCAACTATCTACCTACTTGCCTATTCTTTAGCATGAATATTCTGTATCATAACTATCTACCTACTTACCTACTTACCTAGTCTGATCACAATCTCATATATGTAGGGATATTCTGTATCAATTATGATCACAATCCCATATATGTAGGATTAGTTGTTATGAATCTCATGTATATATACTTCCAGTATTATCAATACAAATACACGGTTCTACCAAATCTTCTAATAAAAACCACGAAGAAAATAGCAAACAGAATGGTTAATTAAAGCTCAGCATCTTCGCCATTGATCCGAGTCATCTTCATTGCTTGAACAATGTGTAAATGCACGTTGTCAAGGTTCTTGGACGATGGCATTGATAGGAATGATAAATATGACAATGATGTCCATGATCCCCCCCCCCCCCCCCCAAAAAAAAAAAAAAAAAAACACACACACACACACACAAAACCAAAGAGTCTTGTTGAGGAGCCATTGAATTAAAAATAAAATTTTCTATTCTCAGTGATGTGGAGATCGAAACAGCAAGCCTCTTGAATGCCTCTTGTCTAAAGGTTCATGGAAGATTCAAGACATCATACCTCACACCGGGAGTCTTGTATGGAGTTGTGTTTTTGGTGATGATGGATGTAGGATATGGATGGGAGAAGCAAGTAAAACTCAGTCTCAAGCTGCCAAATGGAGCCGTAAAACTACATGAAGAAAGCTTACTGGAATTGCCAAAAGGGAATTGGAGTTTTCATTGTATGAATACGAAGGAGGGCAGTGGGAGCGGGGTCTTGTTACTGAAGGAGCCATTATCCGGCCAAAGAAGTGATCACGTTGAACTCTTTTTAAACGTTCATGCATATCAGAATGCATATCAGAAGCTCTCTTGATTTTGGTGTTTTCTATATGAAATGCCAATCTATGCATATCAGAAGCTCTCTTGATTTTGGTGTTTTCTATATGAAATGCCAATCTATGCCTAAATAAAAGACTCATCGTGAATTTTAATTTGCAATGTTGTTCCTCTTATATTTTACTTCATCGTTTTTGGATGTCGTAGATTCTTTACAAACAACGTAAGCATGGCCAAAGCACTGCAACTTTTGTAATAGATGTCAAGTGAACAGCGGAGGTGGGCAAGCATTAAGGCCATGCAGCAGTGGATCAGCGGAGGTGGGCGCATGAAGGCCATGCAGCAGTGGATCTCAATCACCAGCCTTTGGGAACCATCCTATTGCCCATAATTGACAACTAAGTTTGCGTTAGTCTCAAGCTCATGGCACGATATGGATGTGGCTAATAGGCTCGAAACTCTATATTAACTAGAGAGAGGATTAACAATATTGAAGTTATGGGTCCAAATTTAGTAAATCCAACATCCATCAACTATCTTGCTTGATATGTAACCAACTCGCTCTCTAATTAATTCATAACACTATCCCTCTTTGCGTTCTAATTTTCTCACTCGCTGCTCACGGATGTCAAAACAATTTCTCGGATAAAGACATTAAACTCAGCAAAGAAGACAACCACCTCACAGATATCACTGAACATATTAGCAACATGCATGATGGCAGCTTCTTAAATTTATAACAATAGAGCACGGCATGCATACCTGCCAAACTTTGCCATCAAGAAAAATACTTCAATATATCCACAGCAACCATTAGATTAATAACCTCCTCTATATTCTCACCATCTCAAAATTCTTGAACGATGGCAGCTTCTTAAATTGATGACAGGAGTTTCCAGAGCCGGCACACTTGTGACGCTTAAATCAGCAAGTTGTCCGGCTTCGTCGACCACTTTGACCAACTCGCGTCAGAGATACGGAGCAATGACACTGAGGCGCTTCTCCTCTATCAGCAGCGCCACAACCCTCAACATCAGTGTCTCTAGCAACTGGCAGGACGAGAACGGCACGGAGAGCCGCCCATAGACATCGATAGGATGAAGATGGTGGATGCGTAGGTGATCGAAAGGTGCCGGAACGATTTTTTTTCCCTTCATCGAAACCCTCGGCTGATTTTTTTTTTTTTCTTGGGGGTTGTTTTTGAGAAGGGCTGTCTGCACCCCTATACGTAGGGTGCATTACTTAATTTATCCCAAAATTAGAAAATCAATAGCCCTCTTCCTCTCCCCTCAACCTATTCTTTCCTATTTTAAGTTAATTTGGGCACAAAACACAATATGCACCCCTATCCCTCGGGGTGCAGATAGCAACTCTCTTGTTTTTTCGATCGCACAAGAAAGGAGAGAGGCTGCTGTAAGAAGTAGTGTACGAAGAGAGAGGGTTTCGAACACATCGGGTTCGTTTTCTCAGCGGCTGAAAATCTCGTGAGAAACCGCAAAGGGAATTGCTGAGGTAGAAAATATTGCGCGATTACACTGAACCGTTGGATGAGATCCAACAGCTCACGAGACTTTTCGCACGAATTCACTCATGCGATAGTGCGCAGCCGAACACTCCCATGTGTGTGTTGTCAGCGTAAGAAAATTTTCCATGTTGACTCACATATACGTCATTTTTTTATTTTTAAGATTTTTTTTGGATATTCTCTACACATTATAGATGATTATCGTTCCAAAAATCAAGTGAATGTAACGCTTTTTGACACTCGATCTAACAGTTGCAAATTCAATAGAACTTCTCGCAACGAGTAAATCGATGGTCAAATCACATTATGGTTCATCTACCTTTGGGTTTTTAGAATGTGTAAACCAACCAAAAAAATTCAATTTTTTTGGATTTTTGGATGATGATGGCGTAGAAAATTTCCTACGCTATATTAGCATGTATCCATTAAACCCATCTACATCCATTAAGTACATGTGTGCTCATAAACAAACTAATACAGACACAAAGAACATGATATGAAAGTAAAAGGAACAAAATATAAGGAAATATGTATGAAAGAGCATATTATAGAAATTAACTAACAATTTAAACATTTACTGTAAGTATTTATAACTTCTACCAACATGTGATAAATTAAGCCTAATAGAAATAAAATCTGAAAAATTTAACAGGCATTAACTAAGCCGTAAAGGCTACAAATTTTTTATCCGTAATAATAACGTGTTAGGATCTTCATAAAATACATATTTATGTGTTAGGATCGTCACATAACCAGTTTCCATAGAACTAAGCCTAATAGAAATAAAATCTAAAAAATTTAACAGGCATTAACTTAAGCCGAAAGAAGGCTATAAAATTTTTATATGTAAAAATAACGTGTTAGGATCTTCATAAAATACATATTTATGTGTTAGGATCGTCACATAACCAGTTTCCATAGAACTAAGCCTAATAGAAATAAAACCTAAAAAATTTAACAGACATTAACTTAAGCCGAAAGAAGGCTATAAAATTTTTATATGTAAAAATAACGTGTTAGGGTCTTCATAAAATACATATTTATGTGTTAGGATCGTCACATAACCAGTTTCCATAGAACTACACAGAATTTTAAACAATTTTCTAAAAATTATTTAAAATTATTTTGACAGCATTTACACAGTGAATACATACATATTTATATCTTAGGGTTGTCACATATCAATCAAACCGAACTGAATTTTCAGGAACAATTGCGTTCCGTTTTGAAATCTATGAGCAATATGAGCATTAGCTAGAAAGGATGAAAATCCACCTATGCGGTGGTAAAAATTTTACTCTCATCACTTTTGGTTGTTTAGCATGGTTCAATTTGGTCTTCACATAATAAGACCCCAAAAAATCAAATATCTAATAAACTAATGATTTTGCATGTTCATTCATTTATCATAAATTCAATGGTTTTGCAGTAATAAAGCTTTTTGTAATAACTAGATAAATGAGCAAACACATCATATTTACTAGATTTTTGAGGTAATAGGGGTTTTATAATGAGAATATAGATTACAATGAATAGTGCTGATCGCACAAAAGTTGATGATGAATGGAATTTTTTGAAGTATCTAACTTTTTCCACGCATTTTTTTATATAAATGGTTATGATTGACTTTTTTCCCCAGACTGCACTGAACCTGAGGCTAAATTAACCCAAATTACCAAATATTTTAATGTCATGAGTTAAAACAACTTAACCTTTAAAAATTAAAATTAACCATCAACACATTTGTTGGCATAAAACTACCAAAAACGTTTTGGTTTATGAAAAATTGAAATTAAATTCTAACAGTTTTATTAATACTCCACCATACAACTAGAAAATTTTTGTTAGTTAATCTTAATTTTAAAATATTATGGTGGTTTGAGAGAATACAAAAGTGAGTAGCTCTGCGCACCCACCATTTTACTCACGTGCACATGTCACTTATTTACAAGTTTGTCGTTCAATTACATTATGCGCACATACCACTTAGTCCTCTTTTACCCTCCTCTGCCCCCCTCGCCGCGGCCCTCCGACGACGATGACAAAGACTTAGACGACAATCTACTAGGGGTTGGAATGGGCGGTGGAGAAGAGGAAAAGGAGGGCTGGGGAGGTCACTAGAGGGGACTGCGGAGGGGATGGTGGAAGAGGAAGAGGGGGGCTGGGTAGGTCGAAGGAGGGGGCTGGGCAAGAGGGAGAGGGTTGCTGGGGAGGTTAGAGGAGGGGGAGGCGGAGGGGCAGGGCTGGGGAGGTCAAAGGAGGGGAAGGCGTTGCTGCCCGCCACCCACCGTCGTTCGGCTGTTTTACTCAGCGCACACGCTCAGTGGCATTTTCAGAAATTTGGCACTAGGAGTGCGCGGTGAGTAATTTCAGTGGCAAACTTATAAATAAGAGGTATGTGCTCGGAAGTAATAGTAAACTTGTAAATAAGTGGTATGTGTGTAGAGTAAAACGGTGGGTGCACACAGTAATTCCCAAAACAAAAAATGTATAGGATAGTTTTGGTAAATTTAGCCTCGAACTAATCAACACTTACATTGGAAAATTGAGTTGAGGTAATTGCTACACGCACATACCGTTTTGCTTTGCGCGTGACTGCTTTACTTTTTTACTCTAAGCACGACCAATAAAAAATATTATTTAAGTTTTTGCTCAACGCACGACCATGAATACAAAAATTAACCATATGGCGAAACATCAGAAAATCATTTAAAAATAATTTAAAAATCAAAATTAATCCAAAAAACTTATTATATATACGTATCGACTGAAGGATAAACAAAAATGTGATAACACGAAAGTTGGCGATCGAGCAGAAAAATACTGAAATACGACGATCGAGAAAGAAAAATTTTGGAAAAACGATAATTTTTCAGAAAAATGTGATAGACCCTTCGGGTCTACACCCGCCGCATCCATGGGCCAAGTCCATAGCCGACGGCCCTAGCTTGTGCGCGCGCGCGCCTCCTTTGCCAAGGAACCCTAGTTTTTATTATAAATAGGAGGGTTAGCCGTCGCTTGTATTTTTATGCTGGATGATTGAGATTTCTCTTGAGCGTCTTAGGGTAGATTTGGATTAAACAAGTGCGGACGTCCTCTTTGGCGTCTTGGGAGGAGAATACCCCTCTTTGGTATTCAATTATCTTGTTCTTGCTATCAAATTCTATATAAAAATCGTCCCTTTTGTTAGTTCCTAACAATTTGGTATCAGAGCGTGACGATCCATGGCGGCATCGACAACGAGATCAAAGGAAAAATTCAACACCTTGGAGGAAAAGTTTATGGGAGAAATTGAGGGGTTTAAAAAATCACATGAAGAAACGATGAAGGCGATGAAGGCGTTGGCGGATTCCATCAACTTGTTGGCGGCTAATCAATCCAAGCAAGGAGAACAATTGGCGAAGCCTCTCTCCCAAGGCGAAGGAAACCCTAATTCGTCATCAAAGGCGGCTACTTTGAAGAAGGAAAAGGAAAAAGACGAGATTTTTACCCAAAATCAACCCTATTTCGTGGATGAATTGGACGAGGAAGACGTCGAGGAGCCATAAAAGGTAGACTACCGCGAGGAGGTACGGCGGAAGGCGGCGAAGAGTCAAAGGGGGGCGGCGGCCCTAGCCGCCCCTATTGGGAGCCGCGCGCCAACGAAGACACCCGGCCGAACCCCCAAAACAACCCGGGGGTTCGGCCGCTGGGGGAAAGAGGCGGGTGGCCCTCCCCCGCCTGCGGCGACTTCCGGCAATGGGGCCAGGCCCTGCCGGAGGCCGGATAGGTCCGGCGAACCCACCGGACCTCCGACAGGGCCTGCCGGCCCTGCCAGAGGCCCGGCAGGGCCTGCAGCCCCTCCGGCAAGGCCGGAGGGGCCCGCCTGACTACCGCCAAGAGCGGGAACCCCCCTGGCAGTCGCCAGGGGGTGATGCACACGGGCAGCCTATGGGGAGGGTTTTCGAGCCTCCCGGGCAGCGGACTGAGGCTAGGAAGGAGAATTTCAGGGGAGAGGACCCCCGCGGACAGCGTATGGGAGGGTTTTTCGACCCTTCGGAACGACGGCCAGTAGCGGAGGACCCATTTTACAGAGAAGGACACTGGAGGGACCATTATTATGACGGCGGGGGTGGCTACGAGGCGGAGTTCGATGATGATGCAGGTTGGGACGACTTCGATGGCCGGTGAGGAGATTACGGAGGAGGCTATGAGGGTCGCGGAGGAGTTCCACCTAGACGGTACGATACCCAGGACGAGAGGAGGCAGCATTACCGTCCGCATCACCGAGAGGAGGGGAGGCCCAAGCAGGGGCACTTTCGGGGAGAGTGCAGGGTGCGAAAGCTGACGATGCCGCTATTTTCTAGGGAGGATCCACATGCCTGGTTGTTCACAACAGAGAGATACTTCGCGACGCACCACATGACCGAGGCACAGAAGCTGGAGGCGGCAGCCGTTTGCATGGAGGGGAGAGTCTTGGGGTGGTTCCAGTGGAAGGAGAGGAGGCAGCATATCTGTAGCTGGGAGGAGCTGAAGGACCTTGTGCTGGAAAAGTTTAGAGACCCCCGTCTGGGGAACCTACACGAGCAGCTGTATGCCCTCAGGCAGGAGGGGCCTGTGCGGGAGTACATCGAGAGATTTGAGACGCTGGCGGGGCGAGTACACGGTGTGTCGGACGAGTCACTGGAGGGCACTTTCTTGAAGGGGCTGTGACCCAGCCTTTAAGCCGCAGTGAGACCCTACAAGCCCAGGGGGCTTTCAGATGTCATTGAGATGGCGCAGATGGTAGAGGACTCCCGGACTAAGGATAGGAGAGACAGTGGCAGCAACAGTGGGCAGATACAGCGGCCCACCTTGGCTATAGCAGGCGGAGCGGGGGTCACTACTGAGGCAGTTCAGGTGGGGCTTGAGAAGACGGGGGAGCAGAACAACCCACCACCGGTGGTGGGCCAATTCCGAAGGATGACCGATGCGGAGATGAGGGAGAAGAGGCAAAAAGGGCTCTGTTTCAGATGCGACGAGCGCTTCACTCCGGGACACCGCTGTGTGGATCGAAAGCTACAAGTGTTGATAGCGGAAGCAGACGAGGAATACGACGTGGAGGACGAAGAGATTAGAGGGGAGGAAGACTCCCACTCGGAGTAGCACCGCCGGTACTTACATGCACCACCTTGAGGGCAAAGTGGCTCTTTGGGGGGAGTATTGATAGACCCTTCGGGTCTACACCCACCGCATCCATGGGCCAAGCCCATAGCCGCCGGCCCTAGCTTGTGCGCGCGCGCCTCCTTTGCCAAGGAACCCTAGTTTTTATTATAAATAGGAGGGTTAGTCGTCGCTTGTATTTTTATGCTGGATGAATGATATTTCTCTCGAGCGTCTTTAGGTTAGATCTAGATTAAACGAGTGCGGACGTCCTCTTTGACGTCTTGGGAGGATAATACCCCTCTTTGGTATTCAATTATCGTGTTCTTGCCACTTTATTCTCAATAAAAATTGCATATTTTTGTTAGTTCCTAACAAAATGATATAGTGCAAGAAATTAATATAAGTTTTAAGAAAAATTTTCACTTGGAGCAAGGATTTATGGCACAAACGATAATGGAAACGATAATGAAGGCTGAAGGAAGTGTCAAGCGCACAGCAGACGACATTTTTGCATGTTGTGCACTGTTAGTAAAAAATGTAGAAGCAAAATAATTCACACTGAACAATCCAAATTTTTGACTGTTGTGCGCATGCAAAAATTTGCATGTTGTGCACGCTGGGTAAAAATTTATGAAGTGAGCAAAATTACTTACTACGTACAACAGGCAAATTTTTTTGTCTGTTGTGCGAATTGAGTAATTTTTCTCAATAGATATCTTTTTACTCACCGAACCCAACACGCACAATATTTGCCTGTTGTGTGAGGTGAGTAATTTTGCTCAATATAAAACTTTTTACTCAATGCGCACAACAGGGAAATTTTTTGCATGTTGCACAAAATGAGTAATTTTGCTTAAAATAAAACTTTTTACTCAATGAGCACACCATACAAAATTTTTGCTTGTTGTCCACATTGAGTAAATATATATTCAGGGTGCAAAATTACTCACTGCACACAACATGCAAAAAAATTCATGTTGTGCACGGTGAGTAAAAATTCATGAAATTTTACTCACTGTGCATAACAGACAGAAATTTTGCATGCTGCTCGTGGTGAGTAAAAATTTATAAAGTGAGCAAAAGTACTCACCGTGTACAAAGCAAGAATTTTTTCCCGTTGTGTACATTGAGTAATTTTGCTCATAGAAAATATTTTTACTCACAGCGCACAACAGGCAAAAATTTTGCATGTTGTGCACGTTGAGTAATTTTGCTCACAGAAAATATTTTTACTCACTGCGCACAACATGCAAATTTTTTGTGCGCAACAAGCAAGAATTTTGCATGTTGTGCACTGTGAGTAAATTTTCTCTTCATATATTTTTACTACTACTCACAGCGGGCAAAAAATTTGCCTATCTTGTGCATTGAGTAGTTTTTATATTATGCATCAAAGTAAAATGTCAATGCATCTGATATGCCAATGTTTATGTTAATGTAGCATCAATATCAGATATTTCAATTGTGAACTATACATCAATGTATTAACACCGTATCAGATATGTCAATTGTGGAATATGCTTCAATGTAGCATCAATGTATCAGATATGTAAATTCTGGACTGTGCTTCAATGTTTCATCAATGTACCAGATATGTCAATTGTGCACTGTGCATCAATGTATCATCACTGTATCAGATATGTCAATCGTGGAATATGCTTCAATGTATCATCAATATATCAGATATGTCAAATTTGGACCATGCTTCAATGTATCATCAATGTATCAGATATGTCAATTGTGGACTGTGTTTCAATGTATCATCACTGTATCAGATATGTCAAGTGTTAAGTGTGCTTCAATGTATCATCACTTAATCAGATATGTCAGTTTTGGATTATCAAATATAATAACAATGTATTGTATATAAACATGTCTGTATTCCATTTAACTACAACATAAATGCATACCAATGTACAGTAAACAACAAAGAAGATATACACCCAAAACAAAACCACATCGTTGGGGACATTTCAAGCACTATCTTATATGTATATAAACAATTAGAGAGTTAGTTCTTTAATTCTTTGCCCATATAGTGAATATTCCATACACTTTGATTGAACACTCGTATTCATCGTTTTAGCATGGAATGCTTAAGGATGCTTTGCCCTAGCTTGGAACTACAAATCATCATAGTTACTTATGGATTTAGTGCATGTGATCACAATTGTTGCCTCGTGAGGCTAATGTTTGGTGTAATGCAGTTTCTTACCATGTATGAACTATTAGTGTAGTAAGCAAGTGGATTAGGTTCTAAATCAATATGATATTGGCCACACCCATTCACAAGCTTATCATAAGTGAATGATTGAGAATTTTACTCATACATATTGGAAAAAAGAAAGGAAAAAAAGGAGAAAATGATGGATAAAATGCAACATTCTTCCAACCTCATTTAGTAGCCTGAGCCTTGTGCCTCAAGAAGCATTAAGGATTTGCGTCGAAAAATGAAGCATGGAAGAGTGCATAATAAAAATAAACTTAAAGAATTCGAGCCGTTAAGTCCGATGGGGTCATTCTTGGCCCAATACCCTAAGACCGTCATGTCTATGAGCTATTGACCCAAAGCTCGCTAAATGAATCCGTTTAAGTTCAAAAAATTGAGATACTAGAATAAAAGTGAGTATGCAATGAATGGATTTGATATTATGAGCTATTGATGAGTGAGTGTTGTGTTGGCCATGTCTTATAGGATTATCCACTTAAGCAATTGATAACCCACATATTTACATAATAGCAAGGCTTGGACTTGTATTATGTTATATACGTGTGGATTGGGATGGTGTTGTGAACCTTTGCACTACTTCATGAAAACCCTTTATATTTGTTAGACTTTGTATAGTGATGCTATTTTTAACCCATTCTATGATCATTGAAGTGAATATGTTGATATATATATTTGGTCGGAGGTGTGATTCGGTATATATATTTCATATTCTACCCCTATTTTGCTTGGTTTTGTGCATAGATGTCATGCATATTGAGTTCCATTACATGCATTTTTATGATATCATTTTATTTCAGAGCTAACTATTTATTTATGCACAACATGTGGTTTCTATGACTTAATCATGCTTAACTTATTTTGTAGGAATTTTTAGAGAATTTTGGGAGCTCAATTGATACTCCAAGGATCCAAAGAACAACGCCATATACGTTCGTGTGTTACACTCCACACGGTCGTGTGGAATGTAACACTAGCAACCCAAAGAATAAACAGTTACACGACCGTGTACGCCGTTGCACATGACCGTGTGATGATTAAAGCCAAGAAGCAGAGCAAGAGCACACGGTTGGGATCGCCCATTGACACGACAGTGCTAGGCTGTGGATGAAAAAGAACAGAAGCCAGATTTTATACCATACAGTTACACGGTCAAGTCAGACCAATACAACTGTATCGGTCCGAAGCGAAGACAATGCTCCAAAGGCATCGACACGACCATGTCAATTTGGGACACTGTCATTGATGTGTCCATATTTTACATCTTTTCATAGCATCATGCCATTGCATTTCCTGCCATATTCGCATCCAAATCCCGCATTTTACTATGATATTGCAATTCTAATGCCATATTCAAGTTTCGCAGAGTTTTGTGGATTTTCAGGGATTTTGGAGCGATTCGGGACCCATTTTGGATATGGACACATCCGGCATACCCTGGAGCCTGTTGGCGTAGCTCTACTAGAGTTCGCCGAGTTTTGGAGGCCTATGGAAGGAGTAGAGCTGACTCAACCGATTCATTTTCACCCGACTTCTCTCTCTCTTCCCATCGTTCCGTCTCCCCATTCCCTCAACCGGCCATCTACCACTCTCCCACAACTCCAGATCTCACTCTCCCCACTTCCTCCATCTCCCTCTTCATCAATCCCACTCCCATCCACCCCACTCAACCCTAAAATTCGCCCTAACCCTAACTCTACTTCCTCCATTTCGAAAATTTCTACTTTTGTTGGATCGAAGTGCCGCGGCTTCACGAATATCTCAATTGCACTGCGTGGGGTCCTCTGCGAGCAAAGAATCACTTCAATATTGAGTAAACTTGTTCCTAAGCTCTATTTTCATATTTCCATATTATCATCACTTTGCTATATTGCTGTTGTTTGTGTGCATTCATATCATCTTGCATGTTCATCACACACCCACACACTCATGGCTAAGGACAAAGACAAGGGTAATGGAATCATGAGGGAAGAGGGGCCGTCTCGCAAGAGACATAAATCTACAAGATCTCCACATGCACGTGCTCCTTAACCTCCCCGTACCCAACCCCCACCCCAACCCATCGTTCCCATTGTGGACCCACTGATGGGACCGCGGGGATACTGTTTCTTGAGTTGTGAAAACAAAGATTTTTATAATTGACTCAACGAACGGTCACACCTATCCACTAAGTTTGCACATGCCCAAACCCTGATCGATCTCGGAGTTTTCTCCGGTGTCGAGTCATTATTTGCAAATTTAGGTTGGCTAAGCTTTTTGAACTCCCACGCACCATCCTACCCCGCCCTCACACTAGAATTCCTATCTTCCCTCAAATGTGAGGCGGGGTCCATTGTCGATTTCCGCATCCGAAACCGAAACATCCGCACACACCTAAACACAATCAATAACATCTTCGGTTTCCCTATTCTAGGCGACGACGATATCCGTCCCTATGAATATCATCGCGACTTCGATGTCAATATTTTTTGGGGTCGCCTCACCCTCCACGACCGATATCTTCGAGGTAAGGCCAAGGCCTCCTCGATCATCCACCCAGTATTTCGTCTAGCCCACCACATCTTATCTAGCACTTTCTTTTTCAGGGATGAGTCAGGTACCGTGACTATCCCTTGACATTTTTATCATGTGGGCTATGACTTTCGATTTTATTCGTTGTGCTGACGGGCTTGCTTTTGAGGCCCCTCGCATACCTATTAATGGTGGCACTTGGCTTATTCACAAATTACTTGATATTAGCCACGCCGTCAAGGGCAAGTATTGTTGCGGGGGCCTCATTACCATCATTGCTTCACATCCCCCGTTCAGTATCGTTATCCCCTGAGATTTGCCTTGTGCCGCAGGATCTACATATCTAGATCTTGATGTCCTGCGGCACACTCATATGATCAAGCCTCGTGGCGACGTTCGGTTTACCTTCTACTACGGTCACCCCCTGCTCCTTACACCATTCTGCCCAACCCTGGTCGTATGTCTATCCTTCTTGTGGCAGATTGTATGTTCCCTCCTGACCCAGAGTTTTTAGGGGGGTTACTTCTTCAGTTCCCTGTCCCTGACGCACCACAACCACCGTCCCATGCCACCCACTTAGGCATGTAGGATATTCCTGCGTCTAGAGGAGACCCCGGGGCTGGTCCTAGTGGCGCCACCCCGGCTTCTGTTCCTGTTTCTTCTGAGGCTCTCACCACTTCCATTGTCCGTCTGGCCACTACTTCTGCTTTTCGTCGAGCCACCTCCGCTCGTCTCGCTCTTGAGACTGAGTTAGCTTCTCTGCACTCTGGCACATCTACCTCCACCTACTCGGACCCGTCCGCTTCCTTCCTCTCTCATCCACGTTTCCTCGCACTCGAGCGAAACGTGGCCGCCATTCTCCGCATTCTTACTCACATCCATGGTCCGCCTCCACCCACTCCTCCCCTTCACCTCCTCCATCACCTCCTCAACGATCATCTCCTCCCGCCACCACCGCTTCCATTCCCGCCACTACATCTCCACACACTATTTCTGACCCTCCACCTCCACCACCCTCCACTTCCATCATCGCATACACTCACCGCAAGAAATTGCCGGTGCACTCGAGATCACTTCCCTCACCCACTTCATTGGCCACCGTATCTCTCCCACTTACCATCATCACCACCACTCCACCCATTGTTCACACCACCACCGCACCCATCCATCCACCTCCTCCACCCCTCTACCCACTTCTCTGCACACCCATCACCTCTCCCGCCCACTCCCCTCCATCTTCTACCGAGGAGGACGAGGACAGTTCCTCTCCTGCATTTTGATTTCTATATTTTTCTTTTCCGATCTTACCCCTAGCATATTTCTGCATCACCATGATCATATCATATTGCTAGCATTGTCATGTCCAGCTGGGGGAATCGATTTTTCATGTGTGTTGTCGTGTGATTTCATTGTTGTGTGCCTGTTTATATGTGTCGTGCGGATGTGCTTTTCTATCTTTTATTTTTTATGTTTCTTTTTCCTTTTTCTTTTTATTTTTCTATTTCGTTTGTGTGTTTTTCTTGTTTTTCATTCTTTTTGTATCGGTGCGTACCCCCCATTTTCATTGCCCTCCCGTATTTACTACTATTGCATTGAGAGTAATGCAAGTTTCAGCTTGGGGGAGTCGCACTTTGTGCGTCAGTTGTGTCTTTTTCATCGTTTTTGAGTCGTTTTCATCGTGTTTTTCTTTTTCTTCTCTTCTTTTTATCTCCCTCTCCTAGAGATGACCCCATATGATGAATTGCCACAAAACTACACACACACCTAGCATGGCTACGATAATCACTTTCACTAACTCTAGGAAGCCGAGTCCTATTGCATTTCATGCTTCGTGGGTTCACTTTGCTTTTATGTGAGTCGTGTGTCGTGACTAGCTGGTGGCGTGCTTCTACTTTGTGATTTTGATTTATATACTTGTCCTTGGTTGACCCCTAGATTATCATGCTTCGATTTGAATATGTTGTATTTTCTTCTACTGTCTGCTTCTATATGCATGAATATATATATATATATATATATATATATATATATATATATATATAT
This sequence comes from Scilla litardierei, assembly GCA_030789695.1. Lineage (NCBI taxonomy): Eukaryota > Viridiplantae > Streptophyta > Magnoliopsida > Asparagales > Asparagaceae > Scilla > Scilla litardierei. The sequence goes on from CM061131.1 coordinate 46,540,711, forward strand.
ATATATATATATATATATGTATGTATGTATATATGTATGTATATGTATGTATATGTATATATATGTATATGTATGTATATGTATATATGTATATGTATATACGTATATACATATACATGTATATGTATATATGTATATGTATATACATATACACATATACATCATATATATATGTATATATGTATATGTGTACATATACCCATATACATCATATACATATATACATATATACATATATATATGATGTATATGTGTTTTTTTTGAAGGGTAAGCGTATAGTTTATTAATTCCGTAATAGATACAAATACACAGGGTTCCTTACTGGGCAGTAAACCTAATAGAGAGAGGAGAGGGCACAAGCGCCGTCACTCCCTACTATAAGTTCTACCCCCGAGCCAGAACCCCAAACTCAATCACAAAGTACAATGCCAACTAGAAGGCCAATGTAGACCAAAACATGGTCCATAGACAAAGTCCAAGCCCATCCTCCTAGCCATAATCCTTGAATCCCCAATTATTGAAAACTTCTATCTCTTCAGAAGTGGACGGGTCTTGATTGTACAAAGAAACGCGAATATCAGAAGCTATCTCTTCAAACAGAGAGACTTTATCCCTTCTAGAATCTTCAAAAATCCTTCGATTCCTTTCACGCCAGATATGCCAAACAATACCCACCAGACAGGTTCTAGCAAGAATACTCAGACATCCCTTAAGGGGGAAGGTTGAAAGTAAACACTTGCCAACCTCTAAGAGCGATTTTGAAACTTGCATTGGCACCTTCAATTTAAGTAAAGCTCTGCGCAAAATGTAGCTAGAATAGTTGCAATGGAAAAATAAGTGCTCCACAGTTTCTATCTCATTATCTGCACATAAGACACAAGCAGTAGTTGCGGTAGAAGCCCATCGGGAAAGCTTATCCATGGTAAGAAATTTTCCCCTCAAAGCCCTGAGGAGAGTAAGGGACATCTTAGGAATATGATTGGGATACCAAACTAGCTTGTGTTCAGGGAAAGCTGGGCGCTTTTTGCGAAGACCTTCCCATGCCTGCTTGAAACTAAATGACCCCCCAGGCAACCAAGACCAGCCATCAGTGCCAGGTTTTAGAGAAATACCTGCTAGAAGATGCCGCAACTGAACAATAGAGGGGTCCGATTTCCAACCATTCGGCCCCCAGTAATCCGCAACTAGGTCATGCTCGGCACCTAGAGGGACGGGGAAAGTATCCTGTAAGGGGCCGACATCAAGCCAAGGATCTTGCCAAAATTTTGTAGTCCGACCATCTCGAACCGCCCTCCGAATAAGAAGTTGCGAAACCGGGCGACTGTTAAGCAATCGCTTCCAAGAACCCGAAGCAAATGTCGATCTACTAGCCGAAAAAAACCCCATAGTTTGCCCATATTTACTCCGCATCAGATTTGCCCAAGTACAATCTGTGGTAAGGTATCTCCAGGTAAGCTTCACACCCGCTGCAACATTCAGCTCTTCAAACATACGAATTCCAACACCCCCTTCTGATTTTGGCTTACATAAGTCCTCCCATGCCCAAGCTTTAGAATTACCAAGAATGAATTTCCTACAAGCTTGCGAAATAGCTCTAATAACATTCATCGGTATGTGAAAAACTTGCATCCAGAAAGCAACCATACCATGAATCACCGTTCTGACCAACTCAATACGCCCAGAAATTGAAAGAACCGATGAGGACCAACCATTCATCTTCTTCCTGCATTTATCAACAAGCCTTCTATAGTTTGGAGTAGTAGGATACTTCAGGGATAATGGCAACCCCAAGTAGGTAGAGATGGAAGAAACTTGCTTAATACCCAGGATGTCCGCGAGGATGTCTTTATTCCTTGCCCCTTTGCTAAATAGCCCAGAGCTCTTGTCCCAGTTGACCTGGAGCCCGGTGTAATTAGAAAACTCTCCTAACAGGTTTTTGATGCCCATAAAAGATGCTTTATTTGCACGACAAAACACTAGCATGTCGTCAGCAAATAGGAGATGTGAAATTGCCCCAGAACGCCGCATAGGTATGATTTTTCGGGCAGTAACAGCTTTATCCATCAGAATAGAGAAGGCTTCCATTACAATTACAAAAAGGTAGGGGGAAAGCGGATCACCTTGACGAATTCCCCTATTACCTCCAAAGTAACCACAGGGGGTGCCATTTACCATCACCGAAAAAGTAGGTGAGGTAATGCATTCGCTAATCCACGCAATGAACCCTTCAGGAAAGCCAAGCTGACCCAAAAAATATAGAATGAAATCCCTATTCACACTGTCAAACGCCTTCCTTAAGTCCAACTTCAAACAAGCTCTCCCCCCCATAGGGTTATTGAAATCCCTGATCTGCTCATGGGCAATTAGCGTGCAGTCAGAAAGAAGCCTCCCCTTGAGAAAAGCAGCCTGATTTGGCGAAATCAGGTCATGGGCCACTGCCTTCAACCTGTTGCAGAGGATTTTGCTGATAAACTTATAGATTACGTTACAGCTGGCAATAGGCCTATAATCTCCCAGACAAGATGCATTGGAATTCTTAGGCACGAGGGTAAGGAAGGAATGATTTATCTGCTTGAGGATGGAACCAGAGTCAAAAAAAGATTTAATGGCTACAGTCACATCTTCACCCAAAAGGTCCCAGTTTCGCTGGAAAAAGAAACTGTTAAATCCATCGGGTCCTGGGGACTTATCAGGCCCAATTTGGAAAACAGCTGCCTTAATCTCCTCATTAGAGACTCTTCTTACAAGCCAAGAAGAGGATTCGCCAGTCAAAATGCGCTTTGGGACAAGATTAGAAAAGGAGCTCAAATAAGTGGTCTGATTATAAAGGTCTTTATAGAAAGCAGGGGCATCCACCTTAAGCTTCTCATACACAGTGTTGCGGCCACCATTCCCATCCACCAAATGAAATAGATTGTTACGAGCATATCTAGCTTTCATAGAGTTGTAGAAGAACTTCGTATTTCTGTCCCCAAGAGTAAGCCATTCCTGTCTACTTTTCTGTTTGAACATCTCCTCTTCCAATTTCAATGCATGGGCCAAGTCTAAAAAGAGTCCAGATTCCAAATCCTGGAGAGCACGATCAGATTGGATATTCGGGTTATTCCGGATCTCAGAGAGCTTATTTCTGCAGTTCGCCACCACCTTATCAGCTTGATGTTTCTTAGACCATTCTCTAAGAACAGGTTTTAGCTTCCTGAGTTTCTGAACAAGCCTGAACATAGGAGAACCAACTATGTGGCCGGCCCAGCTAGCCGCAATAATATCTTTATACCCTGGGCAAGAGTACCAGTAGTTATAACATTTGAATGGTTTAGGGTCAGAAGGTACCTTAGTATGGAGATGAACCACCATGGGAGAGTGATCACTGGAAGTGGCCTCAATATAGTCCACATAAGATTCAGGAAGTAAATTAATCCATTCCCTGCTACCGAAAACCCGATCGAGTCTAGCTGAAATCCGGCCATCACCAACACGGTTGTTGCACCAACTAAATTTGCATCCCGCACTTTTAATCTCAAGAAGTGAGCAATTGCTTACACAATCAGAGAAGTCCTGGATCATAGGATCATCTAAACACCTTCCACCGATCTTATCACTAGTGTAAAGCACACTATTGAAGTCCCCCCCCACCAGCCAGGGGGAGTTACTAGCCAGAATACTATCCGTCTCGAGGCTTTTCCATAACTCCTTCCTTTCAAAAATCGAATTGCGGCCATACACGCCCGTAATGACACACTTGAACCCTCCTACGTTACAGCAAGAGATGGATAAATGTTGAGCCGAAACAGCCAAGGAACAAGTGCTCCATACAGATGGGTCGAAGCCCATGAGAATGCGACCTCCTGTAGCATGGTCAAAGTTATTATAGGTACACCAGTCTTTTGGGATAATAAGCTTAATGTACTTAGAATCAGGCTTGAGCTTCGTCTCAACAAGGATCAAAGCTGAAGGACCAATCTTCTTTATTAGACACCTCAAATCCCGTCTCCGCTCCAAGTTATTCAGACCCCTGGCATTCCAAAAGAAAACAGTCATTAATTAACATTGTTTTTCCTCCCTGCCCCACTCTCCAGGAGCCGGCTACTCTTCCTAGATGCCAACAGAGATACATCATTTTTCTTCTTGGGCAGCCTCCCTGAGTCAGCAATTCGTAATTGCTCCTCCATTTCTAAGTCCCACTCAGGGTTATCAATTGCTATCTTCGCCGGGATCATATCGGCTTCATTTGGGGCCATATCGGTTTCATTGGAAAAAGCCTCCTCTAACAGAGAAGGGATGGGCCTGGGGTCCCGAAGTGGAGCAAGGCTCTCAGCAGCAACCGCAGGGGTGGCAGACAAAAGATCCACAGAGGACCGGACATTCAAGTTAGAAGGCGGGACTTCATTGGGCTGCACCGCCACAGAATTAATGCCAAATCCCACTACGACCTCAGCCTGGTGGCATGGACCACCACCCCCACATAGCGTAATCTGCTCATTCCCCCCACTCTCGCCTGGAACGTCCCGTAACGTGCCCTGCTCGACACGCTTATGCGAACTCCCCTTAGCTCCGTCTTGAGTAGCAGTTCCCATAGGTGTAGTCTTCTCGCTGATAGTAGCACAAGAATGAGAGATACCCAAACCAAATTGGGCATTCCCCCCATCATTCTCCAACAAAACCCGTTCAAGCACATGGGTGACATTATCCGGACCACGTGCAACATCTGGGGTAGCCTTAGCAGATGGCCGAACCACCTCAACGTCATCCTCTTGGATTGAAGGGAGTTCAACAGTAGATGGGCACTGTTTAACAGAATGACCGAAGCAAACGCACTTAGAACAACGAGGCGGTTCCCCCTCAACTTTAACTTCAATCGAAATAGAGGGGCCATCCTCAGTGCCCACCAAAACAGATCAGGGGATCTCATTGGCTGCATGAACCTCAACCAGACATCGCGCATACGAAATGCGCTCCTTCTTTGCAGTTAATTTATCCAAGCAAATAGGCCTACCAATGACAGAAGCAATTGAGTTAAAAATTTCGAGAGTCCACATACCTAGAGGAACCCCGTGGAGTTGAACCCAGACAGGGACAGAAGAAAGTATATCCCGCTCCAATTTTAATGCAGAGCTCCAGCGTTGCACAACCACCAATCTCCCTTCAAACATCCAAGGGCCCCCATGCAATATCCTCTCACACTCCCCCTCATCCTCAAATTTGAAACAGAAGAATCCATTTTCTCGGCTATAAATTTTAAGCCCCTTCTTCGGCTTCCAAAGTCTTTCCACCCAAGCACACATATGGCCATAGAAAGGAACGTCTCCCAGGACGTATCCCACCAGTGTTGACTTCCACTGCTCCGCTCCCCTAGCCAGGGCAGATTTGCCTACCAATGCCATGACCGTTCCGTCCTCCTTGGAGAGGGGAGCTACAAAAGTCATCCCCGTATCAGAATCGTATTTCCTGATATTGGAGCAGAACTCCGCCCACGACTGTTTCTCACCCCCCGAAGTCACTTTAAAGTCCACAGGCTGCCTAAGAGGCCTCCTATCAAACACCTTATGCGCAGCCGGATGCGATGAACCAATATGGCGATTTGGCCCGCTGTTACGGGAAGGAAGGGGTCCAACTCCGAGCCTCTTGGGGTACTTCCCGATGCCACCCAAACCAAAGAGCCCAGCCTTCTTCTTCCGACGGTCCACAACCTCCCAACCGTCTCCTGCAGCAGAACTTGCATTACCCTCTCGAGGAGGTCCACTCCCTGATCCACCGGCGTAGTCAATTGCCGATCTTCTGTGAACAGGAACCTCAGGCAAACGGACCCCATCCCGATCAAAAACAGCAGGCCGACGGGGAGGAACACAACCTTGGCCTCCCAACGCCCTCGAATCCTTAAGCACCACCCGATCAAGCTCTCCTGAAGATCGCGCCTCATCTGAGATCCGATCAAGAGCGACGTCATCACCGAGTAGGGTTTCGCACGGCGGATCTCCCGGATCGCACGGAGTCACCATCTTCTCTCTATTATGATGTATATGTGTATATGTATATACATATATATGTATATACATATACATATATACATATACATATGTATATATATAACGTATACTTCAATTCGCATGTGTCGGGATTCCACAAATAGGACTAGGATAACCCATTTAGCTTATGCTCTGATTTGCGAGAAATATCTCCTTTGCCCAAGTGTTTAGATTCCGATTTCTTTTTTGTTTTACTTGGTACAAATCCGATTGTCGTGTACCGTTCTCCCACTTGGGAGAGTACACATGTATATATCCCAAAATCCAAAAATCCAAAAAGAGAGAGAGAGAAAAGAAAAACCCAAAAAAAGAAAAGAAAAGAGAAAATAAAAAGAAAAAAATATGTATAGCCAAAAATCCAAAAAAATACAAATACCCAAAACCCAAAAAAATTCCCGTGTGAATATTTTTCCTATCTACCAAGAATAAAGGGAAGGCGAGAATTTGCACCGAGTGTTCTACTCCACAACTTCTCAACCTCCATCGTTTTCGAACACACTTGGTATAGGAACTTTCTAGAGGTTATCTAGGCAATAGTGTGTTGATCTCCTAGTCCCTAGCTGTGGAGTCCCCGACGCATGATACGCTTCAATTCTTATACTGTTCTCATGCATGCTTGAGCTATTATTCACCGCAATTTCGAATTGAATTGATACTTGGGTTTTTCCTTAGGTATGTGTATATGGAGCTTTATTGCACAATGTAGATAGTGACACCGTCTGCTAGCACACGACCACACTCACTCGCGCTTTACCGTGTGGGCCCACGACACTTGTTTGGACTCATATTCCTTGCTTTAGTGTTGTGTTTTGTTGCATGCTTGCTTAGTGTGGCGTGTTTGATTTTGTTGACCCTGATGGACGATCTAGGATTTTGTTTTCTATTTCTGTTTCTCTCTCTCTATTTTTCCCTCCGAGCTCCTACTCTCACTCGTCTTCCTCGAGGACGAGGAAGGGTTCAGCTTGGGGGATTTTGACGTGCGTTTATATTTTATATATTCACGCACGTCTTCTTCGTGATTTTCCGCCGTTTTCCGTTGTTTCATATCCGTTCTTTTGTGTTTTTTTTATCTTTTCACTTTCTCCGTGTTTTGTGTAAATGCAGTAGATTGCCAGCGTTGGGGACGTATAAAGAAGATATCATACGTCTACGGAGCAACGGGAGGAGTCACACGCGATCCAGAGGGCCAAACGTCGAAGATACCCATATTTCAGCCCTCAACCGATCGGGTGGACAGAGCCACCCGATCGGTTGATGCACGCGTATCCGACCCGGACAGGAGCTGAAGAGAAGAGCAGCTCACACGATCGGTTCGCTGATCGGGTGAGATCGATAGAGCTCCTTGTCTTTTTGCACTTAATTCCAACCGATCGGGTGACATCTCACCCGATCGGTTCATCTGTAGCCGCATTTCTCAAATTGACGAACCGACGGTGCCAACCGCTTAGCTCACATACCGATTGAAGCTTCTGAAGCCCGATGGCCTAAGCGACCGTCAGCTCACCCGATCGGTTGATGCTTCAACCGATAGGGTGGCTGTATTTCATATATATAGTTGTCCTAGGTTTTCAGAAACGAGATCCCCTTTTGTATTTTCTGTTTTTGGGACTTGTGACGGCTGGAATTTTCTCTTGTTTTGTAAGTGTTCTGATTGTCTTGAAACTTTAATATAGTATTAATATCATTGCTAGCAACTCTTTTCTATTGCCTGATTATGATTCCAACCGTTGAATTTCGTTTAAATTGCATTTTTGCCATGAGTAGTTCCCTTATCTGGGATTTTGGTGGAAACCCCTTCGTGGGTTCTCCATAGAGCGACCATAGGAATAGGATTTCGGTAGGGTTTAGGAATTTAGATGGTTATGCAGAGTGTTTCATTGTCATTGGCGGGAGAAAGACCGCCTCTGACCGTCGGGCCAAGGGGGAATAAAATTGGCGTTTGACTCCCTAGCCACAGCTCACGCCCCTAGCGTAGACATTAAATCCTAGCGCGTGGGAACGGCAGGATGAGATGTTGGGAGTAATCGTTGCGAGCTTAGTGCTCCCGGAGTCGGTCAGTGTTAATGGACATGGAAATGCCCACCGACCGAACCCGGGTAGTCCTAGCGTATCATCCTGGGCACCGACCGGAATATCGGGCCCATGGGATGCTAGGTATCACTCTTTGAGGCAACGTCTCACCACTAAACCCTAATATCCGATCGTCTTCCTATCCGTCGGTCGTAATAGAGAGCACATGATAGGGTGGAACCCGAAGTCCAGGACTCCTTTTTACATATTACATCCTTCGCATTTCCATTCTGTGACAACCTACCTATCGTTCGGGCTAGCTCACCCATCGGGTGAACCGGTTCCTTCTTGACGACAAGCACAACACACGCCTCCTTGAGTTCGACCCCCAAGCCACACTACAACACCATGCACTTGCGGTTAAAAATATTTAAATCTGGTATCCCGATCCCATTGCCTATAGTGCCAAATCTAGGGGACGTCAGCATCTCCTATGTGAAATAGCATTACCCATCGAGGGGTCCCAATAGAATGATGTGTCGCGATGCATCACCTGCGTGCGCTTACACTATCCGTCGAGGAATCCAAGAATGGCGTGTCGCGAGGCATAGCCTATATGCATAAGACCCCTCGAAGGGCCCTTGAATGATTAGGGTGGCATGCCGCAAGGCATTGCCTAGCAATTTGGATATAGAATCCATTAGTCCAATGAATACATGACTAGCAATGCGATTAATCCCACCAGGGAAACTTCTGGTGATGTTTGCCCACAAAGCACATCACTGAGTTGTCCAGATGATTGAAATGCATAGTTGAGTATGACCCCCAATGAATTCGTAACACACTTACCCTTATCCTATTGTCTCTCCCACACTTACCCCAACACAATTTAGTTTAATTTCGAATTTCACACTCTCCGACAATCAATTCGCCTTCAAAGGGTGGTTTGATTCTCCTCCTCGCTCACTCATCACCGAACCGGGGGATTTATTCTCACTTAATTATTTCCTAGCTTAGTTTAGAATTGTGATTTTGCAGACGAGCGTTGTCCATGTGGATACGATAACCAACTCACCGTGTTAATATTTCTTGACCTCCTGTGCTTGGGAGATCACAATATTTTGAGGCAAGCACATACCCATGAATGAAAATGGGATTGCCCGTGTTTGAACAGAGTGTAGTGGTGTGAGAGATGAGCAAACTTTATGTCAATCCAATTGGCAATGTAACATATTTGTGTGAATCCAAATTTATGTCAAAATTTTCAAAGTATCAAATATGTCAAGTTTGTCTCAGATATGTTAAAGTATCAGATATGTGAAAGTTTCAGCATGTCAATGTAGATAGCTATGTCGATATATCAGTATGTCAATGTAGCAGTATGTCAATGCAACAGAAATATCAATGTATCAGATATTTCAATGTATCAGATACGACAATATATTAGATATGTAAAACTAATATGTCAATGTATTATATATGTCTATGTATCATGTATCATATATACAACAAATATGATATACAACCAAAACATTGTATGGCTTGACTTCCCTGATGTCCAAAAATCCTATTCCATCGGAGCTTTTTAGTACATAGATGCAACTGGGTAAAACTGTCAGAATATTTATGCCAAATTCTCAGTTAGGGTCATAACCAAAGCTGAACACATTCCAATACAAATGAAGAATATTCAACGACGAAACCCGACAAAGAATGTGTTAGTAGCAGCAGATTCATTGATCGCCCCAACGAAGAATGTGGCATAAATACTGTGTCAGTAGAAGAAGTTGAGTAGATTTAGTTGTGAGTAGAGGATGGATCCTGGGCAGCCCTTTATAGACTAATTGGTTAGTGGATGGGCGCCTGTGAATCTGCAGAAGAATCAACCGAAGGGTGCATTTGAATCAACAGAAGTTTGTGGTGCCCGTGAATCAATAGAAACATGTGCATATTTTTTTACTCATTACTCATATCAAGCTAAATTTTGTTTATTACATGCGGTGAGTAAATATATATTCACTGAGTAAAATTACTCAGCACGCACAACATGTAAAATTTTTACATATTGTGCATGGTGAGTAATTTTGTTCACATCATAAATTTTTACTCTCCGCGCACAACCGGCAAAATTTTTGCCTATTGTGCGCATGCAAAAATTTTGCCTATTGTGCGTGGTGAGTAAAAATTTACTCTGTGACCAAAAATATTCACAGCACACAACAGGCAAAATGTGTGCATGTTGTGCGTGCTGAGTAAATTTGTTATATGTATATGAACTTACTCAATACGCACAACTGGCAAAATTTACATGTTGTGTGCGATTAGTATATTGTTCAATGGATATATTTTTACTCAATGCACACAACATGCAGAGCTTTTTCCTGTTGTGTATTTTGAGTAAAAATATGTCCACTGAACAAAATTACTAACCATGTAGTGTGTTGCGTAATGTTGTTCAATGAATATATTTTTGTCTACGTGGTTAGTAATGTTGTTCAGTGGATATATTTTTGCTCAACAGGCAAAATTTTTGCATGTCGTGCGCATTGAGTAAAAAACAATGCACAGAACAAAATTTCTCAAAATTTGTTCTTTGCATCATGTTTACTTAAATATCAATCATGGAAACTTGCATGAATCATACAAAACTGATACAATTACCTCCACAACATAATTTGTTCAGTATTAACATATCATTCATGCAAACTGATACATTGATAGTTTACACAGTCCAAACTGATACATGACAGTTTGCATGAATAACCATGACACCAAATACATGACACCAAACTATCATTCATTCATGCAACCTGATACACCTAATTATTCTGATACTAAATACCATTCAGTATTGACATATCATTCATGCAAACGAATACATTGATACTTTGCACAGTCCACATGACACCAAAAAAATGATAGTTTGCATGAATAACCATGACACCACATACATGACACCAAACTATCATTTATTCTTGCAAACCGATATATCAAATTATCCTAATACTAAATATCATTCATGCAAACTTGCATAAATGATATTTAAACTGATACAAACTGATACATACAACCTGAAACAAAATTTTATGAACCTTCACACCAAATACATGACACCAAATTAATGAACAAATATACATATTCCTCATTTAGTATTACTAAATATCAAACCTGATACTACATACCAATCATGCAAACTTGCATGAATCATGCAAAAACTGATACATGCAAACTGATACAAAATTTCGTGAACCTTCACACCAAATTAAGGACACCAAATAATATAATAAAATATACATAATTTTCATTCAGTATTACAAAAATATGAACAAATATACATTATAGGCGAATATTTCACTTAACAATTCACTCAAAAAATACAGTATACACTCAAACAATACAGTTAGTTATACAACAATGTACATGGAAGCAAGATCTATTATCCATTGTGATCACATTGTCTTGGACTATATCCCTGAATTTATTCATCTTCTCGGCATAACCTTTCCTCCGTCCATTTGCCACATTATAATGGTATCGAATCCAATTTCTTGCAACTGGTGGGACATGGCATCCTTGGACAAGGTGAATCTATTCAAAGTGATTATTATTCACAAAAACAAGTGTGATGTGTCCACGTGTATGCAATGGGTCTGGAGCTATTCTTAAAGGTAAAAAAAGAAGACACTGTAACTTGGATAGAAAATGTACAACCCCGTTGTACTACCCTGTTATGAGATGTCCAGCTTCTGGCGTAGTTATCCAAAATTGTCTTGGGGTTTGTCCTCCATATAAGCAAGTGCATATTTATTTAATTTTTCATCTTCTTCACCCATAACTCCTCTGTACAGAGCATAGTGTGTAGTCAACTCTCCTAGCAATCCTGTTCTGACCAGCCTCCAATTGTTCTCTCCTATGTCAAATAGAATGGCTATGGCCCTGTAACCACAATTACCATTTGCCTTGACATCGAGGACGTTCCACATATATTGGGTGATACTATCTAGAAAGTGCTCAATAATTGGTATTTCTTCTGAAGCTTCAACTGAAGCTGAAGCTGAAGCTTACGTTACAGTGGCCCTTTTGACCCTTTGTTTCTGTCTCGCAGCTACAGCTAGAGCTGCAATCTGCAGATGCAGCTGAAGATGAAGATAAAGCTGAAGTATAAACCGTTGCCTTCCCGACAATGGCACCAAAAGCTTGGTCGATCCGGATTTTAACCCGAAAACTACCGCAAGTGCACGGTGTCAATGCTTTGTAATATAGTAAAATGTTGAACCCACAAGGAGACATATGCTTATATTGTCTTGGGTTTTGTTCTGAATCTCAGAAGAGTGTCAGTTGGTGTACTCAGAAAGGTTGCCACATTTATCTCTCAAATAGGATTATCGGTAATATAAAAGACTAGGGTAATAGGTGTCACCATTAGGATTGTCGAATGTCAATGCTAAGTTAGAATTCATATGTTGAATTGGCTTTATTAGGGAGAGATTGTCGGATCTAAGATGTAAAACTCATGACCAACTGTCGTTGTACCACTCGTCTAACATATCTTATGTTTAGCCCCACCATCGTGGATAACCTCACACGCGATCCATGCATTACGATCGACAACTATTCTCAATCTCTACTCACGCCACTGTCGTGGATCTAGCTTTGATCTGTGATTTGGTGGCTCTCATTGACGCTACTGTTGTAGTCATCAATCAGTAATGTAAGACACCGGTGGAGACCATCAAAGTGTCAATGGGCTGTGTCAAATAGTAGGAATTGGCAGAGTGTGTCGTCTGCTGCCCGTGTGATCCCACTGAGGTGTACAAGCTCTGGGAGTGAGAGGGTCCCGTCCTCAGGCCTAAAGAAGATGGTGGTAGCGAGGTGACGCTGAGCGTATCTAAAGCATATGTGGATGATGGATGAAGACTTCGCGCTACTAAGGCTGAAGTCGCAGAGGCCGGAGATGCGCCGCCAGAAACTCTTGGCATCAAATGAGGCTAGCTCAATGTCAGGTGCGTAGGCCCGGTCTAGATCTGGAATAGGTGGGAAATGTAAGTAGGCATGGATCATGGTGTATGTGACGATGACGTCACGATCCAGCAGGCTGAAGCGAATGACGTCCCCCTCCCTGACAATGGAACTCATCTCCTCGTAGGTGAGGCGAGTGAAAGTGTGTGCGTGCATGGTCAGGAAGTGGTCCCAACCTATAGTCTGGTAGAGCCTCTGGACACCTTGTAGGATGCCTAGACTCGTGAGTGTGGTGATGGATGCGAAGCGGGTGGGGACGATGGAGCAGCAGGAAACGATCTCGAATCGCGCGCGATGTGCGACATCCCTGAAGACAATGCCATATGTCCTCAAGGTGTCGGTGGGTGGATGTGATGGTGGTGGTGGAGCAGATGTGGGAATGGGAGCAATGGTGGTGTGTGGGGCCTCTAGTGCAAGAGGCATGGGGGATGGAGAGCGTGAGGGTGAGGGTGTGGTGACGTCCATGTGCTCAGTGAGTGAGGGTGATGGACGTCGGCGGTGGGTACGGCGAGAAGAGGAGGGACCGCGGGCATCGGCCTTCCTCTTCTTGACCGAGGGCTTCTGAGCCCTAAGTATAGGTGGCATCGTGATGTACGTAGGGTGAACGGGTGCAAACATGAGATATGGCAATAAAAATGATGCAAGGAACGAGTGTACCAATATCTGCGAGGTGCGGCGATAGCAAAAGCAAGTGTACGCGCGGTGCCGCTAAGCAAAACTTCCCCCAAGCTGCTCCCAAACCAGCGTCTCCTCAAAACGCTCCAAATGTCCTGCAATAAGTAATTAAGATACTATTAGTAGCAGATTAAGAAATGAATTTGGGTTTAGGGTTCAATAATAGAAAAATTGGATTACAGGGTTGAATTAAGGAATAGTGGAGAGAGGGAGATGTGGGGAGATAGAGGGGAGAAGAGGGGGTGGAGTGGGGTGTGGAGGGCAGACCGAGTGCGGCAGCGCTTGGTCGGCGCACGGCGGAGGTCCGAAAAATGTGGGGTCGGAACGAGTTGGGGTTAGGGCTTTGGTTCACTCGAGCTCGGCTGCTAATTGTTTTTATTTGGGGGAGATTTGGGGCAGGGGTCAGGTTTAATAAGAATGGGCCTGAGCTATTAGGTTTATAAAACGTGGGCCCCTCCCCTTTAATTGTTGCTCGGTCGAGCAGCGAAGTCTACTCGGTCGAGTATAAAAGATATGAAATTTTAAATTTTTGATCCTCAAGCTGTGCCCATCTACTCGACCGAGCTGCTCACTCAGCTCGGTCGAGCTAAATTAATTACAGAGTAATGTTTTGAGCTCATTCTGACTGGGACTGTAGCTCGACCGAGTAGGATGGCTACTCGGTCGAGTGGAATTGATTATAGAGTGCCATTTTTGCTCTCTAGTTCAATCGACTGTAGCTCGACCAAGCAGGGTAGCTGCTCGGTCGAGTGACCTTCTATTGCCCTCCAAGCTAAGTATGACTCTCCTACTCGTTTCTTCTCGATTCCTTCTCCAAATTTTCATTGTTTTGTGCGCTCTCTCCATTGTTTGCCTATAAAAGATAGTACACGTCAGAAATTTTTATAATTTTTATAATTTATATTTTTCTAATGAAATAAAAAACTTTTTTATTTTGTTTTTGAGTAAAATGAAGAAAAACTAAAGGAATAGAACTAAAAAGATAAAAAGTTCGGGTTGCCTCCCGATAAGTGCTTGTGTAAAGTCGTAAGATCGACCCCATTATGGATTTCAATGAAGCTTTTTGATGTTAGACGCATATGAAATGCACTCGTCATGTTTTCCAATGAGTCCATGTGGTGGGAGTTGGCACAACTCACTTCGCTGGCCCTCAGCGGCCGTGAAGATCGTAGCCTCCGGTTGTTGACCATGCAATGGTATACGGGTGGCTCCTCGTCTAAAACTCTCAAGTAAGCGGCCAATGCCTTGTCATGTATGACGTCACCATCATCGTCTAAGCCCTTCCTCATGGGATCTCTAGTAATCTCCTCCATGGCATATTCATCGATAGCTTCGTCCTCTAGGAGCTCAAGGTAGCTAGCTTCTTCGTGCGGGAAGCGCTCCTTCATTGGCTTTTGGAGGTGGAACTCGATCTCAATGTTTCCAACGTTCATAGACAATGTCCCTTCACGGACATCGATCAAGACTCCAGCTGTGGCCATGAATGGACGTCCCAAGATAATTTAAGAACTCCCTTTCTCGGACATGTCCATAATGACAAAGTCCACAGGCACGCAAATCCCACCCGGTATTTGTAGAATGACGTCGCGTGCGATGCCGACAGGGGAAGTGATAGACTGGTCTGCTATTTGTATACTCATGCCAGTGCACTCAAGCTCCTTTCCAGTATTTAGTCTCTTAAAGATGGAGAGCGGCATCAAGCTAATGTTCGCTCCCAAGTCAATGAGCGCTCTATCAAAGGGGATGTCGCCAATGGAGCACGTCACCGTGAAGCTTCCTGGATCGGGTAGTTTCTTCGGTAAGGTATTCTTGAGGATCGAAGTACAGCTATCTGCCAAGTTTACTGCATCTTGTTTTTGCTTCCTCGCTATCAAGTCCTTCAGAAATTTAGCATATGTGGGGATCTCGATATGCATGTCCATGAAAGGGATGTTCAAGTGAACACCCCTTAGAAGCTCTATAAACTTAGCATACTTTTTTTCAAGATTTGTCATGGCTAATCTCTGTGGGTATGGAGGGGGAGGACGGCTTCCCTTGTCCTTGTTGGCATCCTTTGGTATAGTGTTTTCAGAAATAGAAACATCTGTCGGTGCCATAGTGATGGTAATAGGCGACGTGGTAGGTGAAGCCTCCTTCTATGCAATGACAGGCAGTTCATCAATAATTCTCTCCTTATCCTCTACAACTATAGACTCGGAGATGGTGGTATCTTCCTCTTGAATAGGCGTCGATGCTTGTTGATCCACTGTCTTAGAGACCGGCACCATCACAGTGCCGGTACTCTTTCCTCCTCTCGTCATAACTGCTACTACTGTATTGACTTGGCCCCTTGGATTTGGCTCCGGTTGATATGGCAATCTCCCTTGAACCTTCATAAATTAAGTCAATTGGGCCGGTAAGCCATAACGGAGGCTTGCAGTTGCTTTTGATTGGCTGAAAATTCTGAATTGATCTTTGTTTGCAAGCTAATAAAGGCCTCAAAAGTCACATCCACTTCAAATTTGTGTGTCGTCAGTTGGTACTGTTGCTGTGGTTGCTGGTGGGGCTGACGATTATAATACCCTGGCGGCCTATAAGGCCTAGATGGCCTGAATCCATACTGTTGCTGTTGTGGAGGTTGGCCATGTTGTTTGTGGAGGTTGTGGTGGCCTCGGTTGGGATGGTGGTTGCAATGCTCCATTGTGGTTGCTGTAGGAGAACCCAGGATGTGATTTTCATGCTGGATTTGACCACTGAGGTCTAGGATTGCTCCCCTCACCCGCTATATTATTGACTTGCTCCGTCGGTACGACCGTTCCTTCATAGAACCCTTTTATTGGAGCGTACCCTTGCTCGGCGTAATCTTCATAAGTAGGATATACTGGAGCTTTGGAAGTAGTAGGAATAGCATCCAACATCTGCTCAATTCACGCAACCTGCTTGCAAAGAGTCTCAAGTTGCCCTTCAAGCTGAGTGGCTACCTTTACCTCAGAACCAGTGCCTCTAAATTTTGAGCGATCGTCGCTCCATTGTTGGTTGTTGGAGGCCATTTGCTCTAGCAGTGATGTGGCCTCCTCTGGTAGCTTAGACAACAGTGCGCCTTATGCAGAGGCGTCAATAATCATTTTGGTGTCGGGCTTAAGACCATTATAAAAGATTTGGATGAGATCCCAATCCAGACGGCCATGGTGTGGGCACTGATCTTGCAAGTCTTTAAAGCGTTTCCATGCTTCGTAGAGTGACTCATGTGGAAGCTGCTTAAAGTTCGTGATCGCCCCCCTTATCCTCACCGTTTTGGACTGTGGATAGAACTTGTTGATGAAGGCTAAGTCCAACTATTCCCAAGTTTTGAAAGTATTCGTGGGGTGCGTCCTCAACCAATAAGCCGTTTTGTCCCTCAAAGTAAATGGAAATAGACGTAGCTTTATTGTGTCACCGCTCACATCCTTAACTTGGAAAGTATCATACTTGGCCAAGAAGAGATCAATATGATGGTTGGGATTCTCATGAGTATGCCCGTGGATATGATCCTGCTGCATCAGATTTATCAACCCAGTCTTTAATTCAAAATTTCCAGTAGCCGGTTGTGGTCTCAAGATAGACGATAGACTGTATAAATTAGGCTTCATGTAATCCTGGATGAAACCGGTACGCGAAGGAGTATTAGAACCTTCTGACATTGATTCCTAAAAAATATGGCTCCTCTTTTCTGCTCTGAGCCGTCTTGCTGTTCTTTCAATCTCGGGATCAAATATTAGATCATCTGATCCCCCGAGGCGAGTGTTCATGCACAAGCAACAACTCAGAGAAAATGTCACTAGCAAAGGAAAAAAAGAATAAAAATATGGAAAGGTGAGAAGATGATAAGAGTAACTAACAATTTCTTCAATAAAGAAAATAACCAAAGTATAAACCGTTGCCTCCCTGACAATGGCACCAAAAGCTTGGTCGATCCGAATTTTAACCCGAAAACTACCGCAAGTGCACGGTGTCAATGCTTTGTAGTTTGTAATATAGTAAAATGTCGAACCCACAAGGATGCATATGCTTATATAGTCTTGGGTTATGTTCTGAATCTCAGAAGAGTGTCAATTGGTGTACTCAGAAAGGTTGTCACGTTTATCTCTCAAATAGGATTATCGGCAATATAAAAGACTATGGCAATAGGAGTCACCACTAGGATCGTCGGATGTCAATGATACGTTAGAATTCCTATGTTGAATTGGCTTTATTAGGGAGAGATTGTCGCATCTAAGATGTAAAACTCATGACCAACTGTCGGTGTGCTACTCATCTAACGTATCCCGTGTTTAGCCCCAACGACGTGTATAGCTTCACACGTGATTCATGCATTACGATCGACAATTATTCTCAATCTCTACTCACGCCACTGTCGTGGATAGATCTTTGATCTGTGATTTGGAAGATCTGTGATTTGGTGGCTCTAATTGACGCTACTATCGTAGTCATCAATCAGTAATATAGGACGCCGGTGGAGACCATCAAAGTGCATGCCACTGTCGTGGTCACGAACTCCAATTGAATTCACTAACGTGCCTAAGTAAGTCCATAGGATATCCGTCCAAAATGTGCGCCACTATTGTGGTCACAAATCCTATTTGGAATCTCCAAAAACTTGGCTGGATCAACCAAAACACATCCCTTTTATACCAAAACAACATAAAAATCCTAACTTTACATCAAATCCTAATATCTAAGGCTAATCAATTAGCACTAGATATGACTACTCACAATTCATAGAAAGTTCAATGGAAGATTCGATAATAGCGATAGAATTCATGATTGCAATAGAAAACATCAAAACATGCATAGAAAGATGAGAGATCGTTACCAAAACGTCGAAGATCGATAATCAAGCGTAGAGAATTAAGATCACAAGATTCCAAGCAAAAGCAATTAATAAAAATCAAAATTTGTCTTCAACAATAACGATGGCTCTCAAAATTCTCTAAGAAAACTCAAACTGAAATTAAAACCAAGGAAAATAAACTTGTCTCTAAATATAGGGTAAAAATTGTGCTTATATACAAAGGGGTGGACCCCACCCAAAAATCTAGAAAATTGATTAAATGGGCCCTCTTTAAGTCAGGTTGCGGCGCCTTACTCGGTCGAGTAGTGGCACCACTCGGTCGAGCAAGATACATGGCTCCGCTTGCTTGCTTCTTTAATTCTGAACTGATACGCGCTACTCGGTCGAGTAGCGCTCCGCTCGGTTGAGCTATAGTAGGCTTGAAAATTCTTCAAAATCATCGTACTATTTAGACCAGCTCGGTCGAGTAGATTCTCTACTTCGTCGAGTCGCCTTGCTTACTCGGTCGAGCTACAGTGGCCTAAGAAACCCTTGAAATCTTCGTATTGTTTGGATCTTACTCGGTCGAGCAGCTGGTCTACTCGATCGAGCGGTCTGGGGCTTGATCGGCCCTGGATATACACCCAAAGAACGATTGTAGTTTTACCGCAAGCGCACGGTCAAGTGGCGAGCGGGTATCGAACACGAGGAGGTGGTGTTGGTTCCAATCTATCCTAGGTTGGTTTGACTACGAAGGTTTTATTGGTGGAAATGGCTATGGTATGATGTAATGGCAGTGGTGAAGGATGTCGGTGTCGGAGATAGTGAAGTCGGATAAGTATCTATTCAAATACAAGATAATATAAGAGTCTAGAGCTAGGGAATCCCCACTACGGACCGTCATACATCATTATAAATAGTGAAACTCAATATTACTAGGCTAGTGTTGAGGTGAACTAGTCGTAACTGAATAGAGAACCAAGCTCACGCTCTCGCGCTATTGCCGGTCTATAGCAACCTAGGATAGGGCCCAATCTCTTGCAAACCATAGCCTAAGCCACTAGCATTAGGATCGACATCATCGTTCAATCGCTCTTCGAGCCCACTCTCGTGCAAACTCGAGTCACGATCTAGGTTGTGATAGCTCGTATTCGGCCAATCTCTTGCAAACGAATATGTGTATAGATTTACAATTAAAAATCCTAGCTTTGGTCCAATCTCTTGCAAACCAAGTCTAGAGAATCTCGATTATAAACCTAAATCGAATATCTAGGTCTTCCCATCGATTAGAATCCAATCTCTTGCAAACCCCAATCGATGGAAATCCATAGCTATCCGTAATAAATCAATCACAACCTAACCTCCTAGCAATTCTAGCAATTTAGAAATTCATTCATCACAAATCTGAAATTAGATCCATAGGGTTCATCCACATGCCCTAGAACAACAAATCTACTCTAGCATAGCAATAATGATATGAGAATCAATAAAAATCATTGCTTGCATACAAAAAGATAGAAAAACAAAGATTCAAACAATAAGAAAAAAATACTTAGCTTGATGAAGATCTTCAATCCAAAATACAAGCTTTTAGATCCAAGAGGGGGCCTAGGGCATGGCCTAACCTCTAAAAATAACTCTAAGAAAATATATTGGTGACCTCCTCTAATGGTGGCTACAAAACCCTTATATAGTCTCCCAAAACCCTAGCAAATAACCCTAGAAAACCCCTCAAATTCATGCCCAAAAACAGCCTAAACCGCAACTTAAAATCTGGGCCCGCCGCCGACTCGGCCGAGTGGAACATGTGACTCGGCCGAGTGGAAATTCCAGCACTGCAGTGTCAACTTGCAGAAATTCCCCAGATTTCATCCGACCTCCGATTGGCACGTTCTTGGCGGCGTTGGACCCGTCATGAAGTCTACTATCCATAAAAAATATGGGAAAAATACTTTGATTTCTGGAATGATAGCAGATTTCAAAAGAGTGAACGGTTGACTGAAAATCTGGGCGTTGCGTGTCCTCGGCGTCACTCGGTCGAGTGGACTTCTTCACTCGGTCGAGTGGACTTCTCTACTCGGCCGAATGACAGACAATGTAGAAAAACAGTAACTTCGAGGTCCTCAGGGGCCTGTCTCTGGGGGTGGCTCGGCCGAGTGGCTTTACTCACTCGGTCGAGTGGCATTTCTTGCTCGGCCGAGTCGAAACCGTCAAAAGCCTGTAAATTTTCAGTAAGTCGGCCTTTTTTGATGGTGGATTTTCCATGCCACTCGGGCGATGCGATCTCCATACTCGGCCGAGTGGACTATCGGCACTCGGCCGAGTGCACGCTAATCTTCAAGTAATTGCGTGTCTGATCTGGCCGGCCAAGCGGGCCTCTTTGCTCGGCCGAGTGACTCATTCACTCGGCCGAGTGGCATGCTGAAAATGCCCAATCTTCATCATTTCGCTTCCTCGTCGCTTCTACGACGTTCTTTCTTCTTCCACTCGTCTTCTATCGCTGATAGGTCCTCAATAAGTCTATGAGCGATGCTCCGTTACGTGTGTAAGTCCTTTAAGCTCATTTTTGCTCCCAATTGCTCATATTTCCTGAAATCTGACAAAAATAAGAAATAGTGAAAAGTAACACAATATCATTGAATAATCGTGAAAATCGCAATATGAGCAACCGAAATGGCATGCAAATATGCAGAAAAAAGGTGTAAATATGGACCGATCAAAATCCCCCAAGCTTACCTCTTACTCGTCCTTGAGGAAGATAAGTAGAGAGACGAACTCGGGAGATGAAAATAAAGAAAATGAAATGAAAAAGAAAGAACACGAGGTAGAAGGGGTCGCTAGATTCTTCTCTCAGATCTCAAGCCATAAGCTACACATCACGATAACTTGGAAAATACAAATCACATGCTATAAGGATTTCATATCTTACATAAATATGGCACTTGCAAGCTTTTCAGAACAACAAAAGGGACTCTCTAAATTCATTCAATCAATTCATATCCACATCACGCATTTCATAGAATTTAATATACAAATGTTGGCGATGCACTTTTCAATCAAGAGTTATAACAGAAGCATATAAGAATCACACCAAACATGCAATAGAGAATGGAATAAGAGACATGACATTCACATATTTACATCGATTCATAAGAAATCTCCATAACTAAAGTATTTTGCTAAGTTTCAGCATTATCAAACTTCCTCATTCGTGCACCTCTCCACTCTAATGTCGTGCTCACTCATATGGTCAAACGAGTTCACCCCCGAAGCTTAGCTTGAGGCATCGCATCTAAAGGAATATGATAGTGAAAAATGGGATTTTTGCCTTGGTTTTCCCAAGTGTTTTGTGGCTTCAATAATGAGATAGAGAAACATTTTTCTTTTTTTTTCTTTTTAAACTTTTTGTTTCTCATTTTTCTTTTTGGATTTTTGTAGGAGCTATATGATTTGTATTTTTGGCTTTTGGCTCCTTTTTGGCTTTTTGGACTTTTTGGAGCTAACTTTTTCTTTTGTGGGGATTTTTGGGAAATAGATGAGATATAAGTAGCTTTAGGAGGTGAACTCAAGCGACATGTAGAGAATAAAAAGATATATGTGGAGAAGGAAGTAATATAACACTCGGTTCACTCTAAGATGTGCACGAACGGTTCAATAAGATAATACATCAACTAAAACTCATATGTAAGCATGGATATTCTCAATCATTCCAATAAATAGTGAAGTCAAGCAGTAAAGTTTACAACCATATCAGGCATGTAACAGAAGGTGAATAAGACAATAAAACTGATGCTTCCGATATACTAATGATGGGTGAATCTTGGTGCATTTCCAACAAAAGCATACTAAACACTAATCCATACATTCAGTTTCAATTAATATCATGCATTCATGTAGAGTAATCATCAAAAGAAATGGATTTGCAAGCACATGTGAATAGCAAGACTATGGAATACTCTAAGTAGCATGGCAAGGAATAATAAGCATCGTGGTGGCTACTAAAGCAATAAGAGATGTCATCATACGAAATTCATCTAGCGGAAGAAGAGAAAGGTAAATAAAGAAATAAAAAAATAAATAAAAGAGAGGAAAGAAAAGAGAAACAAGCACACAACATGATGCATGAACACACATAAAAGGAAAATAAGATGGAAAATTCAAAAAGATGATGCAAAATTTTGAAAAATTCTAAAAACCCTGAAAATAGAGTAAAAATGCAACTAAATGGCATGGAAATGCACTCCCCCAAGCTTAAACTTCACATTATCCTCAATGTGATCATAAAAGGAAAAATATGAGGAACAACGATAAATATGAGGGAGGTGAATGAAAAATGATGAAATGAATGACATTAAATCCTAATGCAACTACATGCACATCCGATGATGCATGAGAGCACTTTCCCCCAAGCTTATGCCAAACAATCCTATTCAAATGACTCAATCAAAAATGTCATGGCTTTGCAAAGCGTGATCAAGTCAAATGAATAAGAAAGTAAGGTTTCACTTGAAAGAAATGCTCAATGGTGGTGAGCAAAAGGATGTGGCATATCAAAATATGAAGAGGGCAATTAATATATATATAATGGTTTGGGGTGTAAAAGATTTTTGTTGCCGTCACATGAGGTGATATTTATTTAAGCAAATTTATACGGTCCTCTCGCTGTCGAGAGGATTCGTGTTTATTTAAAACATAAAAATTTCTACACTACTGGATTGATATCACCTATAGCAAAAGGCGGATCCAGTATCTTTGTCGGTACAGGCAACTGCTCCAACTGCTCCTTCCGTGGCTCCGCCAGATGCGTGTGTTGTCACGACCCGCTTCCCTAAAATGGAAGGCGAGACGTGAGGAGGTCCGCTCAGACGTGGAGCTGTGAAGCTGCAGTCTGATAAGCGTATAAAATATCAATTGGCAGGTCCTTGCAAGTGCGAACAGAACAACAATAATAATAAAGAGAGAGACAGATAAGGTTATCTCAGAACGTCCAAAAATAAATTCACACATCCCAGAAAAGCCACCATGCTAAAAGAAGAAACGAAAAGAAAAGTACAAGAGACTTAAAAGAGACCTAAGGCATGGCCAACATAATACATAACATCAACAAGAAAAGAGAGGTGCTACGCACCGACAGCCTAACAACGACTAAGCAGAAAACAACAACAGCTAGAAGGAGCTCTAGGACTGGTCTCCTATATCCTCGAACTTCACACATGTAACATGTTCGCCATCGACGACCAACTCTGGCTCGGCAACTAACATGCGACACCCAAAGAGAGAAGGGGCACCTGTCAGCAAGTCTAAAAAGACTTGGGCAATGAAACTGAAAGTAACTAACAACCTAGCACTTATAATATTAGCAATGATATGACAGTTTAGTTTGATGCAGCAGTTTAAAAGAGAGACAAGCACGCACGATGTAGCCAAAACTACCAAATCACTAATCACTTATTATTTATCACTTATCACTGTTAATCACTTAGTGCATAGAGAGTCCACCTGCTGGCCAGCTCGTGGCTCAGTCCGCTTATCTCGTATCACTATTAATCACTTATCACTGTTTATCACTTAGTGCATAGAGAGTCCACCTGCTGGCCAGCTCGTGGCTCAGTCCGCTTATCTCGTATCACTATTAATCACTTGAACACTAGAGATTTCGCCTGCTGGCCGGAGTGGCGGATCAGGCCAACTCGGCGCTCAGGTGGCCGCTTATCTCTTACCCCACCCATGTGTGTCGAGCGTTGGGGTTTCCAACTACAGGGCTCGCTTCTGGAACACGAGCCAGGAAAATAATAGCATTGTAGCGTGTGATACGCAATCACGATGACAAATCAATATGCAATGCCATGAACAGATATTTGCGTACTGTTAATAGGAATTAAACATGACAAGCAAAGATGCAGGGATGATATGAACAGATAATTGCGTACCGTTAATTGAATTTAAACGTGACATACAAGCATGATGAGGGTGACGGATCTAGCTTCGTTGTCAAGCTAGATCAAAGGCGTCCAGACAGCTATCCTTTCACTGCCTAGTCTCTTTTACGCTAAAACAAGGTAATGGCCTAAGCACGGCCTAAACAACAAGGGTAGCAAGTTTCACTTGCCTGATATACATGCTGGTATCACAATCTCAAAGTCCAATCTCATTTTCATAACGTCCAGAGCTCCCACGCTCGATCCAATAATCAGCCTACAGTCCCGTATTATTAAGTTGGATTAGTGAGTTACAAAGCAGTAAAATTACCGTTTTTAATCTTGTATTAACATGTGATGGTTGCGGTTCCTACAGTTAGAAATATACCCTCACACGACGCGAGAGCTACACTAACGTCGGGTAGCGACGTCAGGGGTTGAATTAGCGGAAGCGTGCGACGATCCACCGCACGGTAGCGAACAACGTCAACGGCGGACGACAGCGACAACAAACGACGATCAGCCGGGTAGCGGCACGATCACCAAACATCAACACGGAGGGGGAGGACAGCCGTGCGACGTTCCACGGGGTCGGGAGAACGCGGACAGCGGGCAGCGGAAGGCCAGCGGCAGTTCTAGGGCTGTCGGAGATCTTCGTGGAGATGGCCGGATGGATGTGGTGTGAGAGGGAGATGGTTATTATGAGCTGCCAAAAATTAGAAACTTGGTAGGATTTGCACAGAAATTGACAACCCCATAACCATCAATTTGCAGCAACAAGGAGGAACCCTCATATCAACATACCCCCCCAAACCCTTCACTAGCTTCCCCTTCCAAGTGCTGGAGAAGGAGGGTTGTCATCTACTTGGGGGCTGCCGCGCGCGTGGTGGTCGGGGGAGGAGATGGCCGACGAGCCCATGGTGGCCGGCGGTAGATCTGTGATGGGGATGATCGGATCTACACGTGTAGAGGGGATGCGATCTTGGCCGGAGATTGACGGGGTGGCCGGAGATTCGGCGACCCGCAGTGCCTAGGGCGGCGCTGCCGCGTTGCTGAGAGCACCGGCGGTGGATCTGGGTGCTTGGCCAGACGACGGCCGGAGACAGGCGAGGAGAGGTGACGGGGAGGAGGTCTGGACGGCGGGGGAGGCCGCGAGTACGTCGGAGGGAGGGTTCGACGGCGATGTAGATAGGGATGATGGAGATGCTGTGAGCTTGGGAGGAGGGAAGGGATTTTCGTGGAGGAGATGAGGCGTTCGGCGGCCATGGAGATGGCCGGAGGAAGGGGTCCGGTGACGAGGTTTAGCAGCGCGGGGCGGTGCCGTGGCCATCGGGGAAGGCCGGAGAGCTGCGGAGAGGGGGTCAGCGTGCGGCGTCGCCGCCGTGCGCTGCTGCGGATTGCAGCAGCAGCAGCTGCGGATTGCAGCACGAAGCAGCGGCGTTCAGAGTGGATTGCGGTAAGGATGGCGGCGGATCGGGGCTCCACGGCGGCGCAGCCTGCGGAGGAGGTCGGGCAGGCGTTCGGGTGACCGGAGGTAACGTCGGAGAGGGCTGTGCACCGGGGGTTGGGTCGAAAGCTCGTAGGGGGTGCAGATCGTTGCTGCTTGCGAAAATGAGGCGGCTGCGGCTGCTTTTGATGCTGCAATAGGGTGACCTAGGTATAAAGTAGGGTTTTATTATAATAGTTTTAGGGTAACGTGTTAAAATTTTGACATGCAAAAAGCCCACATCGGTTGGGCTTCACTCAAGTGGGCTAGGAGCCTGTTAGTTAGGGTGATAATAAAAATGATTTGATCTCAAAACAAATGCACCCAGGTGGTTTAAAGGAATTTTGTTTCAAAAAGTTTATCAAGAGTTTTAAATTTAATAGGTTGTTTCCAAGAGGCCAACGTACAGAACTTAGAACTTGGATTTATAAATATGTAATTATTTATAGGTTGTAATGAGATAAGCAAATGATCATTCTACATCCAAAAATTGTAAACAAAATGCCGGGACGATCACACCTCTGAGAGGATCGTGAATACGGGTTCGGTCGCGCGTCGGAACTATGGAATTACAATAATAAAACCAAATACGGAAACACGCACACGGATCAACCTACGCACAAAATACGTACCACCAGAAGTGGTCGTTACATCCTACCCACCTTAGAATAAAATCCGTCCTCGGACTTTCTAACATATCTAGTCGCTCTAGTAACTACCCACAATCATATCGCATTATAATTTATACCAGGGATAGTCATTATAAGTGCTTATATCTGCACTAGGCAGTCAAACATTTATTCTACAATCATGTATTTATTCACGCACATTATACTCCTATACCTATCATAGCCAGACAATTTCATACACGTATTTCAATCATTCATATAGTCACAACATCCTTATAGAACTATTAAATACTTATCACCTACCATGGTGCACATACTCACAAACAACCAAATAGTTCACGCCACATTTAGATAACTACCTATGAACCAAATAATAAGGATACACTACTCCCTATATCTCCTAGTGCACATCCAATACCAAACAACCAATATGTGTAATCACATCATACCATTATTAAAACAAGTTCACTACATCTAATATACATTCACCATCATTATAATTTCACAATTCATAGTCATTCAAATGCTTGCACACATTTCACCATATTATCACTTCATATATAGTCATATAGCTATAATCACGACACACCACACATACCATAGTCACCAATTCCTATAACTATCATATACTTACCCGTGCATGGTGCACATCCACGCACGCTAATGTAACAATCATATATACCACTATATACTCAGCACATATACACACTTAGCTTTAGCTAGCACACATATATTCACGCGACCAAGTCCTTAGTGAATAACTATACTACAAGACCAACTCGTATAACTATATATTGGTATAGCCACCCACAATCGTGTGCGTAACACAACCAGGCACAAACAATCCAAACATTATACATACATCATCCATCACTATACACCAACCACATACAATACACCAATGTACATAGAGTATACCCACTCAAGCTTGAGTGAGACTCAAATCATAGCAGAGTATTCTATATCCATAACACAACATCCATACATATATCAATACCAACACACATACAACTTCATAAGCACCATGAAATTAAATACACTATGACGACATATCAAATTACACTAATGGGGCCCACTAAACTATATTAAGGTTGACACGGCAACGGCAAGCTCTATTGGCTAGACAAAGGAAAGAAACCGAAATCAAAAGCGTGACGAATGGAAAGATCGAAAAGCACGAGTTCATCTAGGACGAAGGTAAGGAGCCAGATTGGTTAGATGAACTCGGGTAAAACTGTGATTGCTTAGGTGGGAAGAGTAAGAGGTAAGGATACCCTTATGGAATAGAGAAAAATAGTATGTAAAAGTTTTAAGTTAAAATACGAAAAGTTTGAAAACTGTTGTACTTCAAAAGTTGATGTCCCTTTTCGTACAAAAATATTTAGAGGTCGATAAAACAAATTGTTCGAAATAAGCTTGAGTCGAATATACATGATAGGAGAAAATGGTTTATTGGTTTATATAAAATCATTATAAAAGGAAGTAAATCATTTACACGAATATTAAGGTCGTAGTTTAGGAAAATATTACACGGTAGTAATTTAATAACGTTTGCAAAGTTTGAAATGAAATTAAATTAACTGAAGAATTTAAACTCAGGTTAAATGCTTTCAAAATCCTTAAGCCAGAGAAAATTTAAAGTAATCAATATTGAAACTACTTTTTGAGGAATCAGGATTTGCCAAAAGGAGACTGTTTTACACAAAGCTCTTAACATACGAGCACCACGAGCCTGGTGCTGATATATAAAAATAATTGAAATTACATTTAGGTTAGAAATTATTCTAAAGGCATGTATGGTGAACGGAAAGATAACAATAGCTTATTAGTAGTATTATCAAAATTTGTAGTGAAACTTTAAAATCAAATTTATGGAAGGTCTAGATCAGGAAATGGTTTTGAAAAGTAATTTTTATGGAAATTGGAACTAGGAAAAACGTTGAGCTTAAAATCGACTTGCTGAAATCATATGTGACTTGAAAAGTATATTAAATGAAGCGCGACGAGTCATTTGAACCGCATAAATAAGAAAGGAAAATTATAAATCGAATTGGGAAAAAATAGAAATACGGCTCAGAATACAATTAATATGTGAAAAGGAACAAGATATTTAAATAGGTATGAAAAGTATAGGCTGGAAAAACATTATAAAACAGTAATCAAAATCTCGTCAAACCTTTCGAAATTTCAAAATGAATTTAAGTCAACGGAAAATCATGAAGTCCAAATACATATATTAAAAGTTTTCGAATGAGTTTAAACCTTGCGAATAAGGGAATCGAAAACACTTCCAAAGACTTAGCATTTGCGATAAAGAGATTTTAAAGTATGTATGCTAAACGGTTAGAATAAATCTCATAGTTTAGAAAAATGGTATATCAAAGTTTCAAAATAGTATTAGAGTCCTTAAACCGAAATACGAAAAAAATATAGATTAGAAAATGGTTACAAGATAGTAATTTAAAATTACGACCAAATAGACTTTGAAATCTAAGAATTGCTTTAACTTAACCGAAGGTAAGGGAAATATACGAGAAGGGGATTTAAAACAAAATTTAAATTGAGTAAAAACTTTAAATAAGGAAAGCATTTGAAAATGACTTGGAAGATTCAAGATTTGCAACGGAGAAGATTTGAAAGGTCAACGATTATCGTAATGTGGTGATCACGTGAATCGAGGCAAGGAATTGGTCGCATGATCGAAACATAAACACGCCTAGTTTATGACCCAGGAAAATCTTCGGGAAACTCCTACGGTCGACCAACTAAAGATTAAGAAACTTATCGCTAAGATTTCCTAAGGAACAAGACGGTAAAGAAATGCGTTCAACTTGGTCCGAAATCGATGAAACCCAAGCGAACGACAACAGGGAATCCTAGAAGTCTAATATGGCCAGGGTTGGGTAAGAACCACTGAGGTAACTTCTACGACGATTAAATCAATTGCTAGAAGGGAGTCTAACTATAAATCAGAGGCCTCTAACTAGCAAGCTCAGATGTCTAACTAAGTCTTCCTATCATCTAGTGACAAGGAAAACGATTAGAACCAGACTCAAGACTTGTGACTTGGATGTTTTAATTTATTTAATGGACATTTTGTTATTATTATCGTTGTTCCGATAGTTCACATTTACAAATGGACCTGCATGGGCCACCACTAAAACCTGTCACGACCCGCTTCCCTAAAATGGAAGGCGAGACGTGAGGAGGTCCGCTCAGACGTGGAGCTGTGAAGCTGCAGTCTGATAAGCGTATAAAATATCAATTGGCATGTCCTTGCAAGTGCGAATAGAACAACAATAATAATAAAGAGAGAGACAGATAAGGTTATCTCAGAACGTCCAAAAATAAATTCACACATCCCAGAAAAGCCACCAGGCTAAAAGAAGAAACGAAAAGAAAAGTACAAGAGACTGAAAAGAGGCCTAAGGCATGGCCAACATAATACATAACATCAACAAGAAAAGAGAGGTGCTACTCACCGACAGCCTAACAACGACTAAGCAGAAAACAACAACAGCTAGAAGGAGCTCTAGGACTGGTCTCCTATATCCTCGAACTTCACACATGTAACATGTTCGCCATCGACGACCAACTCTGGCTCGGCAACTAACATGCGACACCCAAAGAGAGAAGGGGCACATGTCAGCAAGTCTAAAAAGACTTGGGCAATGAAACTGAAAGTAACTAACAACCTAGCACTTATAATATTAGCAATGATATGACAGTTTAGTTTGATGCAGCAGTTTAAAAGAGAGACAAGCACGCACGATGTAGCCAAAACTACCAAATCACTAATCACTTATCATTTATCACTTATCACTGTTAATCACTTAGTGCATAGAGAGTCCACCTGCTGGCCAGCTCGTGGCTCAGTCCGCTTATCTCGTATCACTATTAATCACTTATCACTGTTTATCACTTAGTGCATAGAGAGTCCACCTGCTGGCCAGCTCGTGGCTCAGTCCGCTTATCTCGTATCACTATTAATCACTTGAACACTAGAGATTTCGCCTGCTGGCCGGAGTGGCGGATCAGGCCAACTCGGGGCTCAGGTGGCCGCTTATCTCTTACCCCACCCATGTGTGTCGAGCGTTGGGGTTTCCAACTACAGGGCTCGCTTCTGGAACACGAGCCAGGAAAATAATAGCATTGTAGCGTGTGATACGCAATCACGATGACAAATCAATATGCAATGCCATGAACAGATATTTGCGTACCGTAAATAGGAATTAAACATGACAGGCAAAGATGCAGGGATGATATGAACAGATAATTGCGTACCGTTAATTGAATTTAAACGTGACATACAAGCATGATGAGGGTGATGGATCTAGCTTCGTTGTCAAGCTAGATCAAAGGCGTCCAGACAGCTATCCTTTCACTGTCTAGTCTCTTTTACGCTAAAACAAGGTAATGGCCTAAGCACGGCCTAAACAACAAGGGTAGCAAGTTTCACTTGTCTGATATACATGCTGGTATCACAATCTCAAAGTCCAATCTCATTTTCATAACGTCCAGAGCTCCCACGCTCGGTCCAATAATCAGACTACAGTCCCGTATTATTAAGTTGGATTAGTGAGTTACAAAGCAGTAAAATTACCGTTTTTAATCTTGTATTAACATGTGATGGTTGCGGTTCCTACAGTTAGAAATATACCCTCACACGACGCGAGAACTACACTAACGTCGGGTAGCGACGTCAGGGGTTGAATTAGCGGAAGCGTGCGACGATCCACCGCACGGTAGCGAACAACGTCAACGGCGGACGACAGCGACAACAAACGACGATCAGCCGGGTAGCGGCACGATCACCAAACATCAACACGGAGGGGGAGGACAGCCGTGCGACGTTCCACGGGGTCGGGAGAACGCGGACAGCGGGCAGCGGAAGGCCAGCGGCAGTTCTAGGGCTGTCGGAGATCTTCGTGGAGATGGCCGGATGGATGTGGTGTGAGAGGGAGATGGTTATTATGAGCTGCCAAAAATTAGAAACTTGGTAGGATTTGCACAGAAATTGACAACCCCATAACCATCAATTTGCAGCAACAAGGAGCAACCCTCATATCAACATACCCCCCCCCCAAACCCTTCACTAGCTTCCCCTTCCAAGTGCTGGAGAAGGAGGGTTGTCATCTACTTGGGGGCTGCCACGCGCCTGGTGGTCGGGGGAGGAGATGGCCGACGAGCCCATGGTGGCCGGCGGTAGATCTGTGATGGGGATGATCGGATCTACACGTGTAGAGGGGATGCGATCTTGGCCGGAGATTGACGGGGTGGCCGGAGATTCGGCGACCCGCAGTGCCTAGGGCGGCGCTGCCGCGTTGCTGAGAGCACCGGCGGCGGATCTGGGTGCTTGGCCGGACGACGGCCGGAGACAGGCGAGGAGAGGTGACGGGGAGGAGGTCTGGACGGCGGGGGAGGCCGCGAGTACGTCGGAGGGAGGGTTCGACGGCGATGTAGATAGGGATGATGGAGATGCCGTGAGCTTGGGAGGAGGGAAGGGATTTTCATGGAGGAGATGAGGCGTTCGGCGGCCATGGAGATGGCCGGAGGAAGGGGTCCGGTGACGGGGTTTAGCAGCGCGGGGCGGTGCCGTGGCCATCGGGGAAGGCCGGAGAGCGGCGGAGAGGGGGTCAGCGTGCGGCGTCGCCGCCGTGCGCTGCTGCGGATTGCAGCAGCAGCAGCTGCGGATTGCAGCACGAAGCGGCGGCGTTCAGCGCGGATTGCGGCAAGGATGGCGGCGGATCGGGGCTCCACGACGGCGCAGCCTGCGGAGGAGGTCGGGCAGGCGTTCGGGTGGCCGGAGATAACGTCGGAGAGGGCTGTGCACCGGGGTTTGGGTCGAAAGCTCGTAGGGGGCGCAGATCGTTGTTGCTTGCGAAAATGAGGCGGCTGCGGCTGCTTTTGATGCTACAATAGGGTGATCTAGGTATAAAGTATGGTTTTATTATAATAGTTTTAGGGTAACGGGTTAAAACTTTGACATGCGAAAAGTCCACACCGGTTGGGCTTCACTCAAGTGGGCTAGGTGCCTGTTAGTTAGGGTGATAATAAAAATGATTTGATCTCAAAACAAATGCACCCAGGTGGTTTAAAGGAATTTTGTTTCAAAAAGTTTATCAAGAGTTTTAAATTTAATAGGTTGTTTCCAAGAGGCCAACGTACAGAACTTAGAACTTGGATTTATAAATATGTAATTATTTATAGGTTGTAATGAGATAAGCAAATGATCATTCTACATCCAAAAATTGTAAACAAAATGCCGGGACGATCACACCTCTGAGAGGATCGTGAATACGGGGTTCGGTCGTGCGTCGGAACTATGGAATTACAATAATAAAACCAAATACGGAAACACGCACACGGATCAACCTACGCACAAAATACGTACAACCAGAAGTGGCCGTTACATGTGTCCACGGACTCCATCAGACTCCAGCAATGCGGCTCCTAGCACCTCTCCAAGGACTCCACCTGTACCCTGCAAGAGGTAAGCCCCATCAATCTGATGTGGATAATTCTTCCCCAAAATAAATGTATTCCAAAGAGGGTCATCAACATAAGTATTTAAAATTAAAAACGGTGGACAACACTTCCCTGGAAATAAATCTCCACTCTCGTATACCACGTCGATCAACTCCTCATTGTTCGCCTCAGGTTGTTCAGGTAGCTTGGGCATATAAGGGTAGGTCTCATCAGGCAGCTCCTCATCATCGTCAGACCTATCCCATCGCACCACCTGATCATATTCAATAGCGTCCATGGGTGCTAACTCCTCGCTCTCCTCCTCATATACGTCCCATCGTACTTCTTGATCGTATGCACATGAATCCTGTAAAAGGCACGATGAGTCGTCAAAATCTGAATCATAAAAAACATCATACACGGGAGGAGAATCAAATGTAGGAGATGAGGGAGTAAAGAGATCTCCCAGAAGGGGAGCCATAAGCTATGTGGAATTGTCCTCAGCATCAGTAGAAGCGTGGTCCTCTGAGGGATGCTCAGCCTCTGTAGAAAGTAGAGGTGGCTGCGGTAGCTCGAAAGGAGGAGGGTAATGCTTGGGATCATCATGAATGGCTGTGTCCTCGTCCCAATGCACGGCCTCCTCGGTGACAAGCTCTGGCTCTGCATGTAAGGCCTCCTCAAAAGCAAGCTCTGGCTTATATGGGTGGCAAGGGGGAGCGACGATGGCACAAGCTGACTCTGCAGTATTTGGTGTTATGGTCTCGTCGGGGGTGACAATATCAAAGCGCATAATACCTCCCCCAAGCTGAATGTGGACATCCTCCTCAGGCTCCTCAGGTATAGAAGGCAATGTAAACGTCATCATCTCCTTTTCATGACTCCTTCTTTTTTCTGTCCTGGAGCTCGAGGCACCCGATTGCATGGCTTGGCCTCCTCAATAGTAGGTGCAGGTGGCTCTATGGGCTCATGTATCTTGACCGCGGTATAAAAGTGGGTCTTGTGCCCCTCAACTAGAGCATAGACTCCATCATCAATGGTGCATGTGGAAGAGATACAATGAGTAATAAAGTTTTGAAATTCGAGCTCAAAAGGATTACCTGCCGTTATTGTCAATGGACCGGTTTCTCGAACTACGTCAACAATGTTTCTCAATAGGTCCATATATGTGTCCTCCTTTGGCAACTGAGATGTCTCTATTTGTGGAGTGTTGATGGTGTAAAGGTGGATATGATCACCTTCAATTGAAGCATACACTCCATCTATGATAGTACCTGCACTAGAGACATTAGCCATAACAAAATCGATGAATACTTGATCGTATGGTTTACTTACCGTAACGGTTAGTGAACCAGTAGATTGAGCATCATCTATCATTTGCTCCAAGGCTGTTGCCAACTGCAAATCACTGAACTTTTCCACTTGCATCCTCTTCAGAAACTCACATGAGGGTCCCCTTAGCCTTCTAGTGAAGATATCAAATAGCATGGAGTCATTCCACTCATGGTCTGACTCCGTCTGGAACATTCCTAACATTCCTTCAAACCTAGACAAGGCTTCCCCTAAGGATTCTCCATCAGCCTGATAGAATGTAGCGAGATACATGTAGGATTGTATAGAGCCCACTCGCATTTTCTTTGGAAGCACCATCGCTGCAACAACTGTACCTGATCAAGCAAAGTAAACAACCTGGAAAAGACGTCAGTGGTACAAAGAGAGATAAAGATAATAATAGTAGCAGGTGGTGGGGAAAAAAATCTCTCTCAATGGTTTTTTTGTTTTTTAATGTAGTCTAATCAACCTAATTGTGACAAATTGGCACCCAACGGGAAACACCTCCCCGGCAACGGCACCAAAAACTTGATCGCTCCAAAATGTAACCCAAGAGCACAACCTAGTATGGCGCAAATGCACAGAGATAAATCCCCGGCAACGGCGCCAAAAACTTGGTCGGCCCCAAAATGTAACCCAAGAGCACAACCTAGTATGGTGCAAATGCCCGGAGATAAATCCCCGGCAACGGCGCCAAAAACTTGGTCGGCCCCGGATATACACCAGAAGAACGATTGTAGTTTTACCGCAAGCGCACGGTCAAGTGGCGAGCGGGTATTGAACACGAGGAGGTGGTGTTGGTTCCAATCTATCCTAGGTTGGTTTGACTACGAAGGTTTTATTGGTGGAAATGGCTATGGTATGATGTAATGGCAGTGGTGAAGGATGTCGGTGTCGGAGATAGTGAAGTCGGATAAGTATCGATTCAAATACAAGATAATAAAAGAGTCTAGAGCTAGGGAATCCCCACTACAGACCGTCATACATCATTGTAAGTAGTGAATCTCAATATTACTAGGCTTGTGTTGAGGTGAACTAGTCGTAACTGAATAGAGAACCAAGCTCATGCTCTCGCGTTATTGCCGGTCTATAGCAACCTAGGATAGGGCCCAATCTCTTGTAAACCCTAGCCTAAACCACTAGCATTAGGATCGACATCATCGTTCAATCGCTCTTCGAGCCCACTCTCGTGCAAACTCGGGTCACGATCTAGGTTGTGATAGCTCGTATTCGTCCAATCTCTTGTAAACGAATATGTGTATAGATTTACAATTAAAAATCCTAGCTTTGGTCCAATCTCTTGCAAACCAAGTCTAGAGATCTCGATTATAAACCTAAATCGAATATCTAGGTCTTCCCATCGATTAGAATCCAATCTCTTGCAAACCCCAATCGATGGAAATCCATAGCTATCCGTAATAAATCAATCACAACCTAACCTCCTAGCAATTCTAGCAATTTAAAAATTCATTCATCACAAATCTGAAATTAGATCCATAGGGTTCATCCCTATGCCCTAGAACAACAAATCTACTCTAGCATAGCAATAACGATATGAGAATCAATAAAAATCATTGCTTGCATACAAAAAGATAGAAAAACAAAGATTCAAACAATAAGAACATAATACTTAGCTTGATGAAGATCTTCAATCCAAAATACAAGCTTTTAGATCCAAGAGGGGGCCTAGTGCATGGCCTAACCTCTAAAAATAACTCTAAGAAAACATGTTGGGGACCTCCTCTAATGGTGGCTACAAAACCCTTATATAGTCTCCCAAAACCCTAGCAAATAACCCTAGAAAACCCCTCAAATTCGTGCCCAAAAATAGCCCAAATCGCAACTTAAAATCTGGGCCCGCCGCCGACTCGGCCGAGTGGAACATGTGACTCGGCCGAGTGGAAATTCCAGCACTGCAGTGTCAACTTGCAGAAATTCTCCAGATTTCATCCGACCTCCGATTGGCGCGTTCTTGGTGGCGTTGGACCCGTCATGAAGTCTAATATCCATAAAAAATATGGGAAAAATACTTTGATTGCTGGAATGATAGCAGATTTCAAAAGAGTGAACAGTTATCTGAAAATCTGGGCGTTGCGTGTCCTCGGCGTCACTCGGTCGAGTGGACTTCTTCACTCGGTCGAGTGGACTTCTCTACTCGACCGAGTGACAGACCATGTAGAAAAATAGTAACTTCGAGGTCCTCAGGGGCCTGTCTCCGGGGGTGGCTCGACCGAGTGGCTTTACTCACTCGGCCGAGGGGCATTTCTTGCTCGGCCGAGTCGAAACCGTCAAAAGCCTGTAAATTTCCAGTAAGTCGGCCTTTTTTGATGGTGGATTTTCCATGCCACTCGGGCGATGCGATCTCCATACTCGGTCGAGTGGACTATCAGCACTCGGCCGAGTGCACGCTAATCTTCAAGTAATTGTGTGTCCGATCTGGCCGGCCGAGCGGGCTTCTTTGCTCGGCCGAGTGACTCCTTCACTCGGCCGCGTGGCATGCTGAAAATGCACAATCTTCATCATTTCGCTTCCTCGTCGCTCCTACGACGTTCTTTCTTCTTCCACTCGTCTTATATCGCTGATAGGTCCTCAATAAGTCCATGAGCGATGCTCCGTTACGTGTGCAAGTCCTTTAAGCTCATTTTTGCTCCCAATTGCTCATATTTCCTGAAATCCGACAAAAACAAGAAATAGTGAAAAGTAACACAATATCATCGAATAATCGTGAAAATCGCAATATGAGCAACCGAAATGGCATGCAAATATGCAGAAAAAGGTGTAAAATATGGACCGATCTGGGCTCTCATGTCTTGGCTAAGTGTTGGAAATATTTGCGCTGGCCGAGTTGATCTGACCGAGTGGCAGTACTGCTCGGTCAAGTAGTGCGTAGCAGACTTGAGTGGAGCTCTAGCTGATTCTGAGTGTCAGCTCGATCGAGCCACCCGACCGAGCTGCCTGGGAAAACAGACCTGCTCTTTTGGACTTCTTCTCTCATTTGCTTTTCCTCCTCTCCTCCAACCTTCTTCATCACCTCTCCGAACACCTATTGAACCTTGCCAATGATGCTCCGGGTGGCACAGATGTGTCCATGTCCTATAATTGCTCCAATTCGCTCCAAAGTTCTTGAAAATCCACAATTCTATACGAAACTCGAATATATTGTTAAATGCGTGATGTGGTGTGTGTGTGTGTGTGTGTGTGTGTGAACTTTGGATGGCAAAAATAATGCGAATGATGCGATAAAAGTAAGGAAAATATGCACATATCAGCTATATGTGGGAAAAATGGGAGGGCACATCAAAGCGTGTCCAGTAGAGATACCTAGCTCGTATGGCGTATTATTCAACAATCATGCAAATTCGCATTATGAAATGAACATAAGTGGAACACAAAAGATATAATAGTGGCCTAAAGGAAATGAGACATGAAGGTGTACATAAGGGAATACAACACATCCATGGTCAGAAGAGAGTATCATAGCAACTACAACTATAACAAGTAAAGGAAATGACTACAAGTGTGTAAAGTTAAGTTAAGTGTCTTCATTTATTGATAGTTATTTGGAAACCTGGGTAAACGGAGGACGTAAGGACCTGGACCTCACCCCAATGTGGGGTGAAAAAGACTACCCCGCTAGTGGTACACGAGTACTCTTTCCTTAACGGGTCTTCTTGAATTCCCATGTTTTGGCGGGAGTGAGAATATCCTCCAACTTCATGATATTACCACATCACAAACCACATCACCATATATCAAATCATTCCCCCGTGGGGATGTAAATAATCTCCACATCTGAAACACATATCACATTCCAGTCCTTATAACTGCCCTTACTCAGGTATTCCCCCAAACCCCATCTTGGAAACTCACCCTCTTTTGAGAGGATTAAGACATTCCAAGTATATAATTATTCAAGATTATTGGTTTATTTATATAATGTACAAAATGTGACATGAAAGTAATTATGCATAAAGAACAAAAGTGCATAAAGAGTAAAAGTGCATAAAGGCAATTGTGTATCAGAGCAAGTGTTCATAAGACAAATATATACAAAAGCTATGAGACAACGACATAAAATAATTAGAAACATAACACATACATATTGTATTATGGATTCATATTTGGCATGGTCACCTATTTTCATATCCTTCTCCTTTCACAATTTCTCTCATTCTACCACAAAGGGGTCATGCACCTAAGTGCCATGCACATCCCAAATTCCACAACAACACATCACATTGTGCCATGCCAAATAGGAATACCACATCTAACACGTCCTTGACCATATTACTCCATATTATGATCTTATGTATCATTAGCAAGTCTCCTCATGTCCATTGGATGAACCAATTCATGTCACATGTGTTATACTTGTCAAAAACAGCTGATATCCCAAATTTGAATTTAGAATTTGACTTAGGTGTCTAAATGAAAACTATAGGTAATTCAGTCATGTTTTCATGGCAACAAAAATCATAATTTTTGGATGTCTAGACTAATTGTTATGGCTTGCAAAGTATAGGGTGCAGAATCTATCCTGAAACTGAAATATATAGCAATAAAGATCAGTTAATTCAATCATTTTACAATCAGATTCTGATAGAGGTTCCAACATGAAATTTGTACAAAATTGAGTTAGGATTCCACATTATCTTAAATCAAATCATTTGGACAACGGGAGTGAAAGTCCAACTCTGGTCAATAACATGGTGCAGAATCTGCCAGATTTTGACACTACGACAAAGATCAGTAGTTCAGTTTAAATACATGTAGAATTTGACTTTAAGCTCTAAATAAAAGTTGTAGGTAACTTCCAGGGCTTTCCAGATTGTATTTGAAAATAATTTTTGGATCACTAGAATGGAATTTATACTTGTTTGAATTAGCAGCAAAAACTAGAATAATTTCTGCATGACAATAAGTGACATGTAATGAAAACATATGAATAATATACCATAAGTGTTAGGGTTTCTTTCATGCATAACAAGTTTATACACAGCGAAAAAATAGAAACCTACCAAGATCCATGCATTTCAAATTGATTCGATGAGATTACTAAACTTTGTTGACGATTCGAATGTATCGGATTTTAGGTGCTGCTCAACAAACGACCACCCTCTATCTGTATCCACATGCAAACATCACGAACGGTAATTGCAAGGTTGGTAGCTCCTTCTCTGCAATTAGGGTTTCTCGCTTGCTCTTTGCTTTTCTCAAAAACGTGAGAGATAGATTGAATGCGTGACTAACTGAAAATCCTCTTTATATCATATATAGAGTCCCAAGATAACCCTTTAACGCATTTCAGTTACACATAGATATCTTAGGGATAATATCATAACAAGATATTATATCCGTTAGCACCTTAACGCGTTTCAGTTACACAGAGATATCTTAGGGATAATATCTTAACAAGATACAATATCTGACAGTTAAGATATATCGCTCTATTTGGATTTTGAATCAGATTCGAAATCTTGTTTAAAACCATATTCCATCCATTATGCTCTTTATGTTCGACCTAATAGGCTCATATCAAATTAGCAGTTGGTCTAATACCATTCAAAGCCAATAAGTCATAATTGGTCTCTAGCAAGACATTATGACTACCCAATTAGTATGAATATCGTTAGTCCGATATTAACCTAACTAATAGAACATGTCATAACCCTTTTATCACATGATATCTTTATTGAACATAAGTCATGGACAGTTTCATACTTATATTGTTTAAACATTCAATTTCTCGATTACTAAGTACACTAATAAAAATCAAATGACATTCATTTGAGCACGGCCATGCATTTCTCAATCCTATTTATCGAGGGGCCAATTAGATATTTCTCTCATATGAGAATGACAAATTCCATCTTGTTTATTCATTTTCCTCTGCATAATTCACATCATGTTCAACCATAATGTGGTGGCCCATGCAGGTCAGCTTACACTGCGATAAACGTAAGAATAGTACGGGTAAAAGCTCTAACATTATAATCCGCAATTTTGTGCTAAACATTGTTTTCCTTGTTCATTCTTATAGAATGGATAACGGGAATGGATCGTTCGAGAACAGGACTCCCGCTTCTTATGCAGCGTCATCAAGGCATCCCTGATGGGGAAGATTCTGATCGAGATTCTGGAGCATATGAGTCAGCTGGAGGATAAAGTGGCTAGTTGTGCGGCACCAAAGCCAGTTGGTATCAGACAGTCCAGGGCCTTGCACCCTGTCACGCCCCGCTTCCCTAAAATGGAGGCGAGACGTGAGAAGGTCTGCTCAGACTTGGAGCTGTGAGGCTCCAGTCTGTAAAGCGTCTGGATTTAACCGAGTTCAGGTCCTTGCAAATGCGAAGCAGAACAACAGTAATAATAAGGAAGAGAGACATATAAAAATATCTCAAAATGTCCAAAATAAATAAGTTCCAACATCACAGAAAAGTCGCCAGGCTGGAAAGAAAAGAGTCTAAAAGGCCCAAGAATGGCCAACAAAAGAACGACGTACAGAAAGTAAAGGTGCTACGCACCGACAACTAACAGTAACCTAAAGCAGAAGTAACTCAGAACAGTCTCTAAGACTGGTCACCGGAGTCCACAAACTCCTCGTCAAACGTGGGCCCAAGCTCGGCGTCAGCAAACACTTCGTCCTCAACAACGGTCTCTGGCTCGGGGTCTAACATGTGACACCCAAAAGAGAGAGGGGCACATGTCAGCAAGTCTACAAAGACTTGTGCAAGGAAACTACAAGAAAAGTAAGCCAACCTAGCAGTTCTAAAAGCATGCAATGACATGACAGTTATAGTATGAGTGCAACAGGTAAAGAAACAAGTACAACAAGCATCTAGCATGGCATGACAAGAGTAGCAAACTACTAACAATCACAAGTCACGTTTTCATGTCGTGCACAGAGTTCACGCCTTACAGCAGAAGTGGCTGTACGGGCACACTTCTACGCTGAGTGGTCGCTTAACCCTATCCCTCCACGTGTATCGGGCATTGGCTTTTGACCAACACAAATGACCCGCTTCTGGATCACGAGCCAGGAAGTGTATTTGGCATAGAGTTGTGCCTGCAACGCAGGTGCCTAGCCTGAACAAGCAAGTACAAGTATAGTAGCGTGTGCTACGAATGCAACAATCAGACATGGATGGCATGACATGGCAAGCTGTAATTTAAATGCGTACAGATAAGGAATTTAAACATGGCAGTTACAAATGCATGGATGACATGGCAGCATGAACATAACAAGTAAAAGGGGTTGGATCTAGCTTCGTTGTCAAGCTAGATCAAGTGAGGTGACGGATCTAGTTTCGTTGTTAAACTAGATCAAATAGGCGTCTAGGCAGCTATCATTTTACTGCCTAGTCTCTTTTACGCTACGGTACAAAAGTGGCCTAAAACATGGCCTAAACAAGCAACGGGCAAGTTTCACTTGCCTGATTCCTGAGTTCTTGGTGTCGACGAGTCCGTACAGAAAGCGAAGACGTTTTCTGCGTTATCGGAATTCGATATCAGATTCAGATGAAAATAACTTATTTAAACGGCTAAGATACCTATTCCAAACATTAAGAAAGAGATACGGCGCTCTATCATTGGGTTAGTTCTCAAGTCTGTGTACATGTGGTCTTCATATATCAACACCTTATATGTCAACTAGAGAACATATAAATTCTGTTATATTTATAAAATCTGTGCTTCATAGTTTACTGTCAACTAACTAGCTAATATACTTATAACATCAAACTACTAACATATTTGTACACCCTTAAAACGAATTAAGTGGGAAAACAATACATGCACTTACCCAACCTAACAGCTAACGTTTACAACAATTTATCCTGACAACAGAAACTCAATTTACAACCCTACTAACTATTAATCAAAACAGTATACCAACGAGTTAACATCAGTTTGCATTTCTAAAACTAACTGGCTAACAACTAGGATTACAACAAAATAATTAGCAGCCAACATACTCTATATAAGTAACATGGTATATAAAAAACAGTTTTTTATATCTGCTAACCCTAACCATTTAACAACTAACAATATTATATCTAACAACAGTATTTCTTTGCATTAAAACTAAGCTAACTCTCACCCTACGTATTATAAACCCTAACAGAATAATATTTTAACCTAATAGTTAAAAGAAACAAACTAACCTCTTTAGCTTTCTTCCTTGATGTGCGTTGCAGGCGGAGGAGCGAGGACGCCGGTGTGCTGTTGAGGGCGCGAGGAAGGTAGCTGGGCGTCCGGGAGGGTAGCGAACGGCGTTTGCGTCGATGTCGCCGGGAGAAGCTCGGAGGCGTGTGCAGTCGGTGATGGATGAAGCGTCGGCGTGCTTCTGCAGGCGGGGGAGGCGAAAGGCACGGGCTGCTGACGAAGGAGGAGGCCGGCGGGGTCGCTTGGGTGCGTCGTTGGGCGGTTGCAGACGCTGGAGGGGGTTTTCGGGGGTGTTTCATGGCGGTGAGAGGGTGGAGGGGAGTGGATCGGAGGTGGTGCGGCACCGGGAGATGGGGTTCGACGGTGGGCTGGGGGAGGAGAACGCGAAAAATAGGGGCGACGAGGGTTTGAGAAGTCGACGACTACGGAGGTGTTTTCGT
Organism: Scilla litardierei; assembly: GCA_030789695.1. Lineage (NCBI taxonomy): Eukaryota > Viridiplantae > Streptophyta > Magnoliopsida > Asparagales > Asparagaceae > Scilla > Scilla litardierei. The sequence continues at coordinate 46,583,657 of CM061131.1, forward strand.
GAGGGAGATGATGCATGCGACACTGGAGGAAGAAGCTGCGTGCGAGGAGCTCGTTGCGTGCGGAAAAGTGAGGGAGGCGGCTATGTTCGGCTATGAGATGAAAAGAATAGCTAGGTTAAAAATATAACCCTAAGGCTATTAAATAGGAGAGGTTGTTATCACGTGGTGAGGGGTTTGAAACGTGGGCCTAGGGCTAGGGTAGTCTAGGCTTAGGTTAGCCAGGTTAGGTTTGTTTTATTAGCAAAATTTGTTATCAATCAATTATTAAAAACTCAAGCCCACACTCTCTCCAGGGTGTGTGTGTGTGCGGTCAAAGTGGGGAAGAGGAATGGCTAAGTCAACATTGGGGAAAATTTATTATTAATAAGAAAATATTAGGGACAAAATACTATGCGAAACTTAGGGTTAAAATATAATAGGTTGGGCAAAATAGTGAAAGTAGGTCAAACGGGGCTCTAAAATCATCAGATAAATACTTGGGTGACCGTGTTGACGAGAGAAACAAAACAGAGAAGACGGATCACAATTTCGACGACGAGAAATGAAAATAAAAATTAAAAAGGCCTCACGACAAAAGTGAAAATCGCGACGTCTCATCGACAACGTCAAATCGTGGGAGAATGACCCGTGAAATGACGTTCCAAATTAATTCCACAGTTTAATACCCTTCGAGAGGGTCACAACGGCATATCACACCAAGGGTTCAGATACAAAAAAGTCTAAAATAAATACGTGCACGAACAAGACTACGTGCACGTAAAGCGTATAAAGGATACGGGGTCCAAATGCGACAGTAATTCCAAGTTGGGCACACGTCGGGGGTTGGCTTGCTAAGGATGCAACCAATGTGCTACGGCCCTATCGACTCAACGACACGACTCACATACAAAGCAATAAAATAAATCAGGTACCCGAAATTGCTATACGCACAGCCGTATAACGAATAGTGGGTACCGGCCGTTACACACCCGAAGTCCTTTTCGGGCAAGGAGAGTCCTCTGGAGGTGGATGAGTGGATTAGACATACTGAGGATGACCTGTCGGCTATAGGGTACCCGAGAGACGGATGGGTGGATGCTGCGAAGAGGCAGCTTACACATCAGGCACGAGATTGGTGGGATGCATAGGAGCTACATTTGACCGGGCCGATCTCGTCGGAGAATTTTAAGGAGCTGTTTGAGGCCCAGTTCCTTCTGAAGACGAAGAAGGATGAGCTACATCTGAGGTTCGAGCATCTGACTCAGGGACGACGGAGTGTGGATGCTTATGATGCAGAGTTCTCACTATTGAGCAAGTTCGCTCTGGAGTTGGTGAAGTCAGAGACTACTAGAGACAAACGATTCAAGATGGGGCTGGATACTGAGTACAGAGCAGCGATGTCGACCATGGTGCTGACTACACATGGAATCGTACTGGATGCAGCCAGGATGCATGAGACGCACCTGAAGAGTGTGGGTAGGGCACCACCAGTAGCAGAGAGACGCCCTACAAGTCAGCAGAGGGGTTTTGCGAGGGCGACTCAGACCACCTTGTTCAGGAGGCCTGGAGCTCTGCCAGCATCTCAGAGACCAGTATCTTGTTGTATCTGTGGCAAGCCAGGGCATGATCAGAAGGATTGTATGTTTCTCAGTGGGTGGTGCTTCACTTTTGGTCAGGTAGGACACCTGAGCAGACAGTGTCCTCAGCAGGGGTAGACTTCAGGTCCAGTGGCAGCCCAGCCGATGTAGCAGAGGACCCATCCGCCGGCTCCATAGAGACTCCCACCACCAGCACCACCAGCACCTGGTACAGTGACCCTGAGAGGACCACCCAGACCTCCCCAGCAGCAACAGGCCCCCAGGAGAGCGGCACCGAGGCGTCAAGCTTTCACCATGACAGCTGTTGAGGCAGAGGATACCGGTCGAGTTACACTGGTACCTATTTATTTTCTTTTGGTGATGAATGATTTTCCATTATGTTATAGTTTGTTATATTTATGGATGTGATTAGGATGATTAGACTCTTATGTTAGTTTATGTTATTTCTCTTAGGTATTATTAGAGTTCTTCTTTCCCTGCCCTGCCACTTTTTGATTCAGGAGTATCCCATTGCTTCCTGTCCCAACAGATTGTGACAAAGAATTCTTTAGGGTTAGATTACTTTGCTTCTAGTTGGAATATCCATACATGGAGTGGAGTGGTCCTCAGTTCTTCAGGATACCAACAGTGTCTTGTAGAGATTTGTGGCCGTAGATTGTATGCAGATTTCTTAGTGATGGAGATGCCTCATTTTGAAGCAGTGTCTGGGATGGATTGGTTAGGGATGTTCTATGCCACTATAGATTGTAGACTCAGAAAGATAGTGTTTCAAATTCCTGATCATCCAGAGTTTGAATTCTTTAGTGATAGTAGTTCCCTTGGACCATTGAAGTTTAAGGCCAACCCAGTTGAAGTGATGATGGAGATGGAAGATGAACCAGTATTGCCGAGGGTAGTCTGGGATTTTCCTTATGTCTTTCCAGACGATATCTATAGACTCCGGATAGATATTTGGAGTTCACCATTGATCTGATTTTAGGCACTCAACCGATTACGAAGCCTCCATACTGTATGGCTCCTCCAGAGTTAGCAGAGCTTCGTATTCAGTTGAAGGATTTGTCAGAGCATGGCCTGATTCAACCGAGTGTATCACCATGGGGTGCGTCAATGCTTTTGGTGAATAAGAAGGATGGATCTCGAAGAACGTGCATCGATTATCGGGAGTTGAACAAGGTTACTGTGAAGAACAAGTACTCTCTTCCTAGGATTGATGACATCTTTGATCAACTTGGTGGATCGCGGGTGTATTCGAAGCTGGATTTGAGAAGTGGATATCACCAGGTGAAGGTCAGAGGATCAGATGTTTCGAAGCCTACAGTTCGAACTCATTATGGTCATTATGAGTTCTTGGTGATGCCTTTCGGCGTTATTAATGCACCGGCCACATTCATGAGATTGATGAACCAAGTCTTCTAGGAGTACCTGGATAAGTTTGTGGTCGTCTTCATTGGTGATATTTTGGTGTATTCAAGAAAAGAGGAAGATCATACTTAGCATTTGAAGATAGTCTTGGAGACTCTGAGGTAGCACCAGTTATATGCTAAGTATAGCAAGTGTCAGTTCTGGCTGACCAAGGTTGCTTTTCTGGGACATGTTGTATCCGGGGATAGGATAACAGTAGATCCAGAGAAGGTCCCTACAGTGGAGAAGTGGCCAGTTCCTAAGTCAGTCACATAGATTAGGATTTTTTGGGGATTGGCTGGGTACTACAGAAAGTTCATCAAAGATTTCTCTAAGATAGCTGCACCGATGATTCATCTAACTGAGAAGAATGTTGCTTACAATTGGTCAGAGGAATATCAGCGAGCATTTGATGAACTGAAGCAGAGATTGATCACTGCACCTGTCCTGACGATTCCAGACCGTTCAGTGGATTTGAGATTTTCTGTGACGCATCAGGCAGAGGATTAGGATGTGTTCTCCATCAGCATGGTAGGGTAGTAGCCTATGCTTCTAGATTGTTGAAGACGCATGAGAGGAACTATCCTACGCATGATTTGGAGTTAGCTGCAGTGGTATTTGCGTTGAAGCTACTGATGCATTTTATTCTGGATGAACGTGTAAAGATATACACAGATCACAAGAGTTTGAAGTACGTGTTCACTCAGAAAGAGCTGAATATGAGGCAGTGCAGATGGCTCGAGTTGATGGTCGGTTATGATATGGACCTCGAGTATCATCCTGGGAAAGTCAACGCCGTACTTGATGCTCTTAGTCGCATGTTGACAGTGATGATGTTGACTGCACAGAGAGAGAGAGAGAGAGAGAGAGAGAGAGAGAGCTTTGGGGTGATATTCGGCAGATGGAGATTGAAGTCGTCTTACCTGGATCAGCAGTAATAATGATGAACTTGCAGGTTCAATCTGATTTAGTTGAAAGGATTAAGGCAGCTCAGTATAGAGATGGGAAGTTGAAAAGATTCGAGAGGAGACAAAGGCCGGACTTCGCAATGATTTTTGTATTCATGAAGATGGGTCTCTGCATTTTGGAAGTAGAATTTGTGTGCCATAAGGTGAGATACGGGATGAATTGCTGAGAGAAGCTCATAGCTCGTCTTATTCTATTCATCCCAAGGGCACCAAAATATATCGTGATTTGCGACAACATTACTGGTGGCATGGCATGAAGTGTAGTGTGGCTAAGGGTGTAGCTTCATGCCTGGCCTGTCAACAAGTCAAAGCCGAGCCCCAGAGAACGACAGGACTGCTACAGCCTCTTCTGATTCCAGAATGGAAGTGGCAGCATGTGACGATGGATTTTGTGACTGGCTTACCTCGCACTCCTCAAGGATATGATGCTATTTGGGTAATCGTTGACCGATTAACCAAATCAGTTCACTTTATTCCTTTTTGAGTTGGGCAGTCGACCGACCATATTTCCAAGAGATATATGGAGGTAAGATCCTTATCTTCTTTGTCTCTATTAAGATTTATTGTTATTCTAGATTCTGAATCGAGTTTGTATGTAGGAAAACGTGAGGATTCACGAAGTGCCTATATGCATAGTCTCCGACCGTGACACCAGATTCACGTTACATTTCTGAAGAAGTCTGCAGGCCAGCTTAGGAACTCAGTAGAGTTTCCGTACTACATACCATCCACAGACAGATGGACAGTCGGTGAGGAAGATTCAGACCCTAGAAGATATATTGAGGCGTGCATGCTGGATTTCATAGGCTATTGGGATGAACATCTACATCTGGTAGAGTTTGCCTACAGCAATAGTTATCAAGCCAGTATAGGCATGGTACCATTTGTAGCTTTATATGGGAGGAAGTGTCGGTCTCCTCTTAGTTGGGATGATGTCGGTGACCATGAACTATTGGGTCCAGACATGATCGCTGAGACGGTGGGTGTAGTGAGAGTCGTCAGAGATAATCTTCGTATAGCCCAAAACCGTGATAAGCAATGGGCAAATGCGAAGAGGCGACACTTAGAGTTTCAGCCAGGCGAACAAGTGTTTTTGAAGATCTCACCAACACGAGGACTGATCTGTTTTGGCAGACGAGGAAAGTTAAGTCCGAGAAATATTGGACATTTTGATGTTCTAGCTCGTGTTGGAGATGTAGCTTATAGGCTTGCATTACCAACATCTCTTGAAGGAGTGCATAATGTGTTTCATGTATCACAACTAAGGAGATGTATTGGAGATCCTAGGCATGTCGTCGACTTCTCAGAGATTGAAGTGCGATCAGACTTAACGTATGATCAGCAACTAGTGGCTATTCTGGACAGAAGGCAGAAAATGCCGAGGAAGAAGTCCATCAGTCTAGTAAGGGTTATGTGGCACCGAGAGTCACCAGGAGAGTCTACCTGGGAACTCGATGATGAGATGAGAGAGAAGTACCCTCACCTGTTTGTTTGATGTAATTTTGTTTGTGTAAGATGATGTGATGTATAAAATGATTTCTACCTTATTTCGAATTCTGAGGACAGACTTTATTTTAAGGGGGATAGGATGTAATAACCCTAATGCTAATATACATGTATGTGTATGCATTTTGGGTCGTATGGGTACACACAAATTTTTGAGTATGTTTATAAATTTTTCCATAATTTTTGGGAGTTAAGATTATTTTTAATTAAGTTTTAAGCATCATTAAGATTTACAAAAGAGAAGTATTTGGAGGAATACCTTGTATTTAAAGTGGTATAGTGTATTCATTTAGTATTTTTAATTTCAAAACATTTTAAATCCCAAAATTCCTAACCATGACACATAGCTAGCTTGGTGTCATCTTGCATTTTAATGGGAAATACATTTGACATTAGCCTTTGACTAATGAGTGGTGGAGATTATTTGGGAGAAAAACAAAAGGAAAAAAGGGAATGAAAAAAGGAGATTTTTATCTCTCTCTCTCTCTCTCTCTCTCTCTCTCTCTCTCTCTCCCCCTCCCTCCCCCCTCACCCTCTTGGCTGGCCATCCCCTTGCTCCTCCCATTGCACCACCTCTCCACCACCCTCTCCTCAATACCCACCACCACATGCTCCTCCCTTCCAACACTAAAACACGCTCTACTCAAAAACCCTTCTTCCAACTCCAAACTTACTACAAATCTCCTCATTTCACCAAGGCCACATAACAATCCTACTCATGTTGCAGGGGAAGTTTGGAGAAGAAAGCTCAAGTTCTTCAAGGAAATAAGAAGGGCCAATGTTTAAAAAGGACTTGTATAGGAGGATCTTTTAACATCCTAGTTAGGGTTCAATTTTAGATTGTGTAGGATGCTAACTTGGACTATGGATTTTATTCGACTTGATGGTAGAGTAGGATGTTATTTAGATTACTCATGATATTGAATTCATGTTTTATGTATGAAACAATTCAAAAGATCAAGTTTTCCCTTAAAATTCCTAGCAAAACCATCCACTTGAAAATCTGAAATTCTATAGTAGATTGCTACTTGTATTCCGGCCACTGTAAATAGAAATAAATTCTGAAAAACATATGTTGGAAAGCTCTTTTTGTTTACTCCAACTTTCATTTAGGGCTCCTGACTTGATTATGCATGCATTAGCTTGAAATATCTAAGTTACAGCAAGATAACAAACCTGGCAGAAACTGCACCCTTGCACGGTATTGACTGAAACGTGTACTGTACTTATTCATTTTCTGCAAACTTATACATTTTAGATATCTACATATCAAGAGCTACAATCTTTGCGTAGTATGAAATACAGAAAATCTGACTGCAATAGGGAGAAATTCGTTGATGAAGTGGTATCATATTTTCTGAATTCAAACAGATTTACTATGACTTAGTGTGTATGCCACTATAATTAGCACTCACCTCCTAAATTTTTGATATTTAATATCTGAAACCCTAACTAGTATATCTACAACTTTCATTTACAAAGTTGTGTCAAATTCATATTAGAATTAGCTGATATCTGTTATTGTTTATGACTGTTTGTATATTTCCAGCAGGCTGAATTGTTTAGGTGATGTTTTGAACTATGCTTTGGTGTTAATCTCACTTTCAATATTAATGCTTAATGTTAGCATGTTATTAGTTAGCATGTCAATTTTGATATGAGGTTGTCAATTTGTATAATGTCATGAAGTGGTAATTGAGACCACTAGAAACAACGTACCAAAAATAAAGAATTAAATTGAGAGTGAAACGGAGAGACAATGTCTGGAGTGCTTGATCCATTCTAAAATGGGTGAGACTCCAGATACGGGTTTGGAGGAAACATGGGTAAATTTTAGGAGCTAAGGAGCAGATGTGATAGATTTCTCACTCACTGCTCACTCCCGAAAAGGGGAGTTGACTAGAGTTAGAGAGGCCGGTGGTGTACTCGTGATGCACCATGCGGTAATTGTTGGTTTTCTCCATTTGTCCGATAAAAACTGAGATTGTCTCACTCCCGTACCTTGCCCCATTCGGGTAGGGAGTTACGAGAGGCCCCTCCAGTGCCCGTGTTACTGGTTGAGGTACCACTTTTCACTCACCCTGGGTGAAGTCCGGCTCCTTAGCGTCCTACGGTTTACTCGGGCTTCCACATAATCACTAAACATCTAGTTTTAACTAACTTAATCTGTTATTTCCATTCTCAGTCACTTTTACTTTCAGCACTTGTGTATTGTTTATTTAAATTCTGCATTAGTTCTGTGGTTGTTGTGGCAACTGTAGATAGATGGTTAGTTAGAAGGACCAGTTCTAAAACTGGATCATACTATCGAAGTTAGGAGTTCCTACTGGGTCACGCGTTGACGTGCCCCCTTATGGTTTCAGGTGTGAGACCAGAGCAGCTCGTGCGGGTCCCGAGATCAGAGACCGGTACCAGTTCAGAGGTAGAGCCTGCGGGTGATTTTGTCCAGTTGGACTTTCCTGGGTTAGACTAGTGGGTGAGTTGTACCGGGTGTGGACACTTTTTGTTCTTTTTGGGTTGGGGTTGTTGGAAGCAACGATCTAGGATCTTGGTTTGATGATGACAAACGTGTCATTATATCTGACGTGTGTGCTTAGTGTGTTTCAGGATGACGAAACAATATATTTGCACTATTTGGCGGAATTGCTATTCGTATAGCATATTGGGAGAGAGGGAGTGTGTGTGCACAAAGAAGTTGGACTTGGTCCTATGTGGGTTGAGATGGTTTTGGCCAAATCAATTATCAAGATTTGCAAAGTTTTTTCCATACCCAATTTGAATTGCAAATCAAATCCCATGGCAATCTTTATCACATTCAAATTCAAATTCAATTTAGAGATTGCATCAACTCCTAAACCCTAGGGATTTCTTTTGGGCCATAAAGATCTCCATCCATCCTTATATATATACCCCTTCAAAGAACCCTAAAAAAATGCGCGGCCAAACAAAATTCTAAGAAGAAAAAAATTATTGCGGCAACCTCAAAAATTGGTGAGAGAGGCTACCAAACTTACGGCAACACAAAATTTCCAAGGGTGCTCACGGTATACACATTACGGCAAAAATCAAAACCAAGAAAAGCTTTTTCTCCAAAAAGAAAAACCTATACACTAATTGCCTTAGCCGTAGATCCCAAGCCCACAAGCAAATCCTTCCAAGCATCAAAGACCCAAGGCAACCTCACCTTCAAGCCGTCAACTTCACCGACCCATGTCATTACTCCTCGCTGCTGCGGACCACCACACCGACGCCTTCGAAGCTGATCGCCTGAGCTCTCAAGTTGAACGGTGTCGGACAAGAGGCCGCATCGCCGGAGAAGGCAACTGTCATCGCCTCTGTCGCCACCTGCCATCGCGATCTTGCAACCCTAGCTGCACGACGGAGAATCTGAGATCGCCGCTGCCGCCGTGCCATCAGAGGCGCCTGCATGCCCTAAATCGAGACGAAGTCACCGTCGAAAGACCACCGTTGCGAAGGAGCGCCGTTGCACGAACCAAGCTGCCACCGTCGTCGAAGAACGCCGTCGAAGAGGAGAACTCGTCGCTGCAGTCAGAGCTCGTCATCGCAGCCGCTAGATAAGAGGTCGCCACTGCACGGAAGTCGTCGCCGTTGCGGAGCCATCGCCGGAGGAGCTCGTCGCCGTTTCCTGTTGAAACTTACGCCATCGAGAGACGGAGCACCGCCGTCGTTGTTGCTGCTGCCGAGTCGAGGAAGCCGAAGGCCCGCTGTCGAAGCAACCATCGTTGTTCCTCGAAGAAGACATCGCCGGAGCTTCTTGCTGCCATCGCCTCCACGTTCGGAGATCACCGCTCGAAGAAGTCGACGACGAAGACAGTCGATGCCCTGTTCTGAAACGAAGCAGCTCGTCGCTGTCGTCGTGTGGAGAAGCGCCGCTTGTCGCTGTCGTCGTGTGGAGAAGCTCGCACGCCGCTTTCGTCGTCGAATCGGAGGTGAACGTTATTTGCGGCTGACGTGGTGACTTCGCATCCGCACGATCATGGGAAACTCATTGAAATCAACGGCTAAAGTTGGCGCCTGCTTGGTCTCGTGAAGAAGAGCGAACGAATCGAGATAATATTGGCTGCTGACGTAGCTTGGGGGGATTAAAGGAATCTGCTGTGCGAACCGACCGATGATAATTTAGTTTTGAACTAAATCGCTCTGCACACAGACCGCCAAGATTAAAGGAAGTTCTGAGCGCACAGACAGCTGTTTATTAAAGGTTTGAACTGGAATTGCTTTGCGCACAGACCAGTGCACAACTTGACATTCAGGAGTCGGATTGAGACACCGTTTGCGTCATATTAGAGCTGACGACATGCTGATTGACAGAGACACATACACGGATACAAACTGAGCATTTCTAAACCCTTAAACTCTTTTATTTGTGTCTTAGTGTAACGTTCTATGTAGGGAAAACTTTACATTTACTTTGTGACTATTTTGGGACTTGTCTAGTTGGGACTAGACAAGTGGGACCCAGCTAGTTTGGGACTAGCTGGTAGAAAGCATTACTAGGATTGACAGTGAGAGAAAACACTGTGTGTGTGGTACTGGGAGCCTGGCGAGTGTAAAGACATAGAGGGTGCTCTGAGCGTGCTCTAACTTGTGGTTTTGTACCTATTGCGCTATTCAATACTAGTTCTGCTTTGGGGGCTGGAGTAGGTCGTTGGGACGACTGAACCAGGGTAAATCTGCTGTGTACTATGTGTCTGCATTTTATTTATCCTGCTGCTGTTATAACTGCGTGTGCTTATTCGTGGGTTGCACGAATTATTTTTATTAGCCTATTCACCCCCCTAGGCTAGGATCCAGATCCAACAAGTGGTATCAGAGCAGGTTTTAGGATCTAGCCTAGGAATGACCATGAATAACCATATGGATAGTGCTTTTGCTGAGGGTCAGTCTGTTTCTCGTCCCCCTAGATTTAATGGAGGTGATTATGCTTATTGGAAAAATCGAATGAAAATCTACCTTATTTCTGTTGATTATAAAGCTTGGCAAATAATTGAAAAAGGATATAAACTACCTGTTATTAAAGTAGAAAATGTTGAGATTGAAAAACCAAATGACAAATGGGATGATGATGATTGGAAATCTTATTCTTTAAATGCTAAAGCTATGAATGCTCTCATTTGTGCACTTGATAAATCTGAATATAATAGAACCTCACATTGTTTAACTGCGCAGGGAATATGGCATACTTTGGAGGTGACGCACGAGGGAACGTCACAGGTAAAGGAGTCTAGACTCTCTCTTTTGAGTGCAGAGTTCGAGGGATTTCGCATGCTACCATCGGAGAGCATATTAGAGATGTATGCGAGGTTCACCGACATAGTCTACAAGTCTAGCTCGCTTGGAAAGCCATATGATAGCCATCGATCAAGTGAGGAAGATCCTAAGAGCATTGCCAAGCTCTTTCAGACCAACGGTCACCGCCATCCGGGAAGCAAAGGTATTGTCTCAATTGAAGGTGGGGGACCTAATTGGTAATTTGATGTCCCATGAGTTGGAATTGCAAAATGTTGAAGCAAGAGAGAAACCTGAGGAGAAAGAGAAAGCCATAAAGCCCCTTGCTCTGAAAGCTGATGAAAGTGAAGATGATGATGACGACATAGCGCTAATGGTGAGAAACTTCAGAAAGTTCATCAAGACCAAGCATGGGAGAAACGAAATGGCACCCAGGTTTAATCGTTCTAACTTTAATAATTCTTCCAAGCAATTTAATGATCAGAAATCTACTGATAGAATGCAATGTTTTAAATGCAAGGGAAGAGGACATCTGATGAAGGATTGCCCAAATGAAACTGCTCAGCTCGCTAAAGAAAAAGGAAAAGCGAAGGTATTAACATGGGATATGGATAGCGAAGCTGAAAGCGAAGAGGAAAATGAAGCCCATTCTTGCATGGCTTTGATGGTGATCCAAGATGAGACACCGTCAGGTAGCAAAGCTGAACTTCTTAAAATTTGTGAAGAAATGCAAAATCAAATAGTAGATCATGAGTTCACTATTGAATATCTCCAAAATCAGAATTATGACATGCAAGTTAGAGATGATAAGGTGTTTAAAGAGAATGAAAAGCTTAAAATTGAACTTAATGCATGTAAGTCTACTATTGAAATCATGAAGAAGGCTAACGCTAGCTTTGATGAAACTGCTCCTTGTATTTCTTGTCCCTCATTATTAAACCAAATTAGCATGCTTAAACTTGATTTGATTAAGCTCGAAACTGAAAAAGACTATGTGATTAGAGAGCTTAATGATAAATTCTGCATGTTGGATAATGACTTTAAAAGAAAAATGATTGAATTTGAAAAGAAGGAAGAGGAAAACAAGAGAGCTTTTATTAGTAAATGCACGATGCTTGTGGAAGAAAATAAACAATTAAAAACCAAAGTCTCTCATCTTGAAGTAGCCATTAAGAAATTCTCTATGGGAAAACAATCGTTGGACACTATTTTAGAGAATCAATTATATGGCAATAATAGAAGAGGACTTGGTTTTGGTCTGAAAAACGTTGAAAAGCAAAATTCAAGAAATTCCACAATGTACCCTCTATTGTAAAGAACAAATATGCAAAGTGCTTTACTTGTGATAGTGTAGGCCACACTTCATATTATTGTAAATTTAGGAACACAAATATCAAGTTTAAACAAGTTTGGGTTCCTAAATCTTTAATGGCTAACACTCGTGGACCTTGTTGGATTCCAAGGTCACACTTAACACCTTTCATATAGGTGTGATGGAGATTTGGCGAGGAGCAACTTTCTCAATGTCTCATTCTTTTAGCTCCTTCGTCAAATAGCGACGAGAAGGTATAATTTTTATCCCTCTTTGCATTTCATTGCATACCTTCATAGATTGTTTTGTGTGCTTGATTTTTTTTGTGTGCTTGTTTTTATTTTGTTTTGTGTGCTTGCTTGCATGATTTTTAATGTTTTTATTTCTGAAAAAAATCAAAAAAATTGGGCTTAAAAGAATACCCTTTATGTTTTATCTTAAGTGGTATTGTATGAATGTTCAAATGTATCCCTCGTAGAAGTTAATTCATTATTGTTGTAGCTACATGAACATGTTGTTCTCTTTTTAGTAGCCATGACATGTTTCATAAACTTCGAATTTGACTTCTACACCTACATTTGCACTTTCACGATAATTGACTTTTTAGTGCTTTTGGAGATTCTTTTGAAGAATAATGGAAAGTGAATGAAGGAATGATTAATTTTTGAATTTTCTAAGGGATATGAAGTGTTTAGCCATGAATTAAAATTGAGCAAAAAAAATCGCAAATGAAATATATATGAAAATTGCTCCGTATGAAAAATGGATACACTTCATGGCTAATACACAACCCACGAGTATCCAACTTATGCTACATGGGTAATCATTAGCGTTGGTGTATATAACTCGTCAAGCAATGTCACCCCACATTTAAAAGTCCTTTTAGGCCATGCTTTGGGGTTCGGCAACTTGAACTCATCTTTGATGAGGTGGAAAAATTCAATCCTAGCGATATTCATGAAAATTGGAAAATGTGGATTGATTTGGTTGATTTTCTAAAATTGAATCTCCCTTGGTACTTTATTGTCTATATTACTACACTTACACAAAGGTGGGAAGTCATGTTATGAAACTCTATGAGCTTGAATTGTCTATTTTTTGGAAAATTCATGCAAATTGCACGCTACATTTAATAATGGTTTATTTTTGCATGGAATAGTGTTGTGACTTCATTAATCCACTTTTGGTGATTACAAAGGGGGAGAAAGTGAAAGAAAGATTTGTGTGTTGTTTGTTGCCGGTATTATTTGTTGAATGTCGGTATTATTTGTTGAAGGGGGAGCATGAAAAATAATGTTGAAGGGGGAGCCTGAGAGAAGGGGGAGCATGCTTATATTTGCCATACTTACTATGCATGCTTTGTAATTGCATTGCACCATTCAACACACTTCACACACCCATACTTATTGCTCAAATCGTTTATGGGTTTGTCATCACCAAAAGGGGGAGATTGTTGGAAGCAACGATCTAGGATCTTGGTTTGATGATGACAAACGTGTCGTTATATCTGATGTGTGTGCTTAGTGTGTTTCAGGATTGACGAAACAATATATTTGCACTATTTGGCGGAATTGCTATTCGTATAGCATATTGGGAGAGAGGGAGTGTGTGTGCACAAAGAAGTTGGACTTGGTCCTATATGGGTTGAGATGGTTTTGGTCAAATCAATTATCAAGATTTGCAAAGTTTTTTCCATACCCAATTTGAATTGCAAATCAAATCCCATGGCAATCTTTATCACATTCAAATTCAAATTCAAATTCAATTTAGAGATTGCATCAACTCCTAAACCCTAGGGATTTCTTTTGGGCCACAAAGATCTCCATCCATCCTTATATATATACCCCTTCAAAGAACCCTAAAAAAATGAGCGGCCAAACAAAATTCTAAGAAGAAAAAAATTATTGCGGCAACCTCAAAAATTGGTGAGAGAGGCTACCAAACTTACGGCAACACAAAATTTCCAAGGGTGCTCACGGTATACACATTACGGCAAAAATCAAAACCAAGAAAAGCTTTTTCTCCAAAAAGAAAAACCTATACACTAATTGCCTAAGCCGTAGATCCCAAGCCCACAAGCATATCCTTCCAAGCATCAAAGACCCAAGGCAACCTCACCTTCAAGCCGTCAACTTCGCCGACCCATGTCATTACTCCTCGCTGCTGCGGACCACCACACCGACGCCTTCGAAGCTGATCGCCTGAGCTCTCAAGTTGAACGGTGTCGGACAAGAGGCCGCATCACCGGAGAAGGCAACTGTCATCGCCTCTGTCGCCACCTGCCATCGCGATCTTGCAACCCTAGCTGCACGACGGAGAAGCTGAGATCGCCGCTGCCGCCGTGCCATCAGAGGCGCCTGCATGCCCTAAATCGAGACGAAGTCGCCGTCGAAAGACCACCATTGCGAAGGAGCGCCGCTGCACGAACCAAGCTGCCACCGTCGTCGAAGAACGCCGTCGAAGAGGAGAACTCATCGCTGCAGTCGGAGCTCGTCACCGCAGCCGCTAGATAAGAGGTCGCCACTGCACGGAAGTCGTCGCCGTTGCGGAGCCATCGCCGGAGGAGCTCGTCACCGTTTCCTGTTGAAACTTATGCCACCGAGAGACGGAGCACCGCCGTCGTTGTTGCTGCTGCCGAGTCGAGGAAGCCGAAGGCCCGCTGTCGAAGCAACCGTCGTCGTTCCTCGAAGAATACATCGTCGGAGCTTCTTGCTGCCATCGCCTCCACGTTCAGAGATCACCGCTCGGAGAAGTCGACGACGAAGACAGTAGCTGCCCTGTTCTGAAACGAAGCCGCTCGTCGCTGTCGTCGTGTGGAGAAGCACCGCTCGTCGCTGCCGTCATGTGGAGAAGCTCGCATGCCGCTGTCGTCGTCGAATCGAAGGTGAACATTATTTGCGGCTGATGTGGCGACTTCGCATCCGCATGATCACGGGAAACTCATTGAAATCAACGGCTAAAGTTGGCGCCCACTTGGTCTCGTGAAGAAGAGCGAACGAATCGAGATAATATTGGCTGCTGGCGTGGCTTGGGGGGATTAAAGGAATCTACTGTGCGAACCGACCGATGATAATTTAGTTTTGAACTAAATCACTCTGCACACAGAATGCCAAGATTAAAGGAAGTTCTGAGCGCACAGACAGCTGTTTATTAAAGGTTTGAACTGGAATTGCTTTGTGCATAGACCAGTGCACAACTTGACATTCAGGAGTCGGATTGAGACACCGTTTGCGTCATATTAGAGCTGACGACGTGCTGATTGACAGAGACGCCTACATGGACACAAACTGAGCATTTCTAAACCCTTAAACTCTTTTATTTGTGTCTTAGTGTAACGTTCTCTGTAGGAGAAACTTTACATTTACTTTGTGACTATTTTGGGACTTGTCTAGTTGGGACTAGACAAGTGGGACCCAGCTAGTTTGGGACTAGCTGGTAGAAAGCATTACTAGGATTGATAGTGAGAGAAAACACTGTGTGTGGGGTACTGAGAGCCTGGCGAGTGTAGAGACGTAGAGGGTGCTCTGAGCGTGCTCTAACTTGTGGTTTTGTACCTATTGCGCTATTCAATACTAGTTCTGCTTTGGGGGCTGGAGTAGGTCGTTGGGACGACCGAACCAGGGTAAATCTGCCGTGTACTCTGTGTCTGCATTTTATTTACAATGATGCTGCTATAACTGCGTGTGCTTATTCGTGGGTTGCACGAATTATTTTTATTAGCCTTTTCACCCTCCCTCTAGGCTAGGATCTAGATCCAACAGGGGTTTCTCTTTTGTTGTACCCCCACTTTTGTACCCCCTTTTGTACAGCTGATGTATGTATAAGTATTCGGTTTAATAGGATGTAATGTAAAGTTTAATTATGATTTCTTTTCAGTACTGTGATTTTAAATTCTATTGGAGCACTTTACTTTTCTTTAGTTGTACTATTCCAGTGTTATTGCAATGGCCTGCTTATTTAATTAATTTAACCACAATAATGCCTAGTAGTATTTAGATATAAGGGCTCAAAGCCCAGAGTCTGAATACTACGACGGCCTAGTCAGCTACGTATCTCCGTATTTGGGAGAGCGGGGCGTGACACATAACCTTTATGATTATCCGATTAAAGATAACGTTTGGTTATGTCAAAACATAATGTTTTTCATGTAGGAAACTGTGATGATCTCAGGTCTAATGATTCAATGACATAACTATTATGCGATCATTTATGACACTGATCCATGCAATGATCTCATCGTGAGTCTATCTAGTACTTTGTTCACCAACAAGTACCTACAAGTTTGATTTGTATCACAATACATATAATTAGCTCATAATTATCAACCAAACTTATTCTTGTCTTAATTCATCATTATACCTTTAGTGATGAATGGCCAGTGATAATTAGAATAACATAAAACAACTATTCAAGCATTATTATAATGAAACATAGAACCAATATAACAATAACATTAAGAGAAACATTTTATAAATGAAAAATGACATAACATAAAGGTCCAAATATTTGGCCTAGGGCATAACAACTAACAATAAGAAGTGTGATCCTACCTCAATAAGGTACCAATCTTCTCCAAGTTCCTATCTTGCTCCACAAAATCCTACCTTCAAGCTCCAACACCTAAAAAGTTGGCATCTTGCTTCAAAGTCCATCCCGTTCTCTTCTCCAAAACCTCCTTCCACCATCAAGCTCCACCCTACTCTTAAAGGAGAAGTCTACTAGGGTTTCGTGGCCAAAGGGTGAAGGGGAAGGCCTATGGCCTAAGGGAAATGAGGAGGGCATATACTCTTAAAGGAGAAGTCTACTATGGTTTCTTTTCTTTTCTTTTCTTTTTATTTTGCTTTAATTCCCTTTTCTTCTATCTTAAGAATGGCATATGCTATAAAATATTCCTTTGAATGGAAAATTTACGAAGACCCCCTCTCATGTTTAACAATTATTTCTATGCCATTGTGCAAATTCTGCAAAACTCCTCACTATGCTAAACTTTTTCGAAGAGGCCCCTCCTACACACCTATGCATACACATACATGTACACATGCACCATACACACACCTATCCAATGCATACTCCTAATATCATACATAGAACACCATATCAACACAATACACACCCCCACATATATGTCTACTAGCCATGTACTAATGCACACCAACATGCACTACTATACATACACCAATACACACAATTATTTCATGCACACATACACATCCATAAGTATAAATACCACACATATGTAGTAGAATACACATATAGTTCAAAACAGGGCATGCCAATCCTTCAATTGTAGTGGGAGTAGATTAAATAACTTCAACTGATAAGAGATGCTCAAAATGAGATGGGTCCTGAGTGGTGGATATATCAGATTTCAACTTCTTCCTCTTTTTCATACCACGCACATTGACATTAACCTCCAGCTCAGTAATCAAATTTGTCTATGGGGTTGATAACTCCTTCAACTTTATTAAAAGCACCATCTTCCTATTCCCATCAAGCTGTTCATAATGCTTGTAAATGCGATCTAACTCAGCCTTTATCAGCACTTCATCTTCAGATATCACTTCCTTCATATGCTGCATGGCTAGCTTCTTCCAATGTAGATGTACGTAATCTAAGGGAATGTTGCGATTTTTCCTTTTGAATTGTCCAATCTCATTTGCTCATTGTAATTCATAAATTCGCCTTGCTAGATAATCACATAAGTTTTGGTCTGTTCCAATTGCATCAGACTGTGATGGTTGCTGAAAAATTATCTTCGTCAGTAAACCCAATGAGTTCTCGTATAAAGCTCTCTATATAAGTGTACTGTCATTTTAGTTGCACCGTGATATTTGATTTCTCGAATGAGGCATTGATCTCCATATGCTGCAGCTCTAACAAAGCATGTATGTTTGTCTATGAAGAGGCAAAACTGCATGCCGATGAACCCAAGTACCTTTTAAGCATGTGAACTCTCAACTCTGTTGGTTGTGCCATTGCCAAGATGAAGATTGCTATCAGTCCATAGCGAAATGACCTTCTCCTTGTACTTCTCCAACCAAGATGTCTTCACATGGCTTAAGGCCTGTGGGTAAGCATTGAATTTTTTCTCCATTGCCTTCAGTTGTTTAGCATATTCCTCACCCTTACGTGATAGCACCAATAAATTCTAGCTAAATATGAAAGCTTTCCATTTTTCTTTAACTTCAAAAAAAGTCTTGCAATTGGCCTTGACATTTCTAGATATGTGCCATCTGCATAATTGGTTTTGGTTAGAGGGAAATACATTGCTAATGTCATTTATAAGTGCAAGCTCTCTATCTGTCAAAATAACTCGTGACATCGTGTATCCATCTAGCCAATTTCTCATGTAGCAATCATCCGTTCGCCCCACATGTAACAAAATGCAGATGCAAATGACATCTCTATGGAGGCAACACCTACAATCTTCAACAATGGTAGCCGGTATCTGTTGGTCTTATACGTGCAGCTCATAATCATAATTTCTGAAAATGTACTTAATAAATCAACTGACTTCGGATGTGCACAAAACAAATTCCTCACGACCATTCTCTCTTCTTCCATAGAAAGATACTCCATGTAATTCTTCTCATTCAATCTCTTCAGTATGTGCTGCATTTGGGTTCTCCCGACCATTTCCACAGCTTTCATTCTCTGTCTGGCATTATATATTGTTTTATTTGTAGTGGTATTGCACATATTCTTTTCCTTCAAAAATCTCCAAATTTTTTATTGGCCTTACCAAGCTATTAAACAATTCTCTCAATGTGTCTATCTCCACACCTCTTAACCTCCCAACATATGAATGTCTCTCGAGTTACTTCGCGGTTGGATGGTTGTGCATGACATATACAACTGTCAAATTCCGCTTATCTTTGAACACCC
Organism: Scilla litardierei; assembly: GCA_030789695.1. Lineage (NCBI taxonomy): Eukaryota > Viridiplantae > Streptophyta > Magnoliopsida > Asparagales > Asparagaceae > Scilla > Scilla litardierei. The sequence continues at coordinate 46,602,556 of CM061131.1, forward strand.
CATTAGCCCTCAAGGAGAATGGACATTGACACTTCTTGTTTCCAATTTCTTTTTTGGATTTTCTCTCCATCCTATGTGCCAGATACTTCCCGCTTCTTTCACAACAAAAGTAATGAGTTGTGATTCTATTTCCCGCTGTACTCATATTCGAAGATTTTGTAACAACCACAATTATATGTGTACTACCTACGGCCTTTATCTAATTAACAAGTTTTTCTTTACTTTTGAAAATGTTCATCGTTGTAAATTCATTTGTAAAATCTTCATGAATATCTTTCTATATTATCTCGAATTTTACCGTATACATACCAATATAATCAATTAATTTTTTACGTTATTTTATAGTAATGCCTACCACTATGCTGAATTTTTACAGTTAACATATAACATCAATTTCGTACCTTTGATTGTTGTTTTTCTTCTTCAACAATCCTCTCAATTTTATATACGTCCATCTCAATCTAATTAATTTATTTGCATTCATGTACCAACAATACATTTCAACAATCAATTTCTTTAAATAGTAATAAATACCAAATTAATTCTAGCAATTAATTTCTTACCAACTTTACAATGAATTGAGCAAAATTACTCACCGCGCAAAACATGCAAAAATTTTGATTGCGCACAACAGGCAAAAAAAATTAGCTTTAGTGCGCCGTGAGTAAAAAGTTCATGCATTGAGCAAAATTACTCACCGCGCACAACATGCAAATGTTGTGCACAATGAGTAAAACCTTATGCATAGACTTAAATTACTCACCGCGCACAACATGCAAAACTTTTGCCTGTTGCTTTGTCAAAATGTGAACGGTTATATGTGGTGAGTAAAAGATGTTGCATAAAAAAGAATCACTCACCATGCACACCATGCAAATTTTTTGCATGTTTGCATGTTGTGCACGATGAGTGATTCTTTTCTCTGCATCACTTTTTAGTTTTTATTCATTGTGCACAACAACTCTTTATTTTATTCGGGTATTTCTGGGGGTTTAAAAAAATCATTTTCGTATTGAAATGCTAAGGCTGTCGTGCGCAGAGCAAAACGGTACGTGCGCGTAGCAATTCCATTGAGTTGATACCTGGGACGAAAGAGGCGGAGCCTACTATCCGTGCTACATAGATGAGCTCGCCTCTGTTTCTCCGGCCGGCCATTTCAGTCTGTGCTTCACTCACCACTTCAAACTCTTCTCTCTTCCCCGCTGCAATCAGCGGCAGCAAGAGAACCATCTCATCTGTTCTAATGGAAGGCACAAGTCAACGGACCGATCAAATTGGAGGATTCTTGTCAAAAAAACCCTATCAGCCACCGTCGTGGGCTTCGCATCTCAATCCAATTCCCTCTCACACTTACTCTCTTGCTCATGTAAGCCCCCTTTCATTCTCTCTTAAAATAGTAAAAATATTACATTTGTAAGAGCTTCTTGCGAAATATGTGAGTTGTTGGTTATGAATCTTTTGAGTAATTTGGAAAGGGAACCAAACCCAGAAAGCATTCGGATCGAAACTATTTGTAATTTCCTAATTACAGTGCTTCACGAAACCAAGTGAGAGAGAACAGAATCACTGATGTATGAAAGGATATGTGAAGATGGTTAGACTACAGATTTATGCTTTATGCTTAGTTTTTTTTGAGTGGTTTAGAACTAAAGGAGGAAAATATTTCAATATGAAATATGAGGTGCGAGGCATTGTCATAGCAGATTTTAGCATAAGAAGGAACAATTATAATTGATTCAGACAAGAAGAATAGATGATGATTTGCCGATTTCACTCTGGCTATATAAAAAATACATGATGCAAATCCTAGTCCATTAATTTCGATATGCTTTGTGAGCAAGAGGCATATTTGTGATGGAAATAGGCAATTATATATCCGAGGCAAACATCAGTTGCATTTTAATTTGGATATAGTGTATAGTTATGGTTTAGTGCTTGAATATTTACTATTGGGATATAAACGCCTGAAATTGTTGCCTTACTTTTTATATATTTATTTTTTTTTCAAAAGAAGGCCCGTAAGCTTATGTTGATGCGTGAAATTAGCAACAGAGAGTCCAGATAGGATTTTGCCAGGCTGACCTCCTTTTCCGGTGTCTGAAAGAGAGATGAGCATTATGGATGATCACCTACCACAAATCAAGTGAATCTAACGTTTTTTGACACTCGATCTAACAGTAACAAATTCAATGGTTTCAGAATAATGGAACTTCTTGCAACGAGTGGATCGAGGGTCAAATCATCTTATGGTTCATCTACATTTATGTTTTTTGAATGTGAAAACCAACCAAGAAAAAATTCAAATTTTTTAGATTTTTGGATGACGATGACGCAGAAAATTTCCTATGCTATTAGCATGTATCCATTAAACTCATCCACATGCTATCATCACATATACATTAAACGCATGCGTGCTCACAAACAAACAAACACATACACACAAAACATGATATGAAAGTAAAAGGAACAAAATATACAGAAATAATGAATATAAATACAAAAGAGCATATTATAAAAATTAACTAACAGTTTAAACATTTACTTTAAGCATTTCTAACTTCTACCAGCATGTGATAAAATTATGTCTAAAAAATTTAGAAGGCATAACTAGGCCATAACGGCTATAAAATATTTAACGGTTATAATAACATGATATTATCTTCATAAAATACATATTTATGTGTTAGGATTGTCACATAACCAGTTTCCACAGAACTAAACGGAATTTTAAACAATTTTCTAAAAATTATTTAAAATTATTTTGATAGTATTTACACCGTAAATCCATAGTTATATCTTAGGATCCTCACATATCAATCGAACCGAATTGAATTTTCAGAAACCACTGCGTTCCGTTTGGAATCTTTGGATTGGAATCTATAAGCAATATGGGCATCAGCTAGAAAGGAGGAACATCCTCCTATGCGGTGGTCAAAATTTTACTCGTAATCTTTTTTGGATGTTTAGCATGGTTCATTTTGATCTTCGCATAATAAAACCACAAAACATCAAATATCTATTAAACTAATAAACTAATGATTTTACATGTTCATCCAGTCATCACATATTCAATGGTTTTGTAGTAAGAGTACTTTTTGTAATAGCTTGATAAATGCTCAAACACATAGGATTTATTAGATTTTTTGGTGTATTAGGGGGTTAATAATGAGAATATAGATTAAAATGAACGGCTCTGATTACTTAAAAGTTGATGATGAATGGAACTTTTTGAATTATCTAACCTTGTCCCACCAATTTTTTAAATAAATGGTTCCGTTTGACTTTTTACCAAAAACTGCACTGAACCTAAGGCTAAATTAACCAAAATGACCAAATATTTTAATGTTTTCAGTTAAAACAACTTAACCTTTAAAAGTTAAAATTAACCATCAACTCCTTTGTTGCATGAAACAACCAAAAACTTTTTGGTTTATGAAAAATTGAAATAAAATTTTAACAGTTTTATTAATACTCCACCGTACCGCGGGAACATTTTTGTTAGTTAATCTTAATTTTAAAATATTAGCGTGTTTTGAGAGAAGCAAAAATGTATACAATAGTTTTGGTGAATTTAACTTCAATCCAATCAATATATACATTGGACAATTGAGTTAAAAGATGGGATGAAAGTGGTGGAGCCTACTATTTGATGTACATAGATGAACTCACCTCTGTTTCTTCTCGGGCTGGCCATTTCAGTCTGTGCTTCACTCACCACTTCAAACTCTTCTCTCTTCCCCACTGCAATTAGCGGCAGCAAGAGATCCATCTCATCTGTTCCAATGGAAGGCAAATGCACCAATCAAATTGGAGGGTCTTGTCAAGAAAACCCTATCAGCCACCGTCATGGGCTTCACATCTCAATCCAATTCCATCTTACACTTGCTCTCTTGCTCATGTAAGCCCCCTTTCCTTTTCTCTTAGATGGTAAAAATATTACATTTGTAAGAGCTTTTTTGCTTAATATGTGAATTAGTAGTTATGAATTTTCTTTGTAATTTGGAAAAATGGAACTGTAACTGGCTGTTTTCTCCCCCATATTTTCTCATTTCTTTTTTTATTTTGTATTCTTTCCCGACCCACTCAGAGGCCAAGCCCACATCGGGGCTTTTCTCACCATTCCCTCATTTCGACGCCCCGAGCCCTTAGGGCTTCGACTCTCTCTATATTACACGCTCGCAGCAAGCCCGGGCTTCGACGCATCTCTCGACGATAGCGATGAGCCCCTTGTCCTCTCATTCGATACGACGCAATCGAGCACCCTCCGTCCTTTGACCGCGACGCCATCGCCCCCTCCCCCTTTTGTCCTCTCGCAGCGATCGCTCGTCCCCCTCATCCTTCCTCTGGGGCCCTTCGACAGCTACTTAACTCACTCCTCTTACCGGCTGTCTATTCCTTCCTTACTTCCCTTGTTCGCGGATTTGAGGTGAGGTGGCTCTCTTGCTTACGGTATGTTCTTTCCTTGCTTGGGTTAGGTTTGTGGCTCCTCTTGCTTACGGTCTGCCCATTTTCTTTGTTTAAGTTAGGTGCAGTGGCTCCCTTGCTTGCGATGTGGGCTCCTTGCAGATTGTAGGTTGCAGTTGGGGGGTTTTGCTGTTATTTGGGTTCGGCTGCATCCTTGCTCATTGTTGGGCTTCGGTTCTTAAATTTCTTAATTCTTTGGCAATGATTTCAAGTAGACTCTATTCCTATACTTCGATTCCAACTCTCTTACTGCTGTCTTGGGGTTTTGTGTTGTTGGTTGCGGTTTACTTTTTGCTTGTTGTCCGGGGTTCTGGCTTGGGGCTTGGGGCTTGTGTCTGTTCTTCCTTGCTGATTGGGTTCACTTGTAGATTTGGGTTCGGTTGGTTTCTTTACTCGCTGTTTTGGGCTCCTTTTGCTTGTTGTTTGGGGTTCGGTTCTTCCTTGCTTGTTGCCCTGCTGTCTTGGGTTGTTGTTGGTTGCGGGTTTGGCCTCCTTGTTGTTATTGGGTTGTTGCTGCTTGTGGCTTGGGCTTCTACTGCTTGGTTGGGTTCTGCCCCTTTTCTTGGGCTCCTCTTGCTTGTTGTTTGGGGTTCGGCTCTTCCTTGCTTGCTGCGCTGTTGTCTTGGGTTGTTGTTAGTTGCGGGTTTGGCCTCCTGTTGTTATTGGGTTGTTGATGCTTGTGGCTTGGGCTTCTACTGCTTGGTTGGGCTCTGCCCCTTTTCTTGTTTGCAGGGTTTGGGGTTTGTTGCGGTTGTGGGGTTTATTGGCTTTCCTTGTCTGTGGCTTTGGGCTCCCTGCTGGTTGTTGAGTTGTGGCTGGCTTTCCTATTATTGTTTTGTGTTCTTACTTGTTGTTAGGTTTGGTAGTTTTTCTTGTGCGCTATTTTCGATCCCTGAGTTATTGTTGGGCTCGACTGGTTCCCTCGCTTATTGTTTTGGGTTTCGGTGTGGTTTACTTGGAATCTGATCCCCATGACCTAGATTCTCTAGAGCCATTATGAGTTTGACTTTCAGGTTTCTCGTTATTAAGTAATTATTATAATTCCTTTATTACTTGGTTCGTTGCATGGAACAGTTGGGTGTTTTCATATCAGTTCAGTTTGGAATATCATGCTATGAGAAACATCCATGTCTTTATTTTATCATATGCCAGTTCATTATCATGTTGTCTCTTGAGCTTTCTAGTGCCATAAAGTCCAATATTGTGATTAAATTGCGCTGTCTCTGGGGTTTTACGTGTACAATAGTGGACTATCTTCAGGTTGACTCATGACTTGACGTACTCTCTCTCATAACTCACGACATAGGATTGGTTCACTTTAGAGGGTATCATCTTGCAGTAGTTGTGGACATTCGATCATCATAACATGTTTCATTTCTGTGCAGTACCTTTTTAACTTCTGTTATATCTTCTTTTGCGCACCGTCATCTTTCTTGTCTCTTGTTTAGATATTGTCTACTCTATTGAGCGTTGTGCGACTTCTGTTGCCCACTAGGTAACACACAAGATCATATGGAGGCGTCTGAGCATGAGGGTCAGACTTTCAGTGCAGGACGTTGGGCCTTGAGCTAGCGGTAGGTGAGTGTTGCATATACTTTTCAGTCGTAGTATAGATTTTACTGTCTCTTTTCCCTGTTCAGTACTGCGTTGCATGTTATACTGTGAGTATTTCTATTCTTTCTGCACTGCTTCACATTGATTTTACTGGCACCTACATGACATGCATATAATTGTTTCAATTGTGACGACACCCGGGGAGTGGGGCGTTACATGAACAAAACCCATAAAGCATTCGGATCGAAAATATTTGTAATTTCGTAATTACAATTTTTCACGAAACCAACTGAGAGAACATAATCACTGATGAAGGAAAGGATATATGAAGATGGTTAGATTACATTTTTATGCTTTAGGCTTAGTTTTTTTTGAGTGGTTTAGAACTAAAAGATGACAATATGTCAATGCGAGACATGGGATGTGAGGCATTGGCATAGCAAAATGTCGCATAAGAAGGAAATTTTTTAATTGATTTAGACAAGAAGAATAGACACTGATTTGCTCATAGGTTTCACTCTGGCTATATAAAATACATGATGCAAATCATAATCTATTAATTCCGATATGCTTTCTGAGCAAGAGGCATATTTATGACGGAAATGCAAACATCAGTTGCATATTAATTTGTATATATAGCATAGAGTTATGGTTTACTGCTTTAATACTTGCTATTTGGATATAAATGCCATAAATTATTGCCTTACTTTTTATATTTTTATTTTTTCAAAGGAAGGCCCGAGGCTTACTTACTGTCTTCCTTAAATGGGTCTAATTGTAAGTGGGAAAATGCTAGCAAAGGGCAAGAGAAAAATATGATTCTAATGAATTTTTCAGGAAAATAAGTTTCGTTGAAATTAACATTGTTGGGGTTTTGATAGATTCTACCATAAACCATTTACTTCTAGGTGTCTCTGTAAAATTATATTATGATTCATATAATTACTTTTTTTTGGGGACAATTGGATGGAGCAGAAGCTCCGGCCGTAAACCACACGCACACATGCACACAAAAAGAATAAGTAATTACATAGTCAGCTCTACAAACAGAACCGAAACCAGAAACACGTGCAAGATGTAATTACTTTTTCTTCTACCTAACTGTCTTGATTTCTAATTGAAGTGTTTTTTATTTATCCATTAACTTTTTTTGGATATTAAATTTGTCATTGGCCAACATATTGATAATTGAATTATTTCTTTTTTCGTAAAGTCTAGACTGCTTGGGATGAACCTACTATGTATTTGAATTATCTTTGTTATTATAATGCAAAACCTTTGGGGTCTTTAATATGGGCATTGATTTGGTATTAATGTGGTGTCACGACCATATTTACCTTTATTATTATTATTCCCTTTTACATTATTAGGAAGTAGAAGTTGAATGCATTTACTCCTACCCTGATAATTATTGTTGCACATGTTTCAAATTCCACCTTTTAACAGAAAGTCAAAGAACATCATGACCAACATTGCATATATACATGTGTCTTAATTACATGTGTATGAAATCTAGCGTCTGTATACCGCATCTTTACCCAGACTATTTCCATGCTTTCTATGGCCACTCATTACTAATTGCTCTAATGCCCTGCTTTCATCATCTTCATCAGCTTCCTACTCCCATTCACAAGTGGAACCTTCCAAACCTTCCTGAAGATACTGAAGTGTGGATAAAGGTATAAGTAGCTTCTGTCCCTTACATATCATCCTTGTAATTTTGGTACGCTGGGGAATTGAGTATGACGTTTATCAATTTTGCACCTTGCTTTCATTTTCTACCAGCATAGTCATTTCCATATCTGCCAACTGATTACGACTTGCTTTCTATATATATAGCGGGATGATCTTTCAGGAATGCAACTGAGTGGTAACAAAGTGAGGAAGTTGGAATTCTTGATGGCGGATGCATTAGAACATGGTGCAGACTGTATTATTACCGTGGGAGGTATCCAGAGCAACCATTGTCGTGCGACTGCAGTGGCTGCAAGATATCTGAATCTTGATTGTTACCTAATTCTACGCACGTCCAAGGTGCCTGCTGCTCCCAGTAGACATCTGATTACTGTTATAGCAGTTGGAACTATTTACACGGTTGCTTCACGGTTGTCTACAACCTTAAATAAATGATTCAGGTACTGGTGGACAAAGATCCTGGTTTGACGGGAAACCTTCTAGTTGAGAGACTAGTAGGAGCTCATGTCGAGCTTGTCTCAAAAGAAGAATATGCCAAGATTGGCAGCGTGGTAAGTGCTCTAATGTTTTTGGCCTTAAATGTTCTTTTTTCCTTTAAATTTTACGTTATTTACAATATCAGTACCCTAATGGGATCATAACTTACCAAAGGCGGCGGCGGCGGCGGCGAAACCTAGGACAAGGGGCGGCAAATGCAAGGGGCTGATCTCGGGGTCCAAGGGTATTTTTATAATTATTGAGAAATCAGTCTATTATATACATGGGGGCTAGGGTAATTAGGGGGCATGTTGAAATTGAAGAGAATAGTTGAGATTAGAGAGTAGAACCCTAGAATAGTTGGGAAAGTTGGTCCTCCTATCAAATTGAGTTATCTTGTCAATTCTACTTTTATAAATAAAAACACTAAATTTTTTCCTAAATACCTTACAAATACTATCAAATCGGTATCAAAGCAATCGATCCTGATAGCAACAAGAAAAGTGGAAGCTTTGAAGAAGAAACTTGAAAACAAAATCGAGGGGCTCAAGAGAGAGATGAAGGGTCGAAATGAGACGATGAAGAAAAGGATCTCTTTGAAGAAAGAATCTCATCCTGGGTGCAATCGTTAATGGAAACCCTAATGAAACTAAATTTTGAGATGAATAGCCGCCCTCCATCAGAGGTGTGGACTACACAGCCAGATCTGAACAACTATGAAGACAACGATGCCGATCTAGGGCAAAATGTGACGTCTTTGGACAAAAGAAAGTGAAAAATCGTCATCTTGAGGAAGAACACCAACCGGAAATAGATCAGGGGCCCATCGGCCTTGGGAGGACGCGCATGTGGGTGGTGACCTGTGGGGATCTCGCTATTTGGTTGGGGCCCCTGGGAGGGCCCTGCATCGGGAGGCAGCCCCTGACAGCAGCGCCAGGGGCACCGTGGCCACTGGGACAACACCGCATGAGGCGATGGCCCTTGGCAGCAGCGCCATGGGGCACTGTGGTCGCTGGGAATACACAGCCAGTGGCGATGGCCCCCAGGATAATCGCTGACTCATCTCGAAATATGCGAGCTCTACTCCCAAGTATAGGAGATCGAACAAGTAATAATCCTAGTGAGTACATGTATCATATCCACGAGACAACAGACCTGTAAGAACACGAATTTCAGTTTATAAAGAGTACTATATGATAAGAAACAATCAACGTTCGAAGGTGAACTAATGTGTCAAGTGGTTTAAATAGTACAAACAATCCTAAGATAGTTACGGGAAGTCGAAACTAAGGTACCAATATGGAGAGTACGTGTTAGTCGTGATTTCATTAGGATGTTTGCAATCAATGATTATTAATATTTTTTCTATAACTCAACGTTCCATCCGGCTAGGGCATGAGAACGTAGGAAAATATGACGATAAAGTACATAAAATAGTGCCAAAGAGTAATCAAGTAAGTTATCGATTTCATAAAGAAAATACGCACAATTGCCCTCTCGGGTCACTATACATCCGCTAAGATCGCATCACGAATAAGCCTTACTCAGGTCATATTTGATTCAAGTATGTCCACGTCGACACTGAACATACCCAAATAAAGTATACGTAGAAATCGATAAAATACGCAATATGACATGAACATATGATGAAAAGATATTAAAATCAGAGATCACATAGCCCTAACTACATCACAACCAACACTTATGAGAATTAGCCACGCATGGAGAGAAAAGAATCAATATTCATAGACAAATGCATCATCAAATACTCAAAATACGAGTCTACTACTTAAATTACAAGGCAAAAGATAGGAAATATATCACTAAATTCCTCCAATTAGACCCTAGATACGCACGAATACACAAAAGATGGTCAATAATAGCCATCTGCCTCTGTCTCTAGGGCTTCCAAAAGATACGCACGAATACGCTTGAAAAGCTCCAAATACGCATGGAATACCCCCAAACCATAGCCAAATACACAATATATATAGGCTGCAGGTTTGGGGGGTCGGCGGGTTTGGATCCGCATTCATTAACGCTTTAAACTCAAACCCGCTGACTGCTTCTATTTCTGGCCATCAGATGATTGCGCGATTCAACCGCGTCGCGCCACGTGTCCTAGCGGATTGCTGCGTTCGCCTGCCTTCTCGCTCGATCCGAGTCCGCGTCGGGGATGCTCTGGGCCATTCAATCTTGGATCAACGGATGGGATGATGTCGCGTCGCTGCGTTGCTGGATGAGGCGGGAACACTTGGGATTGCGCCACGTGTCCCATCGATTTAGCGGGGGCGCGTATGGTTGGGTGGCCATATTTTCGTATTTTTCGCATATTTCTGCATTTTAAAATGGTATTTTGCCCTCAAAAATTCATGTAAAATAGCACAGATCTCATAAAAATGTGAAAACATAGCCCTTGGAATCGTAAAATTGAGATCTTCACACTAAAAATATGAGAAGAAAAAAATACTCAGTAAAATGGTATTTTGTGCATAAATCAAGAGATTCTTCTAATAATTATGAATAATCTTAATACGCTTGTATTAGAATCCAAATACGCATCATATATGTACAAAATGACACTAAATGAGTGGTTAAATATGCAATATTTACCCTAAATCAATCGTCTAGGAGCAGCGGGCCCTGGGCAGGCAGTCAGGAGCCCGACAACCCCTAGGCGGGCTGCAGGGGACCCAACAATCCTCTGAAAGGTTGCCAGGGGCCCCACAGCCCCTAGTTTCCAAGCAGGAGGCCCTTCGGGGCTCGACGACAGCTCCCAAGGGGTGGCGGCCTTTCGAGGGAGTTTGGCGACCACCATGGCGACTATATGGGTTCGACGAGGGCGATGGAGTCCCAGATTGGTTCAAAGACGGTTGGGGAAGGATGGCACGACATGAGGAGACCTGTTGGGGGATTTTGGGGGGTCCATAGCTACATGACAGAACACCTATCAGTAGTTTCATTACCGATAGTCAAAAGGGAGAGTGGGTCAGTGGGTCTTCAGCATTAATAGTATGGTTCGGCAGCTGAAGATGCCAATGTTTAAGGGAAGGACCCATTTACATAGATTTACCATGCATACAGATATTTCGTGATGTAATCGCTTGACAGAGAAGTTGATGGTAGTTGGTCTATGTTTGGAGAAAAAAAGCATTGGCCTGTTTCAGTGGAGGAAATAAAGGCAGCCGGTGTGTTCATGGAAGGAATTCAGTCAAAAGATTACATGGAGAGATTTGAGTTGCTCTCAAGCCGGTATTGGGGGATAACAAAGGCTGTGTCAGAAGGGAGTTTCATGAAGGGGTTCAGGGCAGACTTTCGGGCCAAGCTCTGCTTGCAACCTAGGGGTTGGGTGATACGATGGAGCTGGCTTAGCTGATTGAGGATAGGAACATAGCTGAACGGCAGGCCAAGAACACATAGGGTGGCTCCACTTTTCACAGCTAAACACAGTTAAGGGTAGAAGACACTGCCAGGAGGGGCCCAGTTTAGCAGAGATAAAACCAGCGAGGCACAGCTATGGGGACAGTTCAAGCGCCTTACAGAGACTGAGATTCCGGACAAGTGGGCGAAGGAGCCGTGTTTTTGATGTGATGAGAAGTTTTCTCAGAATATCGGTGTCGAGACCGCACCCTCGAGGTGTTGATAGTCGACGAGGAGGATAATGGTATAGAGGTAAAAAAGGAAGAGATGCTAGCAGAAGCACCCTTATTTGGACGTGTTAGAGGTCTTGTTAAACTTAATGGTGGGGTTCAATCCGAATCACACTATGAAGTTGACAGAAAGGATTACAGATCAAGCCGTCACAATGTTTATTGACAGTGTGGCCATCCACAATTTTATTTCCAATAGAATGATGGACGAGCAGAGGCTGCAGCTGGAGGACACTAGACGTTTTGGGGTGATAATGGAGATGGAGAAGATAGAGCACAGTCAAGGAGATGTCACCTGCTCATTTTGACACCACAAGACATTTAGATCCTGGAGGACTACCTACTACTTAACCTTGACACAACAGACATGATCTTGGAGATGAGATGGCTGCAGTCACTGGTAGAAATAAAAGTTAATAGGAAGTTGTCGCACATGGAGTACCTAATGGGTGCAGGGCAGCCACACTCCAGGGAGATCCTAGCCTATGTCGAACCATAGTTTCTCTGAAAACCATGACGAATGCAAGACAGAGGGGGTGGATTTTTGGTGGAGTTACATGGCTTGGTAGGGGAGGTGGGTGAGCATGTCATTCTCCAATGCCAGATCATGAGCACGTCATAGTCCTGAGAGAGATAGTCTCACCCATTAGTGTGATGCCTTATTGATACCACCCATTATTGTGATGCCTTATCGATACTCACAAGTGCAGAAGACGAGATCGAACAGATGATTGGGTCGATGCTTCAGTCAGGAGTTATTCAGCTTAGTGTGAGTCCATATTCGAGCTCGATCCTGTTAGTGAAGAAGAAAAATGATAGTTGGAGGTTTTGCATTAATTACCTAGTCCTAAACAAGGAGACGGTTCCGGACAAGTTTCCTATACCTATGATCGACGAGTTATTAGATGAACTTCATGGAGCCTTAGTCTTCTCAAAGATTGATTTAAAGTTGGCTTAGCACGAGATTAGGATGTGAGCGGAAGACGTGGCCAAGACTGCTTTCAGGACTCATGAGAGTCATCATGAGTTTTTGGTCATGTCTTTTGGTTTGACCAACGCACCTGCTACTTTTCAGCCCTCATGAACAATGTATTTTGATTGTACTTACAGAGGTTTGTACTGGTCTTTTTATGACGATATTTTGGTATACAGTTGATCTACAAAGGCACATGTGGAGAATTTAGAGGCAGTGTTACAAGAGCCGTGGAACCATCAGTTGTACACTAACAAGAAGAAATGCTTGTTCGCACAGACAAGAGTGGAGTATTAGAGGCATGTGGTTTTGACAGATGGATGGCAGCTGATAGGTCTAAAATTACAACGATGATTGATTAGCCACGATCGACAACCTTGCGGGAGTTACGATGGTTTATGAGCCGTACTGGTTATTACAAGAAGTTGGTCAATGGATATAGCACCATCGACTGGCCACTGACAGAGCAGTTTAAAGACAATTTCCAGTGAGGTGAGGATGCGACCTGGGCATTTGAGACATTGAAGTAGTCTATGACCATTGTTTCAGTGCTAGTCCTATCAGCTTTTAGCCGTCCGTTCATCATGAAGGCAGATGCTCCCAGGTATAGGTTGGGCATAGTATTAATGCAGGACCTAGCAGCTGGTGGCCTATGTTAGCCAGGTGTTGACGGCAAGAGCTCGGCTCAAGTTAGTATTACGAATGCAAGTTGATGGCTATTGTTCTAGGGGTATTGAAGTGGAGGCCTTACCTGATGGGCCGACACTTAATAGTGTGGATAGATCAAAGGAGTCTCAATTATCTTTCGAAGCAACAGACGTGATTGAGGAGCATCAATGTTGGCTCTCGAGGTTTAGTATAAACCGGACATAGAGAATAAGGTAGCGAATGCTTTGTTCAGACGAGAGGGATTCATAGTTGGCAGCTTTGTCTGTTCCGATGGTGCTTTATTGGGAGCCTTTGTTGTGAGAGATTAAGGTGGATGAAGAGTTGACGATGATTCAGGTGGCACTTCTACAAGGGTGATGGCGTACCCATGTTATTCTTTGAAGGGACAATGGTTGTTGTACTAGGGGCAGCTTGTTTTGCATAAAACTTCTGCCAGTATCTTACATAAGTTTCACAGAAGTGCTGTTAGGTGACATTCTGTGGTCATCAAGACTTATCGGATCATGGCTAAGAAGCTATTTTGGACGGGGATGAAGAAGGATGTGAAAAATATACTAGCTAATTATGATGTTTGACAACATCACAAGTATATGACGATGGCTCATCTGGGACAGCTACAGCCTCTGCCATTGCTATATTGGGTCTAAAGGAGGTCACAATGAATTTTATCGAAAGGTTGTCTACGTCAGAAGGATACTCAGTCATCTTTGTTGTGCTGGACCACATGTCACTGTTGGAGGAAGCTATTCAGGATGCATGTGACTGTCTTGAAGCGGAGCACAACTTATCATCTCTAGACAAACGACTAGACTGAGATGGTCAACAGAAACATTGAAACATATCTGCGATGCTTTGTGTCAGATGTGCTGAAGCAGTAGGCGAAGTGGTTGGCATGGTCTGAGTACCGGTTAATACCTTTTATCATACATCATCTCAGACCATTTTATTCAAAATAGTATATAGGCGTGATCCTCCACGTCTGTTACATTATGACCACAATTTTACACCAGTGTCTCAGGTTGAATAGTATTTGGAGGGGACAGATATGGTGCTAGAGGAGTTGAAGTGACATTTAACGAGAGCCCACCAGATTATGAATAAGCAAGCAAATGGGCATAGGAGAGAGCTACAGTTTACCGTGGGAGACCGAGTTTATTTGAAGCTTCTACCATATTGTCAGAGATCCTTGGCTCACATAAGAAATACGAAGCTGGCACCATGATATTTTGGACACTATGAGAATGATGCAAGGGTGGCATGTTGCCTATTGTTTGAGGTTACCATCGATGTCTACTATACACAGTCTTTAACGTCTCCTAGCTTTGCCATGCGATTGGGCACCACACACCTTCACCATATCTATTGATGACTTTAGCTGAGGATATGTAGGTGATTCTGAATCCATTGGAGTTAAAAGGGGTTCACGAAGGAAGTACATGTACTAAAGAAGTGTTAATCCAACGTAAGGGATTCTTGACTATGAAGCAATATGGGAGCCAATGAGAGTCATTTAATAGCAGTTTTCAGATTTCCATCTTAGTAAAAGGTGGCTCTTTTGAGAAAATTATGATGGAATCATAACTTACCACATGTGGTGGCGCAACCTAGGTTAAGAGGTGGCAAATGCAAGGGGATGATCCGGTGGTAATTTTGTAATTTTAGGATTCAGGGGGGCATTTTCGTAATTATTAGAAAATTAGTCTATTATATATATGGGGGCTAGGTAATTAGGGAGGCACGTTGAAATTGGAGAGAATATTAGATATTAGAGAGTAGAACCCTATATTGGGAGAGTTGGTCGTCCTCTCGAATTGAGTCTAGTTATCTTGTAATTCTACTTTTATAAATAAAAACCCTTAATTCCCCCCTCCCCCCCCCCCAAAAAAAAAAAATATCCCTTGCAAATCCTGTCATACCTTTTTTGGGTAATTATAAACATCTGCTATCTACTGTTACCAATGAATAGGAGTAAGAATTATATAAAATTTATATAAAATGAACAGTACTTTCTCAAGTCCCAACTTGTACATTGGAGCACATGGATAGAGAAGGTTCAGGGTTTTGGGTGTAGTACTTAAGATTACTTAATTTTGTCCAGAAAAGAAAGGGGCCTATGAAGAGCATTAATTTGATAATCCGAAAAGAATCACTTCCTTGAGTATTTTATCAATTGTTGCATATAGGTGAACATATCCTTCATTATGCCATGCTTTGCTTTTTTAAATGTATCGGACGAGGTCAGGATATCCCTCAGAAATGACATCTATGCTTTTGTCCATTATATATGTTCATTCGCTTCTGACAGTAGGATCAGCTGTAGGAAGGCTATCTTTGGACACATATTGGTCGTCGCATTGAATATACTAACTCAACGTTCGAAGAAGTAATCTTTGCTTCCTCACAATATCTTACCCGATTCAAAACATCTCGTCAGTTTCTTCACATTTGTCCGCATCTTTGTCATATATCGCTTAATTACGCTTAAATTCCAAGTACTTCATAGCTCGAATGCCCAAATTCATATGCTCATTCTATACTGGGCACAAGAAGCCTATAAACTACCTTGGTTGATTATCAAATTTAAGCCTCTAATTTGATGTTTTGTACACTGATATGCACCTTTGCAAAGTTTCAAGGCAGTGCTGATTTAATTGTTCTTGTTGAACACGCATGCACACACGTCATTTGGATGTGCTGTCCTGTTATTTTTCATTTTTCCATGTGGATATTAAAGCTAGGTTAATCCTACACACACACACACACACCCCCCCCCCCCCCCCCCCCCCCCCCCCCCCCCCCCGTTTGTTCTTTTTATTCCTTCCTTTTACTTCGCTTTAGTTCATTTTACCACAAATATAATTATCTCATTTAGATATCCTGTCTTCAATGGGTACTCTGAAGCTTGTTATATTTCTTCATGCCTAATGATCAGGATCACATGCTAAACTGCAACACTTTTCCCATATGCATGTAGTCCTTTGTAACTTAAGATATCAGTTAGGCGAAGTTTTTCTGAAACATAAAATTTCTTTTAAATTCCATTAATCATGCCATCTAGTTATGGTACTGCTATATCACCTACAGCAACCTTGCTATATGCCTGTACCTAGATGTAACCAACTGGGAGTCTAATGAATGCAAAAGCTCACTCCTGGCCTCTCTGAATTAGCTCTCAGGCTCCATCAGCACTTAAATTGAGCCATCCAGTAGGTTGCAAGGGCAAACCAAATGATCTCATTGTCATTCATTCTGTATCCCTATGTTATTTTCACGTTATGGTAACATCTTTTTGTAGAGTTGATTTGATCACTTGTCTTAGCCCTTTGAAGATACATATGATGAACCTTTGATATGGTTGACATTCTGACTATTATTGAGGGTGGCGTCCATGTCTCCTTTACCCGATTTTAATCTAGTTATGCAAATAAAAAAAATGTAAATCCCTGCTATGTCATATCAAAATGGAGTTTCAGACAGAACGCTCCAATTGGTTCATGAGCATTCTAGGAATTTCATTTCCTCATTTCTAAACAAATTAGTTTAATTTGGTCGTTCAAATTTCTGAAAATTATCAATGTGTAATTTATTGCTATGATACTGCATATAAAGAATCTACTACATATTAAGGATGTTGTTAAGAATAATAACCCCCACATTAGATAAAATAGATAAAGGCAATGTCCATAAATTAGTAATTGTGCCTCTACCCATTGGTTTAAGCTTTTGGTTAGATATGGTTTTAACTACCAGTTTGTGGCTTCACCAATATTAAATAACTATTCTAATTCTGTAATTACTCGTGAATGTGTTCATCCTTATGTTCATTGTGATTACTTCATCTGTTTCTGTTAGTTCTTTTATCAAGGTGATTACTTCAGTATTTCTAAGCATATTTCTAAGCTTTATGCATTTGCTTCATGAAATTATATCATCAATAAGTATCATCTTTGAACCCAGAATCTTGCTGAGTTACTTAAAACAAGACTGACAAGTGAAGGGAGAAAGCCATACGTAATTCCTGTTGGTGGATCAAACTCCCTAGGAACTTGGTAAGTTATGTATTGCAGTGCCCTTGTTTGGTGTCTTTAAAACATTTACATGTTCCTCTTACATCGGCAACATATTTTCTTATATTAAAATTTTTTATGATCGGACACTATAATTATTTTAGTTGTCCTAGAAGCCCATGACAGAATGATCTGTCTCTGTGCGTGTGTGCAGGCGGATTGCGATGTTTTTCTCTGTTGGTGTTTGGGTGTATTGTTTGTTTATTTATTTACTTATTTTGAAAGATGAGGTAAGCGGTGTTGGCATTTGGTGTAGGCACCTTATAAGCAATTAATAGGGATGAAACATATACCATATGGTGTAGGCACTTCATTTGGTGTAGGATATCTGCAGTCCTTTTGTAAGGATATCTGCTGTCTGCTGTGAGGTAGGTAAGTAGGAGATTTCAAGAATGCCTTCATCAATATTCTCCTTAATGAAGTGTCGATCAATTTCAATATGCTTTGTTCTATCATGATGGACGTGGTTGTGTGAAATTGAGATTGCAGCCTTGTTGTCGCACTAAACAATCATGTGACTTTGCTTCGTTATGTGTAGTTCTTCAAGTAGTTGCTACAGCCAAAGTGCTTCACATAGACCAAGAGCAGTGGAGTGGAGTTCAGCCTCTGCACTACTTCTTGCCACACCGGACTGCTTCTTACTTCGTCAAGTAACCAGATTCCTGAAAACAAAAGAGCAATAACCCGAAGTAGACCTTCGATCATTTGGACACCCTGCCCAGTCTACATCAACAAATACTTCAATACTTCTTATAGCATGCTTTCTGAACATTAATCCTCTGCCAGGAGTTCCATTTAGATACTTCAAAATTCTATTTGCAGCGTCCAAGTGACATTGATATGGTGAGTGCATAAATTGACTAATACTGGAAATGCAATATCTGGCTGGCCTGGTGTGCACAAGATAAATTATTCTTCCAATAAGTCGCTGAAATATGCATCGGTCTACCGATGAATCATTCAGATTAGTCTCAAGCTTTACATTCGGATCCATGTGAGTATCAACGGGTTTACGTCCTATTAATCCCATGTCTCTTAGTAAGTCTAGGATATATTTCCGTTGTGAGACAAATATTCCTTCCTGGTTTCGAGCAACCTCCATTCCAAGGAAAAATCTTAGTTTTCCAAGATCATTCATTTCAAATGTTGCTGCAAGATGTTTCTTGATCCTTCACATTTCTTCAAGATTATCACCAGTGATTATAATGTCGTCTACATAGACTATCAATATGTCAATTTTATCTTTTACTCTGGTGAAATAGAGTATCGTCGGTGTGAGCTTGCTTGTAGCCTAGCTCCTGAACACTTTTGGTAAACCTATCACACCAATCCTTGTGAGATTGCTTTAGACTGTAGAGAGCCTTCTTTAGACGACAAGCCGAGCCTTCTTTATTCTTGTTGAACCCTGGTGGCAGATCCATGTATATTTTTCTACTAGATCGCCGTTGAGAAAGGCATTTTTGACATGTAGTTGAAGAAGTGGCCAATCTAAGTTTGCTGCAAGAGATAGCAATACTCGAATATTATTGATTTTAGCCACATGAGCGAAATTCTCTTGGTGATCAATGCCGTTAGTTTGTGTATATCCCTTGGCCACTAGGCGTGCCTTGTACTTTTCAACCGATCTATCACTTTTGTACTTAATTGTGAAGACCCACTTGCAGCCAACTGGATCCTTTCCTGCTGGTCAATTAACTATGTCACATGTACCATTCTTTTTCAAGGCTTTGATCTCTTCCTGAACCGCTGCATGCCACTGTTTATGTTAAAGAACTTCTTCAATATTGGTCGGTATCATTGTTTCTGAGAGATTTACCAAAGCTTGCATATGTCTAGATAAGCGAGAGTATCCCAAAAATCTGATATAGGATGTTGAGTGCACAAACGAGTACCTTTGCGAAGTGCGATTGACATATTCAATTGCGGCAGCTCAGTGTTATCAGAACCAGAACTCGAGACAGACAAATGAGGCGCTAGAGGTATTGGATCAGACTTGGTTTCTACGTGCTTTCTTCTGCTGTAGGTCAAAGGAAAAGGAGATATTTGTGGCAAAGTAGGTGGCGGTTTTGGCGGTATTTTTGAAATTTCTATTTCAGAATTTTGAATGTCTTCTTGAATTTCAAATTGTGAAGAAGTCGGCTCAACATGTTGATTTTGTGGAATTGGTGGAATATTCTGTTCTAAATTTAAAACAGAAAAATCAGGTTGCTGATTTTGTGGGATATCAGGTTGCTGATTTTGTGATCTGATCCGAAATAGGAGGTGTATTTGATTCCAAAAAAATATTCCCAATTTTGTAGAGAAATAGGAGGAGAATGCGTTTTTCCAAGAGGAGACTCCCCCTGGTTAGGAGAATTCGAATAAGAGGCTTGATGTTCAAAAAAGGTTACATCTCTAAAGATAAAATATTTTCTTGTGGAAGGAGAATAACATCGGTAACCCTTTTTGTAGAAGAGTATCCAACAAAAGCACATTTGTGACTCCTATGATCTAACTTGGACCTAAGATGATTATGAATATGAACAAAAACCATGCATCCAAAAATGCGTAAAGGAAGATCAGAAAAAACATGAGATTTTGGTAAACATTCGTGGAGGGTGGAAAGTTTAAAACTCGAGATGGTAACCGATTTATTAAATAGCAAGCATTTAAAATGGCACCCCCAGAAGTGTTTAGGTAAATTGCTAGTAAAAAGAGTGCTCGAGCAACTTCTAGGAGATGACGATTTTTTTCTTCAGTTACACCGTTTTGTTGTGGTGTATCGACACAAGAGCTCTAGTGAATAATACCACTTTTTGAAGAAAACTCATTTAGTGAGGAATTAAAATATTCGGTTCCATTATCAGTTTGAAGTATTTGGATACGAGAGTCAAATTACATGATAACCATGTTATAAAATTGCTCAAATATATGCACAACATCAGATTTTTCACGTAAAAGAAATATCCAACAAACACGAGAATGATCATCAATAAATGAAATAAACCACCTTTTATTCGAAAATGAAAAAAAAATTCTTGAAGGACCCCATAGGTCACTATGAACAAGGGAAAAAGGTTTTGAAGCATGATAAGAATGAAGTGAAAAAGGAACTCTTGTATGTTTAGCTAACTGACAGACTTCATACACAAAGTTATCGGAAGAAAGAAACAACGAAGGAAATAAATGACGCATATAAGAGAAACTAGGATGGCCAAGGCGATGATGGAATAACTTTTTTGGTGGTGACGTTGGGAAGGAACTGAACCATGATCAACTTGACAACAACGGACTGCAGAATTAGCGCGTAGAAAGTAGTACAGTCCAGCCACTTCAGCAGCACGCCTAATCGTCCTCTCCAATTTCTGATCCTGAAAAACACATGAATTTTGTGAAAAATTAGCCACACAGTTAGAATCCCGAGTCAGTTTACTATAGATAACAAATTATACGACAACTTGGGAACAAATAAAACATTATGTAGCAAAAGATGGGAATTAAGAGTAACATATCCAATTCCCACTATCGGTTATATAGATCAATCTGCCAAGGTAAAAGTACGAGTACCAGAATATTGTTTGTATGAAGAAATATTACGAGCACTCGACATATGCTCAGAAGCACCAAAATCAATAATCCAAGACTCACCCACTGTGTCTGACTCATTCATAGTAGAAGATGAAATGCAATGTGCCATCAAGGATGTAGAGGAGGAGAACAATTGACCAATATGATCAAGTTGGGCCTGAGTGAAGGTCATGGATGATGAGCCCCCTGCATCAGATTTGGCAACAACTGGAGGCTTTTAGATCCATCACTCTTGCGTTGGTTGCATGAGACACAATCAACATGTTTGTCATGGAGCTTCCAGCATGATTCTTTAGCGTGGTGAGGCCGGTTACAGTGTGTACACCAGAGAGGCTTGCGAAAGCCACGAGAGTCGAGATATCGAGCAGTCATGGCAGAGGCATCGGAATTGAGGGATGAAGCTGAAATCGTAGAGGAATCACCAAGCATAATACGGCGGCGCTGTTCTTCACGACGGACCTCAGAAAAAATAGTGTGTCGAGAGTCAGGAGCGGCTTAATACTTAGGATGCGACCATGGACATCATCGAGAATAGGATTGAGTCAAGTCAAAAAATCATAGGTTCGTTCTTTTGCAAGCAATTTACGATAGATCTCATGGTTGGCGGTGTCAGTCCAAGCCGGCTGTGTAAAGAGGTCAAGTTCCTGCTAGAGTTTGGTTAGAGAACTGTAATATTGGGTGACTGTACCTTCACCTTGACGCAGATTTCTGGAACGTTGTCGTAGATCGAACATTTGCGAAGAGTCCTCCAGATCCAAATAAGCCAAGGGGACTGCGTCCCATATTGCTTTCGCCGTCGGGTAGATGAGATAAATTTCGGCAATGGTGTCATACATTGAGTGTAGGAGCTATTGAGTATTGATTCCTCGGATTTGGTTTTGGATGATGAGCAAACATAAATATCGTGTACTAACTGTTTGTGAGCGCAGTTATGGAGATAGTCGCCAAAAGAATACGTACATCAAAAGCGACGTCTCAAGACTTCTCAATACACGTGATCGTGTGCCTGAAGCTTCGTTGAAGCTCAAGGAACAATATTGAAGTCAAGAAGAATGAAGATTGAAGCTTTGAAGACGGTTCGTCTTGTATTATTTATTGTCTTCTAGCTTCATAGATTAAAATGTTAAGCCTTGAGTAGGACTTACATTATTATCTTCATTTCGCTCATATCTTAGAGCTAGGACTATCATAGAAGCCATTAGAATCTTTCCCGAAGCTTATCGCTTCTTACCTCGGCTTCTAGTGCATCTTAGTTGGTTCAAGTAGAAGTACCAACCGACTAGATGACGATCTAGTCGGTCGGCAACTCTACATGAACCGACTAGATGTCCTTGCTCATTTCAGTTCTTTCACTGTTGATCAATTAGTCGGTCAAAGAAGGTTCACCGACCGACTAGATGACGATCTAGTCGGTTAGGAATCCTTCTCAGACCGACTAGTTATCATTGCCTCTGTACAGCCTGAGTTACTGTTTACAGTTAGTCGGTCCAAGAACATTCATCGACCGACTAGTTGTGAAACTAGTCTGTTAGAATTTGTTCTTAGACCGACTAGTGTAACTTGTATTCAGCTACTTGATTTCATCTCTTAGTCGGTCAAAGAACACTCACCGACCGACTAGTTGGCAAACTAGTCGGTTGGCAAGTCTTCTTTGACCGACTAGTTCATATTGCCTGGAAATCACTCTTTTGGCTGTCGAGCTGTTAGTCGGTCCACCGACTAGTCTGCTTCAGAATAGAGCCGTTGGAGCCTTTAATGACTCGATTTCTTCTCTCTCTCCTCTATCCTATATATACTTGGAGGGGTTCTTCAAGGATATTCAAGGCTGATTATTAGAGATATTTGAGAATCAACGAGAAGCAAATAAACTCCATTCTAAAGCTTTCTCTCCTCACTTGAATCTCTCACACTCTTATTTCCAAAGAGAGATTCATTGATTGTGAGTCTTTCAAGCCAAGGAGCTTAAATCAAGGTCATCAACTCCACCCTAGGCTTCCATTGCTGGTCAACTTCTTGGAGCTAGGGTTTGGTGACATCTTCTTCCTCAAAATCCCTCTTTGCCCTAATTTGGTAAGTATACTCAAGGCATAGGATTTTGTGGTAAGTATTTCATTGTTTCAATTATTTTGATATTTGAATTGTTCTCTCGGTTGTGAGAGAAGAGTGTGATCCCGGTTTGTGGGAGTCACATGTCATTTGTATGATTTGGTCTTGTGAAGGGTTTTCACAAGAATTTCATAGTGCAAAATCTTGGGTTAGTGGTTTCTAACTCAAGTATCCGGAGGGGATCCGGGTGGTTGGGACGTAGGATCACCGGGAACAAGTCGGGGAGACTTGGGTGGATCCGAACCCGTTACATACTTTGTTTGCGTTTGATAATTCTTGTTGATTGTTGTTTATTTCGCATTGTTGTTTGTTTCTTGCACAATAATTAGGAATAACTATCTTGATTATTTTAAAGTACTATTCACCCCTCATCTAGTACATGTGCAGTAGCTTCACAGGGCACTACAATTGGTATCAAAGTCAAGGTTAAAGCTACAAGTTCAAAGCTATGACAAACAACGACTACAGTGTCTACAAGGATCGTCAAGGAGCTTCTTCAGTTTTGGAAGGGCAATCCTCAACTAGGCCTCCATCCTTCAATGGTACCAATTACGGGTACTGGAAATGCCGGATGGAAACTTTCCTCCCGAGTGCTTCATTGTGGAGAGCCACGTTGACGGAGTACGTCGAGCCCGAAGAAGAAGATTTCGCGAAGTGGAATCCCGCGGAGGTCGCCGCGGAGGTAAGCAATGCCAAGGCAATGAATGCCTTGCAATGCGCTTTGGAGCCCGAGGACTTCAATAAGATATGCACATGTAAGAGTACATATCAAATATGGAACTCTCTCCTCATCTTGCATGAAGGAACAAGTAGGGTAAGAGACTCTAAACTTGTTGTTGTTAATAAGGATTTCGAATTATTTCATATGCAACAGGGTGAGAAGATGAAAGAGTATTATGCTCGATTCGTTGACATTACCAACGAATTGGAGGCTCTTGGGAAAACCTACACCCAAAAGGAGAAAGTCTCAAAGATCATCGATGGACTTCCTTCTTGTTGGGAAAAACGCACCTTCGCCATCGAGGAAGGTAATGATATGAGTAAGTATACTGTCATACAACTAATGAGTATCTTGATGTCTTATGAGGTATGCAAGGACAGTAAGCTCATGATGAAAGAAAAGATAAAGTCATACTTGAAGCAAGACGAGCCAAAGAAAAAGGCGATTGCGTACAAGGCCGCTCCATCTACCGATGATGAAGAATCAGAAGAAGAATCGGAAGAAGAGTTGGACATGGAAGCTTTGGCCGATTTGGCAAAGAAGTTCAACCGATTCTTCCGACAAGGTAAGTTGAAGAGTAAATCAAAATTTATTTCGACTAATGTTTCTACTCCCGTGTGTTATAAATGCAATAAGCCAGGACATATCAAGCCGGATTGTCCTCTAAACAAACACAAGGAGAAGTGGAAGGCTTCCAAGCACGACAAGTCGAGAAGGCATAAGAAAGGACTTGTAGGCACTTTCACCGACTCCGACGAGGACTCCTCAAGTGGAGAGTCGGACGATGAAAGAGTGGAGAAAGTACACACATGCTTCATGGGAAAAGAGGAACGTGATCAAGAGACCTCCTCCGATGAAAGCGGGGATGAAAGCGAGGATGAAGGCGGTGAGGTAACAATGGACGAACTTAGAATAACTAATGAACAACTTTGGAGTAAGTTTTCTAATTTAGCTACTAGATTTATTAAGACTAAAAATGAGTTAGATAGTCTTAAAACCTCTCCTAAACCTATCATCGTCAACAACGACACCGTTGTTGAAGGGTTGAGAAATGAGATTGTAAATTTCAAATCTCAACTTGAGCACGTTCTTATCGAGGACTCGGATGAACATGTGATAGCGGATTTGACGTCTCAAAACTCAACTTTGAGTATTGAGAATAAAAATCTCAAATCACGTGTTTATGCACTCACGTCGCAAGTGTCCACCTTGGATGCTTCGATGCATTCTCTCACCGAGAAGTATGAGTGCACATTAGGCCGAATTCATGAATTCAATAAAGGTAAGGGCCATTTGGATAATATCCTAAATGACTTACATCCGGCCAATCACCACATTGGCTTGGGGTGTAAGATGGAAGACTCATCCAAATCGGCCACGACCTTTGTTAGGCCATCTTCCGAAGTTTCTACTAGTGGGAGTAAACACTTCATGCGTAGTTCTTCTACCAATGGTGCTTCCGCTAGGAACACACCCCCATTTGGAAAGAAACCCACTTTGGGTGGACCTCCAAAGAAGGGTCATGCTTTCATGTATACCATGCCACGTAGGAACACACATCCTACTCCACATGTTAGCACATATGATAATTTTTATGATCCGCATCCACGAGCATGTGCACACCATGTGAGACACACTCATGCACGTGTTCCACCACATGCATATGTTCATTCACATTCTCATATGAATAATTATCATCATGCACCATTGCATCATATGCCTTATGCCTATCCACGACATGCATCACATAGACATCAACAACGTATGCATGCTCCCAATAGGAATAGGACTCCCAAGACATACACTATTTGGGGTCCGAAGAACACAAGCATGCATGCTAAGGATATGTATGTGCAATCGTATATTAATGATATTATTTTGAATGATGATTATGATGGAAAATCAAGGTCCTCTTGGACTTGGTTTCCGAAGGGTTAGTTTCCTTTGACCCTTCATTGCTTGGTATCATAAGTTTAATTTCATTTTATGGGTACCAAAGCAATTGTGGTAAAAATTGGTATATTCTTTTTATTTGCATATTGATCTTGGATGTGCATGTTTGTTTGAAAGTTAAATTCATAGTGAATTTGAATTTAGCTAGGTTATGGGTTATATTTAATTGAATTTAGTTCGCTAAATTTATTGCATAACCCATATGATCCAAAAAGATTTTTGGATACCAAAATGATGTTTATTAGGTTCAATCCATCATGGGATACCAACCCTACTAACTCATTGTTTTGCAAAGGATTTTTCATTCAAATGGAGTTGATGGTGCTTAAGTGATGCACCAAAGTAGGGGGAGCTTAATGTTGTAAATATATTCTTACATTTGATATATATTTGGTATCCATGTGTGTTGATTGCATACATTGTTAGAATATCTACATTGGTATCATTTTGTTTCAATTAGTATGCTAGAATTGTGTATGCCATAAGTTCTATGATGAGTGTATTTTTTTGGCATAACACTTTTTGCATGTTACTCTTGGTATCATATTTGCTATATTTGGTTTTCACATTGGATTTTTGTCTCTGATGTTGATTTCGTCGCTCGACGATTAACTTGGTTAAATAGAAATTCTTTCTATGAAAACATAGAATTGTTTTCCATGCACTATTTAACTAAGATTGTTGATATTGGAGAGTATGTTCCATAACTCAATAAGTGAAATTAATTTAAGTTTTGGAGATTTCGATTTTCGCCTATGGTTTGATGATTTCGTATTTCGATTTTCGCCTATGGCTTGATGATTTCGTATTTCGATTTTCACCTATGGTTTGATGATTTCGTATTTAGATTTTCGCCTATGGCTTGATGGTTTCGTTTTTCGATTTTCGACTATGGTTAAGATTGGCACGCTTTGATTTTCTTCGGTATTTTACATTTGGTATTTTACTTTGGTGTCATTTGGACCGTGGTCGTATTCTTCGATTCTCGTGCTTTTATTTTTAAGCCATTGTATCTGTCGTTGATCTCCTCTCGCTCTTTTTGCTAATGCCAAAGGGAGAGAGAATTAATAATGACAATGTGCTAATTGATTATTCAAAGCAATTTACCATGAATCTAATTTGATATGTTAGATTCAGGGGGAGTGAAGATATAAAAATGGATTTAGATCCTATATGTCAATAATTGGTTCATATTTCATATCTTCCTCATCTGCTTGATGCGTATGATTAATATTTAATACGAGACTAACGTGTCATTAATGCAGGGGGAGTAAGTAAATTTCTTTTGAATCATCATTATTGATTATTATTTATGTTGGTTTGTCATCACCAAAAAGGGAGAGAATGTTGAGTATTGATTCCCCGGATTTGGTTTTGGATGATGAGCAAACATAAATATCGTGTACTAACTGTTTGTGGGCGCAGTTATGGAGATAGTCGCCAAAAGAATACGTATATCAAAAGCGACGTCTCAAGACTTCTCAATACGCGTGATCGTGTGCCTGAAGCTTCGTTGAAGCTCAAGGAGCAATATTGAAGTCCAGAAGAATGAAGATTGAAGCTTTGAAGACGGTTCATCTTGTATTATTTATTGTCTTCTAGCTTCATAGATTAGAATGTTAAGCCTTGAGTAGGACTTACATTATTATCTTCATTTCGCTCATATCTTAGAGCTAGGACTATCATAGAAGCCATTAGAATCTTTCCCGAAGCTTATCGCTTCTTACCTCGGCTTCTAGTGCATCTTAGTTGGTTCAAGTAGAAGTACCAACCGACTAGATGACGATCTAGTCGGTCGGCAACTCTACATGAACCGACTAGATGTCCTTGCTCATTTCAGCTCTTTCACTGTTGATCAATTAGTCGGTCAAAGAAGGTTCACCGACCGACTAGATGACGATCTAGTCGGTTAGGAATCCTTCTCAGACCGACTAGTTATCATTGCCTCTGTACAGCCTGTGTTACTGTTTACAGTTAGTCGGTCCAAGAACATTCATCGATCGACTAGTTGTGAAACTAGTCAGTTGGAATTTGTTCTTAGATTGACTAGTGTAACTTGTATTCAGCTACTTGATTTCATCTTTTAGTCGGTCAAAGAACACTCACCGACCGACTAGTTGGCAAACTAGTCGGTTGGCAAGTCTTCTTTGACCGACTAGTTCATATTGCCTGGAAATCACTCTTTTGGCTGTCGAGCTGTTAGTCGGTCCATGTTGAATCACCGACCGACTAGTTGATGAACTAGTCGGTCAGTGATCCTTCTTAGACTGACTAGTCTGCTTCAGAATAGAGCCGTTGGAGCCTTTAATGACTCGATTTCTTCTCTCTCTCATCTATCCTATATATACTTGGAGGGGTTCTTCAAGGATATTCAAGGCTGATTATTAGAGATATTTGAGAAT
Source organism: Scilla litardierei (assembly GCA_030789695.1). Classification (NCBI taxonomy): domain Eukaryota; kingdom Viridiplantae; phylum Streptophyta; class Magnoliopsida; order Asparagales; family Asparagaceae; genus Scilla; species Scilla litardierei. Next base: position 46,630,854 of record CM061131.1, read on the forward strand.
CAAAGAGAAGCAAATAAACTCCATTCTAAAGCTTTCTCTCCTCACTTGAATCTCTCACACACTCTTATTTCCAAAGAGAGATTCATTGATTGTGAGCCTTCCAAGCCAAGGAGCTTGAATCAAGGTCATCAACTTCACCCTAGGCTTCCATTGCTGGTCAACTTCTTGAAGCTAGGGTTTGGTGACATCTTCTTCCTCAAAATCCTTCTTTGCCCTAATTTGGTAAGTATACTCAAGGCATAGGATTTTGTGGTAAGTATTTCATTGTTTCAATTACTTTGATATTTGAATTGTTCTCTCGGTTGTGAGAGAAGGGTGTGATCCCGGTTTGTGGGAGTCACATGTCATTTGTATGATTTGGTCTTGTGAAGGTTTTTCACAAGAATTTCATAGTGTAAAATCTTGGGTTAGTGGTTTCTAACTCAAGTATCCGGAGGGGATCCGGGTGGTTGGGACAAGTCGTAGGATCACCGGGAACAAGTCGGGAAGACTTGGGTGGATCCGAACCCGTTACATACTTTGTTTGCGTTTGATAATTCTTGTTGATTGTTGTTTATTCCGCATTGTCGTTTGTTTCTTGCACAATAATTAGGAATAACTATCTTGATTATTTTAAAGTACTATTCACCCCTCATCTAGTACATGTTCAGTAGCTTCACAGGGCACTACAATCCACGCCATTACCATGGAATTCTGGATGTTCCAAGCAGCAAAGGAAGAATCAGTAGAAGATGGCTTGGGAATGGAGCCATCAAGATAGCCGAAGCGGCTCTTTCCTCGAATGATGAGTTGAATGAACATGTAACATTGAAGGTAGGTCCGACCGGAGAGCTCAAATCTTGTGATTTGGAATGGTAATTTATCGGAAGCAGTAGGGACAATTTTGGGTTTTGATTGAGTATTGTCCAAAGACTCATCAAAATCATTTATCCCGCTCATCCCTAGAAAACAAATCTCCTGAACTGAAATTTCTTTTAATGCTCTGATACCATATAAGCAATTAATCTAGAGGAAACTCAGTTCTATTCTGCTTGATTAATTAATGAATTAATGAATTACAGCCTAATATATATACTATGAGTATAATAGATCAAATTTGAACCATATAACAGGACAATGGATCAAATCGGAGCCATATAACTAATTTTCTAATTTATAGGATCTAACCATATAACCATACAACCAATTAGATTGCACGGTTAATTAGGATCTAACCATATAACCATATAACCAATTAGATTACACGGTTAATTAGGATCTAACCAACCATATAACCATATAACCAATTAGATTACACGGTTAATTCTACACACCTATTGATGTTTTTACCTGAAAGGGGTTATAATAGTTGTCCAATCAATGCTTCTTTTATGGGTTCTGTGAAAGATTGTATCCAGCAAATCAAGGCCATGCGACAAACTATGGTTTCATGCAGTGTCCCAAGTCTTCTTAACCATAACCCAACAAAGAGAGCCCCCATAGAGGCAAACTCAACCATCCAATTATGATGGACGCATTTAAGAGGGAAGAACGAACGAAATATAGAAAGAAGAAGAAATGGAACTAGGTTTTTACTAGCCTGAAATTTTTATAGGTCAGAATATAGTATTGATCCTTCTGATAAATAATGAATGGGCTAATGCATGTTGGCAGTGATAAAATATTTGACCTTCTAACATTTCAGTTTGTTCATTTATGTGATTTTATTTAATCTGCTGACCATGTGTGTTGTGTTGTGTTGTGTGTGTAATGGGTATTATATGACATACTAGGCTGAGCCGCATATACGGCTCCAAAACTCTACCCCTGCTATATTTGGCAGATCGGAACCGTTCATTTGATCTTCATATTCTAAAATCAACACCAAACATAGGGGGTTTTGTCTATTCAGCTACCATTTGCAAAACTTCTATTCATGCAAAACTGTTAAATTTGCGAAGGATAGATGATGGACAAAAACCTCTTGGGTTCACCTGGAATTCGGTGTTTTGGGGTTTTAGAATACGAACATCAAAATGAACAGTTCCGATCCTTCGAAAAATTAGCAGAGAATGGAGTTTTTGAGGTAGCATATGCGGCTTAGCTTTATATGTCATATGATACCCATTATTTTCATATATATGGATTTAATGTAGAAAAGATAGCTCCTGATCTAATAGATCGGGGGCCAATACATAAAAATGTGGAAAGTACAAGTCCTACATGGGCTTGTACTCATTGGGGACACACCTTTTTGTGTCTTGCACGTGATCTATTAGATCAGGTGCCATCTGATCTACATGAATCCATATGTATGTATGTATGTAGAGAATAATGGGAATCAGGTGGCCAAGGAGGAAAATCCTCCTTGGTCCACCTTTGGCCAAGCCCTCACATATTTTTTTGAATTTTTTTCCAATATGCTCCACGCCTCATAGATGATCACCACACCAGAAATCCACTGATTCCAACACTTTTTGCCCATCGATCCACCCGTTGCAAAATCAACGGTCGCATAACATAGAACTTTTTGCATCGGGTGGATCGATGGGCAAAAGTGTTGGAATCACTTGATTTTTGGTATGATGATTATCCATGAGGCGTAGATCATATTGGAAAAATAATTTCAAAAAAATTATGGGAGGGGCTTGGCCGTGGGTGGACCAAGGAGGATTTTCCTCCTTGGCCACCTGACCCCATTAACATACACACACATATGTGTTAATGTGGGTCAGATGGTCAAGAAGGGAATTTCCTACTTAGCCACAATCTAGGCCGCTCATCACGCATCATGGGTGTGGGCCCCACACCCCCACATGGGGGTGTGGACGGCTTAGATTGTGGCCAAGGAGGAAATCCACTCCTTGGCCACATGATACTCATTTTTCTCATATATGAAAATTTTCAAATGAGAACATTTCGCACCGTGCGAAAATGTTTTTAGTTTTTTTTGAATTTTTTTTCAAAAATTCTTTTTTTCACCCTCATTATATGTTGTTATACCCCCATCAAAAAATAATCGTTGAGAAATAATGTCATTTGGCCTTCGATCAAGGCATTTCATCAAATTCGCACGTTTTGAGACCGTTAAATTTGTAACGGGTGGATGAATGCTCTAATCCCCAACGGGTTCACCCATTATTTTTCCTGGGGTATATAATTGTATGGATTAAACATCAAAAAAAGAATATTTGAATTTTTTTTTCAAAAAAAGATGAAAATCTTTTCGCACGGTGCGAAAAGCCTCTTTTTCGAAGATCACTATATATATATAATGTGAAAAAGATGGCACCCAAAAAGTAATTGCTTTTGGCTGGCCAATGAGAGGCCGCCATGTAGCGCACCGAACCCAAGTTGGTCAGGTGCCATCTGTCCTGCAGTAATCTCATATACATATGTATGCATTTATGTATATATAAAAGTTAGTAATTTTATTCATATAACTCAAATTGGTACAACTCAGGACTACTTGGTTAGTGTAGCTCTAGACTAGGATGGCGAGCGGACACAAGCGTCGTCATCTATCACTAGCTACAGCTACAATTACCATCCATCCAATCACAAACTCCAATTTGAAAGTAAATTAACATTCCCTTTATCCTAAAAATTTTGAGATAATAAAAAGGAAATACAATAAACATCTCTATACAAATCTCCAAAAGTTTTAATTTTATGATTTGTAGCTCCTTTGAAGATCCGATTATTATGTTCACACCAAATGTGTGTGTGTGTGTAAACCAGTTCTTGTACTTACTTTTTCTTCTTTTCCTAAAGATTGTTGTATCATTATGTAGCATGATTTTAAGTTTATATCTGTGTCCTTGTGTTGTTGACATAGAATGTTTTAACTAACTTCAACCCTTTCACTCTGGAGCTTTGATCTTAAGTATGCTTTTTTTCCACCGTATTTATAGTGTTTTTATCTCTCTTTTTCTCTCTCATGCAAAACTAAAACATGTGATCTTGCAGGGGCTATATTGAAGCAGTCAGGGAAATTGAGCATCAAACCCAAGCTAGTTATGATAACGTTCAATTCGATGACATTGTTGTTGCATGCGGCAGGTAATTGCCTACTCAACCTTGACTTGAAGCTTGACCATCTACAATGCACGTCCTCCCAAACAAAAAACCCCTCTTTTCTCTCTCCTTTTCCAAATGCCACTGAGCATGTCCTCAGTGGCGGTTAATTCGGTACTTGTTTTGTGTAGATTTACCATTTTCGCTTGAAATATGAGAATGTTGTTTCCTTTTGCATTTTATAGCGGAGGAACCATTGCTGGCCTTTCTCTAGGATCAAACTTAAGTAGCTTGAAGGCAAAGGTATGGCATATATTGTACTAGAATTAGACCTTGAGTTTCACTAGTCTAATGATAGCTTCATAAAACAGGTTCATGCATTTTCCGTCTGCGATGATCCCAATTACTTCTACAACTATGTACAAGGCCTAATTGATGGACTCCAAGCTGGTCTGGATTCGCATGGTATAGTCAATATCGTAGATGTGAGTTATTCATGTTAGCGACCTTCATATCTTTGGCATCTGCATGGAATTTACTTGTTTTACATACTTGATAGAAGAAACAAGAAAAGGATCGAACTGAAGTATTTCTCCCATTTTTTAACGCAAGACATGAATATTGAGGGGGATGACTGTTTTTTCATGGGTGCCTTGAAAATATTTTTGTCCACTGCTTCCCGCACCTCATTCATTTATTTTGTTTCCCAAAGGTAGTCGGATAAGATAGCTCTATCAGAAGGATCACTTGTAATAACAAAAAATGACTATACGTTAGCATTGCTACAGCAGTTAGCTTGTTCTGCTTGTACGCGATAATGCTGTTCTTATAATGTAAGATCATTTTTGTGCACAAGGCTTTTGTGGTCTTTTTACTATGGTTCTGTAATATGATATTAGTAGAACCTGATTTCTGGAGTTTCACTGACACATGATTCTTGCACACTGCATCCATGATGTTGGAACAAATAATTCTGATTGTGCCCAGAGGTTGGCAGATAAATTCTCTTTAAGGCATTCTCACAGATGTCGGAAGATTATTAGACCTGCCTTTTTATTATCGTACCAGACAATACGATATGAGACATTTTCTTCAGTGTTCATGATAGATCATTTTAGATACTGATGCTTTTATAATTATAAAACTTAGGTAGCAAGCTTCTCTATATCCTCATTCATACTCTTGCTGAATAAATAGTCAACTGAAGAATTTTGCTGTCGATTGCTTTAATATAATATAACTGATCTAATCTTCAGCGGTTGCATGTTTAGGGTCTATATCAGCAACGGGCATATCAAAACTTCCTAATGTGAAAGAGAGTGTGTGGAAGTTCTAGATCATTAGCACTTTCATAGAGTAAGTTATTATCATCAGTATCAGCTCATTTATCCATTAATTTTTGTGTGTGGAATAAGTGGCTTCATGTCATGTTGGTTTAATATGGACTGAGTGGGGATTGAAATTGAAGAGAGTATCCGGGTTAAGTTAATGGCTGTGTTATACATTTAAACTACATAACTTCCATTTATTTATTTTTACAGTTACCCTGAGACCTGAGGATCGTAATAAAGACATGTTCTGTGGATAGTACAACTCAGCAAACAATTATTTTGAGTCAAGGAAGAATTGAACAATGATGTCAAACGCAATATTGTTGCATGCATGAATGTTGGACAAGGAGGGTCTTACCTGCATATGTCAGGGGTTAGACATTTTGGTGGACATGGGTGACATGGATAAACAAGGTTATGGAGGAGGACAGAGTTCAGAGTTAACAATAAACTGTTCAAATTCTTAGAAAAAGTGTGCAACGAACCGACATGGGATCTACCATAAATATCCGCACACTGACTTTGAAATGTTTTTAAGGCATTACTTTCTAAATGATTTTATTTGTTGAGTGAATTCTTTGGGACACATTCATAATGGATAGGCATTTAATATCCAACAAACATAAAACATTTAACAAAAGCTCTCGAGTGCTCAAAGAGGGCGAGATGGTGTCAAACATGTGTGCCAGGACTTTAATGTCTTGTATGGCATTTCATTTCTAATTGTTTTCTTTGATGCGTGAAACCTAGCCTTGGTATGCATGCATAATGGACATGCAGTTAAGTATTTAACATCCAACAACATTCAGGAACAGTCCCAAATTTGATCAACTACAACTTAGAAAGATGATATTCATCTTTTATGAGTCTATAATTACTTCTTAAATCAAATAGTTTAGAACCATCACATTCCCTTTTGTCCGCCCCACTTTTTTCTAAACAAATTTATTTCCTTTTTGTCCACATTTCTTTTTTTGAACAAATTTATATATTTTTAATAAAAATAAAAAAATTAAAGGAAACCAAATTATTTATAAAATATAATTTAGTTTTTGAAATAGAATTCTGTTGAGAATTGAGTTTTTAGAAATAAAATTAAAATAGAAATGATAAAAATTTAATTTTTCGTTGTCCATTTGTTCTTTTTTTTCCGAACAAATTTATAATTTTTAATTAAAAGGAATAATAAAAAATCTATTTGATAGAAAATCTATAAAATTCTGTTTATAAAATAGAATTATGTTGAGAGTTGAGATCTAAAAATGAACCTAAGACATAAGTTTAAAAAATTATTATATGACCACAACTATTTTATTTGGATGAATGCTAAGATGACGACGACTTGCTTTTAAAAGCAAATGGATAGAAACTGTCTCCCTTTTTCCTATCTGGTGTATATTTGTAATTTAATGTATTTTCTATAAAATAGAATTATTTTTTGCTATTTGTTTATTAAAAAATATAAAAATCTTATGGAGCTAGAATTCCACTCCATTTGAACGAAAACATAGTAAAACAAAAGCTTTATAAAATATAAGCACATTAAATTAGAATTCAATCTAATGAAAGTTATAAACTAACATTAATTTTATAACTACTTTTAAAAGGAAACTTGCACAACTTTTGTTTTTCCTCTTTTTTCTTTCTAAATATTCTTAGTTTAGTAAATCACGTATTAATAAATAATAATATAAAATATAAATTAAAATCAAAATGATTTATAATATATTGTATATATCTATAACTACTTTTAAAACCAAACAGTTTAGAATAATTTTCACTTTTTTGTTCTTCCTCGTTTTTACAAATTTATTATCTTGTTATTCCTATTTTTCTGAACAAATTTATTATTTTAAGTAAAAACAAAAAAATAAAGAAAACCAATTGTTTATAAAATATAATCCTATTGAGAATTAAGTTTTTCAAGCTAAAATTATAATAGAAATTAAAAAAATTATGTATTTCTTTATCCCCTTTTATTCTATTTTTTCTAAGCAAATTTATTATTATTAATAACAAGAAATAATAAAAAATTCTATTTGAAGAAAAACTATTTAATACTGTTTATAAAATAGATTTACATTGAGAATTGGGTTTTAGAAATAAAAATAAAAAATAAATTAAAACATATTATGTAATTTATAACTATTTTCAAAAGCAAATTGATAGAAACTTTATCATCTTTTTCCCCTAATAAGTAATTTAATATATTATGATAAAATAGAGTTAAACTTTCTAAAAAATTATTATGTAAACTATAACTATTTTCAAAAGCAAATTGATAGAAACTTTATCAACTTTATCATTTTTTTCCATAATAAGTAATTCAATATATTATGATGAAATAGAATTAAACTTTCTATCTGGTTTAAATAGATAGCATAATAACATACATATATAAAACTTTTATGAAGACATACTTTTACTTCACTTAAGAGAACACTTAAGAGGACACAGTAAATCAAAATCTTCATAAAATATAAGCGTGTAAAATTAGAGTACAGCTAATAATTTTTTTTGAAGAAATATAAATTTTATTACTACTTTATAAAGTAAATTGATGCAAAGTTTGTTTTCCCTCTTTTTTCTTTTTATGTTTTCTTAATTTATTATATCATATATTAGTAAATAATAGTAAAAACTAAAATCAAAACTAAAATCAAAATAAGATTTCAATATGCTTAAATAAAAGAAGAAGAAACTGTTGGATCCTAAGATGGTATGGAGCAACATTAAAGGGGGATGAATAGTGTTTATGAAATAATATAATCCTCTAGAAGAGTTATCTAATTTAATTTTAATCAACAAGCTCACTTACAATATTAGAGATAAACAATGAAATATTAAGTCTGCAAGTAAGAAACAAGGCATAGAAATCACAAATGCAAATACAAGAAAATTACCTTGGTTCGGTTAAACTCTTGACCTACATCCATCATCTGCTATCACTATGATAGAACCACCTCAGCAACCCTGAGGATTTATACAACCACCTCACTCCAAGTAGATTTACAACCCCACATTGTCTCCAACAAGGATTTACACAACCCACGTCTCTACAAGAGAATTTATACTTATAGCGATTAATACAATTATCCATGGCATTTGCTTGAAGCTCTTGTGTAGTTGTGTAGTTATATGAGAAGACTTGATCTCAAAAGATAAAATCTTTGGCTTTGGGAGATCAAGGGATTGGCCACACTAAAGCATGAAAAACCTAGAAAACTTTGGCCAAGAGAAGAGGGGTTTTCTTTAAGATTTTGAGTTTTGAAAACTATTTTTCTCTTTAAAAATTGATCATCCAATTCATACATTAAAATTTTAACAACCCTCAATTTATAGGGAAAAGTTCGGATGAAAACTATTTACCAAAAAGCCCTCAAAATGGTCAAAAAGATGGTAAAAAGTTACATTTTGATCCCAACGGCTAGTACGAGGTGACTATAGTTGGTGAACTAGTCAACTAGTATGGACACCAATAGTGGTCGACTAGTTCAGCATGTCAGAATTTTCCAAGAGAGCAGTAGTCGATCATAGTGCAAGAATTAGTCGACTACAGTGTAACCACTAGACGACTAGTTTTTTGATATTCTGACATGGGTTCTAAAATTTAAGAAATAACTTTCAAAATAATTTTAAAATATTTTTAGTATGTTCCTAAGTGTGAGAGAGCTTCTGACAAGGTTTTAACATGCTAAGACAAGAAAACTAAAAATTACATCAAAATTAAATTTTACAGTAGAGCACTTGTATTCTTGGCACTTTGACCACCTTCTTGTCTTTCTTTGACTAATGGCCTTGTTGAACTCACTTTAGCTTTGAGTGCATCCTTAATTTGCTCTACATGCGTGCACTCATATATTAGATGACATGGTTGCTCATCATCAAAACTATAAGAGATGATGAGTGGTATATATATATATTTCATGCTAGTCTCATATGCATTTTGCCTCATTTTATGTCGCCTCATTTTATTTTACCCGCTTTTGTTTCCTTTTTACTATTGACTTCAATTTGTGCGTTTCAGGAAAGAGGAAGCAAACTTAGGATATTGGAGCGCTAAAAAGGCGAAAAAGAGCTTGATGAAGTCAATGAACGAGAAGGAGCAAGGCGAAGCAACTGAATCAAGATTGAGCTGATTTGGGAATTTCCAGGAACCACACGGCCGCGTGGATCATTTCCACGCGGGCGTGTAGAATGCGCAACTAGAAGGAATCGACGGGACTGCGTCACAAGGATCCACACGATCGCGTCGTGTAGTTCAAAGCCACCAATCCATACGGCCGCATAGCCCAGATTGACACGGCCACATACTGCTCAGTCTCTTCAGCCCATAACTCACCTTGCTGCAGAGACGATGCGGCCGCATGAATTCAAACCACGCGACCACGTCATTGTTGCAGCAGGAGCCCCAATCGATCGAAACGGCCACGTAGTTTTTCCACGCGGCCGCGTCGAATCAATTACTGTCGATGAGCTGGAGCCACTTCACGAGCATCAGGACGACGCGACCGCGTCAATTTTGATGCAGCCATGTCGGGTCGGGTTTCTGCATGACTTTCTAGGCTTTTGGAACCCCTATTTAAAGGGAGATGCCCCACTGGAGAGAGGGGATGCGACAGGGGTGCGGTTTTACCCTAGTTTTACCTACTTTTCAGTTTTCTAGATTAGATGAGGATTTGATGGATTTTTCTTGGATTGTAACCGAGGATTGACAACCATTGCTTGTAATTCTTGGAGATAAGTTTATTTTCCTCTTTCTATTGTGTTTTTATTTATGTTGCACTACTTCTAGTTGTATTCTACCCCTTTCCACTTGTTATCTCTTGTGATTATGCTCATCTCTTATGTTCGCATGTTTAGATCCTCTGTTACATCCCTGTAATTTCACACCATGTTCACCCAACTTGCGTAGCTTGCAATAGCCCTAAATTCGGCTAGTACTTGATCAACCCGCCTCCCCGCGGACGACCCGTAAAGAGATACGCCGCCGCCGTACGCTTGCGGTTTATAAATTCTAAAAAAATAACAAGTTTTTGGCGCTGTTGTCAGGGAGGCGCGATTCGATTGATATTAATTGGGTTTAGGGTTAGCTAGACTACGTGTCAATCAAAAACCACAATTTTTTAATAAACGAAATTTTCCATTGCCATCAACGTTATTTTGGTTGCAATTCTCTTGTACCACTAACGCGATTCTCGTAGCCAATTTTTTCATATTTCAGGTGCTATTTGGGGAATATGTGGATGCCCGATGGATCGTATGTGGAGAGTTTCAGCGATCTATTCTCGTGTGATGTCAGACGAGAGGTTACGATCACGTCCCACAAGTTGCAGCGCTTTGTATAAGATGTGGGATGCATGGTCATGTCTTTACCCAATGCCAAAATTATGCACGATCACGTCTCACAACCTATCTCGTGAATCTTTCTTCCTTAGCCATCCACCACCGCCACAGAAATCCCACAAGGAGTTGCTTTTAGATGACCAACTCCGAGACGAAGCTGATTGCTCGAAAACCCAAACTGTAGCCAAAACCCAACTTCAAGAGCGTACCCAAAGTGTGAACCAATTGGTCATATCCCAGGGGCAGTCACAGCTGCATGGAAGGGATTCGATTATCGTACAAATGCCGTCTGGATATGATAATATTTATGGAGGAGCCACCTCCATCATCGGAGATCAGACGAGGCGACGCCATACACCACGAGATCAAATTGCTACATTCACCCAGCTCGCTGAAGAGACCCTCTGGCAAGCTTGGAGAAGATTCACTAAATTGGTGGACGGATTGCCGAAGCCTGAGATGAGCACGTACGACCTGCTTTGCTTATTTAATGGAGGACTGTACTTAGATCTGCAGGAATTAATGATGAAGATGAATAGAGGCCAATTCTTTGACATGCCGCCTGAGGATGCATGTGGTTATTTGGAGATTGCGGCCGCGTCTCACGCATCATTGACATCCTGCGCTAAAAACAGTAACTCAATCGATTTAAATTTGAAAAAGTTTAATATGAATTTGTTTTCCCATGCAGGTACCACTCTCGAGACACATGCCACTGACTCCCACATCCATCAAGACACCATAATTCATGAGGCGCAGCTCGCTGACCCTCACGATCCAGTTTTCTCTTCTGATGACGAGATGGATGATGATCCTCACGCACACCAATACGAGCGTACACATACTGGTGGAGAGAATGGGAGTTATCCACCGGGTACTGACGCTGTTCAGGGAGATTCTCTAGACCCTTCACCCACTCTATCTGAATCTTGCATTACATTTCCTACATCTTTAGATTCAGAGTTTCTTGACTTAACGCACCCCCTGCAGGATACGAATACAAATACAACAAAGGTATATTGGATCATGATTGCACCTGAGGAGCACACTTACGTGATTGGCGAGACGACGATCGCGTCAACGTCGAGAGATTGCATTCCATTTCCAGGAAGTTCTCATCACCTTACTCCATGCATTTCTTTATACTTCGACGATTATATCTGGAATACATTTATTTTGGGAAAATTTCTATCACCACGGACTGGTACTTCTTTTCTTTTGCAGGCCTTAGGTGGGCGTCCTCAAAAGAAGCTGGAGGGGGCATTGCTAGGGTTCGTTGGTATTCATGGCACCACGACGTTGGCGGAGCCACGAAAAGAGCGGATTGAGCAGATGCCTACTCCGGTCCACGTTTTGGATCCACTTTTGATAATAGGTGTACTTAATCCAGTAGTGTAGAAAAGTTTTATTTACTTAAATAAACTCACATTCCCCCGCCGCCGAGGGAAGAGTGTTAGGATTCTCTACTCTTGTTTCGTTTAATTATTCTGAATAACCCCCCTCGCATCTCTTGCGGAACACTCATATACTATGAGCCAAACCCCAATTTGAGCTTCATTGCCGTTCTTCGCTATTGCTGCACATGATTACAATTCCCACACATGCACCCTCATTTTTATTTCTTCATTTTTTGTTGAGGGTATACTTCCATGCTAGCTTGGGGAAGGGACCATTATGCATGCACCATTCACATCCCCATGTTTCATACTCTTTTTAAGCATTGATGACAATACTTAATTCTAGCTTGGGGGAGGGCACATTGAATGCTTGGTTTACATGTTTGCTCTGTTTAGAACTCCATTGCACCAAGTTTCTTCATGCATGTGTATTTCGATGAAATTTTTTTACCAGATTTTCTTATCCTCTCGATCAATTTCTTATTTTCCATCGCGATACATGCTTAGAGATGTTTCTAATACTAGATCTCTTTTTAATATGCTTGTTATTGCCTATGCTCATAATCATTGAAATAAAAGTACTCGAAACAGGCTTGAGCTATAGTTTATCCTGGAAACTCATTTCATGCACGTGTCTTGGTGGGTTTAGTCGAGTATAATAACTAGTGGATTCATAAGACTTGGATTAGCGGCACACTATCTAGTACGGAGGAGTGTCGTTATCTAGCTCATTCATGTTCAAAAAATGTGGAAAAGAAAAAATGTATGAAAAGAAAAGATTATATATATTATAAACAATGCACCGTTCTCCCAGCGACGCCGAGTAGCTGGATCCCCATGACTCAGGAATCATTAGGGCTTCGCGTCGAAAGGTTTAGCTTGGGGGAGTGCATATGAATAAGACTTTTAGTTGGTTTGAGCTATTAGGTCCGAGAGGTCCTTTTTGGCCCGGTGTCCTAAGGTCGTTTAGCTTGAGAGTCATGGACCCAACGCTCCTTACATGAATCAACTAATAACCCCAAAATTTGATGGAAATAAAGACATGAATGAGTCTAGCAACTTCATGAATCGTGGAGGGATAGCGTGCTGTGAATGCCACTTCTTTGATGGATTCACGACCTATTATACGACACTAGCTCCTCCTCGACCCATCACATAATTTCGATCTCCATTTTTAGCTCATGCGGGATAGATGAATTATTTTGGAGATTTGAGCATTAGCATAATTTTGTATATTGCATGATGATTCACGTTGGAAATAATCCTTTAAGATATATCTTGATAGATTGATAGGAATTGGCATGCTTATAATTTTCATGATCTGAAATTTCTCGCTCTCTACATATTCATTCTTGTTATGATGAAATTCATGGCTTCACTTATTGATTGCACGCATACCCCACTATATACACTTTCTTTGTCTTTCTTGAGGACGAGGAAGAGTTTAGCTTGGGGGGATTTTGATGAGTGGTCTTTATATGTATATATTACATGCTCGCTTCATATGTGTTTTGCCTCATTTTATACGCCGCTTCATTTTAATTTACCCGCTTTTGTTTCCTTTTTACTCTTTGACTCCAATTTGTGCGTTTCAGGAAAGAGAAAGCAAACACAGGATATTGGAGCGCTAAAAAGGCGAAAAAAGAGCTTGATGAGGTCAATGAACGAGAACGAGGAGCAAGGCGAAGCAATGGAGTCAAGATTGAGCTGATTTGGGAATTTCCAGGAACCACACGGCCATGTGGATCATTTCCACGCGGACGTGTGGAATGCGCAACTAGAGAGAATCGACGCGATCGCGTCGCAAGGATCCACATGACCACGTCGTGTAGTTGAAAACCACCAATCGACGCAGCCACATAGCCCAGATCGATATGACCATGCAACTCTCAGTCTCTTCAGCCCATAACTCGCCTCGCTGCAGAGACGACGCGGCCGCGTGAATTCAAACCACGCGACCGCGTCGCTGTTGCAGCAGGAGCCCTAATCGATCGAAACGGCCGCGTATTTTTTTCACGCGGCCGCGCCGAATCACCTACTGCCGATGAGCTGGAGCCCCTTCACGAGCATAAGGACGACGCGACCGCGTCAATTTCGACACAGCCGTATCGGGTCGGGTTTCTGCCCGACTTTCTAGGATTTTGGAACCCCTATTTAAAGGGAGCTGCGCCGCTGGAGAGAGGGGAGGCGACAAGTGGTGCAGTTTTACCCTAGTTTTACCTCCATTTTCAGTTTTCTATGAATAGAGTTAGATTAGATGAGGATTTGATGGCTTTTTCTTGGATTGTAACTGAGTATTGAGAACCCTTGCTTGTAATTCTTGGAGATAAGTTTATTTTCCTCTTTCTATTGTGTTTTTATTTATGTTTTACTACTTCTATCTTTATTCTTCCCCTTTTCACTTGTTATCTCATGTGATTATGCTCATCTCTTATGTTCGCATGCTTAGATCCTCTGTCATATCCCTGTAATTTCACACCATGTTCACCCAACTCGCGTAGCTAATAATAGCCCTAAATCCGGCTAGTACTCCATCAATATGCCTTCCTGCGGACGATCCGTAAAGTGCTACGATGACGTCGTGCGCTTGCGGTATATAAATTCTAAAACGATAACAGATGACAATATCCTAACATTTTGCCGTTTGATGATTACTAACATGAATACAAAATAATATGAATAATAATATAAATACTTAATCCTGCAACACAGCTTGCTAGCAATATATATTATGATATCATATTGTTGCAGTCATATTATTATACATGGTCATCTAATATTTATTCCCCTTTTGTCAACATTAAAAAGGAAGTTAAATAAATCTTTCTCTCCCCCTTTTAATAAGAGTGTCTCCTTTTTTAAAAAACATAAAGTATCTCTTTCCATGTGCAAATCTCTCTCCCTAAATATATGCAAAATATGACACAAGTCTAAAGAAGTGTCCTTAAAGTGTAGGCGACTCAATATAATGATATCGTGTAATGGGCCTTATTATTTCCCCCCTCTTTTTCCCTTCCCTTTTCTTTTTCTTTCTTGGCCCACTTGGGAAGCCCACACCAGCTCTTTAATTTTCTCTCCCCCTCTCATTTCTCATCCATCAAGCCCGCTAGGGGCTTTCGACGCGATCGTCTCTCTCTCTCAGCGACTCAATCCCATTAGGGTTTTCCGACGATGCGACCGCTCGCCTGCTCCTCTCGTACGACGCGACACGAGCAATGCCCCCTTTTTGTCCTTCTCATGCGACCGATGCGAAGTTTTGCAGGGCCTCTCCGAAGTTGTCCCGTCCCCTTGCTTAGATGACGTGCGTCCTCTATATGGGTCCTCCGACTTATATAAGTCATCTCCTTCATGCCTACGCGAACACTGTAAGTTTCTTCAATTTTCGGGGGGTTTTCGATCGGATTTCATCGGCTTTTGGGGTTGATTCTTGCGGCGATATTCCCAGATCTTGCTGTGGGCTTCTTGTTCTTCGATTTATTTGGTTTATCGGCAACTACGGTAGACTCTATCGCCCTACACTGTAGTTTATCGATTTTAGCATGCATAGATCTGAGATGAAATCGTCGATATTTGTGCAAAAAATTTGGATTTTTAACGAGCACATGAGAGGATGATTTGGGAGTGATTTAGGGTTTTATTCCCTTCGATTATTTCGTGGGGTTGGTTTCCTCGCTAACTTACTGTGGGTCACGGGGTTTCGGTGTTGGGCTGTGTTGGGTTCGGCTGGCTTCTTTGCTTGCTGTATTGGGGTTTCGGCTTAGTTGTTGGTCTTTGGTCTGTCCCTTGCTTGCTGCTTTGGGTTTCTGGGTTGTTGGGTTTGGCTGGCTTTTTTGCTTGCTGTTTTGAGGTTCGGTTAGTTTCCTTGCTTGTTGTTGGGTTCGGCTGGTTTTCTTGCTCGTTGTTTTGGGTTTCGGTGTGGATTACTTGGGATCCGGGCTCTATTACCCCGCTGTTGTGGTCGTTAGCCCCTGGTTCCTTACTACAGACCTCGTGAATTTTACAGCAGGCTTGAGTTCCCCCACCATGTGATGAAAATCCCAAATCTGATCACTCTGATTGTAATTTTTAGAAGTGCCAAAGATTTCGGATTTCGGTTTCCTTTTCGAATAAATATTGTTGCATCTATTGTCTAGTTGTGCATCTATTTTCTGTCATCACTTGTTTAGCTTAAAACTAACAGTCAACATGGAATATTCCCTTTGGGAAAGTTCTTATGCATGCGGAAAGTTTAATATTATGTTAAATTACGTAGTACATGGGATGTTACTCGTGAAGTCACTGATAATGAATGGATGCTGGAATTGGGAATTGGCTCATGGCATGTCTGGTTGCTACATGTATGTAGAATCGGTTTATTGACAGTGGACCTCCCTGACTATGTAGTTTAAATAATATTAAGCTTAGACCATATCGACATGAACATATCACGACACTAAAACGGTTAACTAATTAACATGACTCTCTGGGGTTTGGTAAACTTATGATTTGAGAGAGTGCGGGAGCGATTGGAGCCTGCTTTCGGCCTGTATCTAGGAGGATGTCTGCCTATGGATCCTGGGTCCTTGTTACTTGTCCCGGAGTAGCAACATGCGGTCCAAGATGGTCTTTGAGTTGCATATCACACTCTCTGTTATAAGTTACGACTTAGGATTGGTTCCCTTTAACAGGTAAAACCTTGTAGTAGTTTGAGGACATTAAAAATATCTTTGTACCGTACCATTATAACTGTTGCTATCATATCTCCTTATTGTGCACCGTTATTATTTCTATTGGTTGGTTTAGATATCTACTTTATTGAGCTGTGGTGTGACTTTTGTTGTCCCACTATGCGACGCTCAAGATTTTACGGAGGCGCCTGAGTACGAGGAGTCCAAGCTTCCGATGCAGGACGTGGAGCTTTGAGGGCTGGTTTGGTGTGAGTGTTTTTATAGTCTCAATTCCATGTATTTGCTTTTTAGTTGTACAGTGAGGTTGTATTGTTATTTCCTTGTACAAAATTTTGTAACATGTTATGAAGTAATGAAATACGTATCTTTATTTTTCTAGTTTGCTCTCCTTGTTTTCACTGGCTCCTGCAGGACCTGCATGTGATTGTATAAATGTGACGGCACCCAGAGACGGGGCGTTACATATCGTTTAAAGAAGTGTCTTTAAAGTGTTGGTGACTCAATATCATGATATGAAGTGTTCTAACCATGAATTGTATGATATTAAATGTTATATAAAATGAGGAGATACCAATTGTTAAACTAAAACATACTTACAAATATAGTACCCAAAAATTATTAAGCTCCACTTACAAGGGTGCTTCATCAATTTTTAACTTCTCGTTAAATTAAGCATATTCTTTGACGTGTAATTTGGGGCCACCTTCTAATTCCATCATATATAAGTACCTGTAAAATAAACAAAGATCTTCGTAACACTTTTCTTTTGAGTCCATAGGATTAGTCAAATGGGTTAAATAATATAATTCAAATTAAACCTAATTCTATTAAACATGGGTATCATTAAGATAGACATTAAGCACATGGATACCCTAACATCATGTCAAAGATAATCATCCAGTATGAACTCAAATCCGATAAAGATTTGTTTTCCTAGCATGCATATACAAAGAATTTCTAGACCCATTTTCACAACATCATTTATATATTTATATATGTATTTCTATATATTAAGTCCAAATTCTTTAGAACCCAAATACTATTATCATGCAAATTATACTTAGGCATGAATTTATTCTTAACTTATGATGCATAATCACATGATTAGTAGAATCTAATTTATGATGGATGCTATTTAAAGCATTGGATTTCACAATCTTTTTGCATGCAAATTTATTATACATGAAAGTATAATTCTTCTTTATATCAAATTTAACATGCAAACATATTACATGATTCTTTTTTAGCTTTAACACTATTTTTAGAAATGGAATCATGCATACGTGAAAAAGTTGTGCTTAAACTAGCATTACTCTTAAAATTATCAAACTTAAGTATCAATTCCTCATGCTTCACTTTACTTAAAGATATATCATTCACAAGCTTATCTAATCTAGCATTAAAGTTATTGCAATCATTCGTGAGCACAATATTTTTCTCTTTCAACCTTTTATTTTCTATGCTCAATTTCGCAATAATCAAATTATCATCATTAAGTTTTGAAAGAGAAATACTATTCTCATGTTTCAAACAATTATAATCATGTAACCATGTATTATAATCAATTTTTAACTTATTATGATCATGCTTCAATGATTGCTCAACTAAATTATTGTATTCAACAACCAAATCAATATCATTATTAGAAGTGGAGTTCACTTCATTATCCTTTTGTGTCGTGTAGCATATGTATGAATCCTCTCTTCTTTGGAAGATAAACCATCAGAACTAGATTTCTCTTGTTGTTTAATCAGGTGACATAGTTGGTTTGCCGTTGTAGCTCCTGACAGATGATTAAAAATTTTGTTATTCAAGAAACGAAATATAATTTCCATTATCTTCATATTTTTAATCTTTAGATATTCCTCTTCTTTGGTCCATTAAGATATGTGTGTGGTATGGGTGCAATAGGGCATCTCGACGAGTTTTCAATAGTTGACGTCGATCGATCAGATATAAGTCATCTTCTCTTTCCAGTAGGTAGTTGGATCGAATATTGGTGGAGTTTATATTTGAGTGTATGTGATACTTGATGCCATCCTTCAACCTCGCTCTGATACCACGTGTTGAATCCTAAGATGGTAAGGAGAAACACTATAAGTGGGTGAATAGTGTTTATGAAATAATATAATCATATAAAAATCTCTCAAAGATTACCATTAGAGTTACCTAATTTAATCTTAATCAACAAGCTTACTTGCAATAATAGACATAAGCAGTGAAATATAAAGTATGCAAGTAAGAAACAAGGCACAAAAATCACAAACGCAAATACACAGAAATTATTCTGGTTCAGTCAAATCCTAGACCTACATCCAGGATCCACTATTACTATGATAGAACAATCTCAGCAACGCTGTGGATTTATACAACCACATCTCAAAGAGGATTTACAAAACCACCTTGCATACATTAATGATTTACACGACTCACCTCTCTACAAGAGGATTTATGCTTACAGTGATTAATACAATTACCTAGCCTTTGCTTGAAGCTCTTGTGTACTTGTGTAGCTATACGAGAAGACTTGATCTCAAAAGATAGAACCTTTGGCTTTGGGAGATCAAGGGATTAGCCAAACTAAAGAATTAAAAATTTAGAAAACTTTGGCTAAGAGAAGATGGTTTTTCTTTAAGACTTTTGGGTTTTGAAAACTTTTTTCTCATTAGAAATTGATCATTCAATTCATACATTAAAATATGAACAACCTTCAATTTATATGGAAAAATTCGGGTGAAAACTATTTATCAAAAGTGCCTAAAACGGTCAAAATGGCTAGTAAAGGTACGGTTTGATTCCAATGGCTACTACTAGGTGACTATAGTTGATGGACTACTTATCAAAAGCCCCTAAAACGGTCAACAACGGCTAGTAAAAAAGTTACAGGTTGATCCCACTGGCTACTACTAAGCGACTACAATTGAT
Source organism: Scilla litardierei (assembly GCA_030789695.1). Taxonomy (NCBI): domain Eukaryota; kingdom Viridiplantae; phylum Streptophyta; class Magnoliopsida; order Asparagales; family Asparagaceae; genus Scilla; species Scilla litardierei. The sequence continues at coordinate 46,650,516 of CM061131.1, forward strand.
GGACTAGTTCGACTAGTTTGGAGCTAGTCGACTAGTTCACCAACAGTAATCGACTAGTTCAGCATGTCACAATTTTCATAGAGCAGTAGTCAATCCTAGTTCAAGAACTAATGGACTGCAGTATAACTACTAGTCGACTAGTTCCATATATTGGTTGACTAGTTTTCTGATAGTTTGACACTGGCTCTAAAACTTAAGAAATAACTTTTGAAATAATTTTAAAATATTTTTAGTGTGTTTTTAAGTGAGAGAGAGCTTCAAATAAGGCTTTAACATGCTAAGACAAGAAAAATAAAAATTACATCAGAATTAAATATTACAATAGAGCACTTGATGTATACTTGACACTTTGAGTGTATGGTCTTCCTTTGACTTATGGCCTTGTTGAACTCACTTTAGATTTGAGTGCATCATTTATTTGCTCTGTATAACTGCACTCATATATTAGATAGCATGTTTGCTTATCGTTAAAACTATACGGGGTGACTCAATATCCTAACCGAAAATACATATAGAAATATATATTAACATAGAATTTCAACCTATTTAAAAATATAGTAAAACAAAATCTCAACAAAATAAAGATTCATTTCTTAAGAGTCTTTATTTACTTAGAATAATTATAATTGATTGTTTCTTTTTTAGTTAAACTCATCAAATTAGAATTTTAAAACATACGAAATAAAAATCTAAATATTTAAATACTAAAAACTTAGAAAAATTAATCGAAAAAAATAAAATAAATATTAATATCAAAGAAGAATTGTGCTATACTTCAAAAGAAATTTAAAATAGCAGAGATAGAGATTCATGTTGAAATAGAACTATATTCTCTTTAATATAAAAAAGATACATATTAAACAAAATTTCAATTATTTAGCTTTGTGAAAAATAAAAACCCATATAGTACGAATATCTGTCTAATAAAAATTTAGAAACTAATATAAAATTTTGTGGCTTATATGCTTAAAAGTTCTTAAACAAATTTGTCTAAACTTGAACCTATGGCACTAGAAGTAAACAACCAGTGTCATTATCCAGCTCACAGATGCGAATCAGTTTTGAGATTTTCTAAAATTAACCAAGTTCTTGGAAATGTCGTCTAAAGTCTGATGTTCTTCTTCTTCTTCTTTTTGTGTGTGATAAATTGGAAAGTAGGAATTGAACCCTCAACATCTCACAAGTGAGGGAGAGCGAATACCACTAAGCCAATTGGCTCGGGTTCTTCTTTGATTAGCATTATTAGTAAACTTATGAATTGTTGTATTCTTCACAGGCCAAGGGTTTGGGCTATGCCATGAATACTGTTGAGGAGCTAAAATTTGTTAAAGATATAGCGGCAGCAACTGGAGTTGTGCTAGACCCTGTTTACAGGTGAATTTTGTTCTTGTCCCATATTTGTTTTTGCACTTTTCTTTAGGTTTCCATGATAATCAAGTAACTCCGTATCAGTAATTAAGTCTCTGCCTTGAGCCATTATGCCTTTCTACACCGTAACCTAATTGGGATTTCAATTACATTTCCATATGCATAGAAGAGAATTTATGCAACCGAAACATGACACACACTGATACGTTATCGCACATGGTCAACTACTTTTATGTAACTGTGGCTAAATTGTAACAATTTCCCTATGTATGTTGGAATTTTACCAGTTGACATGGTCTTGACTTCTTCTTCATCATCTGGTTCCATTCGAAGGCCACACACCTTCTAATTAATCACCATCATATCTTTTTCCGAGTCTCAGTCCATCTTTATACAAGACTCCTGGCTCTGGTTGTGACACTTCTATCATTGCTAACTGGTTCTCTAACTGATGCACTTGCTCAACTACATTCTTCATGCTCTTCATGCTCGCAGCATCTCAAACCGGTTCCCCTCATTTTATCCCAGGTTGAAGGCATCGTTTCTCATGGATGCATCTTATTGGTTATTCCATGTACAGTTCCTAACATTCATTTTGTGTGTTATTCTCTCAATCACCAAACATTTTGAGCCATTAATCATTATTGGCATCGTAACCATGTTACTCATTTTATGTTTATTTAAACAACAGGTCCTCAAAACTTAATAACCCCAGCCGAATTCTGCTTGCAAAACTTGTATAAATGAACTAATCCTTGTACTAACATGAATTTTTTCCGTCATTTTCTCAGCGGAAAAGCTGCCTACACCATGCTAAAAAACATGGCCGATGACCCTGCGAAATGGAAGGGCCGGAAGGTACTTTTCATCCATACGGGAGGCCTCCTGGGGTTGTATGACAAAACAGAACAGATGGCTCCGATGATGGGTGAGTGGCAAAGGATGGAGCTCGACGAGACTGTCCCACGAGAGGATGGAACTGGGAAAATGTTTTGAGGACCGAAACGTAGAACTATTTTCTTGCTTCCCATGTGTGTGATGATATTGAGCGATTATTTGACGATCACATGCAAGAACTGAAACAAAAAAGGCTCTTTAGGACACATGGAATGCGGTGCCATCAAGTGTCTTGAGAATGAAATTAGGTTGACCAGCCTCGAAATGTTTTGCAAGGGAATGTTAGCTCTACAGATGAATCTTCTTTGTTCCTCCAAACAAAACAAGACCATATATGAAGCTGCTGCCATTGATGTTCTTCTTCACCAGTGGCGAATTAAGAATAATATAGCAGGCTTGCTAGTTGAAGTCCTCTTCAATATGTTGATGTTGTGTTTTATGTAAAGAACATGATGTGAATCATGCTCATGTTTTCCTCAGCTGCTTCTTTTTATGCCTAGTTGGCATCTCTCCCCCATAATCGTAATATGCCTTCTTAAGAACACATCGGATGTGATAGTATGTGCATACCCCGATCAGCCTAATTAACGTCTTTCATATTCAGGGTCATCTGGCCGCGGGCTACAATTAGGGCGATAGGTTTTTATTTTTTATTTTTTGATACATCGGAAAGCAGGAATCGAACCCTCGACTTCCCCACGAGGGAGGGATGGTGAATGACACTAAGCCAATTGGCTCGGGTGATTAAAGCTATGTTTTAAGTAAAATGACCCGAGACCTAAAAACATCCCCATATTCATCAATGGCAGACGATACCCACGACATCCCAGATCTGCTGATTCAGGATATGAGTATCACAACTCCGAATTGAACGAGATCTTTCAGCTAGGATTTTCCTTGATAAAATTCTCCATTCGGTTGATTTACTTGGTAAGATTTTGCTTCTTTATTTTGTGCCTTTTGGGTGGACCTTTTTGCTGTTTTATGCTGTAAGTAGAGAGCTTGATCTTGCCCTCATGATCTTGTCTTTACAAGCCAAGGATATGATGTGTGGATTAAGATGTACCATCTAATTCAATTCTGTTCGGGTACGCTCATGAAAGTTTTTTTTCCACAGGGGTTAAAATGTAAATAATATAGGATTGACGGGCTTATACGCAATTTTAATTAGCCCTTGTGGATACTTGAAATAAAGAGAAGTTAAGGGTTCCTAACGTAAATTTACAATCCTAACTATCCTACAACATTAAAGAATTGGGAATTGATATGTGCACATACAGTTTTACTCTGCACACGACCGCTAATCTCTCCCGCCCCCTCATATTTACAAGTTTGTCACTGGAATTACTCATAGCGCACAATTAGGGCAAAATTCCAAAACTGCCCCCCAGGTGTGCACGATGGGTAAAACGTGCCGAACAGCAGCCATCCCCTCCACCACCATCCCCAGCCCCGCATTCCCCTCCTCCAACCTCCCCAGCCCACCTCTTCCAAACCATAGTAAATCGTTGTCGAAGTCCTCGCAAGAGGCGGTGGCACTGTGGCAGTGGGGGGAGGTTTTTTTTTTTTTTTTTTTTTTGGGGGGGGGGGGGGGGGGGGGGGGGGGGGGGGGGGGGGCAAACATGGGTAAAAGAGGAATAATGGCAGACTTGGAAATAAGTGGGTTGCGCGTGAGAGTTAATGGCAACCTTGCAAATAAGCGATCATGCGCAGAGTAAAAACGATCGTGCACATAGCAATTCCCTAAAGATTCTAACTTAAATAAACTTCTCTATCCGTATACACATCGTATTCCTCATGTGAAGAAACACACTCACATTTTTTTCTTCCAACAAAAAGAAAGACACGATAAACTTGGTTATGGAAAAACATTTGGTTTCCTATGTGATTCCAAATCAGATCCAAGAAAACGTCGTAATTCACCATCCCGATCTTAATTCCGCTGCGAAGAAGGCACAAGGTTCATCTTCTTAGTTTTTCCAACAATGATGAATTGATGTGCCGTCGGGAGGTTCTTGGATCAAATCTTGAATTTGAGGAGAAGAGTTTGGTCGGATGTTGAGTTGGAACAAGAAAAACTCTCCAAAATTCTCAGAAATTTGGCTTCTTAGCGTGTGATGTCGTTTTAACAGGAATGCGAATAAGAATGGAATTGGAAATGGGAGCAAGGTTATGTTAAAAGCCTCCATATTTTGCATTCACACGACAGTGCATCCATTTATTTATTAAACATTGAAGCAATTAATCACAAAGTAACTTTGCCTATGAATTAACAAATCTGGACGAGAATTTCAAAAATGGCAACAAACTGAAACATCTTGTAACATTATGATATCAACTTGTACGGCTTAAAACGGTATGATATCTATGCGAAAGACCACACGAACTCGCGCATAGCATCAAGGAAAATATTTAACAAAGATCAAACGCAACAAAGGTGAAACAAACCAGCAGGCACACAAACCGTTCATACCGAATACGAAACAATAAAACACATCAGGAACCATGTAGTTTGCAGACGCGCCTGCATCGCAAATGCTCATCATCGTCATCATCCATGAATCGCCTCCTCCTAGGCTCCACATACCAATATCTCAACAAGAATGGCGTTCAGCAAACCCCGCTGGTCTTCTTCTTGTCCACCAGCCTCTTCCAGTACGTGGTGACCTCCCGCTCAATCTCGGCCACCGTCTTCTTCTTAACCACGACCCCCTCGTCGGTCCTCTCGGCCTTGACCTGAGCAATCGCTGCGACTCGGCTAGGGAGCCCTTCGACCTCCAGGACGACTTTCTTCAGGTCGGACACGAGCCGCTCGGCGAGGCCCCTGCTGAAATCCTCTCGGATGACCACCCGCAGGACGGCCACCTTCTCGGCGTCGGGGGGCATTGTGTACGCCGGAATGATCCATCCGAACCTCCTCATGCTGTCTGATATCTCGAATACGGTGTGCTGGCTGCTGTCCTTGAGCCGGAAGGCCACGAGGGGGACACCGACATCCTTGGAGAGGACTTCGAACTTGCCCGTCTGCTCTATCCCTTCCCTCAGGGCTCTTGTATTCTCCATGCAGTTCTCCATAATGTTTCTGTAACCCTGCCCATAATCGGATGATTTTTCGGTCAGTATCAAGATGCCGGGGTTCATATCAATTTCTGAAAGCAGCTAGGATAAAATAGGACTATGACATGAATGCAAGCATATTTACATAACAGATATGATTTATAAGCATTTTAAACTTACATATCACCATCTTGCAAAAGCTAAACTTCTCCAAAGAAATTTTGTTAAGATAAAAACTATGGTCTGAGGTTGCAAAATGGAAAGAGTTTAGAACCGGCTACCTCAAATCCTAGGCGAATGAACTGATAGTATTGAGCAATAATCTGACTAGAACCTGCAAGAACCGAGACAAAGCCACTCTGAATGAAAATAGAATCCAATTTTGAACGTGCGAGTCGAGATCGAGACAGCAATATTTACCCTTTGAAAAGTTTAGGGTGAAAGTAGGTTGGTCTGCCCCAAGATAGTTTATATGAAAAATGAGCTCCTCCGGCAAATCCTCTTTGCTCCTCCAAACGACCCACCCGACACCAGCATAAACGAGACCATATTTGTGGCCGCTGACATTGATACTCTTCACCATAGGTAAACGGAAATCCCACTCCAGCTCCGGGTATAGGAAAGGGGCTATGAATCCGCCGCTTGCAGCGTCTACATGAATGGGGGTGTCCCATCTGCATAACGTTTAGACGTATATGTTAATCGTGACAAAATCAGGTTCCAACCAAGAATTATGCCCAATCGAATGAATGATTTGTAGAGATGGAAATGTGGCAATGCCCAATTGGACGCCCAATTGTGCACAAGGCATGCCAATTCTCATCCATATATCTACATGTCAGGCGGGTGATGGAGCGGCCATACTTACCCAGTTTGCTCGTTCTTCGCCACAAGGAGGTCATTGAGCAATTTAACGTCTTCGAACTCTCCAGTCAGGGTCGAACCCAGGATGGCGGCAACGCAGATGGTGTTCTCATCCACCATCTCCACGGCCTTCTCAGGGTCCATTACATAATACCCCTCCCTCAACTTCACCTCTTTCAACTCCACCTCGAAGTACCTAGCAAATTTCTCCCAGCAAACCTAAATGGCACATGTCCGAAAACCCAAATGTCAAGATTGAACTTTTAAATGCATCATTATGCTGATGAGAGCCTGCGTACCTGAACGTTAGCACCGGTGACGATGTTGGGCTTGTCACAAGGCTTTCCCTCGGCCTTCCTTTTGTTCTGCCAATTCCTCTTGAATGCCAATCCTGCCAGCATAATTGCTTCCGATGATCCAACCGTTCCGACTCCTACTGCCGTTTCATCATCCCCGATAGGGGCATGAAAAAGGTGTGCTATCATATTCACACATCGATTCTGTCAAATAGGGCATAAAAAACTTAGATAAACCAAATAATTGAGATATTGGATTCCCCTGATATTTGCCAACTTCTGTTTCTAAACGAAAACAAAAAAAACGAGATTTTTGGTATATGGATCATAGATGATCACTCTAAAAAAAACTATAAAAATAAAAAGAATATTGTATTGTATGTATGCGACTTTTTCACGCGATCACAGCACATCTACATCTTTCAAATATTAAAATCTATTAAATATTAAATCTAACAATCTGTTGCTGTATTGCCGAGATCTTTTCCCTGCCGACCATGTCGGCAAACATCCGAATCCAGGATGAATGAAACAGTATTTAGGATGCTTAACAATATTAGCAAAAATCCAGCCCCCTCATCCGAATCCAGGATGTCAGCAAACATTTGCGGAAACGAAAATAGATCAACAATATTAGCAAAATTCAGGATGAATGGAATGTGAAAAAACCAAGATGTGTTCTAAATTCACCTCAGTCAAACATTGAGGTGTATTTAGGATCTTTGCCTCTAAAATGGCCAACACCGTCTCTTTTTTCTTTTTTTACCACTTTTGGCATAGATCTCACATCAAAAACAAAACTAAGCCGCACTATATATCGCAAAATATTTTTTTAATAAAAAAAATAACGACCTGAAGCTCGGTAGTAACAGGATACTCGTCCATGTCGACGTAATTCTTGTTGATGCCGGCCATGATGAGCTTGTCGCACTCCGGCTCCATCCACGTCGTCACAAACGAGGCCAGGTTCAGCCTCGGGTTCCCGTCGAGCATCAGCTCGTCGCTTATGATCTGGTACGCTGCGTCTTTTGGTATCGAATTCTCCGGCATCTTGAACCTACAAATTAATCAAAACAGTAACTAACTTACTAAATTTTGGGGGAAAAAAAAATCAAAACAGAGGGAAATAACTCCGCTTATATATAATCCGGCGAATTGCAACCTAGGCAGGGGGGTTCTAACGTATCGCGATGCGAAAGTACAGTTGACGGCACCGGAATCAGGCTTCGCCGCGAAGAGAGCCATTATTCGATTCTTGTTGAAGTGTGAGATATCTTATTTTTGTTTCACTGATTTATAGTGCGATAAGACCCATTAACCACAAATGCAATAATACGACGATGTGTACCTTAAACGGCAATAAAAGAATCTTTCAAAAAGAAAGGATTTTTAACCTTTTACTTTTAACATGAAACTTTACCTTGGGAGAGAGACACGAACATAACGAGAGGCGAAGGTGGAGCAGTACAGTGACTCGTTGGTTTCGACTCTCGTCTCTGAAACCGCCATCTTGCGGGGGTGACTGTCGTTTACGCTGATAGGCGGAGGAGCGGATTCGAAAGGACCAGAGGTGGGGTCTTGTGTTGGCAGATTGAGATCTCTCCCTACCAATTAAATAAAACAGATCGATGAAGACGATGGAATGGTGAATTACATGCCGCGTTGCAAACGCGGTGGCCTCACTCGCGTGGCCTCCCCTCCGCAATTTTCTTGGCTTTGACTTGATTTGGTAATTTAATGCGGATTGTGTGGTCGGCAATTCCGGTCGAGTCAGGGGAGTTGCTACGCGCACATGCCGTTTTACTTCCCTGCCTGCAAGACCGAGTTTTCATTTATTTACAAGTTTGCCACTCACAATTGCTCACCGTGTCCCACCGATCGAAAATGGCGAAGATACTCTCGGTTGTGCATTGTGAGTAAAAACACACGACAACCGACGGTTTTGCTCAGCGTGCACAGCCGCTATCGTTACGCACACGACCGCCTCTTCCGACCACTCAGACCCTCCGCCGACTTTCTTCATCTTCTCCAGCCACCTCCTCTGCCCGCTTCCAATCCTTCGACCAATCCGCCGACCACCCCAGCCCATCCGCTGCCCCTCCTTCGGCTAACCAATCCCCCTCTTCATTTTCCCCAGCCTCTTCTGTCGCCCCCTCCCGCTCCTCCACCCCATCCACCGACCTCCCCAGCCCATCTGATGCCCCATCAACCAACCTCCCCAACCCCTCCTCTGTCCCTCCTCCGACTACCAAGCCCCTCCCCCTCCATAGCCCCCATCTGCCGCCCATCTTCATCTTCCCCATCCCCTCCTCCGCCTCCTCTAATGAACTTACCAACCATGTCCCCCTCATCCGCCCCCTCCACTGACGACCCAATCACTCGCACCCCCCTCCCCCCCGCTCCCTTCAAGGACATCCTATGGCCCCTCAGCCCCTCAACTGACCACCCCCACCACCATCAACAATTCCAACCCCTAAAAACTCGGGGGCGGGGAGCGGGGGCGGGGAGCGGCGACAAGGGTAAATTATGTTTAAAATTTAAATGTCAAGCTTGTAAATAGTGATTGTATGCACGAGTAAATGGTATGTGCGCATAGCAATTCCCGGCAGATAATTTTTTAAAAATCGTAAATCCAATAATCCCTCCAGAGGTATTATTGTTTGGTGCGGATTTTTGAGCCTCCTGCATTTCGGGGAGATGTGTCACGGGAGCCAGGCAACCGGTCGTTGTAGGAGCAGGGGGAGTCTATGTGAGAACGGTGAGATATATGGAGACAGGCCACAGGTGGTTTGATTGCCCTATTTATACTGGGTGGTCAGGAATTTCGAACACCACTTTCTTCCTGTGACAGTCGATCGTGGTATAAAAAGCTCCTAACCAGTCAATATCGAGAATAGCATCGAAGTTGGGCAGATCGTGGACGATGAAATTAGCATACAGTTCGTGTCCACTAATAACCAACGGGCATGGTCTACATCCCAGTGCAACCTTCACTACACCATTCCCAGTTGTGATGTTCCAACACTTGGGAAGTGTATAGGTGGGTATCGAGTGTTCAACTACAAACTTCCGAGATAGGATGCACATTGAAGCTCCAAAATCGAACAGGGTCAAGGCCGGGTGAGATGAAACTAAGATGACACCTAAGGGTAACATGCAACTAGATTAACATGGATCTAACTAATCAAATATAATGCATAAATAAGGAGGACTAGTATAGAAGTTACCTGCAATAACTCCGTTCTTAGTCTCGGCCTCCACTGCAGTCATTGTGAAGACTTGCCTCCTAGGCTGAACGGCCTGCTGGAAAGCCTGCTTCTGGGGAATGAGAGGCGCTCCACGTCCAGTGGCTACTGAAGCTCCCTGCTGCTAAACTCCGACTGGTGCCTTCCACGGCTGCTTAGTTCTCGGACAGTCCTTCAATGCATGCGTAGCGTCACCACAAACTAAGCACTGGCCCAAGAACCTTCTGCACTGCTCCTTCGTATGCCCAGTCTTGCCACAAAAATGGCACGTCTTCGGAGTAGGCCCACCTGGCCTCTTAAACTGCACGGACTGATTAGGCTTGAACCCAGGCCTAATCACAGCTCTGGCCTGCTCCATAGGTCTCTTCCCGACTCCTGAATACTGCCCTCTCTTATGATTGGCAATCAGCTCCTGCCTCTTGGCAGCGATCAACAACTTCTGGTAAGAATCCAAGTCCGAAGAGGAAATCAGGCTCTGCAGCTCTAAAGATAAACCATGCAAGAATCTCTGAGCTCGATCCTCAGCAGTCTCCACCATCTTCGGCGCAAAGCGACTCGGTCTCATGAACTCTTGGTGGTACTGATTCACCGTCAGATTTCCCTGCTTCAGATTGATGAACTGCTGCATCAGCTCCCTCCTGACAGCTCGAGGGAAATACACATCATTAAATCTCGCCTTGAAAGTGGCCCAGGGAATAGGCTTCACCAACATCTTCTCTTCTGACTCCCACCAACTGCGGGCATTGTCCTTCAGTTGCTTCTTCACTAAGTCAACCCATCCAGCTGGGTTAACCTTCGAGAGAAGCAAATTATCCTCCGTGTTCTTCATCCATTCATCTGCAGCTAATGCTCCTTCTGACCAAGTGAAATATGCCGGGCCCAGCTCCCGAAACTGCTTCGCTCCCGGCTCGAAGCGAGGGGCATTCCGAAGCATGCTCTGCTGAACTTGCATCATCTGATGCATCATCCTCATCATCTCAGCCGTGGTGGGTTCTCTATCAGCATTCGCAACGCGTCCTGCTCCACCACCAGCTCCTGGTTCACTACCAGCTCCTCGAGTAATGCGTCTACCGGCCATCTAAAACAAGGAAATGTTCAGATTAGACTTAATCATGACTTGAATGTTATGAATAATTAATTGGATGTTATTATCATTATTGTTATTCCGATATTTCGCAGATGCAAATAGGAAGACCTGCATGGGCCACCACTAAAACCTGTCATGCCCCGCTTCCTTAATATGGAAGGCGAGACGTGAGGAGGTCCGCTCAGACGTGGAGCTGTGAAGCTGCAGTCTGATAAGCGTCTGTAAAAATTTCGAAAAGTAGCAGGTCCTTGCATTGCGACGAAACAACAACAATAATAAAGCAGATAAAAGAACATCCACCAACAACATCCAACAAATATTACAACATCACAGAATAGTCACAAAAGTACAAGTCTGAACAATAGGCCTAAACCATGGCCAAACAAAACAAAGAGAGATATGTGCTAACAGCAACTAAGGAAAGATAACAACTAAGGGGAGACTCCAAACGAGTCTAGAACTAGTCACCCGTGTCCTCGAACTCAGTCTCTGCAGAGACCTCAAACTCAGCGTCAACGAACTGCTCGTCCTCTGCTACCTGCTCTGTCTCAAAGCCTGACATGTAACACCCAAAGAGAAAAGGGCACATGTCAGCAAAAGTCTCCCAAGGGAAACAGAGAACTTTTGTGCAAGGATATAATAAACTGAAACAACTAACAGTTCTAATATAATGAGGTGATATGACATTTTAAGGATGCAGCAATTTTAATATGACATGAATCATGCAATACAAGTAACAGAAACATGAAACATTATCCATTCACTTTGTGCACATGGTTTACGCCTTTTGGCTGAAGTGGCTGTACGGGCACACTTCTACGCTCAAGTGATCGCTTAACCCTACCCCTCCACGTGTATCGAGCGTTGGTTTCCCAACAACACCGTGCTCGCTTCTGGATCACGAGCCAGGAAGTGTTTTTCAATATGGCATATGGTTGTGCTCGCAAAAGCAGGTGCCTAGCCTCAATAGCAATAACATTTGTAGCGTGTGCTACTCAATCACGAAGAACACATGATGCATGACATGACATATGATGAGCAGTTAAAGTGCGTACCGTTAATTGAAAATTAAACATGGCATGACAGCATGAATAAAAGCAGGTAAAGTGTCGGATCTAGTTTCGTTGTCAAACTAGATCAAAAAGGCGTCTAGGCAGCTATCATTTCACTGCCTCGTCTCTTTTACGCTAACAAACAAATTGGCCTAAAAACGTGGCCTAAAACATTTACTGGCAAGTATCACTTGCCTGTTTCTGGTGATGTCGGTTGTCATGGGTTCGCCTCGACGAGCGTTACCTTGTAAAACGACTTGTTCTCTGTTTTAGTTAAACACATCACCAAATTAGATTTTATTGTGAGATAATCAAAATATCGAGTTAATCCCTAAACTAGGTTCGTCTAATTTTATCGGGTCTCAGGCTAGGGTGGTGTTTATATGTGTTATACTAACATGGTACACCTTATTATATACTAGTATTATCACCCTAACATTATTTAATCATACTAACATGGTGAAATCAAATTAACATTTAAACTAACTAATTTTAACCACCAACTAATTAACTAATCTAACATTAGTTAGTGATAGGGTTATTAGCATGTTAACATCTCAATCAATAACACTACCCACTCTACACCTACCCAACATGTTAACGTTTAATCCCTCTCCTTTATTTTATATTATCTCCCTCTCTTTAATTCTCTTCTCATTCTTTCTTTTTATTTTCTATTCAAGATGGTTGTCACCCATTAACATTTCATTCATCTAACACATACACATGGGCTGTCTCTTTCCCCCTTTCATTTCTTTATTCCATTCTGTAACGACCAGTTCTTATCGTTACGTTATATCCGTACTTTCCCTCGTGTATATTTTTCCCCGTATCCGTAGTTGGACGTATCTGACCCGTACCCGTACCATCAGCTAGCCTCATACGTATTAACTATTTTTATTATTAACTTTATTTTTATTATTAACCTTAAAACAATTGCTTTAATGCTCATTTCAAAATTGTATTTTTGAATTCGAATTTCAAAATTTAAAATTCTTTTAAAAACAAACTGTTTTGAATTATGTCCCGAATTTAAATCATAATTAAACCTATTTCAAAAACCTTTCTATTATTTTACCCCTTCATTATAATTGTTTTTTTTGCCTCTTAATAAAATTGTTTTTAATTTCAATTTCAACATTCAAATTTGAATTTAAAACTTTTTTTTAAAATACTTTCCATGTTAAATCCCATTTAAACCTACTAATTTCCCTTCAAAAAAACTTCCTATATTAGACCCATTTAAACCCATTATTAATTGATTTTATTAGCCCTTATTTCCCTTCATCAAATCTATTTAATTCAAATCATTTTCCTAATCTAAACGTTAGCCTATTTTTGGACCCTACACATGTCACACACACACAGCTTTTATGATGGTCATCCTAAGAGCTTCACGTACTGACGTTCTCAAAACCCCCACCTAAACTTTATAATAGAGACACCCTAGGCTCCTACAGCTAATATTTATAAGATCCACAGGGGCCTCACTTTTCTTTCCCTACAACCCTAAAACTACTTCTCTCAGACACCCGCCCCATTCTCATCTCCACGCCAAAACCACTGCCGCCCACCTTCCTCTTTTCCCCGCAACGACAGCCGGCGACCCCGCCTTTCTCGCCTGAACCGCCTCTCCCGACGTCCCCCTCCCCTCGACGCAGCCTCCACCGACTCTCCCCAGGCCGCCTACACCGCCCGCCGAGCGCCACCTCCCCACGCCCAGGTCCTCTCCCCTCGCCCTCGCAAGCTTCGCAACGGATCTCCTCGCCCCGACCTCGCCCGAAGCCGCCGCCACTGCCCGATCCGCCGTTCCCCGAGCCCGATCGCCCGAGGCCGCCGTGGCATCGCCGCTCGCCGCTCCGCCCTCGTGCAGTCGCCACCGTCTCCGAGATCCACCGCCGATTCCGCTCCCCTGATTCGAACCCGATCCTCTGTTTCGAACAGAGGATCCCCCGAGCAGCTTCTTGCCGCAATCGACCAAGCGCCGCAGCGGCCACGCCTCCTCGCCCATCAGCGATCCCGTTTCTCCGACGGCCTGCACACATCGCCGCAGCCTCCTCCGCACCGACGCCTCTCCGATCCGCCTTCCCGACCTCCAGAATCGCCGCCGCACTCGGCCTCCTCCTCACGACGGCGCAGACTTCAGAGACCCGAGAGGCCCACCGCTTCTCCCTTCCTCCCGACGACCCAGGGCCACTTCCTCTTTCCACCGGTAACTGCACGTCCGACCCCTCCACCTCCTTGCTGCCGTCGACCACCGAAAGTTGCTACAGCCGCCGCCTCATCTGCAAGACACGCGGGAGGGAGAAAACGAAACAACCACGTAAGATCTTATTGACGGCATGCCTACAAGATATTCATTATATCACATATTAGTTGAGATACTTATAAATGAATTAGTTAATGTTCTTATACATTATGTTAGTCTTACTAACTCCTTACTAGTAGTAAATACATACCAATTATTATATATATTAGTATTTGCACGGTAACAGTTTTTGGGTTAAATAAGTACATGCTGTACTTACAGCTTTATAAATCTTACACTTTTTATAACTACTAGCATTGATATTAACTTTTTGTACATTTTGTACCTAAGTATATTGGTCATATAACCATTAATATTACTTTACTATGAATAACTGTTAACCTAATATCACACATCCGATGACGCAGATAACCCGTGCCTAATCTTCGATCGCGTAGGCACCCAAAACTCGCATCGCTTCAAGGCAAGTATTTACTACCGCAAGTATCTACTCTTTTCAACTACATAAATTTTCTATCCGGTTTCAAAGGCTCAACCATTTATCGCTTTTTACATTGCTCCGGTCTCGTGACCGAAAATACCAAACAATTGCAAATAACAATTTTCAAGTACGTTGCTCAGGCTTAATGAACAAAATGACATCGTTGGTTGCTTTCACTTTTATTGCTTTCGAAATAAAGTATTTGAAACGCACGCAATAATTGTATACCTTTTTAACTGCTAAATGCACACCAGTGTTGGGATGTGATACTGGGCCCTTGGGGCAAATTTACGGACTATTGTGCCTTTGGGCAAATTACGGATTATTGGGCCTTCGGGCAATTACGGACTAATGGGCCTTCAGGCAATACGGATTTTGGGCCGCGGGCCATTTACGGAATGTTTTGCCACTCGGCAAACATTAAACTACAGATCGACTTATGGACACTTGGGTGGGGTAGTCTAGTGTAGTAGAGGCTGGAAAGCTGGATTGCACTCGATTGGTGAACTTGACCGACACCTGGCCGGGTCGGTGAGTATATAGTCACGGGTAGCTCCCGTTGACTTGGGTGTGATGCTGGTCACCTCTCCCTCAGACACTGGGCTTGTCACTAGATAGGAGATTGATTGATTGGTTGATTGATGCACCATTCTCTATACCTCTGCTGATGCTACAGTGTAAACTGCTAAAATTATTGTCACGATTGACTATTGCTGTGCACGCTACACTTGTCACTACTTTTGCTGTACACACTACACTTGTCACTACTTTTGCTGTACACACTACACCTTGCTGTGTTTGCTACTTGCACACTACACTTCGCCTGCTCACTACTTTGCACATTACACATTGTTTATGCTCACATGTGTCAATATATTACTATGTTTCCTCTTGTTGTGCCCTCTTCTCCTAGAGCTTTGTAACGTTTTTAAATCTTGCCGATGGTCATTTTTACTACTAACGTTTTTAAAATCTTGCCAAGCGACCCTCGCTGACGTATATTTCCTTGTTTGTGAAATATACGTTAGGTTTTGAGCAGAGTTCACCGAAGAGTTCTTTTGGAGATTGAGTAGGAAGACCAAAAGAGCCAAGAGCACGAGATCCACTACTGAAGACGACGTACACCGCGCAGCTTGCCGAAGCTTTAATAATTGTTGTTGTAATTTCTTTGTAACTGTTGTAATGGCCATGCTAGGCCTTTTAATTTTTGTGTACATGTAATCTGGAAAAGTGAAAGTATAATGATGACATTATTTTGTTATTCCGAATTTTCGCAAGCAAGAACCTGCCAAAGTAGTCATACACAGACGCTTATTGGGTTGGGGCCTCACCGCTCCAGCCCAAGCGGGCCCGCTCACGTCCTCGCTCTCAAGTATAATGGGAAGCGGGGCGTGACAGGTTTTAGTGGTGGCCCATGCAGGTCCTGCTCTCTGCGAAATACTCGGAACAATATAGATGTCATTATTAACTAGACTGTCTGGATAAATCTTGTACACAAATATTTACTTTATTTGTTTGCAGCATGGCAGGAAGACGTAACACTCGACAAGGATCCGGAGCTGCTGGAGCCAGAGAGGACGACATTCGACAGATGCTTGGAGTCATGAGAGATATGCTGGAGGTTCAGCATCATCTGGTCCAGCAAGGACGCCAGGCTGCACCAGCTGCACCACAACCCCGTTATGAGCCCGGAGCTAAGCAGTTCAGAGAGATGCATCCGAAGAGCTTCTCCGGACGAGAGGGCCCGCTAGCAGCCGAAGAGTGGCGTCAGAGCACCGAGGACGATTTGGGCCTTGCTCGAATCAATAAAGATGAATGGGTGGAGCTTGCCAAGAAGCAGTTGACAGATAATGCCCGCAGCTGGTGGAATGCGGAGGAAGCCAGGCTGACCAAGCCGATTTCATGGGATACCTTCTGTAAGAGGTTCGACGCCCAGTATTTTCCGAAGTCTACGAGGCGAATGATGGAGAGTCGTTTCATCAACATGGAGCAGGGCTCTATGACTGTTAATGAGTACGAAGCCGAGTTCACGATGCTGAGTCTCTATGCTCCTGCCATGGTGAAAGAACCCGAGGACTGTGCGCATCGTTTTCTACAGGGCTTGGACCTAGACATCCAGAGTGTGCTGTCCGGGAATACTTTTACCACTCATGAGGATGTCTTAGTAGCTGCAAAGAATCAGGAGCGGATCGCTAATCAGAAGAAGGCGCGTCAGGCAGGCAAGCGTCCGCAGGAGCCGCCAAAGAACGATCTCCGACCGACTCAGACCACCGATTTCAAGAAACCTGCAACTCCTGTTGTTTCAGAGTGTTTTCTCACTACAAATGCGTTGACCGTGGACAACCCGGTCAACGTGGTCAAGGGGCCCTCTTGGGTCCCTCGGGTGTGTCGAGTCGGTGCGGACGAGGCGCGAGTCGGAGCTGCAGACGACGTGGAGCGCGTCGGCTGGGCCGAATCGGGGTCCTCGGTCGTTGGTAGGGCGAGGGGAAGCCTCGGCCCGGGTTGAGACGCTCGGCCTCAGTCGGACGTGCTCGGCCTCGGCGGTCGGACGACGAGGGGTAGCCTCGATCGTCCGGCTGGTTGCGTGATCGGCGAGGGGCGGAGGGGAAGCCTCGGCCCGTGGATCAGCTGTCCTCCTGCGTAGACGAGAATGCTCGTCAGGGGGCCGGACCTTGGTTCCGGCCAAATCCCCTCCGATGCCTAAGTCAGATAGAGATCTGAAAGAGGAGGCCCGGTGGAGACGGTTCTACTCGTGAGGAGATCGGAACGGCGTCTCACGGTGCGAGCAGGGGAGGAAGGAGATGAAATGGGGGAACTAGGTCGTTGATGGAGTACCTTAGGTTTCAGATACCTGAGAAGCGGTCCCTTGTCCTGTCGTCTTCCTAGCCCTTTTATAGACCTCCTGCCATGATTGTCCCCGTCCCACGTCGCTCGTCCGCCCTCGATCGTGCCCCCTCAATCCGCCCCCCGGTCGCCGCTCCCTGCGCCATTCCAGCACCTCCCCATAACAGCCATTAAGTGGTAACGGGATCGGGGGAACGGTTATTGCTGGAGTGGGTGAGTGATTCGTGCGCTATCGGGGCCAGGTTGGATCGATATTTGGGGACCCTCTACGGGGCTTTGCCGGGTGGGCCCGATCGCGCAGATGGGCTTCCGATCGGTGGTCGGGCATCCAGGCTCGTATCTTTCGGGCTTCGTTTGGTGGGCTGTGCTTTTGGGCATAGGTTGTTGGGCCTTCGTAAAATATACGTATCAATTGCCCCCATCGGTGGGGCCGATCGGCCTTGGCTAGCTCGGTGCGACCGATGTGTCTCCTGGGGTTCCGAGTGGCGCTTCAATCAAGGCGTGGTAATAAATGTAGGTCATGATGAGGCGGATCGATTGGAATTCCCTTGGCGCCGATTTCGAAACGCCGCCGGTTCTTCGAGGCCTGCCACGCGTTCTTGTCAGGCGCTTCGAATTTGCCCCTGTGTCCGGTATATAAGATCCCCAGCTGCGTTGATCTCCACTTCTCTCTTGCTCTTCCCACTGTTCTAGGCATTCCACAACTCGGAGTTTCCCGTCGCCTTCGCTTCCTTGTCTCCTCCAAACTAGTTAAAAGGTAATTCCTTTCTCGCTTTCGTATTATGGCTGCTCTTAGGATAGGCGGTTCTGGCCAAGGGGCGAGGGATTCTCCGGAGTCCAGGCGGGGCGGGCCCCGGCTAGTGGGATCAGGTTCCTCCGCTGGGAGTCATCCCCTCCGAGATAAGGGGAAGGGGAAGCTTTTCCCAGACTACGCCTGTGATGACGTGGCGTTGGCTGCCGTGCGGCTTAACGTGCCCCCGGTTGTCCTCCGAACGCCGTCAGGGACCCCTCCTTCAGCGGCCACGGAGATCCGGGAAAGGTATCTCTGCTTCCCGTACGATGTCCGAGTTCCATTCATCGACGAGCGGATTTGCCTTCCGAGGAGCAATGAGGTCGGCGTCTACGTCGAGATGTTCCGCCTGGGTCTTCGTTTCCCACTCAATCCCTTCTTCATCCAGGTCATGGAATATCTCATGGTGCCCCTTTGCCAGTTCACCCCTTGTTCGATTGCGGTACTGACGGGCTTCGTGACGCTCTGCTGTACCCGCGGTCTGGAGCCGTCTCTCCCTCTTCTCTTCCACTTTTATCAGATCCAGACGGTCGGCCCGGGGTCATGGCTGCAACTCCGAGCCCGCTCGAGGAGGGAATGCCTGATCGGGCTACCCCGCTGGTCGGGGGATTGGAGTTCGGATTATGTCTTTGTGGTCTTCCTGGAGGATGCCCAGATTTTGACAAGTTGGGGCGGGTCTGTCCAGCCTCGCCTGCCGCTAGCCCTCTCTGACGTTGATCAGGCAGCCGCCGCGCTGCTGTCGACCCTCCCCTTGGAATCGAAGTCCATCTGGTCTTTGTTGGACGACCTACTCCTGAAGGCCGTCTTGTGGTCTCCGGGTAGGTCGCTTTTTCAGTCTTGAATCGCCCTGTGACTCATCCTGATTTCGGTTTCCCTTGCAGGGATGGCTGGCCGCGAGTTCGTCCGTGACGTCGATGAGCTGATCCGTCGTGGAGCCGCTCGGAGCCGAGGCAGCACCTCCGGAAGGGCGCCTCGACGGACCGTTGAGGAGGAGGTGCGCCGAGCCGAGCCCTCCGTGGGCAAGGTGGTGGCCGTGCCTCCCGCCTCTTCTTCTGGCGATCTCCTCCCCGGGGGCGTCGTAAGGCCGGACCCGCCCCATCGGCCCAAGAGGCAGGGGGTAATGACGGGTCCGGTGCAGTCCCTCCTGCCTTTGGCGTGCCCCCTCCCGTCCTCGAGAGTGGAGATGGGGCAAGGCGGAAGCGCTCCCCTTCGTCGCTCGTGGAGCCTCACGGAGGGGATAAGAGGAAGGAAGATGTGGAACCCTCCAGCCCGGCGTGTTCCGTGCTTCCTGCGGCTACCACCGGGGATCTTCCGGTGGCTCTGACAACCACCCCCGTTGCAGCGTCCCCGCTTCCGTCGCCAGGAATCGGAACCCTGTTGGCGAGCCATATGGCTTCCCTCGATGTCACCCCCGGGAGTTCGGTGTTTGTCGACCGAGCCCTGGCCCAGCAGGTGGCCGAGGGCTCCGTCCTCCCCCGGGACCGCAGCCTCCTCGAGAGGATTCCCGCCGACAAGGTGTCAGACTCCTTGGTCTGGATCCTTCAACAGGTTCGGCTATCTTGCAGTCCTTTCTTTTCCTTCACTCTCTTCTTAGCTCATGTCTCGTCTTCCAGGGTTCAACGCTCGCCGTGGAGTCGCAGCGGCGAGCCATCCACTTGAGGGAGCTGGAGGAGTCCTCCATGAGGGCCCACGAGCGAGCCGGGGCGGCGGAGATAGCTATGACGGAGGCCCAGATGGAGTCTCGGCATCTCAAGGTCCGTGTGGCCGAGCTGGAGGGACGAGTGGGTGACCTCCAGGGAAAGTTGGAGGACGCTCGGCAGTCGGCTGAGGAAGCGGCGGAGTCGTTCCGCCTGGAGAGGGAGGAGCTTCAGAGGGAACTGTCGGATCGGCGTCAGGTGATGCGGCTTGCGGAGGAGGTGGAGAGGGGCGTCGTCGGGACCCTGGGGAAGAGGATCTTCGAGGTTCTCAGGGAGGCCTTTGGTACATATGAAGACCTCATTGCCCCTCGGATCGTCGAAGTCGTCCAGTCTTCCTTCCGGGAATGTGCGGAGCGCGTTCGGAAAGCCCCTCCGCCGGTCGATCCCCCTCGCTCCGAGCAGGGGGAGGCACCCGAGGATGCGTCCTCTCGAGCCCGGGTCCCCTAGGTCGTCCCTCCTGGCTGGTTATCCTCAAATTGTTTAGCGTCCGCTTCGCTTTGGGCCAGTCTACTTGAAATGGATCCCTGACCTCGCTTTCTCCTTCGGCTTCGCCACCGACTCCCTGCTTCAGAGCCAATAATTGCTGGTTGCATGGATGTTTGCCTAGGCCAGCAACTTTGGGTTCTTGGTCGACGAGTTTTGCTCTGCCGGTGTTGCCCTAGTTTATGTAGGTGACGAGCTTTATTGTCCGTTGAGAGCGGATTATTTGTAGAGAGGTTTCTTCACTTTGATTTCCTGTAAATAAGACACACTGTTATAAACGAAATTTGACTTACTCGAACTTCTCGTATATTTTGCTTTGTTGCTTCATCCTCGGCCTAGGACCGGCTGACGCCCGAGCTGGCGGGGGGAATTGTCTTCAAGTTTACGAGCGATGGAGCCGGTCGGCGAGGGCGAAGCTCCTCGGCTTAGGACCAGTCGGCGTCCGCGCTGGCTGGGGGAATTGCCCCCAGACTTATAAGCGCAGGAGTCGGTCGACGAGGGCAATGCTCCTCGGCTTAGGACCGGTCGGCGTCCGTGCCGACTGGGGGAGTTGCCCCCAGACTTACAAGCGCAAGAGTCGGTCGGCGAGGGCAAAACTCCTCGACTTAGGACCGATCGGCGTCCGCGCTGGCTGGGGGAATTGCCCCCAGACTTACGTGCGCGGGAGTTGGTCGGCGAGGGCAAAGCTCCTCGGCGTAGGACCGGTCGACGTCCGCGCCGGCTGGGGGAGTTGCCCCCAGACTTACGAGCGCAAGAGTCGGTCGGTGAGGGCAAAACTCCTCGACTTAGGACCGATCGGCGTCCGCGCTGGCTGGGGGAATTGCCCCCAGACTTACGTGCGCGGGAGTTGGTCGGCGAGGGCAAAGCTCCTCGGCTTAGGACCGGTCGGCGTCCGCGCTGGCTGGGGGGATTGCCCCCAGACTTATGAGCGCAGGAGTTGGTCGGCGAGGGCGAAGCTCTTCGGCTCAGGGCCGGTCGGTGTCCGCGCTGGCGGGGGGAATTGCCCCCAGACTCATGAGCGCAGGAGTCGGTCGGCGAGGGCGAAGCTCCCTCTCCCCTCCGGTGAGGCGGCGGTCTTCATTCTTTTGCACCCTTAGTGGAACGTTGATTCCGTCGAAGATTAAGAAAAGACAAAAGGGAATGCAATTGTACTCTTAAGAGTCCTGTCGGACTAGTACATTTGGAGGAAAGGAAAAAGGAAATGAAGCTAGACAGAGGGATGTAAACCTAGATAATCCCCTCGGACTAGGCTACGACTGGGGGGAGAGACCTCGCCCGCTCACTCTATGATGCGGAGGGGGTCCTTGGACAGTGTTGATCTTCTTCCCCTTGTCCGGCTGCATGGAGGTCCCTTCTCCATAGGCCGGCTCGTCGGTTAAGCTCCTGGCGTGCCCCCGGCTCATCAGCTTCTCAATGTCCTTCTTTAAGTGCCAGCAGTCTTCAGTGTCGTGGCCATTGTCCTTGTGGTACTTGCAGTACTTCTCCCCATTCTTCCCACCTCTTTTTGCCTTCGGTGGGGGGCGATCGGCGCGCTCTTCCTTCTGTACTTGGGCGAGGATGGCGTCTGGGGTGGCGTCCCTCGTACCTTCTCCCCGCTGCCTGTTTCTCGGCCTCTTCTCGGTCCGGTACCCTTCGGGGCTGCCTCGTCCGCTGTCGCCGCGCTTGGTCCCTCGAGTGGCCTTTCCTGCCTCAGTGGCCAAGGCCTCCTCGGTCAACATGAAGCGCTCGGCCCTCGCCATGATCCCGGGGAGGTCCTTCGGGGGATCGTTGTGCAGAGATTTCTTAAGGCCTCTATGGCGCAGCCCTTTCTTAAGGGCTGTTTGGACAACAAGGTCGGGGGGGCTGTTCACGTTCAGCCTTTCCGCGTTGAAGCGGCGCATAAACTGTCGGAGCGGCTCGGCTGGGCCCTGCACTATGTTAAACAGATGTTCAGCATCAGGCTTTATCTGTCTCCCTGCCATGAACTGTTTGCAGAACAGCTGAGTGAGTTCCTCGAAGCTGTCGATGGAGCGGCTGGGTAGGCTGCGGTACCAGGTCCTCGCCGCTCCTCTGAGAGTCGAATAGAAGCCCCGGCAGAGCAGGTCATCGTCGGCTCCTTGGAAGGACATGTCCCCCTCATAGTCCCTCACGTGGTTTCCCGGGTCTCCTATCCCGTCATACTTCCCCAGTGCCGGGATCTTGAATCGAGAGGGGACCCGCGTGTCGGTTATTCTCCGCGATAGGGGGCACCGGTCTCCGTGGATGCCCCCGGGGGTTCGCCACCCGCCTGCCTCTGGTTCGTTCGGTGGTGGAGGGGGCACAGGCGCCGGCGGCGCTGGCTCCACGGCCCTCGCCACACTGGGGGTCGGGCTGACCCGGCGTTCCCGGCTCCTCCGACGGGAGCTCCCGCTCCGCCGTGATCGGTCTCTCGAGTGGTGTCGATCGCTTCTCCTGCGGTGGGGTGATCGGGGCCGACGAGACGACGCGGTCACCGATTTGTCCTCCGTGCCTTCGGTTTCTCTTCGGCTCCTTTCACGATAAGGGGAGGAGGCGCGCGATCTCACCTGACGGGAGCCGGACAACGTGAACCGACGCTCCGCGTTCGGTCTTTGGGTCCAGTGGTCGTCGACCACAGCGGACCGCAAGAGCGGGGGACCCCCCGCCCAGCGATGGCCATCGCCCAACGCGCCTCCGTGGGATGGCACAGGGCCGATGAGCTGCTGTACCGTCGCGACCAACGTCTGGAGGCTCACGTTGGTCTCCTGGGCTAGGGCACGGAGCTGTCCCTGTGTGGCCAGTTCCGACCCGCCGATCTCTTCGGTTGATGGGGCGGGGTGATTGCTGTCGGGAGTGTCTTCAAGGTTGCCGTTGGGTGCGCCATTCCCCTCCTCCGGGATGGGGGGCATGCGTCTCTTTCCGTTGCTGGCTCGTGCCATTGCAGGTGCGGTTCGTTTCTTCGTGGGACAGTTCGTTCCCACAGACGGCGCCAGATGTTTCAGAGTGTTTTCTCACTACAAATGCGTTGACCGTGGACAAACCGGTCAACGTGGTCAAGGGGCCCGCTTGGGTCCCTCGGGTGTGTCGAGTCGGTGCGGACGAGGCGCGAGTCGGAGCTGCAGACGACGTGGAGCACGTCGGCTGGGCCGAATCGGGGTCCTCGGTCGTTGGTAGGGCGAGGGGAAGCCTCGGCCCGGGTTGAGACGCGCGGCCTCGGTCGGACGTGCTCGGCCTCGGCGGTCGGACGACGAGGGGTAGCCTCGATCGTCCGGCTGGTTGCGTGATCGGCGAGGGGCGGAGGGGAAGTCTCGGCCCATGGATCAGCTGTCCTCCTGCGTAGACGAGAACACTCGTCAGGGGGTCGGACCTTGGTTCCGGCCAAATCCCCTCTGATGCCTAAGTCAGATAGAGATCTGAAAGAGGAGGGCCGGCGGAGACGGTTCGACTCGTGAGGAGATCGGAACGGCGTCTCACGGCGCGAGCGGGGGGGGGGGGGGGGAAGGAGATGAAATGGGGGAACTAGGTCGTTGATGGAGTACCTTAGGTTTTAGATACCTGAGAAGCGGTCCCTTGTCCTTTCGTCTTCCTAGCCCTTTTATAGACCTCCTGCCGTGATTGCCCCCGTCCCACATCGCTCGTCCGCCCTCGATCGTGCCCCCTCAATCCGCCCCCCGGTCGCCGCTCCCTGCGCCATGCCAGCACCTCCCCATAACAGCCATTAAGTGGTAACGGGATCGGGGGAACGGTTATTGCTGGAGTGGGTGAGTGATTCGTGCGCTATCGGGGCCGGGTCGGATCGATATTTGGGGACCCTCTACGGGGCTTTGCCGGGTGGGCCCGATCGCGCAGATGGGCTTCCGATCGGCGGTCGGGCATCCAGGCTCGTATCTTTCGGGCTTCGTTCGGTGGGCTGTGCTTTTGGGCCTAGGTTGTTGAGCCTTCATAAAATATACGTATCACCTGTCGACCCCAGATTTACAGTGGTATGCTATCATTGTAACCGGGTTGGGCACGTCAAGAAGGATTGTCGCGTGTTGCTGAACCAGTGCTTGGCGTGCGGAGCACCTGATCATATTGCAAGGAACTGCTTCCGTCACACTAGCAACTCTGCATCCGGATCGACTCAATAGGGACTGTCTTTAGCCCCTCGGCGTCAGGTCCATCATCAGGCCAACCCCGAACGTGGTCAGCGCCAAGGTTACTCTATAGTTGCTGATGAAGTTAGGGACGACGAGCCAGTGATGAACGGTGACGTTAGAACCCCGACCTATTATTGCACTTAGTGATTCATATCTTGTGTTTATCTTTGTTTGACGCTTCTTAGTTGTACCTTTTCTACTATTACTATTTCACCTACTTTTCTTGGTTATATTCTAGCTATTGTTTTGATAATAATTGATTTGATCGTAGGCCCTCTTCATTTCGGAAGTCTCCTTTCACCTATTATTTGCATCTTCCTTCCTTGCTACCCTGACCCTTCGTCTATCAGGCCTTACTTGATCGTACCTAACTTAGGAAATTCCGAGGACGGAATTTTTATAAGGTGGGTAGGATGTAACGACCAGTTCTTATCGTTACGTTATATCCGTACTTTCCCTCGTGTATATTTTTCCCCGTATCCGTAGTTGGACGTATCTGACCCGTACCCGTACCATCAGCTAGCCTCATACGTATTAACTATTTTTATTATTAACTTTATTTTTATTATTAACCTTAAAACAATTGCTTTAATGCTCATTTCAAAATTGTATTTTTGAATTCGAATTTCAAAATTTAAAATTCTTTTAAAAACAAACTGTTTTGAATTATGTCCCGAATTTAAATCATAATTAAACATATTTCAAAAACCTTTCTATTATTTTACCCCTTCATTATAATTGTTTTTTTGCCTCTTAATAAAATTGTTTTTAATTTCAATTTCAAAATTCAAATTTGAATTTAAAACTTTTTTTAAAATACTTTCCATGTTAAATCCCATTTAAACCTACTAATTTCCCTTCAAAAAAACTTCCTATATTAGACCCATTTAAACCCATTATTAATTGATTTTATTAGCCCTTATTTCCCTTCATCAAATCTATTTAATTCAAATCATTTTCCTAATCTAAACGTTAGCCTATTTTTGGACCCTACACATGTCACACACACACAGCTTTTATGATGGTCATCCTAAGAGCTTCACGTACTGACGTTCTCAAAACCCCCACCTAAACTTTATAATAGAGACACCCTAGGCTCCTACAGCTAATATTTATAAGATCCACAGGGGCCTCACTTTTCTTTCCCTACAACCCTAAAACTACTTCTCTCAGACACCCGCCCCATTCTCATCTCCACGCCAAAACCACTGCCGCCCACCTTCCTCTTTTCCCCGCAACGACAGCCGGCGACCCCGCCTTTCTCGCCTGAACCGCCTCTCCCGACGTCCCCCTCCCCTCGACGCAGCCTCCACCGACTCTCCCCAGGCCGCCTACACCACCCGCCGAGCGCCACCTCCCCACGCCCAGGTCCTCTCCCCTCGCCCTCGCAAGCTTCGCAACGGATCTCCTCGCCCCGACCTCGTCCGAAGCTGCCGCCACTGCCCGATCCGCCGTTCCCCGAGCCCGATCGCCCGAGGCCGCCGTGGCATCGCCGCCCACCGCTCCGCCCTCGTGCAGTCGCCACCGTCTCCGAGATCCGCCGCCGATTCCGCTCCCCTGATTCGAACCCGATCCTCTGTTTCGAACAGAGGATCCCCCGAGCAGCTTCTTGCCGCAATCGACCAAGCGCCGCAGCGGCCACGCCTCCTCGCCCATCAGCGATCCCGTTTCTCCGACGGCCTGCACACATCGTCGCAGCCTCCTCCGCACCGACGCATCTCCGATCCGCCGTCCCGACCTCCAGAATCACCGTCGCACTCGGCCTCCTCCTAACGACGGCGCAGACTTCAGAGACCCGAGAGGCCCACCGCTTCTCCCTTCCTCCCGACGACCCAGGGCCACTTCCTCTTTCCACAGGTAACTGCACGTCCGACCCCTCCACCTCCTTGCTGCCGTCGACCACCGAAAGTTGCTACAGCCGTCGCATCATCTGCAAGACACGCGGGAGGGAGAAAACGAAACAACCACGTAAGCTCTTATTGACGGCATGCCTACAAGATATTCATTATATCACATATTAGTTGAGATACTTATAAATGAATTAGTTAATGTTCTTATACATTATGTTAGTCTTACTAACTCCTTACTAGTAGTAAATACATACCAATTATTATATATATTAGTATTTGCACGGTAACAGTTTTTGGGTTAAATAAGTACATGCTGTACTTACAGCTTGATAAATCTTACACTTTTTATAACTACTAGCATTGATATTAACTTTCTGTACATTTTGTACCTAAGTATATTGGTCATATAACCATTAATATTACTTTACTATGAATAACTGTTAACCTAATATCACACATCCGATGACGCAGATAACCCGTGCCTAATCTTCGATCGCGTAGGCACCCAAAACTCGCATCGCTTCAAGGCAAGTATTTACTACCGCAAGTATCTACTCTTTTCAACTACATAAATTTTCTATCCGGTTTCAAAGGCTCAACCATTTATCGCTTTTTACATTGCTCCGGTCTAGTGACCGAAAATACCAAACAATTGCAAATAACAATTTTCAAGTACGTTGCTCAGGCTTAATGAACAAAATGACATCGTTGGTTGCTTTCACTTTTATTGCTTTCGAAATAAAGTATTTGAAACGCACGCAATAATTGTATACCTTTTTAACTGCTAAATGCACACCAGTGTTGGGATGTGATATTGGGCCCTTGGGGCAAATTTACGGACTATTGTGCCTTTGGGCTGATCCCTCCTTATTTTACACCTTTTTCCCGCATGTTTGCATGCCATTTAGATCGCCCAAATCATGTTTTCACGATATGTCGACGATATTGCGATGCTTTTCACGATTTGTTGTTTTTGTCGCATTTCAGGTGATTTGGCGCGATTTGGAGTGATCTCGAGATGCGCTTACTCTAGACGGTCACCGACGACCTCCCCAAGGGGTATTTTGCTGTTGGAGAAGAGCGGAAGAAGAATGGACGTCGCAGGAGCGACGAGGAGGCCAAAACAAGCTGATTGGGCATTTTTTGTGTCCCACTCGGCCGAGTGGAGGAGCCACTCGGCCGACCAGCGAGACACCGCTCGGTCGACCAGATCAGACACGATTCATATGTGCACTCGGCCGAGCGACGGAGACCACATCGGCCGAGTGACGAGATCCCGTCCGGCCGTGTGGCGCCCAGACGAAGCTATTCAAAAATCGCCAAGTTACTGTTTTTCGGCTGCCTGAGCTTCAGAAGACCCACTCGGCCGAGTGGATTATCCCGTCCGCCCGAGTACCATGAAGCCATCGGCCGAGCGACGACAACTCACTCGGCCGAGCCGCCCCCGAAGTAGAGACCCCTGAAGGCCCCGACTTACTGGAAAATTACAGGGTTTCTCACTCAGCCGAGCGACTTTTGTCACTCGGCCGAGTGCGACGCGCTGCCTGTAGCGAAAATTACGGAAAACAGGCTGCGCAGGGGTATTTTGGTCACAGTTTTTGGACGATTTTGGGGGGGTATTTAACCCCTGTTTTTACCCTAGTTTAGGGGAGCTTTTCTCTTAGATTTTTGCAGCTTTTTAGATTTAGATTTTTACCTTTATTCTTGAGATTGGAGAAGGGACAAATTTTGATTTTTGTTGGAATAATTGAAGAACTCCATTGGTTTGTCTTTCTCTTCTCTAAAAATTCTATTTTTATTGCATATCTCAATATTGTGATGAATTCTATGGCTTATTTCATTGTTCATTTTTGTGATCTTGCTATGAATTGTGAGTAGTCTCCACGTCTTGGGGCGTGGGGATGAACCCTACAAGCCCAATTTCATATTTGTGATGAATTAGTAGAAATTTTGCTAGAATTGATATCTAGGGATTAGATTGGGATCAATTTACTACGGATAGCTAGGAGTTCATACAGATTGGGATTTGCAAGAGATTGGATCCCAATTCGATAGGAAACCCTAGAAATCCGAATTGGGTTGGAATCGAATTTCCGTAGTATCGGTTTGCAAGAGATTGGACCGATACTAGGGTTTCCGGTTGCAATTCCGTGCCAATACCCGTTTGCAAGAGATTGGACGGGTAGGAACTACCCCAACCTAGATCGCGAGCCGAGTTTGCAAGAGATTGGGCTCGGGGCGCGATTGGACGATGATGTTGACCCTAATGCTAGTTTCCCTAGGCTAGGGTTTGCAAGAGATTGGACCCAAACCTAGGATAGCTATAGACCGGCAACAGCGTGAGAGCGTGAGCTTGGTTCTACATTCAGTTGCAACTAGTTCATCCAAAATCTCATTCTAGCAATTTTGATACCGATGAACCACATTTATGAAATACGGTGAGTAGCGGGATTCCCCATTCCCTAGACGTTCTTTATTTGATTTGATATTTCCGCACTTTGTCTGACGATTGTGACAGGATCGCCCAAGGCAAATCTCTCTTCTTAAATAGCCAGGTTGATTGGAACAAGCACGGTCATTCGTCCTCCCTGTGTTCGATATCCCGCTCGCCGCTATACCGTGCGCTTGCGGTAAAACTACAACCGTCGCTCCGGGTGTGTATCCGGGGTGCGATCAAGTTTTTGGCGCCGTTGCCGGGGAAGGCATTTTGACAGTGTTCGGCATCAACCACCCGGTTATTTCTTCTTTCTCTCTTTCATACTCTCTTCTATACCTTGTTGTAACTTTGTTCGCAGCCCTATTTGCATATTCTTCCTGTATTTTGCATAAGATCTTAACAGGGAGAATGGAGGATGCAATGCCAACAATAGAACTCAGTCAGGAAGACTATGACTCCTTTACAGACCTCCTTAAGGAGCTTGTCGACGAGGTCCACGCTACCGGAGCTTTCGCTATCGATGTCAAGGACCCTGACGAGCAACTGTTTGCTAGTTTCGTGATGGACCAGATCTCCCCGAAGGGGACTATCGGGGGCAATGTCAGAGTTGAAGTGATCGACGACAAATTATATTTCGAAGACGGTGGAACAAGTGTCGAGGATCACTATACTTCGGAAGGATCTTCAGAGCAAACCAACGTTCAGGGAGTTACACCCCATGACACTTACTCTTGCTTCTATGAATCGTCTGATGTGTTTCTTGATTCCAGGAACGAACCGAAGCCGAGTGAAAGCTCTGACGATGCTAGCACAGAATCGGAGGGCGCCTATTTCGATGCATCATCCTCACTAAGTAGTGAGTCTGACTCTTCACAAGAGAGCGTGCCACCTGAGCACGAGCTAGACCCGGATGGCAAGGAAGAAGCGAAACTCATGCGAGCCGATGAAGTAGAAGGAGCGGCGCCTCTTCAGGTAGAACTTAAACAATTACCTTCGAATCTAAGGTACACCTTTTTGGGTAACAAATTAACTTTCCCGGTGATAGTAAACTCCCACCTCGCGCCAGACCAACTTGAAAAACTCCTAGACGTTCTTAGGAGCCATAAAGATGTCCTGGGATACACTATCTCCGATCTAAAAGGGATAAGCCCTAGGCTTTGCATGCATAGGATCCATTTGGAGGATACCGACGCCACCTCCATAGAGCCTCAAAGGCGGTTAAACCCGAACATGAAGGAGGTGGTTAAAAAGGAAATCCTAAAATTGCTAGAAGCCGGTATAATTTATCCTATCTCAGACAGTAGATGGGTTAGCCCCGTTCACGTCGTCCCCAAGAAAGGGGGGATGACTGTCATAAAAAATGAAAAAGGTGAGCCCATATCTATGCGCACCGTCACGGGATGGCGAATGTGCATTGACTATAGGAAACTCAATAAAGCCACCCGAAAGGACCATTACCCATTGCCCTTCATTGATCAAATGCTTGAACGCCTTGCAAAACATAAATACTTTTGCTATCTAGATGGGTATTCGGGATTCTTCCAAATCCCTTTGCATGAAGATGACCAAGAGAAGACAACTTTCACTTGTCCCTATGGCACCTATGCCTATCGTAGGATGCCGTTTGGCCTTTGTAATGCTCCCGCCACCTTTCAGAGGTGTATGACGTCCATATTTTCCGATTACATTGAAAATATTATGGAAGTTTTTATGGACGATTTCTCGGTTTATGGAAGTGAGTTTGACTCTTGCTTGGAAAATCTTACTAAAGTCCTAAAAAGGTGCCAACAAAACAATCTCACTCTCAATTGGGAGAAGTGTCACTTCATGGTCACGGAAGGTATAGTTCTCGGACACCTTGTCTCCTCGAGAGGAATTGAGGTAGATAAAGCAAAGATTGAGGTAATCGAGAAACTCCCTCCTCCTATTAATGTCAAGGGCATTAGAGGCTTCCTTGGTCACGCGGGGTTTTACCACCGCTTCATCAAGGATTTCGCCTCGATTGCCCGACCACTTACTTCTTTGCTCGCTAAAGATATTCCTTTTATTTTTTCAGGTGAATGCTTACAAGCCTTCAACGCCTTGAAGGAAGCACTAGTCTCCGCGCCCATCATACAACCACCGGATTGGAGCCTCCCTTTTGAGCTAATGTGTGATGCTAGCGACCAAGCCATTGGAGCGGTGTTGGGACAAAGAAATGATAAGAAGCTTCATGCGATATACTATGCGAGCAAGACATTGGATGACGCGCAGAAAAACTACACCACTACCGAGAAAGAGCTTCTAGCGGTCGTCTATTCCATAGAGAAGTTTCGCTCTTACCTCCTTGGTTCCAAGGTTATTGTCCACACCGACCATGCGGCATTGAAGTATCTTTTAAACAAGAAGGAGGCCAAGCCTCAGTTGATTAGGTGGATACTCTTGTTGCAAGAATTCGACTTAGAGATCAGAGACAAGAAGGGTACGGACAATGTCGTGGCGGATCATTTATCTAGGCTCATTCGCGACAAGGAGGACGAAAGTTTGCCTATCGACGACACATTCGTGGATGAGAGGCTATATGCCATAAGGACTGGAGAAGTCCCTTGGTACGCGGACTTCGTCAACTACTTGGCTTGTGGAATTAAACCGCATGGGATGCCCACGCATCAAAAGAGGAGATTTCTTCATGAAGTCCGTAGCTATTTCTGGGAAGATCCATACCTCTTCAAGATATGCAAGGATAGCGTCATTCGGAGGTGTGTTTCTAAAGAGGAGGCGACATCCATAATTTTGCATTGCCACGGTCTACCATGCGGAGGACATCATGCCGCCTCTAAAACCACCGCTAAGATTTTGCAGAGCGGGTTCTTCTGGCCGACAATGTTTAAAGACACCCACGACTTTGTAAAGGGGTGTGATAGATGCCAACGGACCGGAAATATCTCCAAGCGCAATGAGATGCCAATGAGGCCCATCCAAAAAATTGAGCTTTTTGATTGTTGGGGAGTAGACTTCATGGGACCATTTCCGTCGAGCAATGGCAACAAATACAACATATTGGCCGTCGACTATGTCTCCAAATGGGTGGAAGCAATCGCCACCCCTACTAATGATGCAAGGGTCGTCTCCAAGTTCTTCAAGCAAAATATCTTCCCGCGCTTCGGAGTGCCTCGTACCTTGATAAGCGACGGGGGAAGCCACTTCATAGAGAACAAGTTTGAAGCCATGCTAAAGAAGTACAGAGTAAACCATAGAGTTGGCATGGCATATCACCCCCAGACAAGCGGCCAAGTGGAAGTCTCAAATAGAGAGATCAAGCAAATTCTTGAGAAGACCGTGGATCGATCTAGAAAGGATTGGTCAATGAAGCTAAACGATGCTCTATGGGCATATCGCACGGCCTTTCGCACTCCCATCGGCACCACACCGTTCCGACTAGTTTATGGGAAGGCTTGCCACTTGCCGGTAGAATTGGAACACCGCGCATATTGGGCCATCAAGACATTTAACTACGACTACAAGAGTGCGGCGGTGAGGCGACTCTTGGACATCAACTAGCTTGATGAAATAAGGAGAGACGCCTACGAGAGCTCGAGAATTTACAAAGAAAGGACCAAGATTCTCCACGATGCCCGCATAACCGTCACAGACTTCAAGGTAGGAGACAAGGTCTTACTCTATAATTCCCGGCTCTGACTATTTCCCGGAAAGTTGATGTCACGTTGGTCCGGACCTTTCACCATTAAGAACATACAACCGGGAGGGGCCTTCGAGTTGGAAAGCAAAGACGGGGCCTCGTTCAAGGTAAATGGTCAGAGACTCAAGCATTATTCCGAGGGAGTCCCAACGGGAAAAATCAATAGAATATATCTACTTAAGGGACGGCCGGATGATCTTTCATACCTCCTTGATGAGGTAATTGAGGAGGCGATCCCCCACTCGATTGGCGCTCTTTTCGATGAAGATTTAGAGGAAGGCCCGGATTTAGGCCAAGATGAGAAGATAGATGATTCCCCCCGACTTCTCCGCTGAAAATGATGAAGGCGACGCTGATGTCGCAAGGATTCGAGAGCTCTGCAAGCTCTCGAAATTGAAGTCTCCGAAGAAAGCTCCGCCGATGCGGAAATCGGCGTCACCGGTGAAGCCGTTGACAGGAGCAAATGCTAGCTTGGGGGAGCCTCCCCCCAACACTATTCGAGACGGGAGACCACCGAGGGAGAACACGCCGCCACGTCCAAATCCAAGCGTTCTCCCCGGAAAGTTTGATGGGTGCATCTCATATGCACCAAACATCCTGCATTAATTGAAAATCATAGGGGGTCGAGCTCACGACCTTAAACGAGCGCTTGTCGGGAGGCAACCCGACGGTTTTTGCTTTATTTACACTTTTCTTTTATTTTTGTTTTAGAATTTTTTAGTGTTTTGATTCATTCGCCCAAAATTTTTGTGATAACGGGTCTTATTTTTCTTGACAGGAGAGGAGATAGGTAAATCCATCATGAGGAGGATGAACGAGACGACGAGGAGCGCCCCAGGAAGGCGCTCGACGCTTAGGAGGAAGATGAAATCGACTGGAGGAAGAAAGACGGAGATTAGAGCCCAAACGAAGACAAACAGCAGAAGACAAGGCTCACTCGGCCGAGTATACTAGTCACTCGGCCAAGTACACAAGTTCGTCCGGCCGAGCCGCTCACGAACGAGGGAAGTCTGCTGTACCCAACTCTCTGTTTATTTTCCTGATTTCAGTATAACTGCTACTCGGCCGAGTATATATCTTCACTCGGCTGAGTAAAACGGATACGCTCCTAGGGCGAGTCTTGCCGAGTAGCTTGAGCCACTCAGCCGAATGGACTTACTCCACTCGGCCGAGGCTGGCAAGGCCACTCGGCCGAAGTGATAGCGGGGAGGAAATTTCCATTGATCCCACTCGGCCGAGTGACCCAGTCACTCGGCCGAGTTGTAACTTTTATTATATAAGGGGCCGAGGGGGGGGCACGTTTTTCGAAACGTGAAAAAACCAAATCGCCCGACCCTTTAGCTCCCCTCGCCCGCTCGCCTCGCTCACGCCCTCACTCGCCCGACCACCGGTCGCCGCGCCGCCGCTCGGCCCGCCACCGCCGGCCGAGCACCGCCGCGCCTCGCCCGAGTCGCCGCCGGCGGCCGCCGCTCCGACCACCTCCGGTATCGCCTATTTCGCCTTTTTCTTCTTTTTTTGTGTATTTTTCGAGGATCCATGTGTTAAACGACCCCTAAACCCAAATTGATTTCTATATCTATCTATTATACCCCTAATGCTCCATACATTTTGAATATTACCCGCTGATATCTCCATTTCATGCGCAGGTTGTTTTTGGGAGCTTAGGGGAGCCCAGGGGAGCTCCTAGGGACTGATTCGGGCTTCGCGGAGGCGCTGTCTTCGCACGCTTCCATTGCTTAGCACTCGCGACGTGTCGGGGTATACTCTTTCCTTTATTTTGCACACGTCGCACTTTTCACGTTTTTCGGCGCGCGCTCGGGGCCCATATGCCGCCCCAGACACGGCCGCGGTCGAGGAGAGCTTCCGCCAAGCGGAAGCGGTCGGATGATGCCGGCCCCTCCCACGAGTTGGAGGACTCTCCTCCGCCTTCTACCACACACCCCGTCTACCCAGCACAGCCTGCAGGCCCCGCACACCCCGCACAGCCTGCAGAGCCCGCACAGCCCGCACACCCAGCACAGCCTCTCTCTGCCGCTCCACAGCCACCACCTCCGGCTCCACTTATCGGGCCGCTGGGGATCACATTCCGAAACGACGCACACCACGTCGCTTTCGAGCGTATCTCCCAGCGCTTGATCGTACCCTCCAGGTTTGCACACCTTGCCGACTTAGGACGCCTGGGGGTACTAGAGGGGATGCTCACGTTGTACGACAACGTGGGCTGGCGAGATTTCTTTCAGGTGTCGACGGATACGTTTACCCGCCCGACACTTGAGGTGCTTAGTTCGATCGCCAGGACCGACGAGGGATGCTCGTTCCGGATCATGGACCGGGAGTGCCAGGTCACTCTCGGCCAGTTGAGAGCCTTTTTCTCGTGGCCCGATATCCCCGGGGCCGACCGAGGTTACGCACCCACCCATATCCCCCCACCTTCCTTCGACGCCGGTGCCTTCTGGGCCCGGATTACAGGTCTTCACGCTGCCTTTGACCCTAGTAGGGCCAAGGCCTCGGCCATTGTCCATCCCTGCCTCCGTATAGCTCAGCGCCTCATGGCGACGACCTTTTTGGCCAGATATGAGCCGGGCATGATGTCTACGCCGGAGCTCTACATGCTCTACGCGATGACACGGCCCAGAGCTCTATCTAGGGATGGCGATGAGCTGGTCCCCGCCGTCGTTATTGATGTCGCGGCATGGTTTTTAGACCGCATCATTGTATCGGTGGGCGCTCGCTCACCGATATGCTGCAGCGGCCTGATCACCTTGCTTGCTCGTATGACCGGCGAGGACTTCCCCGACGACCTGCGACGAGCACCGGGCCCCACTTCTCTGTCGATTGATGTTATGGCCCGGATGAAGATGCTTCGTCCGCACGGTGAGCGACACTGGGTCTGGCTGCACGGCCCTTACGGTGCCGATTACATGATTCTTCCGAGCCCAGCTCGGACTCAGATTGCACCAGCCCATGTGGACTGGCTCCCTGCGATGGATGTTCTAATCCCACCTGCTTACGTGCTCAAGGCCGAGGAGGCCGAGCAGGCCCCCGCTGCCCCCGCTGCCCCCGCAGACCCTGTTGCCCCTGCCGAGCCTGCTACCGAGCCTGTTGACCCAGTGGCCCCTCAGCCTATCCCCGATGTTTCCGCCGCTCCAGCCACCTTTGTCGGTGTCGGGAGTACCTTAGCTGAGCCCACTTCCACCACTTCCACGGTTGTCACCACCACCACCGGCCCTCTGTCTGCTGAGCCTGTTTCTTCTGCCCCACCCGAGCGCCCGCCGACCATAGTTGAGTGCGGAGAGCCCTCCTTTGCCACTGCCGTTGAGACCTCTGTCTCCGCCTCTGTCTCCACTGCTGCTGTGTTTTCCGAGAGTGTCGTGGCGTCTGTCCGCACTTCTGTGCCACAGACCTCTCTGGCCGCCTCGCTGCCACTTTTGTATTCTTCTTTCGTTGCTGCTGCCTCCACTTCTCACCGTCCTGCCCAGCCTCGCACTGAGGCTAGGCCCCCACTCGCGAGTGCAGCACCTTTTGTTCCCTTGCCTGCTGAGCCCGTCACCTACTCCACCAGAGTACGCCAGCCCCGACCTGCACAGCCCCGACCGGTGCGTCCCTCTGCGCCACCTCCCCTTGACACTGTACTTTAGAGCATTCGTGCTCTAGAGGGGGCGGTGAGTGGCCTCAGAGGCGACCTTTGGACCCTGTCCGCCACCGTCACTGCGATGGCTGGCCGCTTCGACCTGCTCCCGCACATTCACTACTGTCTTACCCAGGTCTTAGAGCGACTCCCACGCGTACCCCCGCCCACCCAGCAGGTTCCCACCCCCACTTCCACACACACTCAGCCTGCTACCACTTCCACACCCTCACCCGCTCAGCAGCCTGTCCAGCCACCACCACGACCTCCGCCTCAGGACGGAGACGGCGCAGCACCACCTTCTTAGGCACCCTTGATGCCATCGATTAGTCTTGCCGTTGTGCTGCCCGTTTCTGCTGGGTCCTGTTGCTTTTTTGTCCACCCCCCTCACTTATTTTTGAGAGTCTCATTTTGATCATATCTTTATATATCTTTTTTGGGAGAGAGGGAGAGTTTTTGGTGACACCTATATATCTGTATCACTCCTATCTTTGCATGCATCATGTCCGCATCATATTTTTCATTTCTTTATTTTTCTTTTTATTTTCATTTTTCCATTTTGCATGCACCCTCACTTGCCCCTCACATTTCTTGTCTCTCGGTGTGCCCCACTTTGTACATTGAGGACACTGTGCCATTTAGCTTGGGGAGTGAGTTCTCACGTTCTTTTTCGATTTGCCACCTTTATTTTTTAGTTTTTCACACCATTTTTCGCTTTTGCACTCATTTTCATCATTTTTCTTTTATTTTACCATGCATCACATTTTTCTTATTTTTCTGTGTGCCGCATTGTAAATAGTTCTATTTTCCCTTTATCTTTATTTCTTTTTCATCTCATGCTAGAGATGACTTTTTTATGATGATGATGACGTGTGATTTAGCTTACTCTATATGCATGCTATATTTGTCATGTCTTGGACTTTTCACACCTTTATTTCTGATATCATATGCCACCTTTAAAAAAAAGGGAAAACAGGCCATGCCCTAGGAAAATTACAGGGTTTCTTTTTCGATTTGCCACCTTTATTTTTTAGTTTTTCACACCATTTTTCGCTTTTGCACTCATTTTCATCATTTTTCTTTTATTTTACCATGCATCACATTTTTCTTATTTTTCTGTGTGCCGCATTGTAAATAGTTCTATTTTCCCTTTATCTTTATTTCTTTTTCATCTCATGCTAGAGATGACTTTTCTATGATGATGATGACGTGGGATTTAGCTTACTTTATATGCATGCTATATTTGTCATGTCTTAGACTTTATTCCTGATATCATATGCCATGACTTGCCTTGCATCTAGAGATAGTAACCCACACTTTTGCCACATGAAAATGGATGAAATTTTATTATTAGCTGAGTCTGAATATTCATATGTATGCTATCACAGAAAACACACCAAGATTCACGCATTGAATGCTTATATCTGGAATACTGATTTCTTTTTCTTATATCACTTCTATATGCATGAATTGTACATTTCACTTCAGGATGATTGAATGATGTTAGCTATGATAAATCTGGATTAGTTAGCTTTTTTGTGATCGAAACTGAGTAGATTAGATTACCCTGCTGAAGTTGTCGTGCATGTCTTATAGAGTGAACCGAGAGATATATCTATTTCTTTCTCCACAAATCTTGAACATCATTTCTCTACTTTTAAAATCATTGGAGAATCTCCCCTTAGCGATTCTATTATATGGCATTTCCCCCGCTATTCATTCCTAGCTCCAAATTGCTTATTCTCTGAAAAAAAAGAGAAAAGAGAAAATATTCTTGTATATCATTATCTCTCTTTGAGTTGGGATCGTTTGTGTATATATGCTATATCAAAAAAAAAGGAAAAAAAACAACAAAAAAAAGAAAAAAAAAGAGAAAAGAGGAAAAATCCTCAATAAAAGATCCCATCTCACTTTCTTTCTTTCTTCTTTCTTTTCATTGCTTTTGGAGCTATATAAAAATGGGGATGTGAATATTTTTTATGCCACCATGCTTATAGATAAGCTTGGGGGAGGGAATCCATTGATGTGTGAGAGAGTGGCTACTTGACGTTGCACGACAACCTAGGCTAAGTAATATTCTATACTCGGTGAGATTGTTTCTAGCTTTACGAAATCCAGGAATCTAAGCCTAGCATTCATATCATGAAATCCATACTTTTCTATTCTCTCTATTCTATTGTGTGATACTCTTATACTCCTCATAGAAAGCATTCAATTGAAAAGTGTGTAATCTGCGATTTGTATACCGCTTTAAATGATTCAGACGATGTTAATTCTAAAATTATTCCGTTTTTCATGATTATATCGTTGCTCGTGGGTTTTCTATTTCTATTTGCACTATTATACTATGATATCAAAATAAAACTCTTTGACATGTATTTTTCATTCGGTGCATGCTATACGAGTAAGCGAAACCCACGTCCTGAGAAAATGATCTAGCAGCTTACCTCTTCGCTTCTTTCTTTCTACTTTATTTTTATTTCGTTTTCATTCTTCTCCGTTTTCATTTTTCATTTTTTCGCCGTTTTCGTTTTCCGAATCCACCGGGTTCGTCTTTCACTTATCTTCCTCGAGGACGAGTAAGAGGCAAGCTTGGGGGATTTTGATCACTCCTTATTTTACACCTTTTTCCCGCATGTTTGCATGCCATTTAGATCGCCCAAATCATGTTTTTCACGATATATCGACGATATTGCGATGCTTTTCACGATTTGTTGTTTTTGTCGCATTTCAGGTGATTTGGCGCGATTTGGAGTGATCTCGAGATGCGCTTACTCTAGACGGTCACCGACGACCTCCCCAAGGGGTATTTTGCTGTTGGAGAGGAGCGGAAGAAGAATGGACGTCGCAGGAGCGACGAGGAGGCCAAAACAAGCTGATTGAGCATTTTTTGTGTCCCACTCGGCCGAGTGGAGGAGCCACTCAGCCGACCAGCGAGACACCGCTCGGCCAACCAGATCAGACACGATTCATATGTGCACTCGGCCGAGCGACGGAGACCACATCGGCCGAGTGACGAGATCCCGTCCGCCCGAGTGGCGCCCAGACGAAGCTATTCAAAAATCGCCAAGTTACTGTTTTTCGGCTGCCTGAGCTTCAGAAGACCCACTCGGCCGAGTGGATTATCCCGTCCGCCCGAGTACCATGAAGCCATCGGCCGAGTGACGACAACTCACTCGGCCGAGCCGCCCCCGAAGTAGAGACCCCTGACGGCCCCGACTTACTGGAAAATTACAGGGGTTCTCACTCGGCCGAGCGACTTTTGTCACTCGGCCGAGTGCGACGCGCTGCCTGTAGCGAAAATTGCGGAAAACAGGCTGCGCAGAGGTATTTTGGTCACAGTTTTTGGACGATTTTGGGGGGTATTTAACCCCTGTTTTTACCCTAGTTTAGGGGAGCTTTTCTCTTAGATTTTTGCAGCTTTTTAGATTTAGATTTTTACCTTTATTCTTGAGATTGGAGAAGGGACAAATTTTGATTTTTGTTGGAATAATTGAAGAACTCCATTGGTTTGTCTTTCTCTTCTCTAAAAATTCTATTTTTATTGCATATCTCAATATTGTGATGAATTCTATGGCTTATTTCATTGTTCATTTTTGTGATCTTGCTATGAATTGTGAGTAGTCTCCACGTCTTGGGGCGTGGGGATGAACCATACAAGCCCAATTTCATATTTGTGATGAATTAGTAGAAATTTTGCTAGAATTGATATCTAGGGATTAGATTGGGATCAATTTACTACGGATAGCTAGGAGTTCATACCGATTGGGATTTGCAAGAGATTGGATCCCAATTCGATAGGAAACCCTAGAAATCCGAATTGGGTTGGAATCGAATTTCCGTAGTATCGGTTTGCAAGAGATTGGACTGATACTAGTGTTTCCGGTTGCAATTCCGTGCCAATACCCGTTTGCAAGAGATTGGACGGGTAGGAACTACCCCAACCTAGATCGCGAGTCGAGTTTGCAAGAGATTGGGCTCGGGGCGCTATTGGACGATGATGTTGACCCTAATGCTAGTTTCCCTAGGCTAGGGTTTGCAAGAGATTGGACCCAAACCTAGGATAGCTATAGACCGGCAACAGCGCGAGAGCGTGAGCTTGGTTCTACATTCAGTTGCAACTAGTTCATCCAAAATCTCATTCTAGCAATTTTGATACCGATGAACCACATTTATGAAATACGGTGAGTAGCGGGGATTCCCCATTCCCTAGACGTTCTTTATTTGATTTGATATTTCCGCACTTTGTCTGACGATTGTGACAGGATCGCCCAAGGCAAATCTCTCTTCTTAAATAGCTAGGTTGATTGGCACAAGCACGGTCATTCGTCCTCCCTGTGTTCGATATCCCGCTCGCCGCTATACCGTGCGCTTGCGGTAAAACTACAACCGTCGCTCCGGGTGTGTATCCGGGGTGCGATCAAGCATGGCCTGTTTTCTCTGTTTTTTTTAATTTCAGAGAATAAGCAATTTGGAGCTAGGAATGAATAGCGGGGGAAATGCCATATAATAGAATCGCTAAGGGGAGATTCTCCAATGATTTTAAAAGTAGAGAAATGATGTTCAAGATTTGTGGAGAAAGAAATAGATATATCTCTCGGTTCACTCTATAAGACATGCACGACAACTTCAGCAGGGTAATCTAATCTACTCAGTTTCGATCACAAAAAAGCTAACTAATCCAGATTTATCATAGCTAACATCATTCAATCATCCTGAAGTGAAATGTACAATTCATGCATATAGAAGTGATATAAGAAAAAGAAATCAGTACTCCAGATATAAGCATTCAATGCGTGAATCTTGGTGTGTTTTCTGTGATAGCATAAATATGAATATTCAGACTCAGCTAATAATAAAATTTCATCCATTTTCATGTGGCAAAAGTGTGGGTTACTATCTCTAGATGCAAGGCAAGTCATGTCATATGATATCAGAAATAAAGTCCAAGACATGACAAATATAGCATGCATATAGAGTAAGCTAAATCCCACGTCATCATCATCATAGAAAAGTCATCTCTAGCATGAGATGAAAAAGAAATAAAGATAAAGGGAAAATAGAACTATTTACAATGAGGCACACAGAAAAATAAGAAAAATGTGATGCATGGTAAAATAAAAGAAAAATGATGAAAATGAGTGCAAAAACGAAAAATGGTGTGAAAAACTAAAAAATAAAGGTGGCAAATCGAAAAAGAACGTGAGAACTCACTCCCCCAAGCTAAATGGCACAGTGTCCTCAATGTGCAAAGTGGGGCACACCGAGAGACAAGAAATGTGAGGGGCAAGTGAGGGTGCATGCATGATGGAAAAATGAAAATAAAAAGAAAAATAAAGAAATGAAAAATATGATGCTTACATGATGCATGCAAAGATAGGAGTGATGCAGATATATAGGTGTCACCAAAAACTCTCCCTCTCTCCCAAAAAAGATATATAAAGATATGATCAAAATGAGACTCTCAAAAATAAGTGAGGGGAGGGGGGGTGGACAAAAAAGCAACAGGACCCAGCAGAAACGGGCAGCACAACGGCAAGACTAATCGATGGCATCAAGGGTGCCTAAGAAGGTGGTGCTGCGCCGTCTCCGTCCTGAGGCGGAGGTCGTGGTGGTGGCTGGACAGGCTGTTGAGCGGGTGAGGGTGTGGAAGTGGTAGCAGGCTGAGTGTGTGTGGAAGTGGGGGTGGGAACCTGCTGGGTGGGCGGGGGTACGCGTGGGAGTCGCTCTAAGACCTGGGTAAGACAGTAGTGAATGTGCGGGAGCAGGTCGAAGCGGCCAGCCATCGCAGTGACGGTGGCGGACAGGGTCCGAAGGTCGCCTCTGAGGCCACTCACCGCCCCCTCTAGAGCACGAATGCTCTAAAGTACAGTGTCAAGGGGAGGTGGCGCAGAGG
Source organism: Scilla litardierei (assembly GCA_030789695.1). Lineage (NCBI taxonomy): Eukaryota > Viridiplantae > Streptophyta > Magnoliopsida > Asparagales > Asparagaceae > Scilla > Scilla litardierei. The sequence continues at coordinate 46,692,551 of CM061131.1, forward strand.
GACGCACCGGTCGGGGCTGTGCAGGTCGGGGCTGGCGTACTCTGGTGGAGTAGGTGACGGGCTCAGCAGGCAAGGGAACAAAAGGTGCTGCACTCGCGAGTGGGGGCCTAGCCTCAGTGCGAGGCTGGGCAGGACGGTGAGAAGTGGAGGCAGCAGCAACGAAAGAAGAATACAAAAGTGGCAGCGAGGCGGCCAGAGAGGTCTGTGGCACAGAAGTGCGGACAGACGCCACGACACTCTCGGAAAACACAGCAGCAGTGGAGACAGAGGCGGAGACAGAGGTCTCAACGGCAGTGGCAAAGGAGGGCTCTCCGCACTCAACTATGGTCGGCGGGCGCTCGGGTGGGGCAGAAGAAACAGGCTCAGCAGACAGAGGGCCGGTGGTGGTGGTGACAACCGTGGAAGTGGTGGAAGTGGGCTCAGCTAAGGTACTCCCGACACCGACAAAGGTGGCTGGAGCGGCGGAAACATCGGGGATAGGCTGAGGGGCCACTGGGTCAACAGGCTCGGCAGCAGGCTCGGCAGGGGCAACAGGGTCTGCGGGGGCAGCGTGGGCAGCGGGGGCCTGCTCGGCCTCCTCGACCTCGAGCACGTAAGCAGCTGGGATGAGAACATCCATCGCAGGGAGCCAGTCCACATGGGCTGGTGCAATCTGAGTCCGAGCTGGGCTCGGAAGAATCATGTAATCGGCACCGTAAGGGCCGTGCAGCCAGACCCAGTGTCGTTCACCGTGCGGACGAAGCATCTTCATCCGGGCCATAACATCAATCGACAGAGAAGTGGGGCCCGGTGCTCGTCGCAGGTCGTCGGGGAAGTCCTCGCCGGTCATAAGAGCAAGCAAGGTGATCAGGCCGCCGCATCATATCGGTGGCGAGCACCCACCGATACAATGATGCGGTCCAAAAACCATGCCGCGACATCAATAACGACGGCGGGGACCAGCTCATCACCATCCCTAGATAGAGCTCTGGGCCATGTCATCGCGTAGAGCATGTAGAGCTCCGGCGTAGACATCGTGCCCGGCTCATATTTGGCCAAAAAGGTCGTCGCCATGAGGCGCTGAGCTATACGGAGGCAGGGATGGACAATGGCCGAGGCCTTGGCCCTACTAGGGTCAAAAGCAGCGTGAAGACCCGTAATCCGGGCCCAGAAGGCACCGGCGTCGAAGGAAGGTGGGGGGATATGGGTGGGTGCGTAACCTCGGTCGGCCCCGGGGATATCGGGCCACGAGAAAAAGGCTCTCAACTGGCCGAGAGTGACCTGGCACTCCCGGTCCATGAACCGGAACGAGCATCCCTCGTCGGTCCTGGCGATTGAACTAAGCACCTCAAGTGTCGGGCGGGTAAACGTATCCGCCGACACCTGAAAGAAATCTCGCCAGCCTACGTTGTCGTACAACGTGAGCATCCCCTCTAGTACCCCCAGGCGTCCTAAGTCGGTAAGGTGTGCAAACCTGGAGGGTACGATCGAGCGCTGGGAGATACGCTCGAAAGCGACGCGGTGTGCGTCGTTTCGGAACGTGATCCCCAGCGGCCCGATAAGTGGAGCCGGAGGTGGTGGCTGTGGAGCGGCAGGGAGAGGCTGTGCTGGGTGTGCGGGCTGTGCGGGCTCTGCAGGCTGTGCGGGGTGTGCGGGGCCTGCAGGCTGTGCTGGGTGGACGGGGTGTAGGATCCTGTCCAAAACAGAGTTAGGATCGATAATATGAAGTTTAGACTTACGCTTGCGTATGCGGCACGGTAGTCTACGAACTTCGCCTTCGGATTCGCCACGACGGATCGAGTCTTCTCACGAACGGAGTAAGGCTACTAATCCACAATCTAAATCTCTACTTTAGATTAAGAACTTGGATAAGAGGGAGAGAAAGGATTTCTGCAGAGCTTCGCTAGGATGAAGATGCATGCATGAATTTCATGCAAAAGGTGTAAGAAATGGCTTACCCTTGGGTCTTATTTATAGCCCCCAAGGTAGTTATTTTAGGGTAAGTTGTTCCTTTGGAACAACTTAATTAAGGTGTACCATGATACATGGCACATTATAAGCTTAAGTTGTACCATATGCATGGTACAACATAAGCTTAAGATATTCCCCCTTTATTAGCCATATGTCGCATGCACTTATGCATATATAATGCGACTTTCCCACTCATCCAGAGATCCTCTCCGCAAGGGAACAGATTCCCTTTGTACACGACTTTGTGTACGCGGCGTTCAAGGTCCGTATTCCCTCGTACATCCCCCACAAGGGTGTACTAACGTCTTCCATATCCAACATCTCCCACTCACACTTGAGGGGATTGTAAGAGAACGTCTTTCCCTTAGTTCTTTCATCTATCATACCGAGAAATAGACCGTGCGACCGTCATGCGCGTAGAGTCTGTTGTTGTGCACTTGTTAGAGATACACAACGACCTCGAAGGTGCAAAGTTGAGTAGTTCAACTCATGCTTTACCCTAGATTATTTCTTCGTATTTCTTATACTTTATATTCAACAATTGAATCCCATCTGGATTACAATTGGCTGGCCAGCTTTGAATCATTAAAGTCCAAATGCGAATATGAAATCAATCTTCCTCTTCTTGCGAACCTTCTGATCTTGACTAGACTCGCTTTTCTAACGTGCCCCGCCGAGCCGAATTATCATAGCCCATAAGTAACACGCTAAGATAGCGATCATTTCGTCAAATCTAAAGGAACCAATTGGAGTCCTTGAGGGTAAGAGTTAAGACCCATATGGCCTTTGAGTCTCACATAATAGCAACCACTATTGCTACTAACTCAGTGGTCGAAATGCATACGTGGTATGAACACGTATTACAACATCACTCCTTTCCCAGGGAGAGTATGTCTTAATGATGTTGTACGGATGAAAAGATCAGACACCACAGTGACTATCTTTTTGAGTCCCCTTACTACTCGTGAAATATTCACGGACTCTCATCCTGCATAAGACAGATAGGAAAAATGCTATGAGATCTCTTTCAAATATCCTTGTGATACAGATCTCAGATCTTTTGTAAGCATCCATATGATGCAGATCTTTCGTTCGACTATCTTGTTTAAGTCATGACTCTAAATCATTCGTCTAATGATTTTGACTTTAAACTAGTCTCATCTCTATCTTATCCATCTGATAAGATAAGGCGGTTGCTCATGTGAGAGAGCCAACCTTAATCTGTCCGACATACACACAATTCAGCTGAGATTTCAAAAATGTACACAAACATTTCTTAAGAAATTCATATGCAATATTTGAAAAAGAACTTATTCTTTTATTAATTTTGATCATTTACAGACATGGGAATTTACATTGGTACAACTCAGCTCTTACGCAATCCTTGAGATGATAAGTGTTTGTAAAACACATCTCTGGGGATCGCCTTCGTAAGCGGATCCGCTATCATCTCATGCGTAGATATGTACCTTATGTCTACCTTCTTGGTCTTATCATAGTCTTTTGCAAATTTGTAGCGGATATCTATGTGTTTGGTCTTACAATGGAATTTCGGATCTTTGACATAGGCTATAGATGCTTGACTGTCGCTGTGTATAGGTACAGCACCTGAGTCACTTGCATTAATTAGCCTGTCTAAGAACTTCCTAAGCCAAACAGCCTCTTGAACTGCCATGCTAAATGCTACAAACTCGGCTTCCATGGTTGAAAGTGCGATGCAGGATTGTTTCTTGCTACTCCAGGATATTGCACCAGATCCGAGTAGAAAAACATATCCTGAGGTCGATCTTCGCTCATCGAGATCACCCGCCCAATCAGCATCAGTGTAGCCTTCGAGCCTCAAGGCATCTCCTTGATAGCATAAAGCAAAGTCTGCAGTTCCTTTGAGATACCGCATTATCCTCTTAACCGCTTTCCAGTGTACTTGCCCTGGGTTGGATTGGTAACGACTTACCATTCCAACGGCAAAACAGATGTCCGGTCTTGTACACATCATAGCGTACATTAGACTACCAACTGCACTGGAATATGGAACTTTTTCCATAATCTCCTTCTCTTTTTGGTTCTTTGGACATGATTTCAGACATAAATTGTCGCACTTGCTTATTGGAGTATCAATGGACTTGCAGTCCTGCATATTAAAACGTTCTAGAACCTTCTTTATATAAGTCTCCTGTGAAAGAGAAAGAAGTTTCTTCGAACGATTCCTTGAAATCTTAACTCCAAGGATATATGCGGCTTCTCCCATGTCTTTCATCTCAAAAACTGATGAAAGCCAAGCCTTGATATCCATCACAAAGCCCTTGTCATTTCCGGCTATTAAAATGTCATCTACATATAGAGACATAATAACATACTTGTTCTTATTCCTCTTGATATATACACAGTTATCTTCATCAAGCATGGAAAAACCATTTGATAAGACAACCTCTTGAAATCGTATATACCACTGCCTCGAGGATTGTTTAAGACCATATATGGATTTAAGAAGTTTACAAACCTTATGTTCATTTTCTTCTTTTACAAACCCTGTTGGTTGTTCCATATAGATCTCCTCGTCCAATTCTCCATTGAGAAAAGCAGTCTTTACATCCATTTGATGTAATTTGAGGTCTAAGCAAGCTACCATTGCCAGAATTAGGCGAATTGAGGTAAAACGAACAACAGGTGAGAAGGTCTCTTCGTAGTCTATCCCTTCCTATTGCGTAAAACCTTTCGCGACAAGGCGAGCTTTATATCTGTCAATAGAGCCATCAGCCTTATGCTGGATCTTGAGAACCCATTTGTTCCCAATAGCTCTACGTCCTCTGGATAAGTCAACTAAGTCCCAGACTTGGTTAACTTTCATGGAGTCTAATTCCTCTTGCATCGCTTCCATCCATTTGTCTTTAGCAGGGCAAGATACGGCCTGTTTGAAAGTAGCAGGCTCGTCATCTTCTTGTAGTAAAGTCATAAAGGTTTGCGGAAATTCATCCTCAAATCTTAGAGGAGCCAACCTTGTACGACTACTACGTTGTATTTGAGATTCTTCAAGTCCTTGTTGACTTGAATTTAGATCAATTCTAATATCACTCCCATTTGGAATGTTGTTAGAATTGCTCCCACTTGGATCATTATTTCCGTATGGAATAGGATAATCGTCATTCGTATAATCCATTGGTGAAGGTTGAAACATATTTTCATTTTCACCAAGAATTCTCCCACTCGAATGAGGTAATCCTTCTTGATCATAAATCTCAAATAGAGATAAGTCCTGACTTATCTCGCCCTGTCTTGGAAACTCGTTTTCCAAGAAAGTGACATCCCTCGACTCAAACTCAATTAGCCCACCATTGTCTTCCTGACTAACAAAAACATAACCTTTGGAGTTTTCTGCGTATCGTATAAAGATACATTTCCTTCCCCTTGGCCCAAGTTTGCCATACTTATGGGAGGAAATATGTGCGTAGGATGCACAACCCCAAGGTTTCAAAATGTTTAAGTCAGGAGACCTTTGGTTCCACAACTCATAAGGAGTGGAGCTAACTGATTTCGAGGGTACGCGGTTTAAAATGAAAGTGGCCGTCAATAATGCATCACCCCAAAAGGTGATTGGCAAGTTAGCTTGCGCCATCATTGAACGGACCATTTCCATTAAAGTCCTATTTCTCCTTTCTGCAACACCGTTTTGTTGAGGAGTATAAGGCATAGTTACCTGATGTACTATGCCTTTTTCATCACAAAGTTCCTTAAAACTTATTGATTGATATTCACCGCCCCTATCGGTTCGCAAGACCTTAATCTTGCGATCTAATTGATTCTCCACTAAACTCATATAGTTTTTAAAGCAAGCCAAAGCTTCACTTTTGTGAGATATCAAATAGATATGTCCGAATCGGGTGAAATCATCAATAAAAGTGATGAAATAGGACTTTCCGCGTCTTGTCTTGACATTCATCGGACCACATATGTCCGAATGGATAAGCTGTAATGGAACCTCGGCCCTTGTGCCGGTTCCAAACGGCTTGCGACAAGATTTCCCCATAAGGCAATGTTCGCAGGTCGACATTTCAACCTTTGAAACATTGGATAGAAGGCCACGTTTGGCAAGTCTATCCATACGCGTTGGTCCAATATGACCAAGCCTTGCGTGCCAACAATTCACATCAGACTCATAAGTCTTAGAATTTGCAATAAGGAAATTTTCATTACATGAGGAATCATACATTGTACTCATTACAATAAATCCTTTAAATACAAACCCAGTACCAATAAGAGTATTATTACAACTTAAGTCCACATTACAATCATGAAAAAACCAGTTTTAGCCAAGACCCATTAATACAACCACAGAAATTATATTCCTTCGAATATCTGGAGCGAAGAGGACATCATTATATTCCTTCGAATATCTGGAGCGAAGAGGACATCATGAAGTAGGAGAGTGCGGCCGTTGTCCAAGACTAGCTTGCAAGTCCCAACGCCTTTCACTTCAACACGTGTGTTGTTTCCTACATAGATCCACTTCGTTTTTTTGGGTATCCGGTGATACTCCACGAAGGACCGTCTGTCCCTTGCTATGTGGTCGGTGGCACCTGAATCAATTATCCAAAACGGATTAGATTCCACAAGAAATATCGAACTAGAAACACATATGTAACTAGTATATTTACAAGTTACCTCGTCCCCTCCACTCGTACACGAACGAGCATAGTGACCGAGCTTGTTGCACTTGAAGCACTTGATCCTCTTCAAGTCTTTCTTCTTGTGCCATTTCTTGTGCCCACCCTTATGTTTGGGTTTCTTGGTAGACTCAGGTTGCTTATTACGTTCATTAGTGAACTTCGAACGATTTTTCCGTTTCTTTCCCCCGTGTGAGGAACTAGCAACCATGTGCACTTCTGCACTTGGTTTGGCAGCCGCAAGCCGCTCTTCCTCTAATTCGAGGTGATTGGAAACATCGCTGAAGGTCTTGATGCTCTCATTATGAGTGAGATGCATCTTCATTTGATCCCACCCATTTGGTAGGGAACGTATGACTGCTTGGATTTGTTGCTCATCAGTGAGCACATGACCTGCGTCCTTTAACTCCGAGATAAGGTTCGCCATATGTCGCAGATGTTTCCCCATGGAATGATCTGGACGTTTCTTATATGTATCGAACCTTATAGTTAAGGCGCGAAGTTTGGACACCGATGTGCCACCGAACTTCTCCTCTAGCTTGGACCATATGTCCATGGCTAGGTCATGTTCTCGGAAGATGCGCATTATGTCATCAGCCATACTGCTTAATAACGTAATGCGCGCTATCTTATTCTTCCGATACCAAGCATCAAAAGCTTCCTTGTCTCATCGATGTTGGGCCGTAGTGCCCAACTCGGGTTCAATCATAACGTTCTTTAGAGTTTCGAGCACTTCTTGCTCCTCTAGAACGTATTGTTTCTTGATGGACCAAAGTTTGTAATTATCGCCGTTGAGTTTTTCACCTTTGTTTAACTCAGCGACGATATTCTTTGAAGCGGAAGACATTTTACTTTTAAAATGCTGCAAAAGACATAAAAACCAAAGGTTCGATCAAAATTCATTGCAAAAATTTCTTATACACATAGTCATCATACATTTTCATGATTCATTAGTCTCGGCCAGCGGACCGACCAGGGAAATGGCTAAGTCATGGTTCACTATCCTCAGACTAACTGAGGTGTCCCACAAACTAGTCCAAAAGACCACTGGTCGAATCATGATCCATTGAGATACTGAATCAATCGAATGTGAAATTTCAGACAAGTTTAATATCACTCCCACTTGAAAAAGAAATCCCACTTGGAATGATATTATTACATTTGATAAGTTACTTTCGAAAAATATTGAAGATGTTACTCTAGAATCGGAAAGGTCACTATGTTTCCAATCACCATCTAGATTTACTTTCAATATTTCCCCATCACTTTATCAAAAGTTAGTACTCTTATAGTACTTCGCAGCGGAAAAGCGTTTTTGAAAACGTATTTTTCAAAACGTATGAAAACGTATTTTTCAAAAAAAATTATATTTCAACTTAGTACCCTTATGATACTAGTGAAATATTCGACACTTCCTGACCATTTGTCGGGAATGAGTCGTAGCCGTGCCTAAGTCGGATCCCCCTTTTTGGGGATTCTTTTGCAAATTATCGTTGCCGGCTCCCGTATGGATCCAGGCGTTTCCCCCCGTATGAGAGAATTTTGATGCAGACGACTGCTGTTTGGCCCCGTATGGGCTAGTTGGCACGTTCATGTTCAACCAAGGCCTTTTGCCGAATTGGTCTGAATCACTGCCGGCCAATGCCGATCAGTCCGGCCCCCGGCCAGACCCTGACCGCTGCCAGGGCCGACCGTGGCCCTGGCAGCAGCCAGGGCCGGCCATCGGCCAGGCCATGGCCGAGGCCAGGGCTGACCAGACCCTGGCCTCTGCCAGGGCCGGGGCTGGCCAGGCCCTGGTCTGAGGCCAGGGCGCTGCCCTGGCCCCGGCCAGGGCGGCCAGGTCCCTGGCCGGGTGCCAGGGCCCCTGCCCTGGCCCCGGCCAGGGCGGCCAGGCCCTGGCCTGAGGCCAGGGCGGCCTGGCCCCTGGCCTGGGGCCAGGGCCCCTGCCCTGGCCCCGGCCAGGGCAGCCTGGCCCCTGGCCGGGGCCAGGTGGCCCCGGCCAGGGCGGCCTGGCCCTGGCCTGGCCGTGGCCGTGGCCGGCCAGGGCCGGCCCTGGCCTGGCCGTGGTCAGCCAGGGCCGGCCGGCCATGGCCCGGCCATGGCACATTGGCCTTGACCGGCCATGGCCCTTTTGGCCATGGGCGGTTTCCCCTTTCATGGAGTGTCCGTGCACCCCCGTCGGAGGGGGTTGCCGCGGTGGTTATTGGCCGTAGCCAACCCCTCCGCATGGGGAGGGGGGTGGATGGCCTTCATAACCCATTTGGTCATGGTGCACATGCACAAAAAATCATCTTCCCCGATGGGAATAACCACCACCTTCCTCTCCGGTGAAGCACCCGTTCGTCGAGGAAGTAGTTGTCCTCCAATGGCCGTGTGCCAAAAAATGAACCCACTTCAAAAAATTCGTAAACTACGCGCTCCACATGAAGAGAGCGCCCATTCCCTATGAATGGAGACTCAGCATCCATGAAGAGAGCGAGTTTGACGATATGAACGGTCGGTTCTTCCCGTCACGGAGAGTTCCTGCCATGTCCGTAATGACAGAAGACCCTAACGTGAAAAGAACAACCGCTGCGTTCTCTCCGTCACGAAGCGTTCCTACCATATCCGTAATGGTAGGATACCCATCCGTGAAAAAGACAACGACTCGTTCATAGTTTCTCCGGGGCGAACCCGTATGGCTCTGATACCAATGTAGGATCCTGTCCAAAACAGAGTTAGGATCGATAATATGAAGTTTAGACTTACGCTTGCGTATGCGGCACGGTAGTCTACGAACTTCGCCTTCGGATTCGCCACGACGGATCGAGTCTTCTCACGAACGGAGTAAGACTACTAATCCACAATCTAAATCTCTACTTTAGATTAAGAACTTGGATAAGAGGGAGAGAAAGGATTTCTGCAGAGCTTCGCTAGGATGAAGATGCATGCATGAATTTCATGCAAAAGGTGTAAGAAATGGCTTACCCTTGGGTCTTATTTATAGCCCCCAAGGTAGTTATTTTAGGGTAAGTTGTTCCTTTGGAACAACTTAATTAAGGTGTACCATGATACATGGCACATTATAAGCTTAAGTTGTACCATATGCATGGTACAACATAAGCTTAAGATATTCCCCCTTTATTAGCCATATGTCGCATGCACTTATGCATATATAATGCGACTTTCCCACTCATCCAGATATCCTCTCCGCAAGGGAACAGATTCCCTTTGTACACGACTTTGTGTACGCGACGTTCGAGGTCCGTATTCCCTCGTACATCCCCCACAAGGGTGTACTAACATCTTCCATATCCAACACGGGGTGTGTGGGAGAAGGCGGAGGAGAGTCCTCCAACTCGTGGGAGGGGCCGGCATCATCCGACCGCTTCCGCTTGGCGGAAGCTCTCCTCGACCGCGGCCGTGTCCGGGGCGGCATATGGGCCCCGAGCGCGCGCCGAAAAACGTGAAAAGTGCGGCGTGTGCAAAATAAAGGAAAGAGTATACCCCGACACGCCGCGAGTGCTAAGCAATGGAAGCGTGCGAAGACAGCGCCTCCGCGAAGCCTGAATCAGTCCCTAGGAGCTCCCCTGGGCTCCCCTAAGCTCCCAAAAACAACCTGCGCATGAAATGGAGATATCAGCAGGTAATATTCAAAACGTATGGAGCATTAGGGGTATAATAGATAGATATAGAAATTGATTTGGGTTTGGGGGTCGTTTAACACATGGATCCTCGAAAAATACACAAAAAAGAGGAGAAAAAGGCGAAATAGGCGATACCGGAGGTGGTCGGAGCGGCGGCGGCCGGCGGCGACTCGGGCGAGGCGTGGCGGTGCTCGGTCGGCGGTGGCGGGCCGAGCGGCGGCGCGGCGACCGGTGGTCGGGCGAGTGAGGGCGCGAGCGAGGCGAGCGGGCGAGGGGAGCTGAAGGGTCGGGCGATTTGGGTTTTTTGCGTTTCGAAAAACGTGCCCCCCCTCGGCCCCTTATATAGCAAAAGTTACGACTCGGCCGAGTGACTGGGTCACTCGGCCGAGTGGGATCAATGGAAATTTCCTCCCCGCTATCGCTTCGGCCGAGTGGCCTTGCCAGCCTCGGCCGAGTGGAGTAAGTCCATTCGGCTGAGTGGCTCAAGCTACTCGGCAAGACTCGCCCTAGGAGCGTATCCATTTTACTTGGCCGAGTGAAGATATATACTCGGCCGAGTAGCAGTTATACTGAAATCAGGAAAATAAACAGAGAGTTGGGTACAACAGACTTCCCTCGTTCGTGAGCGGCTCGGCCGGACGAACTTGTGTACTCGGCCGAGTGACTAGTATACTCGGCCGAGTGAGCCTTGTCTTCTGCTGTTTGTCTTCGTTTGGGCTCTAATCTCCGTCTTTCTTCCTCCAGTCGATTTCATCTTCCTCCTAAGCGTCGAGCGCCTTCCTGGGGCGCTCCTCGTCGTCTCGTTCATCCTCCTCATGATGGATTTATCTATCTCCTCTCATGTCAAGAAAAATAAGACCCGTTATCACAAATTTTTTGGGCGAACGACTCAAAACACTAAAAATTTCTAAAACAAAAATAAAAGAAAAGTGAAAATAAAGCAAAAACCGTCGGGTTGCCTCCCGACAAGCGCTCGTTTAAGGTCGTGAGCTCGACCCCCTATGATTTTCAATTAATGCGGGATGTTTGGTGCATATGAGATGCACCCATCAAACTTTCCGGGGAGAACGCTTGGATTTGGACGTGGCGGCGTGTTCTCCCTCGGTGGTCTCCCGTCTCGAATAGTGTTGGGGGGCGGCTCCCCCAAGCTAGCATTTGCTCCGGTCAACGGCTTCACCGGTGACGCCGATTTCCGCATCGGCGGAGCTTTCTTCGGAGACTTCAATTTCGAGAGCTTGCAGAGCTCTCGAATCCTTGCGACATCAGCGTCGCCTTCATCATTTTCAGCGGAGAAGTCGGGGGAATCATCTATCTTCTCATCTTGGTCTAAATCCGGGCCTTCCTCTAAATCTTCATCGAAAAGAGCGCCAATCGAGTGGGGGATCGCCTCCTCAATTACCTCATCAAGGAGGTCCATGTAGTCACGTTCCTCGTGGTAAGGCATGTGCTTCATAGCCTTAGGAATGTGAAGCTCCACCTCGATGTTGCCGACGTTCAAAGTTAGGGTACCTTCGCGCACGTCGACAATGACTCCGGCGGTGGCGAGGAACGGGCGTCCAAGTATTAATGACGTGTCTCCCTCCTCCTTAACGTCCATGATCACGAAGTCACATGGCAAGCATATTCCCCCCGGGACTTGTAGCGGGATGTCTTCGACGATCCCTACCGGCCTTGTTATTCGCCCATCGGCCAATTGAATGCGCATGTCGGTAGGTTTCAACTTCGTCCCGGTGTTTAGCCTTAAGAACATGGAGAGAGGCATGAGGCTTACACTAGCCCCTAGATCAACCAACGCCTTTTGAAGAGGGACGCCGCCCAAGGTGCAAGGAATCCGAAAACTCCCCGGATCTTTGAATTTGGCCGGCTCCTTTTCTCTCTTGGTGAACCAAGTGCCCTCCTCGGCTAGCATAATCTTCTCCTTCCTCTTTCGCCCCGAAATCAAATCCTTTAAGAATTTAGCATATGTGGGGATTTCCACGATGGCGTCGAGGAAGGGGATGTTGAGGCTAACCCCTCTTAGATACTCGAGAAACTTTGCTAGCCTTTTCTCCATTTTCGCTCTAGCAAGCCTTTGGGGGAATGGGACCGGTGGCATGAAGCGCCTCTCCTCGATCAATTGCTCCGCTCTAGATTTCTCCTTTTCTTGCGGCTCTTTCTCCTTATCAACTTCAACTACCGGCTCAATCGGCTCCAAACTTTCCTCCACGGGCTCCTCGGTAGGAATCATGGCGGGGGTGGTATCCTTCCCGCCTCTAGTAGTAATGGCAACTACGGCATTGATGTGGCCGGTGTTGCCCCGTGGGTTTTGCTCGGGTTGCGCCGGCAATCGTTGAGTGTTCCGATTGAGCAACGCCAATTGCTCCGATATTTGAGCCACAACGGTATTAAGGGAGTCTTGTCCCACCTTCAAGCTAGCATTGACCTTATTTTGCTCGACCATAAACGCCTCCACTCTAGCTTCGAAGTCGGATCGTTGTTGAGCTTGTGGAGGGTTTTGATTTTGATTCCTCCACCCTTGATTGTATCCGGGCGGCCTATATGGTGGAACTTGTTGCTTCGGTTGAAAATTTTGTTGAGTAGGCCCCCTCGGTGGATAGTGTTGTTGTTGGGGTGGTGGTTGTGGTCGAGCTTGTTGAGGTGGTGGTTGTGACGGGTTCAAAGCTCCTTCATTGTTGGCGTAAGAGAACCCGGGATGATTTCTTGTGGCCGGATTGGCCCAATACCCTTGGTTCCCCGCGACATATTGTACTTGCTCCAAGGATCCTTCTCCTTGCTCTCCTCCCACATACATGGCTTGAGATTGGTCTTGCCAATCACACATTTGGTTGGTTGGTGCGGGGGTGGAAGGGGCTCCTTGGGGCTCCGTGATAAACTTCTCCAATCTCTCCACTACCTTGTGGAGAGAATCAAACTTGCTTGTAAGCTCCACTACGGCCTTCGCTTCATAGATACTAGTCGGCTTCAAGGAGGACGTGGAGTGTCCTCGCTCATCGCCCCATTGTTGATTGTTTGAGGCCATCTCCTCAATTAGGGCCGTAGCTTCCTCGGGAGTCTTTGATAAGATAGCACCATTCGCCTCGGCATCAATAATTTGTTTGGTCCCCGGTTGGAGACCATTGTAGAAGCTATGCACTAGCTCCCAATCTTCTATGCTATGGTGCGGGCATTGATGCTGCAGATCCTTAAAACGCTCCCAAGCCTCATAGAGCGTCTCTTGGGGTCCTTGCTTGAAGGACATAAGAGCGCTCCAAATCTTCACCGTCTTGGAGGGCGGATAGAACTTGTCAATGAATGCACTCGCCAACTCGTCCCAAGTGGTGAAAACTCCCTCAGCTTACGTCCTCAACCAATAGAGTGCCTTGTCCTTTAGCGTGAAGGGGAAGAGACGCAGTCTGATGGCATCGATGGAGACCCCCGGCATCTGAAATGTGGCGCACTTCGACAAGAATAATTGGATGTGGTAGTGGGGATTTTCATGGGCATTCCCATGAAATGGATCCTGCTGCATCAGAACCACTAGTCCAGTCTTTAGCTCGAAGTTCTTGTCAGCCGCCAACTCCGGCATGGCAATGGATGAGGTAGTAGAAGAGGTTTTAGGCCGGAGCCTATCTCGAATAGAAATTATCCTCGCCATCCTTGCCGCTAATTGGTCCGCAGTTTCCGGGTTGGTCATAAACCTCCCTTCCGGATTTTGTCTCCTTTCCGCTCTAAGTCTTCGCGCGGTACGTTCGATCTCGGGATCAAACAATATAGCTTCAGGGTCCGCCGTAGATCTCGTGTACATGCACAGGGAAAACAGAGTTTCAAAGAAATGATTAGTACCGTGGAAGGGTTAGGTAAAAATAAAGAAATAAAATAATAATAATAATAAAGAAATAGCTAGGGTGAAAAAATCAAATGCAATCGCCTCCCCGGCAACGGCGCCCAAAACTTGATCGTACCCCGGATACACACCCAGAGCGACGGTTGTAGTTTTACCGCAAGCGCACGGTATAGCGGCGAGCGGGATATCGAACACAGGGAGGACGAATGACCGTGCTTGTTCCAATCAACCTGGCTATTTAAGAAGAGAGATTTGCCTTGGGCGATCCTGTCATAATCGTCAGACAAAGTGCGGAAATATCAAATCAAATAAAGAACGTCTAGGGAATGGGGAATCCCCGCTACTCACCGTATTTCATAAATGTGGTTCATCGGTATCAAAATTGCTAGAATGAGATTTTGGATGAACTAGTTGCAACTGAATGTAGAACCAAGCTCACGCTCTCGTGCTGTTGCCGGTCTATAGCTATCCTAGGTTTGGGTCCAATCTCTTGCAAACCCTAGCCTAGGGAAACTAGCATTAGGGTCAACATCATCGTCCAATCGCGCTCCGAGCCCAATCTCTTGCAAACTCGGCTCGCGATCTAGGTTGGGGTAGTTCCTACCCGTACAATCTCTTGCAAACGGGTATTGGCACGGAATTGCAACCGGAAACCCTAGTATCGGTCCAATCTCTTGCAAACTGATACTACGGAAATTCGATTCCAACCCAATTCGGATTTCTAGGGTTTCCTATCGAATTGGGATCCAATCTCTTGCAAATCCCAACCGGTATGAACTCCTAGCTATCCGTAGTAAATTGATCCCAATCTAATCCCTAGATATCAATTCTAGCAAAATTTCTACTAATTCATCACAAATATGAAATTGGGCTTGTAGGGTTCATCCCCACGCCCCAAGACGTGGAGACTACTCACAATTCATAGCAAGATCACAAAAATGAACAATGAAATAAGCCATAGAATTCATCACAATATTGAGATATGCAATAAAAATAGAATTTTTAGAGAAGAGAAAGACAAACCAATGGAGTTCTTCAATTATTCCAACAAAAATCAAAATTTGTCCCTTCTCCAATCTCAAGAATAAAGGTAAAAATCTAAATCTAAAAAGCTGCAAAAATCTAAGAGAAAAGCTCCCCTAAACTAGGGTAAAAACAGGGGTTAAATACCCCCTAAAATCGTCTAAAAACTGTGACCAAAATACCCCTGCGCAGCCTGTTTTCCGCAATTTTCGCTACAGGCAGCGCGTCGCACTCGGCCGAGTGACAAAAGTCGCTCGGCCGAGTGAGAAACCCTGTAATTTTCCAATAAGTCGGGGCCGTCAGGGGTCTCTACTTCGGGGGCGGCTCGGCCGAGTGAGTTGTCGTCACTCGGCCGATGGCTTCATGGTACTCGGGCGGACGGGATAATCCACTCGGCCGAGTGGGTCTTCTGAAGCTCAGGCAGCCGAAAAACAGTAACTTGGCGATTTTTGAATAGCTTCGTCTGGGCGCCACTCGGGCGGACGGGATCTCGTCACTCGGCCGATGTGGTCTCCGTCGCTCGGCCGAGTGCACATATGAATCGTGTCTGATCTGGTCGGCCGAGCGGTGTCTAGCTGGTCAGCCGAGTGGCTCCTCCACTCGGCCGAGTGGGACACAAAAAATGCCCAATCAGCTTGTTTTGGCCTCCTCGTCGCTCCTGCGACGTCCATTCTTCTTCCGCTCCTCTCCAACAGCAAAATACCCCTTGGGGAGGTCGTCGGTGACCGTCTAGAGTAAGCGCATCTCGAGATCACTCCAAATCGTGCCAAATCACCTGAAATGCGACAAAAACAACAAATCGTGAAAAGCATCGCAATATCGTCGATATATCGTGAAAAACATGATTTGGGCGATCTAAATGGCATGCAAACATGCGGGAAAAAGGTGTAAAATAAGGAGCAAATTACGGATTATTGGGCCTTCGGGCAATTACGGACTAATGGGCCTTCAGGCAATACGGATTTTGGGCCGCGGGCCATTTACGGAATGTTTTGCCACTCGACAAACATTAAACTACAGATCGACTTATGGACACTTGGGTGGGGTAGTCTAGTGTAGTAGAGGCTGGAAAGCTGGATTGCACTCGATTGGTGAACTTGACCGACACCTGGCCGGGTCGGTGAGTATAGAGTCACGGGTAGCTCCCGTTGACTTGGGTGTGATGCTGGTCACCTCCCCCTCAGACACTGGGCTTGTCACTAGATAGGAGATTGATTGATTGGTTGATTGATGCACCATTCTCTATACCTCTGCTGATGCTACAGTGTAAACTGCTAAAATTATTGTCACGATTGACTATTGCTGTGCACGCTACACTTGTCACTACTTTTGCTGTACACACTACACTTGTCACTACTTTTGATGTACACACTACACCTTGCTGTGTTTGCTACTTGCACACTACACTTCGCCTGCTCACTACTTTGCACATTACCCATTGTTTATGCTCACATGTGTCAATATATTACTCTGTTTCCTCTTGTTGTGCCCTCTTCTCCTAGAGCTTTGTAACGTTTTTAAATCTTGCCGAGGGTCATTTTTACTACTAACGTTTTTAAAATCTTGCCGAGCGACCCTCGCTGACGTATATTTCCTTGTTTGTGAAATATACGTTAGGTTTTGAGCAGAGTTCACCGAAGAGTTCTTTTGGAGATTGAGCAGGAAGACCAAAAGAGCCAAGAGCACGAGATCCACTACTGAAGACGACGGACACCGCGCAGCTTGCTGAAGCTTTAATAATTATTGTTGTAATTTCTTTGTAACTGTTGTAATGGCCATGCTAGGCCTTTTAATTTTTGTGTACATGTAATCTGGAAAAGTGAAAGTATAATGATGACATTATTTTGTTGTTCCGAATTTTCGCAAGCAAGAACCTGCCAAAGTAGTCATACACAGACGCTTATTGGGTTGGGGCCTCACCGCTCCAGCCCAAGCGGGCCCGCTCACGTCCTCGCTCTCAAGTATAATGGGAAGCGGGGCGTGACACATTCACTCCTCTCTGTCGTTTCACTTTCTTTTTTTTGTTTCTTTCAATTGCAGGAAGCCAAGGACGTACGCACGGGTTCATGTGAAAAACAAATAGGAGGAGGGCTTCTCACCTTGCGTCGGCAGGGAGGGGCTAACGAGTGGCTTCCTGGGCGGCGGCAGGCGGCGTTCCAGCGGCGGGAGTCCGGGCGGTGGCGCGCTGGTTGCTGGGCGGCGGCGGTTCCTCACGGCGATGGCTTCGGCTTCTTCCGGTGATGCGCGCGCAGCAAGTTACAGGCGGCAGCGGTGGCTTCAGGCGAGGGTGAGGAGGGATGTGCCGGCCTAGGGAGAGGGGGAGGAAGAAGGAGATGCGGATGGAATGGAGGGTTTGGGGTTTGATTTTTGATTCTTTTTGTGTTTCAGATTTGGGGTTTGGGGAAGAAATTTGTGTTTTTGGATCTGAAATTAGTTTTTGATTTTTTTGGTGTGGATTTATGGCTGAAGGTGGATTGTTGTTGGGAGGAAATTGGGTTGGTGATTTTTGGTTGAATTGATTCTATTTGGAGATGAATGAACCTGAAATTGTGGGTTGATTTGGGTTTGGAATGATGAACAGATTTGTTGGGGGAAAATGTTTGCTGGTTAATATTTCCTTGCAGGTGAAGACGTTACTGCTGTTCATGAAATACAATAGTGCGTTGGGGGAACAGCTTGATGACGGAGGAGCTGGGGGTGGGCGTTGACGGTTAAAGAGAGTTGTCTGCTAATAATGAAGAGGATGAATTATCAGGTAGGAGTTGGCTGGCTGCCGACACAGGATTTAATTAGGGGATTAGATTAGATTAGGTTAATTAACAGTTAGGGTTAATAGTTAATTAATCACGATGTGTGAAAATTAAAAACAGAGACGCGCTCGCGTCGGCGCACAAAATACCGGGATGATTCAAACGAAAATACCGGCACACACAATAATACGCCTAGAAAATACCGGCCGTTACAACGAGACATTAATGGGCTAGGTCCAAAAAAGGAAAGGCACGCTGTCCAAAAAAGGAAAGGCACGTGCGTCACGTCACGTCACGACCAGCGAGCAGACGGGTAGTGGCGGTGGCGTGTGTGTGTTTGAACTCATACTTATGTAGGTCATCTCCCCTTCACAAAAGAGTCGTACCCCTTGGGGCACACCCCCAAGTCTCAGCAACTCCCTAATAAACTCCTCCAAGGCAAATTGCCCAAGCAATGTGGGACTAAAGAGTTGGTGGGAATATAACAAAGGCTTTTGAGAGCCATTATTTCCAACAATCCCCCCTAATGGCTCAGGAAAAGAGATGAATTACTCCTAGGAAAAGAGCGGATATATACTTAAGCATCAATATCTTTCGATTGAATTGATATATACTTAACGTAACTCTTGTGTTAGGCTCATACATGGACTAATGCTATATTCCTAGCATGGGAGATCATTGGCGGCTCACGGATGGGTAGAGCTCCCCATGTGCATGAGTGGATGTGCATGGAAGACCTATGACTTGCACATAGAAGAGAGACCCCATGCATGAGAATCATGGGTGGGATTTAATTGATTGCATGTGGAAATCATGAGCCTCTTGATCCCCTTTTATAGAGAGAGGAGGAGTTCAACTTGAATCCAACCTCACCCAAAGGCACAAAGAATATGTTTTCTAATCCTATTAGGACTATATATTTGAATCCAAATCTAATCATAAAACATAGTGGAATAATCAAACCAAAACTCCTATGAATCTCCTAACATTTAGGAATTCATGTTACAGTCAAACTCTATTAATTTGTGTCGATTTTAGATCCAACTATTGGATCAAACCGGTAGCCAAATGCTGAACCAAAACCCTTTACGTATCTAGGTCAATTAGTCGACTAGTGCTTATGCACTAGTGGACTAGTGCCCAGTTAGTCAACTAGTGACAAAGCATTAGTCGACAAACCAACTCTCTGTTTTTCCTACAGTCTGATTAGTCAACTACTAATGCATCATTAGTTTACTAACAACCTTTTAGGGGTTTGGCTTGGAGTTTATGCATCTCTTCGTCATCTTAGAATATTCGTAACTCCTTACAAACATCTCCATGCACACTCGCAACTCCTTGCGATGTGTCACGCTCTCTTGATCACAACACTTTGTGATTTGTCAAATCCATCGCATGTGTGTGAAGTTTCATCCCTTCTTTTCTTGTGGCAGATCATCACTTACGTGTAATTCTAACAGCTCGATTCCAACGAGTATGACCATATCATGTTCTAGATACAATAGAGGTGCTAGCTATGCATACCAAACCATCGTTATAGAACCTTTGTTGTTTGGTATAGCCCAGAGTCTATATGAACCAAACGTTGGGCCTTACAGTGATAGATTTCATGCAGTCTGGTCCCTTTGTCATCACTTTGTCGCTAAGGTGTCTAAGGTACAGCTTCTTATTAAACCACACGACACCTTATAGCCAAAGTAAAATGTGATACCATAGTTAGAGGTTAGATACTACTAGTTACTCTAATAAGTTTATCTTTCTTCCTTGGCCAAGGACTTAACTATGAATCACATTTGAGTCTGTATGGCAATAACATCCCATACCGGAGGAGACAAATCACATCTTGATGGTCACTCCCTCCGTATGCTTCCAACTATACTCAGCGAGTACCTATGCATCATGCAATGCCGATGTTCGGTAAAAGTCTAAGTAGAGCCTTCAACATGCAAGGTCCTTTTTAGCACATCTCAAGTAAAAATGACTATGCAGGACCTCCTATAACCTGAGTGCTTTCTGGTGACTGTCAGAGTATAAATACTGTACAGAAGCATCTTGACGAGTTGTTCTTGTGAACTTACAAGCACATGGTGTTGTCTCATGATGTCTCTATATCGAGTAGATATGAGGCCAGCCACTACCCTCCAATGGTTGAGCTCAACGCAAAATGGTCTATTCGGAATACCGATATCCCTATCGTGATATTCCAACGACCCAGAACATTTTAAGAGATAACAATGGCCTCAATATCATGCTCTCATCATGATTTCAATGTACGTCATACGCATCTCCAGGGACTATATCCATGTAATCATATTGTAACCTCATAGGTGCATGCTCAAATGCATAAGATTTGGATAAATAAGAGGACCAAATAGCTTACTATCATTTTGAGACGTGTCAATTCCACTAATTGACGTAATGGCATATATTCCCCAATAGTTTTCACTACCATTAGTGTGTAAATTGTAAGTATTGTTAGGATACGAATGCCATTAAGATAATTATTATAATTAACACATCTTATTCAAATAATAGTATGTTATTTGATACTCTTTATCTTTGTGATTTCTTTATATAAATATGTAAATGTGTACATAAATATATAATTGCATAGACAAAGCCCTTGGATTCTGTGAGGAGAGTATGATCATTTTGAGATTATGATAGTGAGACCTAATCGATCCGCTTAAACACAATCCAGACTGTTCTTAGTCATAGGAATATTAAGACGGGACATTTATATTCTAAATAAAACAATGTGCACTGATCCTTATTATTGAGATGGTAATAGTTGGTCTCATAGCCAATCAACATGGAGACATCGTGAAACGGTATACATATGCTTGTTGGAAATCAAGTTTATATAATGAGTTATCAAGAAGCTTCTACATCGTAGCATACTGTCACTGTCATAGAAGCATTCAAGTGGCAACTGGTGTAGGTCTGTCTTTAGACCTGAGATGCGCTAAAAAAATCTTGCACATGGGGGATTGTACTTTGGATTTTAACCAACGATGATGTAGTTGTTACAAGGTACTTGCTGGGTGTAGTCCAAAGTGTGCTAAGAAAGGTGGTGTCTAAAATAGAATTCATCTCCTCCAGTATGGAAGGTTAGTGTCGTAGGAAATTGGTATTGCTCCATTGTAAATCCTTAACCAAAGTAGAATGGACAAACTTATTGAAGTAATAACTTTGATTCATGATAACTATGGCATCGCATACTTGACTTACAATATTAAGATGTTATTAGGATTTGATATATTTCCATACCATAGACATCTTAGCGACATATTTGTGAAGAAGAGATCAAACTATACTATAGCTGTGGCTGACATGCCCAGGGTTTCATTGGAGGAGAGTCTAGTCTTACACCCATTGGATCTATATATTGGCAAGTAGAATACTAAATGGGTGAATAGTGTTTATGAAAATAATAAAGTCATCTAGAAATTTCTACCTAAGTAATTAACTTGAGTTACCAAATTAATACTTAATCAACAATATTACTTGCAATAATGGAAATAAATAACGGAAGCACAAGCAAATAAATAACCAATCATAATGAGAGACAAGTATTAATTGTGGTTTCTTAAAATGATAACTGTGTTATATGATAACTGTGTGGGATGTCTGTGCTGTAATATTGTGGATTCTTAAAATGATAGTTTTAGGAATCACCTAGAATTAGGGTTAACTAATTCGAAAAAACCCTTAAACATATCAATGAAGCATATTTTTATAATCGGTGTTCTTAAGATATCTGTGAACCGGTGTCTAGAATCGTTGTGTATAAGACTAGATCACCATAGTAGGTCTCGCCCTAGCTATGGATAAGTGATCCTAACCTAGCCAAACCTGCCTGGCCATGTTCAACTGGATCAACATTGAACTCCACTTATCAATAGTGCATGTATTGATTATATCTATTCAATTACGTTAATAATCCTTTTTAAGATTAGCCTTAGCCCTCTTTGCTTTTGGAATTTGGCAACTAGGGATTCATGTTATAGTTCTTGGGCAAACTAAAGCTATAGCATGTTTATCTTTTGTGAACCAATTCCATTATACATATGATGTAGTTTAGCCTAACATAAACCGTCGTGTCATGAATACAACCGAGCGCCAGTGTAAATTTGGACTAGACAAGAAAGCAAGGGTTCAACTAGACTAGTCTTTATGGTATGTTGGGAAACTCAAAGGCCATAAGTGACTAAGGGTAAAAGCTAATACGGTAATCATATATGATGTGATTGATGAAGAGTCATCTACCGATCGCAGAGTCAAGCAACTTGTTTGGCAAACCCATGGTTGTGGAACTCAAGGTGGTTAGGTCCCTTTCCCACCAAATATATCACTATTTGTTCAATCTGTATGGGTTGAGATGATTGCAAAAATAGTGTGAGGATATAGTTAGATAAAAACCAATCTAACTGTATTTAAAAATTATGAACACATGCTAAATTTAAGTGTTCTATTCTTTGTAGCAATGTCGTCTAGACTTAAGATCATCTTAGACAAGAATAGGCTCACTGTTAATAACTATGAAGTCTGACTCAAAAATATCAAATTGGCCCTTTCTTTTGAACGAATTAACTATGTCCTCAAAGACCCCATACGTAAAGAACCATCTAAAGGGGCTAGCGCTTAGATTGTTGAATCTTATAAGCAATGGCTCCTGGATGCCGAAAAATCTCGATGCCTCACTCAAGCCTCTATGGATGTTCATAGCATTTTCCTCAATAAAAAACAGTTGTCTGTTGAATCATCTCGGGCCGCACGGTTCGAGGCTTCGTGTACATTATTTAACACGAAGATGAGTGGGGGCGCAGTGCAAGACCATGTGCTCAATATAATTGCATACATAAATGACCTTGCAGAGCTAAGTTTGTGATGGACCATTAGTTGTCTACGGACTTGGTCCTAGATTCTCTTACCCCGAAGTTTGCCTCATTCATAAGTAATTTTATTATGAACAAAATTGAGGAAGAACTTCCTGAACTCCTCAACATGCTTTGGCAGTTTGAGGATAGCTTGAAGGACAAGTCCCCTGTGTTGGTTGTCGGCTCTTCTTCTTTCTTTAAGACCAAAGGCAAAGTAAAGAAGAAGAAGGCCCTTCAACCAATGAAGGCAATCCAGAAGGATAAAAGAAAGGTGGCAAAAGGGGGGTCGACCGAGGTAGAGTGTTATTTCTGCTATAAGAAAGGGCATTGGAGGAGGAACTGCAAGATGGTCATGGAGCAAAATAAGAATGGGCATACTAATATCTCAGCTTAAGGTATAATTGTTATACAAAGTATAGTCCTTTCTGTGTCTTCTAAATGCATGGTATATGATACTAGTGCAGTTGCTCACATTTGTAATTGGTTACAGGAGCTGAGAAGGAATAGAAGGTAGAAAAGGAAGAGGTCGTTCTCAAGGTCAGCAACGGAGCAAGCGTTATTGCTGGGGCGACATGAGATGTCCGACATACCTTGACAAGCATTGCCATCTTGCTTTTGAAGCAATATTATGTTCCCAATTTTATATCTGCAATGTAATCTCCATCTCGGTGTTGGCTAGAGATGGATATATATTTACAATTAATGAAAAGATATGAATTTATTTCTTTGATGGTAAACTTGACTGAATTTGGGATTATTGTGTGTATATACTGTAAATGGCGATGATGTATTAAGTATTAATGCATGAAAATGCAAGAAATTAATGAAACCTATGTTGCACAGTAGACCAGGTCATATCAGAGAGAATAGACTTGCAAGTTACATAAAGAGTGGTCTTTAGACCTCTTGAATTATGAGTCTTACAACACTTATATGTCTTGCCTCAAAGGTAAATGGACCAAAACTCCTTTTGTATGACAAAGGGAGAAGAGTTAGTGAACTCTTGAATCTCGTACATTCGGATGTATGCAGACACTCGTCTACGTTAGCCAGAGAGAATTATTTTGTTACGTTCGTTAAAATACATGTTCTTTATGAAACATAATTCCAATAATTTTGAGCGATTTAAGGAGTATCGTAACAAACTGGCAAAGTATTAAAACTCTTCGATCTGATCGAGGAGGAAAATACTTAAGTAGTGAGTGTCTTGAGTATTTAAAAGAGAATCTGATTCTCCCTCTGGTGACGCCTCGCCATGCAAGGAAGTGCACTTTGTTTGACATGGTGCAATTCATGAAGAGTGACGATGAATTACCAACCTCCATTTGGGGCAATGCCCTAGTACTATTGCCTAAAATCCCAACAGGTGTCAGAACCAGTGGGAGAGACAAACACTGATATTTCTAAACCAATCGTTAGGAAGTCTAGCAGAATTATTAGACCCCTAAGAGGTACTACATTTTATTGTAGACAGAGGGGTCAAGGATAGCATCATATTGATGATGACCGTGTTACCTTCTAAGAAGCCACTCAGAGTAGAGACTCTGTGAAGTGTATTGATGCAACCAAAATGAATCCATGTGCATTAATAAGGTGTGGACCTTAGTAAACACGCCCAAGGGAAAAGTTCCTATTGGCTGCAAATGGATCTTCAAGGAGAAAGATCTGTGCAGATGAAAATTAGAAACATGCAAGGCTGGGCTGGTTACGAAGCGTTCTCACCAATATCCATGCACAAGTCTATTCGGATTATACTCGCTATCACTTTTGACTACGAAATCTGGCAGAATGATGTAAATGTTATATAACTTAGCTAGAATGTTTCGAGGTCAGTGGGAGCAAAGAGAAAGCGTATAGACTGCATAAGACCAGTGGCAATTCTTTTAGTCATTAACATATTGTATGTGGATGAAATTCCTTCTGATAATAAAAACATAGTGATGGTGAAATCTATCAAAATGATGACTGTCGATCAAATTATCAATATAGGACTTGAGAGAAGCATCATATACACTCGGTGTAAAAATATATAAAGATAGATTTAAAAGGATGTTGAATCTCTCATAGTCCAAGTTCATTGACACCGTGCTAAATGGTTTAGCATGGTAAGGGCGGTTTCATACCTGCCAATCATGGTATAACTCTTTCGAGAAGATGTCTTCAATGATTGACTTGGAAAGAGATCACATGATATGGATCACATGTGGTTCGACAGTTTGATCTATCATGTAAACAGTGATATATACAAGACCAGATGTCTCTTTCTTCACTTGATGCAGTGAACGATATCAGTCTATATCGGGGGAAGGACGCTGAAAGCCCTACAGAAGCTTTCTTTTATGTTTTCATAAAAATGCTTTTTTATGTTTTATTTTCTTCTTCTGCTTTTTATGTCTGTTAAGCCTTGGGCTAAACGAGGGAAAAAGCCATATGGAAACTTCCTCAAAACCCAACACATCTCATAATTAGATTGAAAAACGCTAATTTTCGATCTTTTTACATTCGAAGTTCCTTCGTGGGTGATTTGAAGGATATGCCAAAACTCATTCGCCGATTTGCAAGTTGAGACATGAATGAATTCGTTGGCATCCATAGTGCAATATAGAGCCGACATCGCTTTGGCATTGCACTTGATCGTCTCATTCTCTGGTTTTGTTCTCTCCTTCATGGGCTTTGTGATCTCCATATACTCGTCCTCGGTAATGTCCCAAAGGTCTTGGCCTCTCAACCAAATCATCGTCTTTTGCTTCTAACAAAGGTAGTTGGTGTCGTTGAAGAATGGAGGACGAGCAGTTGATTGAACTTCTTCATGAAACCTAGCTGTAGGTGTCGACGCCATTTGTTGCTAGAATTCTTCAACCTGCTCTGATACCAATTGTAGGATCTACCTGCAATATTACTCAACACACTGGGGGTGAATAGTGTAATGGCAATTTAAAGCTAATTAAGAAAACCTTTGAAAGTGGAATGATAAATAGCAAGACAATTAGCACATACACAAAAAATAACAACACAATCGCAAACACACAATATATCCTGGTCTGGCAATTGCCTAGTCCAGTCCACACTCTTTCCAGAGTCTTGTGGATTTTTCCACTATAAAGCCTTTTCCAAGGCAAACCCAATACAATGTCTTCCGAGATACAACACATACTTTTTCAAGTGCTAGACACTCTTTTTTCAAGAGCCACACAATCTTTTCTAAGATTGCAAACTATCTATTCCAATATAGCTTACCTTATTCCAAGGGCATCACCTATGTTTCCAGAGAGACACTTGCACAACTCCGAAGCGATGTTTCTCAACAAACCGAAATAAGAAAATACACCCTTCATATTGCATTGAATAAATGAACTTACAAACATGAAGTATAGGCAATGGTGAGTAGTTATCCAAGTGCTGGATTTAGCTTTGTGTACTTGTGGACTTCCCTTGAGCTTTGGAGTTGAATGCAACAAACAATGAAGCTCAAAGAGGGAAAGAGAGAGAGCTAAAAGAATAAAGCTTTCTTGATATTTTGCTCACTAAAATGATCTCTATTCAGTGTGTATTGGTTCTCAAATCTCGGTCATAATCGGGCTTAAATACACCCTCAAAACTACACAAAATCCAAGAAATCAGACCTAGAAAAAAGAATTCTACCAGCTTTAAACATGCAGATTTTCCTCGTCATCAGACTGCTGAAGAATACTAGCCAAACATCTAATGCACTATTCAGACCTCTCGGTATCCTTCATCAGACGGCTGATAGAATGTTGGTCAGATGAAAAAGCTTGACCAAACTGATAACATCCAAACATTAGACGAACAATAAACAGATTGCTGAAACACTGTTCAGACAGCCGATAACCCTTTATCAGACAGCTGACACAAAGTGGGTGAGGAGAGAGACAGCTCTCGAAAAATAAACCCCACTGTAATCAGATGGCTAGAGTTCACTACGCAGGCATCTAAGAAATTGTTCAGACGTCTGATACATGAACTTCAGACGGCTGACAGAAGGCTGTATTTGTATAGCAGATATACAGACACACCAAACGACTGATACTCCTACATAAGACGTCTGGCCCTGGTCCAAAAACACATATAGGAGTGTTTTGGCCATGGAACCTATTAGGATGTGTTCTAAGTCTCTCCTATGGTTCTCTAAGACAATAATTGACATGAATGCATGTGTATGACCATCTAATTAAGGTATACATTTATTCTACAAAATAAAGAGTAAAATACAAAAGAATCAAAATAAATTACAATAAGCTTCTTGATTCTTCACGGCTTCAATGCTTCAATGCTCCATGCCTTGAGTCAACCAATCCATCAACCAAATACTTTGTCTCCATCAAGATATAATCATTTAATTTATCTGAGACTGTCACGCCCCGCTTCCCAAAAATATGGAGGCGAGGCGTGAGTAGGTCCACTCAGACTTGAAGCTGTGAAGCTGCAAGTCTGATAAGCGTCAATAAACTTCAAATGGCAGGTCCTTGCAAATGCGATACGAAACAAAGATAATAATAAAGGAAATGAGACGAAAAAGCAATCTCAGAATATCCAAAAAATTAAGTTCCAACATCGCAGAAAATCCACCAGGCTAAAAGAAAAGAGTCTAAAAGGCCCCAGCATGGCCAACAAAAGTATAACGTACAGAAAACAAAGTAATGGTGCTACGCACCGACAACTAACAGCAACCTAAAACAAAGCAACTCAGAACAGTCTCTAAGACTGGTCACCGGTGTCCACAAACTCCTCGTCAAACGTAGGCTCCGGCTCAGCGTCAGCAAACACCTCGTCCTCAGCTACGGTCTCTGGCTCAGGGTCTAACATGTGACACCCAAAAGAGCAAGGGGCACATGTCAGCAAGTCTACAAGAGACTTGTGCAAGGAAACTGAAAGTAAAAGTAAAGCAACCTAGCAGTTCTAGCATGAAGTAATGACATGTCAGTTAAGGAATGAGTGCAACAAGTAAAGTAAAGTACAACAAGCATCTATCATGGCATGGCAAGAGTAGCAAACTACTAACATTCACAAGTCACGTTTTTCATGTCGTGCACAGAGTTCACGCCTTACAGCTGAAGTGGCTGTATGGGCACACTTCTACGCTGAGTCGTCGCTCAACCCTACCCCTCCACGTGTATCGAGCCAGGGTTTTACCCCCGAACATGAATGCGCGCTTTTGGATCACGAGCCAGGAAGTGTTTATGGAATAGGGTTGTGCCCGCAAAAGCAGGTGCCTAGCCTGGACAAGCAAGTACAAGTATGTAGGGTGTGCTACGAATGCAACATTCAATGCATGGATGACATGGCATGGAAAGTAGCAAGGCGTACAGATAAGAAATTTAAACATGACAGATAAGTATGCATGAATGACATGAACAAGTAAAAGGGGACGGATCTAGCTTCGTTGTCAAGCTAGATCAAATGGGCGTCTAGGCAGCTATCATTTCACTGCCTAGTCTCTTTTACGCTACGGTACAAAAAACGGCCTAAAACATGGCCTAAACAAGAAGATGGCAAGTTTCACTTGCCTGAATTCAAACGTCTGAAAAACACCGTCCAAAGAGTCCAAAGTCACAAACAACCTACATGCACAAGTCCACCAGCCTACATTCCCAATTTAATTATCTTAATTAGTGATTCTAAAACATTTAAAACATCAATTTTAATCTTGATTAACAGGATGTGGTTGGGGGTCCTAGGGGTGCAAAACGTTACCTCAACACGACGCGAAAGCTACACTGGTGTCGGGTAGCGACGCCAGGGGTTGGAATATAAGAACGTGCTCCTAGTCCAATTCCCAAATCAGATTCCTCGCTCGAATAGTCTGGGCAGCAACCAGATCAACGAACCAAGATTTCAATGCTAGCACGTGCGACGACGGGCTACGACGGGTCGCAACATCGTAATCGGCAAATCCACGAAGAGGAGACGCCTGGGTGGGACCCACAGTAGTTCTAGGGGCCAATGGGGGACCCACAACACCTCTGGAGAACTTGGGGGGCCCACAGAGGCAAGCGGTGCTACGGATGCGGGGTTACGACGAAAGTCGCTCGATCAGACCGAGCCGCTGCGAGGATTTCTCTCGGTCAGACCGAGAGAACACAGCGGTCGGTCGGTCGGTCGCTGCGGAGAAGCGGGCTCTCGGTCGCAGCGGGCCGCTGCGAGGGATTCCTTCAGTCGGGCGCTGCGCGGTTCGGGGTTGCAACGCGGAGCGCTGCAGCGGTGTGGAGGAGCGGGCGATGCGGGGGAGCGGGCCGGTCAGACCGATGGGGGGCGTCGGTCGGGCGCTGCGGGGTGCAGCGGAGCGGGATGTGGTGCGATGCGGGGGAGCGGGCCGGTCAGACCGAGCGGGGGCACCGGTCGTAGCGGGGGTTGCAACGTTGCAGTTGCAATGTGCGGAGCGGAGCGTCGGTGCGGGCGGGGCTCTCGGCCAGACCAAGAGAAAGCGAGGGATTCCGTCGGTCGGACTGGGCGGCTGCGGGGGTTGGTTGCGACGAATGTCGCAAGTGGGAATTTGAGGTGTGGGGGCGGCTAGGGTTTGTTTTCTTGGGAAAATAGGTTATCCTAGGGGGTATTTATATAGGGTAGGTGGGTTTGACTTGGTCTAGGGTTTATTTGAATTTAAAAAATTGATTTTAAACCCAAATATACACCCTCTCTAACTCCCAAGCATGTGTGGGTGCGGCCAAGGCTAGGGGCTTGGGTCAAAAATAGTTTTGAAGAGTTATAATCTAATAGAAATTATATTTGGTTGAAAATACTTGAAAACTTAGTATTTAAAAATATTTAAAGTTTTGCTAAAAATGTAAAATAGGTCAAATGAAATCCGAAAATTGTGAAATAAATATTGGGGTGATCGGGACGATGAGAGAAAGGAAACTAAAAAGACGAATTTCGACGTCGAGTGACGAAACTAAAAATAGAAACGTCTCACGTCAAAAGTGAAAATCACGTCTCTTCGAATAAGATCAAATCGTGGGAGAACGACCCGAGAAATGTTGTTCCAAATTAGTGCCACAATTTAATACTCTCAGAGACGTTCACAACGACATATCACACTAAAGTGTTCACAAACAAACAGAGTCTAAAATAAATACGTGCACGATCAAAAGCACGTGCACGAACAAAGTACGATCGAAAAGCGACCGTGACATCCTCCCCACCTTAGAAATGATTCCGTCTTCGGAATTAACATCAAGCACTGCTCGGGAAGAGGTGCGGGAAGCGCTCTCTCATATCATCCTCACGCTCCCAGGTGGACTCCCCAGGGGAACCAGGACGCCACTGCACTCGAACCAAGTCGACGGTCTTATTCCTCAGCTGCTTCTATCATCGATCCAAAATCTCAACTGGTTACTGATCATAAGACAGATCCGGACGAACCGTGATCTCCGAGAAATCCACAGCATGGGACGGATCACTAATGTATCGATGTAACTGAGATATGTGAAATACATCGTGAACTCCCTCCAACGACGGTGGCAATGCCAAGCGATAAGCCACCGCTCCAACTCTCTCCAGAACATCAAACGGCCCAATGTACCTCGGACTCAGCTTGCCTCTCTTCCCAAATCGGATAACTCCGCGGTTCAGAGAAATCTTCAGAAAGACATGATCTCCAGGCTGAAACTCCAAAGGCCTCCGTTTAGCATCTGCCCAATGCTTGAAACGGTCCTACGCAATCCTCAGCTTCTCCCGGATGTTCCTCACAACATCCACGGCCTCCACAATCATCTCCGATCCTAACAGCTCCCGATCTCTAATGTCATCCCAGCTCAGTGGCGATCGACATTTCTTCCCATATAGCGCGGCGAAAGGCGCCATACCAATACTCGCTTGGTAGCTGTTATTGTAGGCAAACTCCACATGATGGAGATGATCCTCCCAAGATCACTTGAAGTCCAACATGCACGCCCTCAGCATGTCTTCCAAAATCTGAATCATCCTCTCGGACTGGCCATCTGTCTGCGGATGGTACGCCGTGCTGAAACTCAGACTCGTACCCAGACTCTTCTGCAGACTCTGCCAAAACTGAGACGTGAACCTCGTGTCTTTGTCTGACACGATACTCATGGGGACTCCATGAAGTCGTACGATCTCCTACACGATTCACGTTACATCACTATCTAAACTAGGAAAAGGAAATAGAAACGGAGAGTAAAAGAATTTACCTCCATATATCTCCTCGCTAGTGTCTCAGTAGACTGTCCTACTCAGAATGGAATAAAGTGCGCGGATTTGGTCAATCGGTCTACGATCACCCAAATCGCGTCATTCTGCTTTGGACTCCGAGGCAGTCCAGTCACAAAGTCCATAGTGATGTGTTGCCACTTCCACCCTGGAATCGGAAGCGGTTGTAGCAACCCTGACGTACGCTGATGCTCCGCCTTTACTTGCTGACATACCAAACACTTGGCGACACTCCGCGCCACACTCCTCTTCATACCATGCCACCAGAAGTTTAGACGAAGATCCTTGTACATCTTGGTACCACCAGGATGCACAGAATACGGCGAACTGTGTGCCTCCACCAATAATTCCTCTCTGATATCTCCAGCTGGCACACACAATCTGGCTCCATACCTCAGCGAGCCATCCTCATAAATCAAGAAGTCAGTCCGCAGACCGGCTTCCACCTGCTCCTGAATCTTCACCAGCTTAGCATCTCCAGCCTGTCCAGCCTTGATCCTATCCACGATCGTCGACTGTATCTGCATACTCATCAACGAAGAAGTCTCTCCAGGAAGAATAATCTCAATACCAGACTCGCAGAAATCCTGCTACAATCTCCACTGCAAAGTCAACATCATCACCGCTAGAAGTCTGCTCAGCGCATCTGGAACCACATTCACCTTGCCAGGGTGATACTGCAAATCAATCTCATAATCCACCATGAGCTCTAACCATCGACGATGTCGCATGTTGAGCTCCTTCTGAGTAAAAATGTACTTCAAGCTCTTGTGAACGGTGAAGATCTTCACCTTCTCAATCAGTAGGAAGTGCCTCCAAATCTTCAGCGCAAACACGACAGCAGCCAACTCCAAGTCGTGTGTTGATCACTCCTTATTTTACACCTTTTTTCCGCATGTTTGCATGCCATTTAGACCGCCCAAATCATGTTTTTCACGATATATCGACGATATTGCAATGCTTTTCACGATTTGTTGTTTTTGTCGCATTTCAGGTGATTTGGCGCGATTTGGAGTGATCTCGAGATGCGCTTACTCTAGACGGCCACCGACGACCTCCCCGAGGGGTATTTTGCTGTTGGAGAGGAGCGGAAGAAGAATGGACGTCGCAGGAGCGACGAGGAGGCCAAAATAAGCAGAATGGGCATTTTTTGTGTCCCACTCGGCCGAGTGGAGGAGCCACTCGGCCGACCAGCGAGACACTGCTCGGCCGACCCGTTCAGACACGATTTCCATGTGTACTCGGCCGAGCGACGGAGACCACATCGGCCGAGTGACGATACCACGTCCGCCCGAGTGGCGCCCAGACGAAGCCCCTCCAAAATATCGAAGTTACTGTTTTTCGGCCATCTGAGCTTCAGAAGACCCACTCGGCCGAGTGGTAAACCACGTCCGCCCGAGTGCAGTGAAGCCATCGGCCGAGTGACGATAGCTCACTCGGCCGAGCCGCCCCCGAACTGAAGACCCCTGAAGCCCCCGACTTACTGGAAAATGACAGGGTTTTCACTCGGCCGAGCGACTTTTGTCACTCGGCCGAGTGCGATGCGCTGCCTGTAGCGAAATTTGCGGAAAACAGGCTGTGTAGGGGCTTTTGGTCAGGATTTTTGGACGATTTTGAGGGCTATTTAAGCCATGTTTTTACCCTAGTTTAGGGAGCCATCTCTTAGATTTTTTACAGCTTTTTGAGACTACTTTTTGCTTTATTATTTGTGATTGGAGAAGAGGGAAAACTTGGATTTTTGTTGGATTAATTGAAGAACTACATTGGTTTGCATCTCTCTTCCCCAAAAACTCTATTTTTATTGTTTATATCATTGTTGTGATGAATTCCATTGCCTATTTCATTGATTATTTTTGTGCTATTGCTATGATTTGTGAGTAGTCTCCACGTCTTGGGGCGTGGGGATGAACCCTACAAGCCATGTTTCCTATTTGTGTTGAATTGGTAGAATTGAGCTAGAATAGCTATTAGGGATTAGATTGAGATCGATTTACTACGGATAGCTAGGTATTCATATCAATTGGGATTTGCAAGAGATTGGATCCCAATTTGATAGGAAGCCCTAGAAATCCGAATTGGGTTGGAGTCGGATTTTCGAAGTATCGGTTTGCAAGAGATTGGACCGATACTAGGATTTCCGGTTGCAATTCCGTGCCGATACTCGTTTGCAAGAGATTGGACGGGTAGGAACTATCTCAATCTAGATCGTGGACCGAGTTTGCAAGAGATTGGCCTCGGTGCACGATTGAACGATGATGTTGATCCTAATGCTAGCTTTCCTAGGCTAGGGTTTGCAAGAGATTGGACCCGAACCTAGGATAGCTATAGACCGGCAACAGCGCGAGAGCGTGAGCTTGGTTCTACATTTAGTTGCAACTAGTTCATCCAAATTCTCATTCTAGCAATTTTGATACCGACGAACCACATTTATGAAATACGGTGAGTAGCGGGAATTTCCCATTCCCTAGACGTTCTTTATTTGATTTGATATTTCGCACACTTGTCTGACGATTGTGACAGGATCGCCCAAGGCAATTCTCTCTATCCTTAAATAGCCAGGTTGATTCGGAGCAAGCACAGTCATTCGTCCTCCCTGTGTTCGATACCCGCTCGCCGCTATACCGTGCGCTTGCGGTAAAACTACAACCGTTCTTTGGGGTCACATCCCGGAGCGATCAAGTTTTTGGCGCCGTTGCCGGGGATGGCATTTTGACGGTGCTCGGCATCGACCACCCGGTTATTTCTTCTTACTATCTTCCTTTACTTCCCTCTCTATCTTATTCTAACTTCATTCGCAGCACTATTTGCATGTTCTCCCCGTATTTTGCGTAAGATCTTAACAGGGAGAATGGAGGATGCAACGCCAACAATAGAACTCAGTCAAGAAGACTATGACTCCTTCACAGACCTCCTTAAGGAGCTTGTCGACGAGGTCCACACTACCGGAGCATTTGCTATTGATGTCAAGGACCCCGACGAACAACTATTTGCTAGTTTTGTGATGGACCAAATCTCCCCGGAGGGGATTATCGGAGGCAATGTCAGAGTTGACGTGGTCGACGACAAATTGTATTTCGAAGCCAATAGAGCAAGCGTCGAAGAACACTATGCTCCCGAAGAACCCTTCGAACAAACCGACATTCAGGGAGTTACACTCTATGACGCTCACTCTTGTTTTTATGAATCGTCTGATGAGTTTCTTGATTCCAGGTACGAACTGGAGCAGAGTGAAGGTTTTGGCGATGCTAGCACTGAATCGGAGGGCGCCTATTTCGATGCCTCATCCTCACTAAGTAGCGAGTCTGACTCGTCACAAGAGAGCATGCCCCCTGAACATGAGGTAAACACGGATAACAAGGAAGAAGTCGAACTCATGCGAGCCGATGAAGTGGAAGGAGCAGCGCCACCTAAGGTAGAGCTTAAACGATTACCACCGAATCTAAGGTATGCCTTTTTGGGTAATAAATTAACTTTCCCGGTGATAGTCAGTTCCCACCTCACACAAGATCAACTTGAAAAACTCCTAGACGTTCTCAGGAGCCACAAAGATGTCTTGGGATACACAATCTCCGATCTAAAAGGGATAAGCCCTAGGCTTTGCACGCATCGGATCCATTTGGAGGATACCGAAGCCACCTCCATAGAGCCTCAAAGGCGGCTAAACCCGAACATGAAGGAGGTGGTTAAGAAGGAAATCCTAAAATTGTTAGAAGCCGGTATAATTTATCCTATCTCTGACAGTAGATGGGTTAGCCCCGTTCACGTCGTCCCCAAGAAAGGGGGGATGACTGTCATAAAAAATGAAAAAGGTGAGCCAATATCTACGCGCACTGTCACGGGATGGCGAATGTGCATTGACTATAGGAAACTCAATAAAGCCACCCGAAAGGACCATTATCCATTGCCATTCATTGATCAAATGCTTGAACGCCTCGCGAACCATAAATATTTTTGCTATCTAGACGGGTATTCGGGTTTCTTCCAAATCCCTTTGCACGAAGATGACCAAGAAAAGACAACTTTCACTTGTCCATATGGCACCTATGCTTACCGTAGGATGCCGTTTGGCCTTTGTAATGCCCCCGCCACTTTTCAAAGATGTATGACATCCATATTTTCTGATTACATTGAAAATATTATGGAAGTTTTTATGGATGATTTCTCGGTTTACGGAAGTGAGTTTGACTCTTGCTTGGAAAATCTCACTAAAGTCCTGAAAAGGTGCCAACAAAACAATCTCACTCTCAATTGGGAGAAGTGTCACTTCATGGTCACGGAAGGTATAGTTCTCGGACATCTTGTTTCCTCGAGGGGAATCAAGGTAGATAAAGCAAAAATTGAGGTAATCGAAAAACTTCCTCCTCCTATTAATGTCAAGGGCATTAGAGGCTTCCTTGGTCACGCGGGGTTTTACCGCCGCTTCATCAAGGATTTCGCCTCGATTGCCCGACCACTTACTTCCTTGCTCGCTAAAGATGTTCCTTTTGACTTTTCAGGAGAATGCTTGCAAGCTTTCAACACCTTGAAGGAAGCGCTAGTCTCTGCGCCCATCATACAACCGCCGGATTGGAGCCTCCCTTTTGAGCTAATGTGCGATGCTAGCGACCAAGCCATTGGAGCGGTATTGGGACAAAGGAAAGATAGGAAGCTTCATGCGATATACTATACGAGCAAGACATTGGATGACGCGCAGAAAAACTACACAACTACCGAAAAGGAGCTTCTAGCGGTCGTCTATTCCATAGAGAAGTTTCGCTCCTACCTCCTCGGCTCCAAGGTGATTGTCCACACCGACCATGCGGCATTGAAGTATCTTTTGAACAAGAAGGAGGCCAAACCCCTGTTGATTAGGTGGATACTCTTGTTGCAAGAATTCGACCTAGAGATCAGAGATAAGAAGGGTACGGACAACGTCGTGGCGGATCATTTATCTAGGCTCGTTCGCGACAAGGAGGATGAGAGCTTACCTATTGACGACACATTTGTTGATGAGAGGCTATATGCGGTAAGGACCGGGGAAGTACCTTGGTACGCAGACTTCGTCAACTACTTGGATTGCGGTATCAAACCGCATGGGATTTCCACGCAACAAAAGAGGAGATTTATGCATGAGGTCCGTAGCTATTTTTGGGAAGATCCTTACCTTTTCAAGATATGCAAAGATAGTGTCATTCGTAGGTGTGTTTCTAAAGAGGAGGCAACGTCTATCATTTTGCATTGCCACGGTCTACCATGCGGGGGACATCATGCCGCCTCTAAAACCACCGCTAAGATCTTGCAGAGCGGGTTCTTCTGGCCGACAATGTTTAAAGACACCCACACCTTTGTAAAGGGGTGCGATAGATGCCAACGGACCGGGAATATCTCCAAGCGCAATGAAATGCCAATGAGGCCCATCCAAGAAATTGAGCTTTTTGATTGTTGGGGAGTAGACTTCATGGGACCATTTCCATCGAGCAATGGCAACAAATACATCTTATTGGACGTCGACTACGTCTCCAAATGGGTGGAGGCAATTGCCACCCCCACTAATGATGCAAGGGTCGTCTCCAAGTTCTTCAAGCAAAATATCTTCCCGCGCTTTGGAGTGCCGCGTACCTTGATAAGCGACGAGGGAAGCCACTTCATAGAGAACAAGTTTGAAGCCATGCTAAAGAAGTACGGGGTGAATCATAGAGTTGGCATGGCTTATCACCCCCAGACAAGTGGCCAAGTGGAAGTCTCAAATAGAGAGATCAAGCAAATTCTCGAGAAAACCGTGGATCGGTCTAGAAAGGATTGGTCAATGAAGCTAAACGATGCTCTATGGGCATATCGCACGGCCTTTCGCACCCCCATCGGTACCACACCGTTCCGACTAGTTTATGGGAAGGCTTGCCACTTGCCGGTTGAGTTGGAGCACCGCGCATATTGGGCCATCAAGACCTTTAACTACGACTACAAGAGTGCGGCGGTGAGGCGACTCTTGGACATCAACGAGCTTGATGAAATAAGGAGAGACGCCTATGAGAGCTCGAGAATTTACAAGGAAAGGACCAAGATTTTCCACGATGCCCGCATAACCGTCACAGATTTCAAGGTGGGAGACAAGGTCTTGCTCTACAATTCCCGGCTCCGACTATTTCCCGGTAAGTTGAGGTCACGTTGGTCGGGACCTTTCACCATCAAGTACATACAACCGGGAGGAGCTTTCGAGTTGGAAAGCAAGGATGGTGCCACATTTAAGGTGAATGGTCAAAGGCTCAAGTACTATTCCGAGGGGATCCCGACGGGCGTAACCAATAGAGTATATTTGCTTAAAGAGCGATCGGATGATCTCTCGGACCTCCTTGATGAGGTGATAGAGGAGGCGATTCCTCACTCAATCGGCGCTCTTTTCGATGAAGAATTTGAAGAAGGCCCGGGTCTAGGCCAAGATGAAGAGAATAAAGATGATTCCCCCGACTTCTCCGCTGATGAAGATGAAGGCGACGCTGATGTCGCAAGGATTCGAGAGCTCTACAAGCTCTCGAAATTAAAGTCTCCAAAGAAAGCTCCGCCGGTACGGAAATCGGCATCGCCGGTTAAGCCGTTGACCGGGGCAAATGCTAGCTTGGGGGAGCCTCCCCCCAACACTATTCGAGATAGGAGACCTCCGAGGGAGAACGCTACGCCGCCACGTCCAAATCCAAGCGCGCTCCCCGGGAAGTTTGACGGGTGCATCTCATATGCACCAAACATCCCGCATTGATTGAAAATTATAGGGGGTCGAGCTCACGACCTAAAACGAGCGCTTGTCGGGAGGCAACCCGACGGTTTTTGCTTTATTTTTACTTTTTCTTTATTTTCGTTTTAGAAATTTTTAGTGTTCTGAGTCATTCGACCAAAAATTTCGTGATAACGGGTCCTATTTTTCTTGACAGGAGAGGAGATAGGTAGATCCATCATGAGGAGGATGAACGAGACGACGAGGAGCGCCCCAAGAAGGCGCTCGACGCTTAGGAGGAGGATGAAATCGACTGGAGGAAGAAAGACGGAGTTTAGAGCCAAAACGAAGACAAACAGCAGAAATTAAGGCTCACTCGGCCGAGTATACTAGTCACTCGGTCGAGTACACAAGTTCGTCCGGCCGAGCCGCTCACGAACGAGGGAAGTCTGCTGAACCCAACTCTCTGTTTATTTTCTTGATTTCGATATAACTGCTACTCGGCCGAGTATATATATTCACTCGGCCGAGTAAAACGGATACCCTCCTAGGGCGAGTCATGCCGAGTAGCTTGAGTCACTCGGCCGAATGGACTTACGTCACTCGGCCGAGGCTGGCAAAGCCACTCGGCCGAAGCGTTATCAGGGAGAAAATTTTTATTGCCTCGCTCAGCCGAGTGAGAACGTCACTCGGCCGAGTCGTAACTTTCTTTTATATAAGTGGCGAGGGGGGCGCGGATTTCGAAATCGAAAAATCCCAAATCCGCCCGCGCCCCCTCAGCTACCCTCGCCCGATCTCGCTTCACCCAGCCCCCACTCGCCCGACCAAGCCCGCGCGCGCTGCCGCTCGGCCAGCCACCGCCGGTCGACCGTCGCCGCACCCCGCCCGAGTCGCCGCCGGCGGCCTCGTCTCCGATCGCCTCCGGTATAGCTTGATTTGCCCGTTTTCTCCTCTTTTTGAGTATTTTTCGAGGATCCGTGTATTAATCGAACCCCTAACCCGAATCAATTCCTATATCTATCTGTTATACCCCTATTGCTCCATACATTTTGATTATTACTCGCTGATATCGCTTTTTCATGCGCAGGTTGCTTTTTGGAGCCTAGGGGAGCCTAGGGGAGCTCCTACGGGCTGTTTTGGACTTCGTGGAGGTGCGGACTTCGCACGCTTCCACCGCTTAGCACTCGCGGCGTGTTTTGGTACACTCTTTCCATTCTTTTTGCACACGCCACACTTTTTCACTTTTCGGCGCGCTCGGGGCCGATATGCCGCCCCGGACACGGCCGCGGACGAGGAGACCTTCCGCTAAGCGGAAGAGGTCGGATGACGCCGGCCCCGCCCACGAGGCGGAAGAGTCTCCTCCTCCTTCCCCCACACACGCCGTCCACCCAGCACAGCCTGCAGGCCCCGCACACCCCGCACAGCCTGCAGTGCACCCACAGCCCGCACAGCCTCTCCCTGCCGATCCACAGCCACCACCACCGGCTCCACTGGTCGGGCCGCTCGGGATTACGTTCCGAGACGACGCACACCGCGCCGTCTTCGAGCGTATCTCCCAGCGCTCAATCGTACCCTCCAGGTTTGCACACCTCGCTGACCTAGGACGCCTGGGGGTACTTGAGGGGATGCTCACGTTGTACGACAACGTGGGCTGGCGAGATTTTCTGCAGGTGTCGGCGGATACTTTTACCCGCCCGACACTTGAGGTTTTGAGTTCGATCGCCCGGACCGATGAGGGATGCTCATTCCGGTTCATGGATCGAGAGTGCCAGGTCACTCTCGATATGATGAGAGCGTTTTTCTCTTGGCCCGCCGTCCCCGGAGCCGATCGCGGTTACGGCCCCACACATATCCCTCCACCCTCTTTCGACGCCGGTGCCTTCTGGGCACGTATCACGGGTCTCCACGCCGCCTTTGACCCTAGTAGGGCCAAGGCCTCGGCCATCGTACATCCCTGCCTTCGCATTGCTCAGCGCCTTATGGCGACGACATTTTTGGCCAGATATGAGCCGGGCACGATGTCTACGCCAGAGCTTTACATGCTCTACGCGATGACACGTCCCAGAGCTCTATCTAGGGATGGAGATGAGCTTGTCCCCGCCGTCGTGATCGATATCGCGGCATGGTACTTAGACCGCATCATTGTATCGGTGGGCGCTCGCTCACCGATATGCTGCGGCGGCCTGATTACCTTGCTGGCTCTTATGACCGGCGAGGACTTCCCCGACGACTTGCGACGCGTCCCGGGCCCCACCTCTTTGTCGATAGATGTTATGGCCCGGATGAAGATGCTTCGTCCGCATGGTGAGCGTCACTGGGTCTGGTTGCACGGCCCTTTCGGTGCCGACTACATGATTCTCCTGAGCCCAACTCGGACCCAGATTGCACCGGCCCACGTTGACTGGCTCCCTGCGATGGATGTCCTCATCCCCGCTGCATACTTGCTCGAGGCCGAGGAGGCCGAGCAGGCCCCCGTTCCCCCTGTAGACCCTGCTGCACACCCTGCCGAGCCTGCTGCCGACCCTGCTGCCGAGCCCGTTGACCCTGTGGCCCCTCAGCCCATACCAGATGTTTCCGCTGCTCCTGACACCGCTGTCAGTGTCGGGAGCACCTTAGCTGAGCCCACCCCCACCACTTTCGAGGCTGTCACCACCACTCCCACCACCACCTCCGGCCCTCTGTCCGTCGAGCCTCTTTGCTCCGCTCTCCCCGAGCACCCGCAGACCTTTGTTGAGAGTGGAGAGCCCTCGTTCGCCGCGGTCGTGGAGACCATGGCTAGCATGATCTCCGCTGGGATTGCGCCTTTTGGTCCACACACTTCCACCCCAGCGGTAGAGTCCTCTGTCTCCACAGCTACCGTATTCTCTGAGAGCATCGTGGCGTCTGTCCACACTTCTGTGCCACTGACCTCTCTAGCCGCCTCGCAGCCGCTTTTGTACTCTTCTTTCGCTGCCGCTGCCTCCACTTCTCACCGCCCGCCCCGGCCTCACACTGAGGCCCGGCCCACATTTCCAGGCGCGGCACCTTTCGTCCCCTTCCCTGCTGAGCCCGTTACATACTCCACTCGCGTACGCCAGCCTCGCCCTGCGCAGCCCCGACCGGTGCGTCCCTCTGCACCACCCCCGCCTGACACTGTACTGCAGAGCATACGTGCTCTTGAGTTGGCGGTGAGTGGTCTTAGAGGAGACCTTAGGACCCTGTCCTCCACCGTCTCTGCGATGGGTGGACGCTTCGAGCTGATCCCCCAGATCCACTACTGCCTTACACAGGTTCTGGAGCGTCTCCCACGCGTACCCCCACCCACCCAGCAGGTTCCCACACACACTTCCACACACACTAGACCTGCTTCCACTTCCACGCCCACCCCAGCTCAGCAGCCTGTCCAGCCAGCACCACCCTCACGACCTCCGCCTCAGGACGGAGACGGTGCGTCACCGCCTTCTTAGGCACTCTTGATGCCTTGATCCATTCCTGCCGTTGTGCTGCCCGTCTCTGCTGGGTCCTGATACACTTTTGTCCACCCCCCCTCCCCTCACTTATTTTGGGATTATATTTTTGATCATATCTATTTGCGCATATCATATCATATCTACTTGGGATTCTCATTTTGATCACATCTATATATATCTTTTTTGGGAGAGAGGGAGAGTTTTTGGTGCCGCATTTATTTTCATATCACTCCTATCTGTGCATGCATCATTTCCGCATCATATTTTCATTTCTTTTTTCTTTCCTTTCATTATCTTTTTTCTTCCCATCATGCACGCATCCTCACTTGCCCCTCACATTACTTGTCTCTCTGGGTGCCACACTTTGCACATTGAGAACACTGTGCCGTTTAGCTTGGGGGAGTGAGTTCCCACGTTCTTTTTCGATTCGTCACCTTTATTTTCAGTTTTTCACACCGTTTTTCACTTTTGCACTCATTTTTCATTAATTTTCTTTTATTTTGCCATGCATCACGTTTTTCTTATTTTCCTGTGTGCCGCATTGCATAGTTCTATTTTCCTTTTATCTTTACTTCTTTCTTTTTCATCTCATGCTAGAGATGAATTTTCTGTGATGATGTCTACGTGGAGTTAGCTTATTCTATATGCATGCTATATTTGTCATGTCTTAGATTTCATTTCTGATATCATATGATATGACTTGCTTTGCATTTAGGAGTAGTAACCCACACTTTTTCCTCATGAAAATGGATGAAATTTTATTATTAGCTGAGCCTGAATATTCATATGTATGCTATCACAGAAAACACACCAAGATTCACGCATTGAATGCCTATATCTGGAGTACTGATTTCTTTTCCTTTATCACTTCCATATGCATGAATTGTACACTTCACTTCAGGATGATTGAATGATGTTAGCTATGATAAATCTGGATTAGTTAGCTTTTTTGTGATCGAAACTGAGTAGATTAGATTACCCTGCTGAAGTTGTCGTGCATGTCTTATAGAGTGGGCCGAGAGTTATATATATTTCTTTCTCCACAAATCTTGAACATCATTTCTCTACTTTTAAAAATCATTGGTGAATCTCCCCTTAGTGATTCTATTTTATGGCATTTCCCCCGCTATTAATTCCTAGCTCCAAATCTCTTATTCTAAAAGAAAAAAAATAATAAAAGAGAGAAGAACATTCTTGTATATCATTATCTCTCTCTGAGTTGGGATCATTGTGTAAATATTGCTTATTGAAAAAAAAAAGAGGAAAAATCCTCAATAAAAGATCCCATCTCGCTTACTTTCTTTCTTCTTTCTCTTCTTTGCCTTTGGAGCTATATAAAAATGGGGATGTAAATATTTTTGTGCCACCACGCTTATAGATAAGCTTGGGGGAGGGGATCCATTGATGTGTGAGAGAGCGACTACTTGACATTGCACGACAACCTAGGCTAAGTAATATTCTATACTCGGTGAGATTGTTTCTAGCTTTACGAAATCCAGAAATCTAAGCCTAGCGTTCATTTCATGAAATCCGTACTTTTCTATTCTCTCTATTCTATGGTGTGATACTCTTATACTCCAGATAGAAAGCGTTCAATTGAAAAGTGTGTGATCTGAGATTTGTATACCGCTTTAGATGATTCAGGCGATGTTAATTTTAAAATTATTCTGTTTTTCATGATTATACCGTTGTTCGTGGGTTTTCTATTTTCTACTTGCACTATTATACTATGATATCAAAATGAGGTTCTTTGACATGTATTTCTCACTCGATGCATGCTATAAGAGTAAGTGAAACCCACGTCCTGAGAAAATGATCTAGCATCCTACCTCTTCCCTTCTTTCTTTCTTTCTTTCTTTATTTTCATTTGGTTTTCATTCTTCTTCGTTTTTCATTTTTTTCGTTTTTCGCCATTTTCGTTTTCCGAATCCACCGGGTTCGCCTTTTACTTATCTTCCTCGAGGACGAGTAAGAGGCAAGCTTGGGGGATTTTGATCACTCCTTATTTTACAACTTTTTTCCGCATGTTTGCATGCCATTTAGACCGCCCAAATCATGTTTTTCACGATATATCGACGATATTGCGATGCTTTTCACGATTTGTTGTTTTTGTCGCATTTCAGGTGATTTGGCGCGATTTGGAGTGATCTCGAGATGCGCTTACTCTAGACGGCCACCGACGACCTCCCCGAGGGGTATTTTGTTGTTGGAGAGGAGCGGAAGAAGAATGGACGTCACAGGAGCGACGAGGAGGCCAAAATAAGCAGAATGGGCATTTTTTGTGTCACACTCGGCCGAGTGGAGGAGCCACTCGGCCGACCAGCGAGACACTGCTCGGCCGACCCGTTCAGACACGATTTCCATGTGTACTCGGCCGAGCGACGGAGACCACATCGGCCGAGTGACGATACCACGTCCGCCCGAGTGGCGCCCAGACGAAGCCCCTCCAAAATATCGAAGTTACTGTTTTTCGGCCATCTGAGCTTCAGAAGACCCACTCGGTCGAGTGGTAAACCACGTCCGCCCGAGTGCAGTGAAGCCATCGGCCGAGTGACGATAGCTCACTCGGCCGAGCCGCCCCCGAACTGAAGACCCCTGAAGCCCCCGACTTACTGGAAAATGACAGGGTTTTCACTCGGCCGAGCGACTTTTGTCACTCGGCCGAGTGCGATGCGCTGCCTGTAGCGAAATTTGCGGAAAACAGGCTGTGCAGGGGCTTTTTGGTCAGGATTTTTGGACGATTTTGAGGGCTATTTAAGCCCTGTTTTTACCCTAGTTTAGGGAGCCATCTCTTAGATTTTTTACAGCTTTTTGAGACTACTTTTTGCTTTATTATTTGTGATTGGAGAAGAGGGAAAACTTGGATTTTTGTTGGATTAATTGAAGAACTACATTGGTTTGCATCTCTCATCCCCAAAAACTCTATTTTTATTGTTTATAGCATTGTTGTGATGAATTCCATTTCCTATTTCATTGATTATTTTTGTGCTATTGCTATGATTTGTGAGTAGTCTCCACGTCTTGGGGCGTGGGGATGAACCCTACAAGCCCTGTTTCCTATTTGTGTTGAATTGGTAGAATTGAGCTAGAATAGCTATTAGGGATTAGATTGAGATCGATTTACTACGGATAGCTAGGTATTCATATCAATTGGGATTTGCAAGAGATTGGATCCCAATTTGATAGGAAGCCCTAGAAATCCGAATTGGGTTGGAGTCGGATTTTCGAAGTATCGGTTTGCAAGAGATTGGACCGATACTAGGATTTCCGGTTGCAATTCCGTGCCGATACTCGTTTGCAAGAGATTGGACGGGTAGGAACTATCTCAATCTAGATCGTGGACCGAGTTTGCAAGAGATTGGACTCGGTGCACGATTGAACGATGATGTTGATCCTAATGCTAGCTTTCCTAGGCTAGGGTTTGCAAGAGATTGGACCCGAACCTAGGATAGCTATAGACCGGCAACAGCGCGAGAGCGTGAGCTTGGTTCTACATTTA
Organism: Scilla litardierei; assembly: GCA_030789695.1. Taxonomy (NCBI): domain Eukaryota; kingdom Viridiplantae; phylum Streptophyta; class Magnoliopsida; order Asparagales; family Asparagaceae; genus Scilla; species Scilla litardierei. The sequence goes on from CM061131.1 coordinate 46,737,084, forward strand.
GTTGCAACTAGTTCATCCAAATTCTCATTCTAGCAATTTTGATACCGACGAACCACATTTATGAAATACGGTGAGTAGCGGGAATTCCCCATTCCCTAGACGTTCTTTATTTGATTTGATATTTCGCACACTTGTCTGACGATTGTGACAGGATCGCCCAAGGCAATTCTCTCTATCCTTAAATAGCCAGGTTGATTCGGAGCAAGCACGGTCATTCGTCCTCCCTGTGTTTGATACCCGCTCGCCGCTATACCGTGCGCTTGCGGTAAAACTACAACCGTTCTTTGGGGTCACATCCCGGAGCGATCATGTGTCGGGTTATTCTTCTCATGAGCCTTAAGCTGACGAGAAGAATACGCAACCACGTGCCCATGCTGGTGCAAAACACAACCAAGACCCTTGCCAGAAGCATCGCAAAAGATCTCGAATCCTCCACTCCGATCAGGCACAGCAAGAACAGGGGCAGTCGTCAATCTCTCCTTCAGAACATCAAAAGCCTTCCCATAATCATCAGACCAAACAAATGGTACATCCTTCCTCGTCAGTCTGGTCATCAGCTCAGCAATACGGGAGAAGTCCTTAATGAAACGCCGATAATAACCTGCAAGCCCAAGGAAACTCCTGATCTCAGACGCTGACTGCGGAACAAGCCACTCTCTGATAGCCTTAATCTTCTTGGGATCCATCGAAATTCCATCTCCTAACACCACATGCCCGAGAAAAGCAACTCTATCCAGCCAAAACTCGCACTTGGAATACTTAGCATACAAACGATGCTTCCTCAAAATCTCCAACACTGTCCTCAAGTGCGATGCATGCTCTTTCTCCGACTTTGAATAGATCAGGATGTTGTCAATAAAGATAACGAAAAACTTGTCTAAAAAGTCGTAGAAGATCAGATTCATCAGGTTCATAAAAACTGCGGGTGCGTTGGTTACACCGAAAGGCATAACCACGAACTCGGAGTGGCCATACTTCGTCCTGAATGCTGTCTTCGGGATATCTTCCTTCTTCACCTTGAGCTGATGATAACCACTCCTCAGATCCAACTTAGAGAACACTCTCAAACCTCCAAGCTGATCAAAAATGTCATCTCTACGAGGCAATGTGTATTTATTCTTGATGGTCATAGCATTCAGCTCCCTGTAGTCCACGCACATGCGACACGAACCATCCTTCTTCTTCACCAGCAGAACCGGTGCTCCCCACGGAGACACACTAGGATTAATGTAACCCTTCTGCAAAAGCTCATCCAGCTGCCTACGCAACTCCTCCAACTCTGTTGGAGCCATATGATACGGTGCCTTCTAAATAGGCTGCGCTCCCAGAATAAGATCGATCGAAAACTTGAGAGCTCCGATCGGGCGGCAGTCCAGACATCTCCTCGGGGAAGACGTCGTCGAATTCATGCACCACAGCTGGTCTACTCTGCTCCATCTGCATAGCAACAATATCCACCGGTCTGGCTCGAAATCTGACAGGGCAAAACGAACTGCTACCCCGACCGAACTCAAACACTGGATGTCCTGGGATCTCGAACACCACCTTCTTCCTCCGACAATCGATCGTAGCATAGAAACTCGCTAGCCAATCCATCCCAAGCACTGCATCGTAGTTGATGATGTCGTGGACAATAAAATCTGCGTAAAGCTCATGTCCACAGACCACCAAAGGGCAAGAATTGCAACCACGATGCACCGAGATCACACCATTTCCTGTAACGATATTCCAACTCTTGGGAAGAGGGGATGTCGTCAAGGAATGCTTCTCCACGAAGCTCCGGGATATAATGCACATCGATGCACCAGAGTCAAAGAGGACTCGTGCAGGAAATGTGCAAACCAAAATCACACCTAACAAACAATCTAACAATCAAACCCTATTCTAACAAACAATCATATGCAAGCAACCAAACATAATCTAACAAGCCAAAACTAACTAATAAAAGAAACAACTAGACAGAGGGTTACCTGCGATAACCTCATCCACAGCCTCGCTCTCCACTGTCGTCATCAGGAAAGCCCGCCTCCTCGGCTGAACAGCCTGCTGAAAAGCTTGCCTCTGTAGAATGAGAGGCGCTCCACGTCCAGCAGGTACAGGTGCTCTCTGCTGCAATGGCTGAGCTGCAACTGGTCCCCTCTGTAGCTGTGCTCCATTCGGTGCTCTCCTCGTCTGGTTCGCATGCTGACAATCCTTCGCTACATGAGTAGCGTCTCCACAAATCAGGCACTGCCCCAGAAATCTCCTGCACTGCTCCTTGATGTGGCCAGTCTTGCCGCAGAAATGGCAAGTCTTCTGAGTAGGCCCACCTAGCCTCTTGAACTGCACTGGTTGCTTAGGCTTGAACCCAGGCCTAACCACTGCCCTGGCTTGCTCCATAAGCCTCTTCCCATCTCCCGATGTCTGTCCTCTCTTCTGCCTCACAATCAGCTCCTGCCTCCATGCAGCTACCAGCAACTTCTGATATGACTCCAGATCTGACGAAGACATCAGGCTCTGCAAGTCTAGGGAAAGGCCCTGCAGAAACCTCTGAGCTTTCTCCTCAGCATCCTCCACCATCTTCGGTGCGAAGCGACTCAGCCTGGTGAACTCCTGATGGTACTGGTCCATCGTTAGATTTCCCTGCTTCAGCTCAATGAAGCGCTGCAACATCTCCCTCCTGGCAGCCTTCGGAAAGTACTCCTCATCGAACCTGGACTTGAAAGTAGCCCAAGGTATAGGACTCACCAACATCTCCTCTTCTGCATCCCACCAGTTGCGGGCATTATCCTTGAGCTGCTTCTTCACCAAATCAACCCATCCAGTCGGGTTGATCTTCGACATCTTTAGATTATCCTCAGTATTCCTGATCCACTCCTCAGCAGCCAACGGTCCTTCAGATCCATCAAAGTAAGTCGGGCCCAGCTCCCGAAACTGCTTCTCTCCCGGCTCGAAGCGAGGGGCATTCTGAGTATTTTGAAGCATACCATGCTGCACCTGTATCATCTGATGCATCATCCTCATGATCTCAGCATTGGTGGGCTCTCTATCCGGCACCTCAACACGATTGGGCCCACCACCAGCTCGGGTCTGTCGTCTCCCAGCCATCTAATGACATAGAAAACGAACAAAAATTAGACTCAAAGCTTATGACTTGGATGTTGTAATTTATTTACTGGACATTCTGTTATTATCGTTGTTCCGATAATTCGCAGTTACAAGACGTGACCTGCATGGGCCACCAACAAAACCTGTCACGTCCCGCTTCCCAAAAATATGGAGGCGAGGCGTGAGTAGGTCCGCTCAGACTTGAAGCTGTGAAGCTGCAAGTCTGATAAGCGTCAATAAACTTCAAATGGCAGGTCCTTGCAAATGCGATACGAAACAAAGATAATAATAAAGGAAATGAGACAAAAAAGCAATCTCAGAATATCCAACAAATTAAGTTCCAACATCGCAGAAAATCCACCAGGCTAAAAGAAAAGAGTCTAAAAGGCCCTAGCATGGCCAACAAAAGTACAACGTACAGAAAACAAAGTAATGGTGCTACGCACCGACAACTAACAGCAACCTAAAACAAAGCAACTCAGAACAGTCTCTAAGACTAGTCACCGGTGTCCACAAACTCCTCGTCAAACGTAGGCTCCGGCTCAGCGTCAGCAAACACCCCGTCCTCAGCTACAGTCTCTGGCTCAGGGTCTAACATGTGACACCCAAAAGAGCAAGGGGCACATGTCAGCAAGTCTACAAGAGACTTGTGCAAGGAAACTGAAAGTAAAAGTAAAGCAACCTAGCAGTTCTAGCATGATGTAATGACATGGCAGTTAAGAAATGAGTGCAACAAGTAAAGTAAAGTACAACAAGCATCTAGCATGGCAGGGCAAGAGTAGCAAACTACTAACATTCACAAGTCACGTTTTTCATGTCGTGCACAGAGTTCACGCCTTACAGCTGAAGTGGCTGTACGGGCACACTTCTACGCTGAGTGGTCGCTCAACCCTACCCATCCACGTGTATCGAGCCAGGGCTTTACCCCCAAACATGAATGCTCGCTTCTGGATCACGAGCCAGGGAGTGTTTTTGGCATAGGGTTGTGCCCGCAAAAACAGGTGCCTAGCCTGGACAAGCAAGTGCAAGTATGTAGCGTGTGCTACGAATGCAACATTCAATGCATGGATGACATGGCATGGCAAGTAGCAAGGCGTACATATAAGGAATTTAAACATGACAGATAAGTATGCATGAATGACATGAACAAGTAAAAGGGGACGGATCTAGCTTCGTTGTCAAGCTAGATCAAATGGGCGTCTAGGCGGCTATCATTTCACTGCCTAGTCTCTTTTACGCTACGGTACAAAAAACGGCCTAAAACATGGCCTAAACATGAAGACGGCAAGTTTCACTTGCCTAAATTCAAACGTCTGAAAAACACCATCCAAAGAGTCCATAGTCACAAACAACCTACGTGCACAAGTCCACCAGCCTACATTCCCAATTTAATTATCTTAATTAGTGATTCTAAAACATTTAAAACATCAATTTTAATCTTGATTAACAGGATGTGGTTGGGGGTCCTAGGGGTGCAAAACGTTACCTCAACACGACGCGAAAGCTACACTGGCGTCGGGTAGCGACGCCAGGGGTTGGAATATAAGAACGCGCTCATAGTCCAATTCCCAGATCAGATTCCTCGCTCGAATAGTCTGGGCAGCAACCAGATCAACGAACCAAGATTCCAATGCTAGCACGTGCGACGACGGGCTACGACGTGTCGCAACGTCATAATCGGCAAATCCACGAAGAGGAGACACCTAGGTGGGACCCACAGTAGTGCTAGGGGCCAATGGGGGACCCACAACACCTCTGGAGAACTTGGGGGGCCCACGGAGACAAGCGGTGTGACAGATGCGGGGTTACGACGAAAGTCGCTCGGTCAGACCGAGCCGCTGCGAGGATTTCTCTCGGTCAGACCGAGAGAACACAGCGGTCGATCGGTCGGTCGCTACAGAGATGCGGGCTCTCGGTCGCAGTGGGCCGCTACGAGGGATTCCTTCGGTCGGGCGCTGCGGGGTTCAGGGTTGCAACGCGGAGCGCTGCAGCGGTGCGGAGGAGCGGGCGATGCGGGGGAGCGGGCCGGTCAGACCGATGGGGGGCGTCGGTCGGGCGCTGCGGGGTGCAGCGGAGCAGGATGCGGTGCGATGCGGGGGAGCGGGCCGGTCAGACCGAGCGGGGGCGCCGGTCGTAGCGGGGGTTGCAACGTTGCAGTTGCAACGTGCGAAGCGGAGCGGCAGTGCGGACGGGGCTCTCGGTCAGGCAGAGAGAAAGCGAGGGATTCCGTCGGTCGAACTGGGCGGCTGTGGGGGTTGGTTGCGACGAACGTCGCAAGTGGGAATTTGAGGTGTGGGGCCAGCTAGGGTTTGTTTTCTTGGGAAAATAGGTTATCCTAGGGGGTATTTATATAGGGTAGGTGGGTTTGACTTGGTCTAGGGTTTATTTGAATTAAAGAAATTGGTTTTAAACCCAAATATACACCCTCTCTAACTCCCAAGCATGTGTGGGTGCGGCCAAGGTTAGGGGCTTGGGTCAAAAATAGTTTTGAAGAGTTATAATCTAATAAAAATTATATTTGGCTAAAAATACTTGAAAACTTAGTAATTAAAAATATTTAAATTTTTGCTAAAAATGTAAAATAGGTCAAATGAAATCCGAAAATTGTAAAATAAATATTGGGGTGATCGGGATGACGAGAGAAAGGAAACTAAGAAGACGGATCTCAATTTCGACGTCGAGTGACGAAACTAAAAATAGAAACGTCTCACGTCAAAAGTGAAAATCACAACGTCTCTTCGAATAAGATCAAATCGTGGGAGAACGACCCGAGAAATGTCGTTCCAAATTAGTGCCACAATTTAATACTCTCAGAGACATTCACAACGACATATCACACTAAAGTGTTCACAAATAAACAGAGTCTAAAATAAATACGTGCACGATCAAAAGCACGTGCACGAACAAAGTACGATCAAAAAGCGACCGTGACAGAGACTAAAACACTTAGAGTAATTAGTAACACATAATGTGGTGATCATCGTCAAACTTATATTATGCTTAATGGCCAATATCCAACATGGACGTGTTGTAACATGTCTCATTGGAGACTTGCTTAGTAGAATTTGTCCTTGAGAGGACAAATGGCTAGATATAGGGTACGTATTACCTAAACCAAGGTATATCGGTTGTCTTTGCACTTGTCTCTCATTGTGATTTATTATTTACTTGCTTGTGCTTCCGCTATTTATTTCCATTGTTGCAAGTAATATTGGTGATTAAGTATTAATTTGGTAACTCAAGTTAATTACTTAGTCAGAAATTTCTAGAGGAACGTATTATTTTCATAAACACTATTCATCCACCTCTAGTGTTTTACTTGCTATCCCATGGATCCAACACTATGGTATCAGAGACAAGTTAAAAGATGGCGTCAACAAACCAATTTCTAGAGGAATAATCCATTACCCAGCCACCAATGTTTGATCGCTCCAACTACATCAATTGGAGAGTGCGGATGATGCTCTACATTTAATCCATCGACATGGACTTATGGATGATTTCCTATTGCGAACCAGCAATACCCATCTCCATGTGGTCAAAAGGAGAAAAGCAAATGGCCACCCTCAACAATAAGGTATTAAAAATTGTGTTTCTTCATTATCTAATAATGTTTTAAGTCATGTGTCAGGTATAACAAGTGCAAATCAAGTTTGGCACATGCTTGAAGATTTTGAAGAATCCACCTCGACTACTTCATCCTCAAAAGAAGATGAGGGAGAACAACAAAAAGGGGGTAATCACATGTTTCATGGAACTTGAAAATGATGTGGTAAACTCTACCTCCGATGATGAGTATGATAGTGATAAAATGCTTGATGCTTACATTGATTTAGTTACAGATTATAAGTTATTGCGAAATAAATTTACTTCTTTAAAGCATGATCATGATTGTTTAAATGTTAAGCATGATATCTTATTGCATGATCATGATTGTTTCATACATAAGCATAGTACTTCTCTTTCAAAACTAAATGATGCTAATTTGATCATTGAAAAATTAAGCATAAAGAATAAAAATCTGAAAGAGGAAAATATTGTGCGCATGAATGTTTACAATGACTTTAATAATAGAATTGATGTACTTACTAATGATATATCTGTAAGTAAAGTGAAACATGATGAATTGGTGCTTAAGTTTGATAGTTTTAAGAGCAATACTCCTTCATGTATGCATGGTTCTATTTCTAAAAATGTTGTTAATGCTAAAAAGAATCATGTTAATTCGTTGCATACAAAAGAAAAATTCTACTTATATGTATAAATCTTTTGCATGCAAAAAGATTGTGGGATCAAATGTTTTTATTTGTGCTAATCAAAAATTTGATTTTGCTAGTCATGTGTTTATGCATTCATATGTTAGACAGAATTTCATGCCTAAGCATAAATTACTTGATAAGATTTGGGTTCCAAAGAATTTGGACATAATTGGTAGACATGCATATATAGACATGATTGAAGAATATGCATGTATCTTACAGTCACTTGTATATGCATGCTAGGACAACAAATTGTAATCGGATTTGGGTTCCTATTGGATGATCTTTGAACTCATTAATTTAGGGTATCTATGCGCTTAATGCTTATCTTGTTAATACCCAAGGTTATCTAATCACATGGACCCAAAAGAAAAAGGATACCAAGATACTTGTTTAATTATTAGATACTCATTTATGATGGGATTAGAAGCTGGTTCCATGATTGGACTTCAAGAAATATACATAAACTGAAGGGGAGGTCCAAATGCATGGTATGCATACTTCAGGGGGAGCTAATGCAATAATTTGTAAGTAAAATTTTTGTTATATGCATAGTTTTCATCATTATGGTGTTACTTGGCATTATGCATTTTTGTTACCCACACATTTATTTTTGCATGGGGTGAGATAGTTTCTATATGCCAAGGGGAGAGATCACCAATTTAGGGGAGAAAATATTTTTGAATATTGAGTCATTTGGAACACTGCTTGCAACACACACGCATACACTCAATTCATGATTCCCGGACATCTGGTATTTGAGTTCAGCCGTGGTAGCAGTTCGCTTGGTCCTGTCAGATTTCGGGCCAGACCGGTGGAGGTTGTGGCTATGCAGATGGAGTTGGAGAGGCCAGCTGTGGTGTGAGATTTTGATGACGTCTTCCCCGAGGAGATGTCTGGACTGCCACCCGATCGAGCTTTAGAGTGTTCTATTGATTTGATTCCTGGCGCGCAGCCGATTTCGAAGGCACCATATTGTATGGCGCCAGTAGAGTTGGAGGAATTGCGTAGGCAGTTGGATGAGCTTATGCAGAAGGGTTACATTAATCCAAGCGTGTCTCTGTGGGGAGCACCGGTGCTGCTGGTGAAGAAGAAGGATGGTCCGCGTCGCATGTGCGTGGACTATCGGGAATTGAATGCGGTGACCATCAAGAATAAATACCCGTTGCCTCGCATCGATGATATTTTTGATCAGCTTGGAGGGTCGAGGGTGTTTTCTAAGTTGGATTTGAGGAGTGGTTATCATCAGCTGAAGGTGAAGAAGGAGGATGTTCCGAAGACATCTTTCAGAACGAAGTATGGACACTATGAGTTCATGGTTATGCCTTTCGGTGTAACTAACGCACCTGCAGTTTTCATGAATTTGATGAATCTGATTTTCTATGACTTTCTGGATAAGTTTGTCGTTATCTTTATTGACGACATTCTGATTTATTCAAGGTCGGAGGAGGAGCATGCCTCGCACTTGAGGACGGTGTTGGAAATTTTGAGGAAGCATCGGTTGTATGCCAAGTTTTCAAAGTGTGAGTTCTGGTTGGACAGTGTTGCTTTTCTCGGGCATGTGGTGACTGGTGATGGTATTTCAGTGGATCCCGAGAAGATCAGGGCCATCAGAGAGTGGCCTGTTCCGTCGTCGGCCTCTGAGATTCGGAGTTTCGTTGGTTTGGCGGGATACTATCGACGTTTCATTAAGGACTTTTCCCGTATTACCGAGCCAATGACCAGGTTGACACGGAAGGATATACCTTATGTTTGGTCGGGCGGCTGTGAGCGTGCCTTTGGTGTTCTGAGAGAGCGTTTGACGTCTGCCCCTGTCCTTGCTGTGCCTGACCGCAGTGGAGGATTCGAGATCTTTTGCGATGCTTCTGGCAAGGGTCTCGGTTGTGTTCTGCATCAGCATGGACATGTGGTGGCTTATGCGTCGCGTCAGCTCAAGGTTCATGAGAAGAATTACCCGACGCATGATTTGGAGTTGGCTGCCGTTGTGTTTGCTCTTAAGATTTGGAGGCACTTCTTGCTGAGTGAGAAAGTGAAAATCTTCACCGATCACAAAAGCTTGAAGTATATTTTTACCCAGAAGGAGATCAACGTGCGACAGCGTCGATGGTTGGAGCTTATGGCAGATTACGAGATTGATTTGCAGTATCACCCTGGCAAGGTGAATGTGGTTCCAGATGCTTTGAGTAGGCTTCCCGCGGTGATGATGTTGACTTCGCAATGGAGATTGCAGCAGGATTTTTGCGGGTCCGATGTAGAGATTGTTCTTCCCGGGGAGGCTTCTTCATTGATGTACATGCAGGTGCAGTCAACGATCGTGGATCGGATTAAGGCGAGTCAGGCCGGAGATCCGAAATTGGTAAGGAATCGAGGGCAGGTTGAAGCTGGTCTGCGGACTGACTTTTTGATTCATGAGGATGGCTCGCTGAGGTTTGGAGCCAGGTTGTGTGTGCCAGCTGGGGATATCAGGGAGGAGTTGATGGTGGAGGCACACAGTTCGCCGTATTCTGTGCATCCTGGTGGGACCAAGATGTACAAGGACCTTCGTCTGAACTTTTGGTGGCACGGCATGAAAAGGAGTGTGGCACGGAGTGTGGCCAAGTGTTTGGTTTGCCAGCAAGTGAAGGCGGAGAATCAGCGTACGGTCGGATTGCTGCAACCGCTTCCGATTCTGGAGTGGAAATGGCAACACATCACTATAGATTTCGTGACTGGACTACCTCGGAGTCCGAAGCAGAATGACGCGATTTGGGTGATCGTAGACCGATTGACCAAGTCTGCACATTTTATTCCATTCCGAGTAGGACAGTCCACTGAGGCACTAGCAAGGAGATACATTGAGGTAGTTTCTTTACTCTCCGTTTCTATTTCCTTCTTCTAGTTTAGATAGTGATGTAATGTGAATCGTGCAGGAGATCGTGCGACTTCATGGAGTCCCCGTGAGTATCGTGTCGGACAGGGACACGAGGTTCACATCTCAGTTCTGGCAGAGTTTGCAGAAGAGTTTGGGTATGCGTCTGAGTTTCAGCACGGCGTACCATCCGCAGACGGATGGCCAGTCCGAGAGGACGATTCAGATTTTGGAAGACATGTTGAGAGCGTGCATGTTGGATTTCAAGGGTTCGTGGGAGGACCATCTACACTTGGTGGAGTTCTCTTACAACAACGGCTACCAGGCGTCTATTGGCATGGCGCCTTTCGTCGCTTTGTATGGGAGGAAATGTCGATCGCCATTGAGTTGGGATGACGTTGGCGATCGGGAGCTGTTGGGGCCTGAGATGATTGTGGAGGCTGTGGAGGTCGTCAGGAACATTCGGGAGAGGCTGAGGATTGCTCAGGACCGTTTTAAGCATTAGGTGGATGCAAAACGTCGTCCTTTGGAGTTTCAGCCGGGCGATCATGTGTTTCTGAGGATTTCCCCGAATCGTGGAGTGATTCGTTTTGGGAAGCGAGGGAAGTTGAGCCCATGATATATTGGACCGTTTGATGTTTTGGAGAGGGTCGGCGAGGTAACTTACCGCTTAGCCTTGCCGCCATCTTTGGAAGGAGTCCATGATGTTTTCCATGAGTCGCAGCTTCGTCGATACATCAGCGATCCGTCTCATGCCGTAGATTTCTTGAAGATTGCCGTTCGCTCAGATTTGACGTATGACCAGCATCCAGTGCAGATTCTGGATAGGCGTCAGAAGTCACTTCGGAACAAGGTCGTTGATCTTGTTCGGGTGATGTGGCGACACGGTTCGCCGGGAGAGTCTACTTGGGAGAGAGAAGATGAGATGCGAGAGCGCTACCCACTTTTGTTCCCGGACACGTGAGTGTGGGGAATTCCGAGGACGGAATTTTTCTTAAGTTGGGGAGGATGTAACGACTGGTTTTTCATGTATGGATTATTATATATATATATATATATATCATATTATTGGTAGTTTTCCCTTCCTTGTGATATCCTTTTTCCGTCACTGAAGTTTTCTTTTCGCTCGTTTCGTGGCGATTCTCTAGATTCTTCCGTCGGTCGCCGTGTTTGAAGTAAGTCATTCGTGACGGACTTCATAACGTCGATATCTTAGCGTTAGAACGAGCCTAGGAGACTTAGGAAACCATCTCGGAGCTTCGCGCTCCATTTCGGAACTTTTGGTGCACGTTAGCCGGTATAAGAAGGGGCACCGACCGACTGATGACGATCCAGTCGGTCGGAAAACCTTCTTGAACCGACTAGCGGGCTTGAAAAGTTATTCAGGAGTTACTGTTTGTCGTTAGTCGGTCTAAGAACGTTGGTTGACCGACTAGGTTGCAAACTAGTCGGTCAGCAATGCTTCTTTAACCGACTAACTCATTTACTAATTTTTGGTTTCCGTACTATTCATTCTTAGTCGGTCTAAGTTCATCTTTCGACCGACTAGTTGTTAAACTAGTCGGTTAAGTTTTGTACTCAGACCGACTAATTCTTAGTTCTTCTGTACAGTCGAGTACTGTTTACTCTTAGTCGGTCTAAGAACGTTCATCGACCGACTAGATGTCAAACTAGTCGGTCAGTAATTGTTCTTTGACCGACTAAATCTAAATCCTAATTTTCGTCTGGGTTACTGTTTACACTTAGTCGGTCTGCGTTGGTCAACCGACCGACTAGTTCCCAAACTAGTCGGTCAGTGGTTGTTCTTTGACCGACTAAACAGTACAGGTCAGTGGTTGTTCTTTGACCGACTAAACAGTACAAGAAACCCTAGTTTTACCCTAGCCGCCACCAAACTCTATAAATACCCCTCCAAACGTTTTCTTCTTCTTCCTCATGACCTAAAACCCTAATTTCTCCCCCATTGAGCCCCCATCTTCCTCAAACCATTAATCCTTTATCCCAAGCTCATCCTCCATCATCCAAACCCTCCCTTGTCACAACCCACCTTCCATCTTCCCCAAACCTTCATCAAACCCCCAAAATCCACATCAAAACCCATTTCTCCAGTTTTTTCCCTCATTTCCAGATCTGAGCCGGATCGTTCTTCCGTTGCCGTGGTTGCTCGGCATCGTTCCTGCGCTTCTTCACGTGATCCATCCGTAGTTTAGCTTGTGACGATCTTCATTGCTCGTCAACCCCGGTATCAGGCAAGTGAAACTTGCATCTCTTGATTTGGGCCATGTCTTAGGCCATTTTCCTTGCTTTAGCGTAAAAGAGACTAGACGGTGAAAGGATAGCCGTCTAGACGCCTTTGACCTAGCTTGACAACGAAGCTTGGTCCGTCACCCTCATCATGCTTGTATGTCACGTTTAAATTCAATTAACGGTACGCAAATATATGTTCATGGCATTGCATATTGATTATTCATCGTGATTGCGTAGCACATGCTACAATACTTATATTCCTGGCTCGTGTTCCAGAAGCGAGCCCTGTAGTTGGAAACCCCAACGCTCGATAAATAAGGCTAGGTGCACCCCTATGCCAAGTGGAATACACTTCCTGGCTCGTGTTCCAGAAGCGAGCACAGTTAGTTAGAAACCCCAACGCTCGACACATATGGGTGGGGTAAGAGATATGCGGCCACCTGAGCCCCGAGTTGGCCTGATCCCCCACTCCGGCCAGCAGGCGAAATCTCTAGTGCACAAGTGATTAATAGTGATAAGTGAATCGTGATTAGTTCTTAGTGATTGCTACATCGTGAGTGCGTGACACTCTCTCTTTAAACTGCTGCATCAAACTAAACTGTTATGTCATTGCTTAATATTATAAGTGCTAGGTTTTTCGTTACTTTCAGTTTCCTTGCCCAAGTCTTTAGACTTGCTGACATGTGCCCCTTTTCTCTTTTAGGTGACACATGTTTGACCCCGAGCCAGAGTTACTTGCTGAGGGTGAGGTGTTTGCGGACGCCGAGCTTGCGCCCGTGTTAGACGAGGACTTCGTAGACACTGGAGATCAGTCTTAGTGTCTACGTCTGGTTTTTGTTAGTTTACTTAGGTTGTCAGTGCGTGGCACCTAGTTTGATACTCTGATTATGTTTGTGTTTTGTTTGGCCTTGTTCTGGGCCTTTAGACTCTTTCCTGTTAGCCTGGTGGCTTTTTCTGTGATGTTGAATATTTTGTGGACAAACTTTGGGATTGGTATTCAATATCCGTCTCCTTTTCTATTATCATTATTGTTGTTCCGTTTGCGCTTACAGGGACCTGCTTATACTAAATTGACGCTTATCAGGCGTGCAGCTTCACAGCTCCGCGCCTGAGCGGACCTTCTCACGTCTCGTCTCCATCTTAGGGAAGCGGGTCGTGACAGGTTTTAGTGGTGGCCCATGCAGGTCCATCTGTAACTGCAATTATCGGGATAACGATAATAATATAAGATTGTCCAACAAATAAATTCGACATCCGAGCCCTAAGCTATGAGTCTAATTGTTTCGTTTTCTGTGTCATTAGATGGCAGGAAGGCGAATCACCCGTGGTGGTGGTGGTGGTGCGCCCCCTCATGACGAGGAGCCTGAGCGGGAGCCCACTAACGGAGAGACGATGTGGATGATGATGCAGATGATGCAAGTTCAGCAGGGTATGCTTCTGCAGGTACAGAATGCTCCGGTGGCTCGAGCTGCTCAGGCGGTGGAAGCCCCTCGCCCTGAGCCTGGAGCGAAGCAGTTCAGAGAGCTGGGTCCTGCATATTTTGATGGAACCGAAGGTCCACTAGCTGCTGATGATTGGATGAGGAATATCGAGGACAATCTGAAGATGTCCAAGGTCAACGAAGTTAGTTGGGTTGACTTGGCGAAGCGCCAGCTGAGGGATAACGCTAGAAATTGGTGGGACGCTGAAGAGAAGATGTTGGAGGAGCCGATCGTCTGGGCTACCTTCAAGGCCAGATTTGATGGTAAGTTCTTCCCAAAAGCTGCCAGGGAAGAGATGCTGCAGCGTTTTATCGATCTGAAGCAAGGAAGCTCGTCGGTGGACCGGTATCACCAAGAGTTCATGAGGCTGAGTCGGTTTGCGCCGAAGATGGTGCAGGACGCTGAGGAGAGAGCTCAGAGGTTCCTACAAGGACTTGCTTTGGAGCTCCAGAGTTTTGTGACCTCTTCTGACCGGGAATCTTATCAGAAGGTTCTAGTAGCAGCCAAGAGACAGGAGCTGCTCGTGAACCAGAGGAGGGGGTCTATTGTTGGTGCTGGGAAGAGGCCTGTGGAACAGGCGAGAGCTGTGGTTAGACCTGGATTCAGGCCGAACCAGCCTGTTCAGTTTAAGAGGCCAGGAGGGCCTGTTCAGAAGACTTGCCATTTCTGTGGCAAGGAGGGCCATATCAAGGAATCGTGTAGGAGGTTCTTGGGGCAATGTATTGCCTGTGGAGATCCCGCCCATGCTCTCAGGGAGTGCCCGAGGTTGAAGCAGCCTTGGAGGGCACCTATTGCTGCCCCGTCGTTGCAGCAGAGAGCCCCGGTGCCCGCTGGTCGTGGGGTACCCCTTGTTCCACAAGGGCATGCCTTTCGGCAGGCTGTTCCGCCGAGGAGGCAGGCATTTCTGATGATCGATGAGGAGATCTCGGCCATGGATGAGGTCATTGCAGGTAACTTTCAATCTAGTTGTTCCTTCCTTAATTAGTTGATTGTTAAATTATGTTGGTTGCTTGTGTATGAATGTTGCTAGAGTAAGATTTGATTGATTAGACTGTTTATTAGGTGTGGTTTTGGTTTGCACATTCCCTGCCCGAGTCCTCTTTGACTCAGGTGCGTCGATGTGCATTTTGGCCCAGAGCTTCGTGGAGAAGCATTCCTTGTCGACGTCCCCTCTCCCCAAGAGTTGGAACATCGTTACAGGGAATGGTGTAGTCTCGGTGCATCATGGGTGCAGCCCTTGCTCTGCGGTGGTTTGTGGACATGAGCTTTATGCTGATTTTATTGTCCACAACATCACCAACTACGATGCGGTCCTTGGGATGGATTGGCTTGCGAGCTTCTATGCTACGATTGACTGTCGGAGGAAGAGGGTGGTGTTCGAGATTCCCGGACATCCGGTATTTGAGTTCAGCCATGGTAGCGGTTCGCTTGGTCCTGTCAGATTTCGGGCCAGACCGGTGGAGGTTGTGGCTATGCAGATGGAGTTGGAGAGGCCAGCTGTGGTGTGAGATTTTGATGACGTCTTCCCCGAGGAGATGTCTGGACTGCCACCCGATCGAGCTTTAGAGTTTTCTATTGATTTGATTCCAGGTGCGCAGCCGATTTCGAAGGCACCATATCATATGGCGCCAGCAGAGTTGGAGGAATTGCATAGGCAGTTGGATGAGCTTATGCAGAAGGGTTACATTAATCCCAGCGTGTCTCCGTGGGGAGCACCGGTGCTGCTGGTGAAGAAGAAGGATGGTTCGCGTCGCATGTGCGTGGACTATCGGGAGTTGAATGCGGTGACCATCAAGAATAAATACCCGTTGCCTCGCATCGATGATATTTTTGATCAGCTTGGAGGGTCGAGTGTGTTTTCTAAGTTGGATTTGAGGAGTGGTTATCATCAGTTGAAGGTGAAGAAGGAGGATGTTCCGAAGACATCTTTCAGAACGAAGTATGGACACTATGAGTTCGTGGTTATGCCTTTCGGTGTAACTAACGCACCTGCAGTTTTCATGAATTTGATGAATCTGATTTTCTATGACTTTCTGGATAAGTTTGTCGTTATCTTTATTGACGACATTCTAATTTATTCGAGGTCGGAGGAGGAGCATGCCTCGCACTTGAGGACGGTGTTGGAAATTTTGAGGAAGCATCGGTTGTATGCCAAGTTTTCGAAGTGCGAGTTCTGGTTGGACAGTGTTGATTTTCTCGGGCATGTGGTGACTGGTGATGGTATTTCAGCGGATCCCGAGAAGATCAGGGCCATCAGAGAGTGGCCTGTTCCGTCGTCGGCCTCTGAGATTCGGAGTTTCCTTGGTTTGGCGGGATACTATCGACGTTTCATTAAGGACTTTTCCCGTATTACCGAACCAATGACCAGGTTGACACGGAAGGATATACCTTATGTTTGGTCGGGCGACTGTGAGTGTGCCTTTGGTGTTCTGAGAGAGCGTTTGACGTCTGCCCCTGTCCTTGCTGTGCCTGACCGCAGTGGAGGATTCGAGATCTTTTGCGATGCTTCTGGCAAGGGTCTCAGTTGTGTTCTGCATCAGCATGGACATGTTGTGGCTTATGCGTCGCGTCAGCTCAAGGTTCATGAGAAGAATTACCCGACACATGATTTGGAGTTGGCTGCCGTTGTGTTTGCTCTTAAGATTTGGAGGCACTTCTTGCTGAGTGAGAAAGTGAAAATCTTCACCGATCATAAAAGCTTGAAGTATATTTTTACCCAGAAGGAGCTCAACATGCGACAGCGTCGATGGTTGGAGCTTATGGCAGATTACGAGATTGATTTGCAGTATCACCCTGGCAAGGTGAATGTGGTTCCAGATGCTTTGAGTAGGCTTCCCGCGGTGATGATGTTGACTTCGCAGTGGAGATTGCAGCAAGATTTTTACGGGTCCGATGTAGAGATTGTTCTTCCCGGGGAGGCTTCTTCATTGATGTACATGCAGGTGCAGTCAACGATCGTGGATCGGATTAAGGCGAATCAGGCCGGAGATCCGAAATTGGTAAGGATTCGAGGGCAGGTTGAAGCTGGTCTGCAGACTGACTTTTTGATTCATGAGGATGGCTCGCTAGGGTTTGGAGCCATGTTGTGTGTGCCAGCTGGGGATATCAGAGAGGAGTTGATGGAAGAGGCACACAGTTCGCCGTATTTTGTGCATCCTGGTGGGACCAAGATGTACAAGGACCTTCGTCTGAACTTTTGGTGGCACGACATGAAGAGGAGTGTGGCACAGAGTGTGGCCAAGTGTTTGGTTTGCCAGCAAGTGAAGGCGGAGCATCAGCGTACGGCCCGGTTGCTACAACCGCTTCTGATTCCGGAGTGGAAATGGCAACACATCACTATGGATTTTGTGATTGGACTACCTCGGAGTCCGAAGCAGAATGACGCGATTTGGATGATCGTAGACCGATTGACCAAGTCTGCACATTTTATTCCATTCCGAGTAGGACAGTCCACTGAGGCACTAGCAAGGAGATACATTGAGGTAGTTTCTTTACTCTCCGTTTCTATTTCCTTCTTCTAGTTTAGATAGTGATGTAACGTGAATCGTGCAGGAGATCGTGCGACTTCATGGAGTCCCCGTGAGTATCGTGTCGGACAGGGACACGAGGTTCACATCTCAGTTCTGGCAGAGTTTGTAGAAGAGTTTGGGTACGCGTCTGAGTTTCAGCACGGCGTACCATCCGCAGACGGATGGCCAGTCCGAGAGGACGATTCAGATTTTGGAAGACATGCTGAGAGCATGCATGTTGGATTTCAAGGGTTCGTGGGAGGACCATCTACACTTGGTGGAGTTCTCTTACAACAACGGCTACCAGGCGTCTATTGGCATGGCGCCTTTCGCCGCTTTGTATGGGAGGAAATGTCGATCTCCATTGAGTTGGGATGACGTTGGCGATCGGGAGCTGTTGGGGCCTGAGATGATTGTGGAGGCTGTGGAGGTCGTCAGGAACATTCGGGAGAGGCTGAGGATTGCTCAGGACCGTTTTAAGCATTAGGCTGATGCGAAACATCGTCCTTTGGAGTTTCAGCCGGACGATCATGTGTTTCTGAGGATTTCCCCGAATCGTGGTGTGATTCGTTTTGGGAAGCGAGGGAAGTTGAGCCCGCGATACATTGGACCGTTTGATGTTTTGGAGAGGGTCAGCGAGGTAGCTTACCGCTTATCCTTGCCACCATCTTTGGAAGGAGTCCATGATGTTTTCCATGTGTCGCAGCTTCGTCGATACATCAGCGATCCGTCTCATGCTGTAGATTTCTCGGAGATTGCCGTTCGCTCAGATTTGACGTATGACTAGCATCCAGTGCAGATTCTGGACAGGCGTCAGAAGTCACTTCGGAACAAGGTCGTTGATCTTATTCGGGTGATGTGGTGACACAGTTCGCCGGGAGAGTCTACTTGGGAGAGAGAAGATGAGATGCGAGAGCGCTACCCACTTTTGTTCCCGGACACGTGAGTGTTGGGAATTCCGAGGACGGAATTTTTCTTAAGTTGGGGAGGATGTAACGACTGGTTTTTCATGTATGGATTATATATATATATATATATATATATATATCATATTATTGGTAGTTTTCCCTTCCTTGTGATTTCCTTTTTCCGTCACCGAAGTTTTCTTTTCGCTCGTTTCGTGGTGATTCTCTAGATTCTTCCGTCGGTCGCCGTGTTTGAAGTAAGTCATTCGTGATGGACTTCATAACGTCGATATCTTAGAGTTAGAACGAGCCTAGGAGACTTAGGAAACCATCCCGGAGCTTCGCGCTCCATTTCGGAACTTTTGGTGCATGTTAGCCGGTATAAGAAGGGGCACCGACCGACTAGATGACGATCCAGTCGGTCGGAAAACCTTCTTGAACCGACTAGCGGGCTTGAAAAGTTATTCAGGAGTTACTGTTTATCGTTAGTCGGTCTAAGAACGTTGGTTGACCGACTAGGTTGCAAACTAGTCGGTCAGCAATGCTTCTTTAACCGACTAACTCATTTACTAATTTTTGGTTTCAGTACTGTTCATTCTTAGTCGGTCTAAGTTCATCTTTCGACCGACTAGTTATTAAACTAGTCGGTTAAGTTTTGTACTCAGACAGACTAATTCTTAGTTCTTCTGTACAGTCGAGTACTGTTTACTCTTAGTCGGTCTAAGAACGTTCATCGACCGACTAGATGTCAAACTAGTCGGTCAGTAATTGTTCTTTGACCGACTAAATC
Source organism: Scilla litardierei (assembly GCA_030789695.1). Taxonomy (NCBI): domain Eukaryota; kingdom Viridiplantae; phylum Streptophyta; class Magnoliopsida; order Asparagales; family Asparagaceae; genus Scilla; species Scilla litardierei. Next base: position 46,756,210 of record CM061131.1, read on the forward strand.
TAAATCCTAATTTTCGTCTGGGTTACTATTTACACTTAGTCGGTCTGCGTTGGTCAACCGACCGACTAGTTCCCATACTAGTCGGTCAGTGGTTGTTCTTTGACCGACTAAACAGTACAGGAAACCCTAGTTTTACCCTAGCCGCCACCAAACTCTATAAATACCCCTCCAAACGTTTTCTTCTTCTTCCTCATGACCTAAAACCCTAATTTCTCCCCCATTGAGCCCCCATCTTCCTCAAACCATTAATCCTTTATCCCAAGCTCATCCTCCATCATCCAAACCCTCCCTTGTCACAACCCACCTTCCATCTTCCCCAAACCTTCATCAAACCCCCAAAATCCACATCAAAACCCATTTCTCCAGTTTTTTCCCTCATTTCCAGATCTGAGCCGGATCGTTCTTCCGTTGACGTGGTTGCTCGGCATCGTTCCTTCGCTTCTTCACGTGATCCATCCGTAGTTTAGCTTGTGACGATCTTCATTGCTCGTCAACCCCGGTATCAGGCAAGTGAAACTTGCATCTCTTGATTTGGGCCATGTCTTAGGCCATTTTCCTTGCTTTAGCGTAAAAGAGACTAGACGGTGAAAGGATAGCCGTCTAGACGCCTTTGACCTAGCTTGACAACGAAGCTTGGTCCGTCACCCTCATCATGCTTGTATGTCACGTTTAAATTCAATTAACGGTACGCAAATATATGTTCATGGCATTGCATATTGATTATTCATCGTGATTGCGTAGCACACGCTACAATACTTATATTCGTGGCTCGTGTTCCAGAAGCGAGCCCTGTAGTTGGAAACCCCAACGCTTGATAAATAAGGCTAGGTGCACCCCTATGCCAAGTGGAATACACTTCCTGGCTCGTGTTCCAGAAGCGAGCGCAGTTAGTTGGAAACCCCAACGCTCGACACATATGGGTGGGGTAAGAGATATGCGGCCACCTGAGCCCCGAGTTGGCCTGATCCGCCACTCCGGCCAGCAGGCGAAATCTCTAGTGCACAAGTGATTAATAGTGATAAGTGAATCGTGATAGTTCTTAGTGATTGCTACATCGTGAGTGCGTGACACTCTCTCTTTAAACTGCTGCATCAAACTAAACTGTTATGTCATTGCTTAATATTATAAGTGCTAGGTTGTTCGTTACTTTCAGTTTCCTTGCCCAAGTCTTTAGACTTGCTGACATGTGCCCCTTTTCTCTTTTAGGTGACACATGTTAGACCCCGAGCCAGAGTTACTTGCTGAGGTTGAGGTGTTTGCGGACGCCGAGCTTGCGCCCGTGTTGGACGAGGACTTCGTAGACACTAGAGATCAGTCGTAGTGTCTACGTCTGGTTTTTGTTAGTTTACTTAGGTTGTCGGTGCGAGGCACCTAGTTTGATACTCTGATTATGTTTGTGTTTTGTTTGGCCTTGTTCTGGGCCTTTAGACTCTTTCCTGTTAGCCTGGTGGCTTTTTCTGTGATGTTAAATATTTTGTGGACAAACTTTGGGATTGGTATTTCATATCCGTCTCCTTTTCTATTATCATTATTGTTGTTCCGTTTGCGCTTACAGGGACCTGCTTATACTAAATTGACGCTTATCAGGCATGCAGCTTCACAGCTCCGCGCCTGAGCGGACCTTCTCACGTCTCGTCTCCATCTTAGGGAAGCGGGTCGTGACAATTGCATTAAGAGCTTTATGTAATATTTTTAATTTTGATATAATTTTTATTTTAGTCTTGGTAGAATTTTAAAGTCTTTGTTGAAGCATTCACACACTTAGAAACACACTAAAATTGTTTTGAAAGTTATTTCCTATGTTTTGAGAGCCATGTCAGAATATCAGTAAACTTGTTGACTAGTTTTTGTGATGTGATCACCTAGAAATCTCGTGAAATTCTAGTATACTGTCTTAGTCAACCAATGTTCATGCACTACTCGAGTTACTCTATACTAGTCGACTAGTACATGAACTATAATCGACTAGTTTAGCTGTTTGACTCCCAACGGTCACATTTTTACTAACCATTAGAGAGACACTGGAGGGGGCATTTTTTTCATCTATCTTGATCTGATTTTTGTCTTATAAATAGAGAGTTGGTTCATGAGTTTAGTATGAATTTTATGATCAATATTTTCAAGAGAAATTGTTTCTTTCAAAATAAAACCATTTTCTTTGGCCAATGTTTTAAAGTTTTTATTCAATCTTTCTTAGCCAAGTTTTGATCTCAAAGTTTTTCCATTTTCACATCAATCAGAGATCAATCTCTACAACCACAGCACTTCCCCAGAGCTTCAACATTTGGCTATATGTAAAAGAAGTATTGTAAGTATTTCTCTCACATTTGTGTGAGTTGGTTTATTCTCTCATTGAAGAGGTGTTAGTCTTATGGAGAGGTATTAATCTCATTGGAGAGTTGTTAGTCCATTGTGGATGTGTTGTAATCTTTGTCCCATTAGAGACGTGTTTAGAAGAATTTGTCCTTGAGAGGACGTATGACTGGACATCGAGTACGTATTACCTAAACCAGTGTATATCGATTGTCTTTGCACTTGTCTCTCATTATGATTGGTTATTTATTTGCTTGTGCTTCCGTTATTTATTTCCATTATTGCAAGTAATATTGTTGATTAAGTATTAATTTGGTAACTCAAGTTAATTACTTAGGTAGAAATTTCTAGATGACTTTATTATTTTCATAAACACTATTCACCCATTTAGTATTCTACTTGCCAATATATAGATCCAATGGGTGTAAGACTAGACTCTCCTCCAATGAAACTCTGGGCATGTCAGCCACAGCTATAGTATAGTTCGATCTCTTCTTCACAGATATGTCACTAAGATGTCTATGGTATGGAAATATATCAAATCCTAATAACATCTTAATATTGTAAGTCAAGTATGCGATGCCATAGTTATCATGAATCAAAGTTATTACTTCAATAAGTTTGTCCATTCTACTTTGGTTAAGGATTTACAATGGAGCAATACCAATTTCCTACGACACTAACCTTCCATACTGGAGGAGATGGATTCTATTTTAAACACCACCTTTCTTAGCACACTTTGGACTACACCCAGCAAGTACCTTGTAACAACTACATCATCGTTGGTTAAAATCCAAAGTACAATCCCCCATGTGCAAGATTTTTTTAGCGCATCTCAGGTCTAAAGACAGACCTACACCAGTTGCCACTTGAATGCTTCTATGACAGTGACAGTATGCTACGATGTTGAAGCTTCTTGATAACTCATTATATAAACTTGATTTCCAACAAGCATATGTATACCGTTTCACGATGTCTCCATGTTGATTGGCTATGAGACCAACCATTACCATCTCAATAATAAGGATCAGTGCACATTGTTTTATTTAGAATATAAATGTCCCGTCTTAATATTCCTATGACTATGAACAATCTGGATTGTGTTTAAGCGGATCGATTAGGTCTCACTATCATAATCTCAAAATGATCATACTCTCCTCACACAATCCAAGGGCTTTGTCTATGCAATTATATATTTATGTACACATTTACATATTTATATAAAGAAATCACAAAGATAAAGAGTATCAAATAACATACTATTATTTGAATAAGATGTGTTAATTACAATAATTATCTTAATGGCATTCGTATCCTAACAATACTTACAATTTACACACTAATGGTAGTGAAAACTATTGGGGAATATATGCCATTACGTCAATTAGTGGAATTGACACGTCTCAAAATGATAGTAAGCTATTTGGTCCTCTTTATTTATTCAAATCTTATGCATTTGAGCATGCACCTATGAGGTTACAATATGATTACATGGATATAGTCCTTGGAGATGCGTATGACGTACATTGAAATCATGATGAGAGCATGATATTGAGGCCCATTGTAATCTCTTAAAATGTTCTGGGTCGTTGGAATATCACGATAGGGATATCGGTATTCCGAATAGACCATTTTGCGTTGAGCTCAACCATTAGAGGGTAGTGGCTGGCCTCATATCTACTCGATATAGAGACATCATGAGACAACACCATGTGCTTGTAAGTTCACAAGAATAACTCGTCAAAATGCTTCTGTACAGTATTTATACTCTGACAGTCACCAGAAAGCACTCAGGTTATAGGAGGTCATGCATAGTCATTTTTACTTGAGATGTGCTAAAGGACCTTGCATGTTGAAGGCTTTACTTAGACTTTTACCAAACATCGGCATTGCATGATGCATAGGTACTCGCTGAGTATAGTTGGAAGCATACGGAGGGAGTGACCATCAAGATGTGATTTGTCTCCTCTGGTATGGGATGTTAATGCCATACAGACTCAAATGTGATTCATAGTTAAGTCCTTGGCCAAGGAAGAAAGATAAACTTATTAAAGTAACTAGTAGTATCTAACCTCTAACTATGGTATCACATTTCACTTTGGCTATAAGGTGTAGTGTGGTTTAATAAGAAGATGTACCTTAGACACCTTAGCGACAAAGTGATGACGAAGGGACCAGACTGCATGAAATCTATCACTGTAAGGCCCAGCATTTGGTTCATATAGACTCTGGGCTATACCAAACAACAAAGGTTCTATAACGATGGTTTGGTATGCATAGCTAGCACCTCTATCGTATCTAGAACATGATATGGTCACACTCGTTGGAATCGAGCTGTTAGAATCACACGTAAGTGATGATCTGCCACAAGAAAAGAAGGGATGAAACTTCACGCACATGCGATGGATTTGACAAATCACAAAGTGTTGTGATCAAGAGAGCGTGACACATCGCAAGGAGTTGCGAGTGTGCATGGAGATGTTTGTAAGGAGTTACGAATATTCTAAGATGAAGAAGAGATGCATAAACTCCAAGCCAAACCCCTAAAAGGTTGTTAGTAGACTAATGATGCGTTAGTAGTTGACTAATCAGACTGTGGGAAAAACAGAGAGTTGGTTTGTCGACTAATGCTTTGTCACTAGTTGACTAACTGGGTGAAATTCTTGCCTGTAAGGATCAATACACTAGAGGGGGGTGAATAGTGTATATAATAAAAACTGTTGCAAATAAAACGTTATTAATATTTGCAAAGATGACAGAGAAATATAATGACAAGTACTGAAAAATAAATCAATCGCAAACACAGAGATTTATCCTGGTTCGGATCCTTTTGATCCTACTCCAGTCCCCTACTCCCAGTAGAGATTTTTCACTATCAACACTTGCAAAACCGCAAGCAACAACTTTACAAAAATGGCGACACTCCCCGTGTCCCAAACTTTGTACAATCTCAATAACTAAAGATTCAAACTTGTAAAAGAAATAATGAAATAACAAACACCTATAGCCTTGTAATGAATATGAAATATGAATTCAAAAGATGGTGTTTGGAGAAGAGACTTCAATGTTTCCAGATATGAAATGGTGAAACACAATTGAAGTTCTTCCGTTCTTAAATGAAGAGAGAAATCTATCGATTACTTCTTACAAATAAGAATTGAACAACTTTCCCAAGAGTGTTGAAATCCAAGTTCTTCCGTTCTTAAACGAAGAGAGAAATCTATCGATTTCTTCTTGCAATTAAGAAAAGAACAACTAATGGCAAAGTGATTAAGAACTTAATTTCAACTTAAATCAAAAACGTGAGAGAGAGAAAGAGAAAGTTGTGTAAGAAACGTGAGGGTATGGCCTTGTATTTATAGGCTTTGAAAACGGTTGTAAAGACAACGGCTAGAAACTACCAAGGCAACGGCAAGAAACCAACTTAATAGGATAAAATGAAATTAGCAAGATAAATGACAAATTAGATTGCTAATTTGGAAACGATTGGTTTTTGAGAGTAACGGCAATAAACCAACTTAATGGGTTAAGAAAGAATTTAGAAGACTAAAAAGAAATTAGCAAGCTAAAAAATCTAACAAGTTGCTAATTTTGAAATGATTGGATTTGTTGTGATTGTTGGAGTACAACCCGTAATGAATGAACAAAAATATCTTTCAATCAATGATTGTCAAAATTAATAGTCAATGAATTGGAGGGCTAAATTTTGGAGAGGAATTGTTTGTGATATGAGTAATAGGGATTGAAGAATGAAATGACCTATGAAGCTAAGATAACTCATTATAAGGCTTTAACAATCTATGAAATATACAACAATTCTTCTTGATACATAAAGCCGTAGATATTGTATCTTGAGCAATTAGCAGAAGATCCTTATCGCATATATTCAAGCTTTGAGTTGTTGTTTGTCCAATGTTGTATACTGCATAAATGTTAGTATACCTGCATAGATAGAGTTAGTATAAACAAAATATGTTTGTCACATCAAAACTTATATAGAGATAGAGATATGGAATTGCGAAATTCCAACATTCTCCCCCTTTTTGATGATGACAAACATTAAGATAGATATACGTATGTTACTCCCCCTGAATAGTTGCCATAGGTTAATTTGCATTTTCTCCCCCTTTGTCATCCACAAAAAGAGGGGCTGTAAAATTAGCAGACTAGAGAGAAAAAACAGCAGACTAATTCTACTCCTCCTAAATCGTAGATTAAGGAGCAAAAAATAATCGAAATGAAAACATTAGTGACAACCAAATAATAAGTGATAAGAAGCATGAGAGATTTGCAAACTACTAGGTTACTGAAAGACAATATGATCAGATTGACATCCCGAACCAAAGTACATAGTGAGCAAACAAGCAGAGGCATCACACTAACAGAGTCATTATACTAACAGAGTCATCATACGAACATAACAACAAAACTTCAGAGTCATCCAAACAAACTAAAAACAACAAAAAACAGCAAAACATCAAAACAGTAGACTGAAAGTCTTCATCAAAACATGATATCAACAGCAACTGAAACTGTGACAAGTGAAGAGATCACGGCCGAGAAGAAGATCCAGGTGCACGGTCACGGTGGGAAGGCCAAGGGAAAGACTCGAAAGCAGTGAGAATCTGGCCTTGTGATATCTGCATGGCTTCCATCATGCGGTTATGCTGTTGCATAGTAGCATCATATGCACTTAGATGGGTCTGAATCCCAGTAAAGCCAGCATGCATCTCCTTCTGGAGATCCTCAAGAGATTGGTTGACAGAGGTTTTGAAATCTGCAAACTCAGATGCAAAGGTAGGACGGGCAGTGGATTTATAAGAGAAATCAGGCTTGTGGACAGTTTGCTTAACCGACTTGTAACGACCACGTTTCACACCACTTGTGGAACCGGGAGTGGATGAGTGACAAGTTTCATGAGCGGCCGCAGGTTTGGCCGTAGGATGAGGACTTGGGGTGGTGTCGGCCTCAGTGTCGACATCATCATCGGATAGTTCGAGGTGCATGTTGTGGAGGGTAGTGTAGTTGAAAGAAACCGGATTATAACGTTCAATAGTATTGGCAGTGGTGATTTGGAAAGCTCGGATGATTTTAGTAATGAGGCATGGAAGGAAGAGATATTTCTTAGGACGTTTGACTAAAGTTTCCATCAAAACATTACCCCACTGAACGGGTAACTTGCCCATGATTGCATATAAACAGCGTGCTATGTTGGTGCTAATATAGTTCAAAGAGCCAGTTTTTGGGACAAGATTGTAAATGATGAACTTAACAACCAAACGAGCAGATGAAGATAGATCGGAGGCCGGTTGATGTTTCGGATCAAAGTTAGGGGCTAGAAGTGAGCGGATCTTAGGGTCTAAAAAGGAATCGGGAAGATGAAGTAGATGACCGACGGGTAGGTTGATTATGGTGGCAAGCATCTCACCGGAAACACGGATGGCGTAGCCATTGACGATGGTCGATAAGATGAGGACCCCATTGATGGTAGCCGAATCCAAGTTAGCGTAAAATTCGCGAACAAGGACGGGATAAAATGGAACGCGGTTGGTGTAGTTCCAGAGATGGACGAGACCCGCTCCTTCAAGGAAGTCGAAGAGCTTCAAGAAGACAGGATCATCGAATTCAATTGAGCGTTCGGGGTAGATCTGAAAATCCGAGAGTCGATCAAACTTCCGTTCGGCCTCAGGAGTGCGAAAACGCTCGCCGAATGATAGAGGGATGAAGTCTAGGTAGGAGGGATCCATGAGGAAGATGAGGGCTTCGGTTGAAGATAGGGATGAAAAAGAGATGGAATATCCTAGAAGAAGAATGGGAGGATTTAAATAAGAAAAGAGAAATACAATCCATGGAGGGAACGGTTGCCGAAGTGTTGCCATGAGAAGTTGTAGAAATCGAACAATTTGAAAAATTAAACTGAAAGCACCGTTTGAAACAAACGGGTGGAAGAAACTGATAAAAGAAACTCGCGGGGAAGACAAACAGTTATATAGGAGAAGTCCCGAATTGGTTTTGAAAAATAGGTTGCTAAAAATTAAAATTAGTCGGCTAAAAAAGTAGATTTTTAAGAAGAAAGCTGAAAATAATAATAAACAATCTAAATTAGAGCCATTAAAAAAACGAGACAACCCATGCTAAAAATAGATATTTTGTAGAGGTAATAATGAGATGTTGTCATGTGTAAGAGTGAAGTGACATGGTGTAAGTGACATAACACTAATTAGATCTTAATTGATATTGTGTAAGAGAGTGAATGACATGTGTAAGAGATTGAATGACATGTGTAAGAGATATTTTGCATGTCATGACAAAAAGTTAAGAGATGGGATAAAAAAATTAGGTGAAGACTAATTAGAAGTGTATTTAAAAGAACAACATAACATCCCTTACGTATAAGAGACCAATTTTCACATGAAAATTTCGGCCAAGGAAAAAATAATAAAAAATGAATATTAAAATATATATATATATCTAAAATTCTGATTCGCTGATAATACCTAAGTCTCTTCTAAATTTAATAAAAGAATCTTCTTTTAAGGGCTTGGTGAAAATATCAGCAAGCTGATTTTCAGTAGAAATGAACTTCAAAACAATATCACCCTTCTGAACATGATCATCTAAAAAATGATGACGAACATCAATATGTTTAGTGCGTGAATGATGAACTGGATTTTTAGAGAGATTAATATGTGCTGGTTTTAGGATAAAACAATCCAAAATCAGAAGTATGTTTAACATATCTAATAATCCGTTTTACAGTAGTAAGATGTGACATTTTAGGATCTGCTTGAAAACGTGCACACAACCAAACTGTAAACATAATATCTGGTCTGCTAGCAGTAAGATAGAGTAGAGAGCCAATCATACCTCTATAAAGACGTTGATCAACACTCTTACCATTTAAATCTTTGTCTAGTGATGTAGATGTACTCATTGGAGTATGTTTATCTACAGAATTCTCTAAGCCGGAACGCTTGATGAGTTCTTTGGAGTATTTTGATTGATGGATGAAGATGCCTTCCTTCATTTGTTTGATTTGAAGACCAAGGAAGTAGTTTAATTCACCCATGTGACTCATTTCAAATTCCTTCTGCATAATCTTAGAAAAGTCTAAACAAAGAGATTCATTAGTAGAACCAAATATTATATCATCAACATACATTTGAATAATAATAATATCAGATTTAATGTTCTTAATAAATAATGTTGAATCAATTTTTCCAATAGTATAACCAGAAGTTAAAAGATAATTTTTCAATCTTTCGTACCAAGCACGAGGTGCTTGTTTAAGACCATATAAAGCTTTTTTCAATTTAAAAACATGATTTTCTAAATTTTCATGAATAAAACCAGGAGGTTGTTCAACATAAACTTCCTCCTTAAGAAAACCATTTAAGAAAGCACTTTTAACATCCATTTGAAATAATTTAAAATCTTTAAAACATGCAAATGATAAAAGCATCCTAATAGATTCAAGACGAGCAACTGGTGCATAGGTTTCATCATAATCAATACCTTCTTCTTGATTATAACCTTGTGCAACCAATCGTGCCTTGTTTCTAATTACCTGACCAGATTCATCCAATTTATTTTTGAATACCCACTTGGTACCAATAATTGAATGATCGTTGGTCTAGGAACTAATTCCCAAACATCATTTCGTTGAAATTGATTGAGTTCTACTGCATAGCAATA